>CM061552.1:99464176-100714176 GCA_030864225.1 Capsicum baccatum var. pendulum
TAATAAAAAGGAAGCTTGCTTGTAATCCTAATAAAAATCAAACTAGCACTAGGACTTTTCTAGTTTATCCCTTTTTATTCCTTCCCAGACCACTTCTGTTTGGTTTCGGGTTGGAATATTAATATTTGGAAATTGCACAAATTTGGACGGACGAAGTATTGAACTTGCAAGGTAACACTACGAATATTATTTGGATATTGAAGGTTTATATGAAAGTACCAATTAGTTTCAAAATTGAATGCTCGTTACCGTAAAAGAGTACTTATTTGTCAAGGAACTTTTTTTTCCAGGAAAATATCTTGTAACTATAGATTTATAAGCACATTCAATGGCTTCCAAGAAAGAGTTTTCAAAATGCCACTTATATGAGCATAATTATGATCAATGTCAGATTCGATAATTCTTCTTACAATAACGAGAAGACGTGTTTTTAGTCATATGAAATTGAAGAGGAACCCGCCACCTGTCCCGTACCCTGACTAAATTCTCTATAAAGCCAGATTCGTCTCGCCCCGCTCCATTGCCATCCTAGTCAAAACCACACATCCTATAGATTTGAAGTTAAATGTGCATGCACGTTCCTTTGAATACCTATGACTACTGCATGCAAAATATTTTACTACACTTGCAATTAAACCCTACTAATTCCACTTCTTGCGGCAAGTCATGCACCTTTATAATCATGCATCTTATTCAGTTTTAGTAGTAAGAGAAGATATATTTTCTGATAAAGCAATTAACGCATCTTTTGTGGCTTCTTCTTCAAGAAAAGTTCTATAGCATTGGGAACAGAGTTCTATAACTGAGTTTTTTTTTTTTCTTTTTTGTCACAAAAAGTTATTTATTTTGTTTCCATCAAATAAAAAAAAAATCACTACTAAAAAGCTATAAAAAGAAACCTGAAAAAAAAGACCTCAAAAATAGGTCGAAAATAAGAGACCTCATGAGGTCGCTTATCCCCTCATTTTAATTTTTTAATTTATTTTTAAATAAAGAGACCTCATGAAGTCGCTAAATGATAAAAAAATTTAGCGACTCAATATTAGGGACTTCAAGAGATCGAAAATAAAATGTGGAAAAAAATTAGTGCTAAAATGATTTAAATTATTTTTAAAAAATTAAATATTGCAACCTCGTGAGGTCTCTGTAATTTTAATAAATTAATATTTATTATTAAGATAATTGTCCATCACTATTTTATGAAGTGTAAAGTCAAAATACTATATTTATTTTATTCTTATATGTTTATTGTTATAATTAAAAATATACAAAAGTAAAATTAAAAATTCAGCCCTCTCAAAATCGTCTCTCAGATTTACCCTCTCAAAATCTTCTCCCCTAAAAAATCTCTTGCCCAAATCCGCCCCACTCAAAATCCTCTCTCTGAAATCTCTCTTGCCCAAATCCTAAAAAACCATTAGTTCTTCCATTCCAAGTAAGGCTGTAACTTTGATTATTTTCTTATTTTTTTGTAGAATAGTATTTGAATCTATGGATATTTTGAGTCTCCTTTATTTTTTCCAAAATGTGAATGAATATTTAGGAATTTTTGTTTCCTTGTTTCAGAACCGCATTTATGCTTTCAGACATTCTTGTTGATTTCTTTCATATTCAGTTGAGTTATAGATTGTCTTGTAACTCTATGTATTTTGTGTTTTTTGCATTTTTGGTTCTAAGATTTGTTTCCTTTTTTGGTTGTATATGGTGCTCTTGTTAACATTTTAGCTAACCTATTTCAGAATATGTGAAAAGTCTTGTTGGAGTCTATTCTTTTTCTTGATATTTGTGGGGGTTTAACTTTTGTTTCAGTTGTATTTTATTCCATGTTTCAGATGAGGCAATTGTTATATTTTCAAACTCAATAATTTCAATACGGGAGTTTCCGTTGATTATTAGTCTGGTTTTTACATTAGGTGGGACGGGTGGTGGAATTGCGTATAACAGGGAGGAATTTGAGGCGATATGTAAGTCGGGGTTGGCAGATAGTTTGATATCACAGGTTTTGATTGAGAAATCTTTGTTAGGTTGGAAAGAATATGAGCTTGACATAATGAGAGATTTGATTGACAATTTGGTTATCATTTGTTAGTTTGAGAATATGAATCATATGGGGGTACATACAGGTGACTCTAAGGAAGATTTCTAATTTTTTTTCTGGTGTATTAAAAATAACATTCATTACATAATTCCTCCTGAATTTGAAAACATTGGGAAACAAATTGCATTTTAATGTAAAGTATTGCCTCTAGCAATTGTTGTGATTGCAGGACTTCTCTCCAATAGTGATTAAACACTGAATATGTGGAGAAGTGTGGCCAAGAATGTAAGTTCAGTGGTAAGCACAGAATTCCAATGCATGAAAGTGTTGACTTTGAGTTAACTTCACTTGTCTTCTTACTTAAAATCGTGCTTTTTATATTTTGCAATTTTCTAGGAGGATAAACTAATTTTCGTAGATAAACTTATGGAATTATGGGTTGTAGAAGGATTTTTGAAGGTAGAAGAGATGAAAAGCGTAGAAGAGGTGGCAGAAAAGTATCTGAAAGATCTTATAGACAGAATTTAATTTTCACCGGTCATTTGAGATTTGATGGAATAATAGGGAGTTGTGGCATACATGATGTGATCCGTGAACTTTGCTTCAGAAAAGCTCAAACCATGAATATTGTGAATTATCTCAGAGTATAGAGTTTTCTAAATCCACCTCTGCAGTCCATGCAGTATTCCTGCAAGATTCGAAGTCATATCAGTTTCTAAGGTGAGGAAGAATTGGCTGTGTACCATAACAGCAAGGCTCATTCTATTATCATGTTTGGTAGATTCCATCAGTTCGTGCCAAAGTTGTCTTTCAAGCAAGTAAGAGTACTAGATCTTTCTTCAATTCACCGCCTAGTTTTTCCCGGTGGAATACTTCATTTACTTCACTTGAGATACCTAGCTTTGTGTCTTTGTCATCATGTAAATTACTGTTTCCCCTCATCATTAATAGAAATGATTCCTTTATCTATATCAAGGCTATGTTTTTTGCAAACTTTACTGCTTTACCGATCAACTCTTGAGAATTGTCTTCTCACAGAGGAATATCCTTTGATATTGCCATCCGAAATTTTGACGATGCCGCAGGTGAGGCACCTCCATTAGGACTGGAATTACTTGTGAAATTATAATACATGAAAAAGGTTTTGAGAGGCATTTGTATTTCTTTTGTGGTAACTAATTGATTTCATGATCAAGTGAGGAATTACAAAAAACTTCAATCATGTACTTGCCACTGGATACCTTGTCACTGGAGGATTTTGTGCAACATCTCAGCTGAAATATCACATTGGAAGAACAAGTGATATACTCATTCATCATCTGAGTTGCTTAAGGGGCACATAGGAATTAGGATAAAAAACTATGCCTCATTCGGTCAACCTGTTTCTAGTGTATAATGATCTGTTATGTGCTTCCAGTCTTAGTAGGAAATTTCTCTTTGGGGCTCTAAGGTTATTGCTTAATTTAAAGTTTAATAATTTTAAATTATTAAGTTAGTTCACTCTTTTGGCCGTCACTTAAGAGTGTAAAACCATCTCTTAAAGTAGTCCACATCATTATGTGGTTTGCTTCATGAATTCTTAAAGTTGTCCTCTTCATCAAGATATCCTGTGGCTATATTAAGTTTTTAAGATAGTCGTTGCTTAGGCATTAGTTTAAAGGTCATAGGTTCTCACATTTTTTTTTATAACAATACTCTCTAATTTGAACTATTTGCTCCATTTTCCCGAATACTATGTAATACCCAAAACTAAAACTTATCTCCTCAACTCCCAGAAAACGTTATTTATATATACAGATGATGTTCTTGCTAGATGACTCACAATTTGCTTTGGTCTTATTTTTTTCCCAAAGTAGGATTGAAAGCATAAAAAATTATTACGTTTAGCCTATTTTGATAACTAATTAATGGAGTGACTTATGTGTCATTTTGTTCATATCTTGGCTCATTTGGTTTCGAGTTTTATAAAATTTGAGCTATATTCAAATTGATAGAGAAGATCTTTAATTTGTCTAGAAGAAATACTGATAAAAGTTTTGGAGTATTATTTGTCTCATCTTTCCATACTTAACGTACTTAAACCAATAATATCAATATCTAACTAACTAAATCACCTGATAAAGTGATCTATCAAAGAAAACAGAGAAGATATATAAACCCCACTAAGAAAATTAAAATTTAATTAACTCACCTACGGTAGCAGATTAGAAAGTAGTCCATCCATCTACAACGCTACAATTTCCCTTTATCAATTTCTTTCCTATTCCATCTCCAAGGAACATTATCATGCTCTTCTTTTTCACTACTTCAATGTATTCATAATATGTTCCTGCCTTAATGTAAATCACAAATCTCATTCTACTAGCATTCAGAGCTACACTTAATGCCTCGCTAATCATGCTAAATTTCCGATTACCATCTTGAGCTACCATCAAATTAATTTTCGTCTGATTAATTGGTGCTAGTAAAAGTGCTCTATCTCTTCTCTTAATTCATTTTGGGAAACCGTTATATATGGTTCCATATGCAGGGAAAACTTTGTGAGATTTTGAAGTTGAAGTTGATGTTTTCTTATTCATCATTGCCAGAAAATTGCTCACGTGGCGAGTAATTGTATACCAGCGATGCTGAACATATCATCTTAAATTCTTCTTACTACGCGCAAGGCCATTAAGGCAAGTTGCCTGATTAGTCATTGCAACACTAAGAAGAGTTTGTAAATCATTGTAACTTTGAGAAGGAGATCTCTAGGAGTAAAGATCAATGAGAGTAGTTTTAAGCTTATTAATAGTGATATCCAAGAGCTGAATACAATCTTTGAGTGCACATATTTCATAAGTCTCAAGTTCAGGCATATGTTTGTGAATATCAGTACAGTTTTGTGCAGAAGCTTTAGCTTCATGAACTGTGCATTTATAGTAGAAGAAATTATTTGTGCAACAGATTTTGTAGCTAGATTCTTAGACAAGGAACTCTCTCACCATTTCTCTTCATCTTGGCTATGGATGAACCTAACAAAATATAGGATGAAGTAGTCCAAATAAATTGGTTGAAAGGTATGAGGTTGGTAGGGTCTTAGGGACAATATTAGTAGTGTAAAACCATCTCTTAAAATAGTCCTCTTCATTTTGTGGTTTACTTCATGATTTTTCATCACTTCATGAACGAAATAGAATTTGTCTTCTATTTCTTGCCCTGAATTTCTGAAGTGTGATTTTTTAATATTTCATAGTATATATGCTATAAATTGATTTTCTTGATTAACATTTTTTACATGGCTTCTATATAAGCTATGTGCATGGTTTGGTCTAGGAACTATTGGTGACATATTGAGAGGATCAAAATCAGAATTGAAAGAAATTGGTCTTGTTCTGTTCTCATTTATGTCAAAATGGACAATGACATCCTTCTTGTCCCGGTGATGTAGTATCGCCTCCTCGGCCTCCTCAGTTTCTGCCTATTTCACTTGGAGTATATAGTCAATACAGAGGTGTGACTGAGGAGCCCAACAGTGATGAATATGATGAGGATTTCTATGTGGACAATACACCGCCGCATTGTTAAAGTTGAATGTTTTGTTAGACAATCAGAACTATATACTTTGTAGTGGTTTATTTGAAGTATTAAGTGTTTTTGTATGTATTAAAACTTTAAAGTAGTCTGAACAATAGCATTGTTAAATAATTTATGATTTCTATGTTTTGTTTGTTCAATTTCAAGGTATTTAAATTTGATTTTCATTTAGTGGTTATTGGATTATATTTACTTGTGTTCGTTGTAGTTTGATTGATTGGTGGGAGCTTTTGGAGCTCGATTTAATTGGTTATATTGTATATATTATTGAATTGAATTAAAATAACAGGTATTTATAAAAGTTGTTATCACCACCAGTTTTTATGCAGAAAAGAGACCTCATGAGGTTGTTATTTCACATTTTTATTTTTTAGAAAATGCACAAAAGTGACTTAATGAGGTCTTTTTTTTTCACAATTTCAAATTCCACATGCTTAAATAAGAGACCGCAAGAGGTCGCTTATGTTTTAAATAAATTGTTTATAATAAATAATTAAGAAATAATAGTCACCTCGTGAGGTATCTTTTAATTAAAAAATAAAAAAATAAAATCAAATAGAGACCTTATGAAGTCTCTTTTAATAAAATAATATTAATTATAAAAAATAATTTAGAGACCTCACGAGGTCTCTTTTTGGAAAATTCAAAAAATAACCTAGTGACCTCATGAGGTGGCTTTTAAGTGACCTCATGAGGTCTCTGAAAAAAAGAGACCTATGTTTTAGAGACCATCCATTGATGTCACTTTTGAAGTCTCTTTTTCACGGAAAGAGACCTCATGAGGTTTCTTTTTTAAGTCTCTTTTTATAATTTTTTTAGTAGTGTTTCTTAGTTTCGCTGTTTTTAATATATTGGATTATAATATTTGTTTTTCAAATAAATAGTGATGTTGATGTTGTACATTTGTGTTACATATTGAGAAAGCTGTTGGGAAAGAGGTAGGGCAGCACTAACAAAGTGTCTGACATTGTAGCAGCGGAAGAATACCCAACTCTAAATTTTTTCTTTCAATTTAAACCAAGAGGATACAAGCAAACCCAATAAAAATAAAGTAATATGGCAGAAAATAAATTAACCACACAAATATGACAAGACAAGAATAACAAGACACCAAATTTATATGGAAAATTCTTTGGTGTGAAGAGTAAAAAATTACAGAACCAAAACCTCTACAATAATCACCAAGAGTTATAATATTATTCTCCAAAATGGCCACCAAACAAGTGCCAAACAACAAGCAACGACACAACAAGACAGCACCAAAACTAGAGAATAAAAAGGAGAAAAAACACCAAAAATATAGTTGTTGCTCGCGAATGAAAAATAAGAGTTACAGGCCACCAAATCTACCTCCGTCAGTTCCTAATTAAAGATTGAGATGAGAGAGAGAGGAATAAACTGTCCAAAAATTAGCTCAATCGGACAAGAAACAAAGCAGAAATCACAATTTGAAGTTGACAGCTGTGGCTGAAATTTTTGGACGAAATTCTGCACACTTTCTGTCTTTTGTGGCTGCTAAATGGGACTATGAGCAAAGGTGGGTAGATCCAAATTGGGCTTTATTTATCCATATAGGAAGGGACAATGACCTATATCCCAACAATTCTCCCCCTCCCGACTATGTGGAGGAGACCGCCATCCCGATCATGCAACAATCTTCAAACTTTCCTCTTGGGAGAGTTTTAGTCATCATGTTGGAATCATTATCATCCGTATGAATCTTCTCTAGTTCAAGCAACTTAGAATCCAACATATCTCAAATCGAATGGTATCTGACATCAATGTGTTTAGACCGACCATGAAATATAGAATTCTTTTCAAGATGTATAGCACTTTAACTGTTGCAATAAAGTGCATACCTCTCTTGAGCAACACCAAGTTCCCCCAAAAATCTCGTTATCCAAAGCAATTCTTTACAAGCTTCACCAGATGCAATAAGCTCAGCTTCTGTAGTAGATACAACAACACATTTTTGCAACCTAGATTGCCAAGACGCAGCTCCCCCTGCAAAAGTAATCAAATACCCTAAAGTAGACTTACGAGTATTAACATCACCAGCCATGTATGAATCTATATAACCACAAAGAATAGACTTTCCTGTACCAAAACACAAACTCAAACTAGAAGTGACAGAAAGATATCTCATAATCTACTTCATAGCATTCCAGTGTTTCATAATCTACTTCATAGCATTCCAGTGTTCTCTTCCCGAATTAGAAAGAAAATAGCTAACAATACCAACGGCATAAGAAATATTCTATCTTGTACAAAGCATTGCATACATCAAACTGCCAACAGCTGAAGCATAAGGAACTTTCTTCATATCTTCCTTCTCCTCATCACTGGAAGGACATTGCTTCATTCTCAATTTGAAGTGCATAGCTAAAGGTGTACTAACAACCTTAGCTTTATCCATATTAAATCTTTGAAGTACTTTTTGAATGTACTACTCTTGTGATAACCACAACTTCTTGGCCTTTCTGTCACGGACAATCTGCATGCCAAGAATCTGCCTTGCTGGTCCTAAGTCTTTTATAAAAAAAGATTTACTTATCTCTTGCTTTAACTTTTTAAATTCTGCAAGCATTATGACCAATAACAAAAATGTCATCAACATAAATAAAAACAATAATAAAGTCACCAATAGAGAATTTTTGCACAAAAACACAATGGTCTGAAGTAGTCTTTTTGAAGACCTGCTGACTTATAAGGGAACCAAACTTCATGTACCACTGCCTAGGATCTTATTTCAAACCATACAAGCTATTATCCAATTTACAAACATAATTCTCTTTTCTCTTGAATTCAAAACCTTCGGGTTGCTCCATATGAATTTTTTCATCTAAGTCACCAGGGACAAAAGCAGTTTTAACATCTATTTGTTCAGCCTCTAAATCTAGACTTGGAGCTAAGCCTAGAACCACACGAGTGGATGACATCTTCATAACTGGAGAGAATACCTCATCAAAATCAACTTTTTTTTTTGGTTAAATCCCTTCACAATCAGTCTAGCCTTGTGCCGTAGAATTGGGTTACCATCTTTATGCTTCACCCGAAAAACCCACCTGTTTTTCAAAGCTTTTCTGTCTTTTGGCAGTTTAACCAAATCAAAGGTATGATTATCATGCAAAGATTTAATCTTATCTTCTATAGCATCAAATCACTTTTCTTTTTATTTACTTTTTATGGCCTCATCATGACTCTCAGGTTCTCCCCTGGCAGTCAAGAATACATACTCACTAGGAGAATAACGAGATGAAGGTATTCTCTCTCTAGTATATCATCTAAGAGAACTCTCTAGAGCATTAACAACTGGTTGCTGATCAATCACACCAACTTGCACTGGAGCATCAATAACATGATGCTACTAATTCTAAACATGATCATCATCTTCATTATCAACTTAATTTTTATCATCCTGAAGGTTTTCTTCAGGAGCAGTAGTCAAAGAAACTGGATCAACACACTGCTAGAAATTAGTCCTATGGCAATGGTTCAAAAATCGTTGTGATAGATAAAATAACTGTTGCCATAGATCTACTACAACAGTTAGGCAGGCGTTGCGTATGTGATCGCTGGAATAGGTCTATCACAATGGTTATTGCGACAGTTATGACAACTGTTGCAATAAATAGACCTATTGTAACGATTTTTCTAACCTTCTATTGCAACGCTTTGTATTATCTATAGCAACGGTTAAGAACTGTTGCAATAGACTATATTGTAACGATGGGAAAGCGTTGCAATAACCTTACTGTAACAATTTTTGAATATCTATTGCAACGCTTATTGGTCTTTTGCAATGATTTTAACTACCTATTGCAACTCTTTTTGACACCTATTGCAACAGTTTTTTTTAGGTCTTTTGCAATATTTTCTTGTTACCAATTGCAACTATTATAATTAGCTATTGCAACGATTTTCGTTACCTATTCCAACTACTTCAAATATCATTAACAGTTCAAATACCTATTGAAATATATATAAATGCACATCAAATCAAAATCTTTGATTAATAATCAAATATTATTTCACTGAATAAGCAGATGTTCTTCAGTAAAATTAACTATAATAACATCATGGCGTTATGTTTGGTTATTTACTAAGAATTCATTGTATTCCAAACTATCCACTGCATAAAGGATCTAATCGTGCAATAAACTAAACAGACATCAACACATGCCTTTACATGTACACATGACCAATTGTGTATTAGCAATAGATACAGTTGCAACCATTGGGCAACTTTCTTACACTTTGGCAACTAGACCAGCGACTGCACTTGCATTGAAGAGATAAATATAGGTTTGTCCAGTAGGCTTTACTTCAATGAATTCAAATCTCTTCATATTTTCCAAGAGCTACTTACAAAGAAGAAGAAGAACCTTAATTATTTCAATGAATTCTATTAGTGTTGATAATTTCAGAATAACAAAAGAGTAAGGCTATGTACCCTTACTGTTTGTTCAAAATTTTTGCATTTTACATAGGTACATATCAAGAATTTGTACAAAGAAACCTGTGATATTGGTAGATAAACAATAGAGCTGAGTATAACTTAGCTATAAATCAAGTAGCACAAAATTGTGAGTGTATACAAATATTAAAAGTGAGTAATTACAATTGCGAAGAATTAGGAAGCATAGGAAATGAGACATACATCAGGGATGAAGCCCATAGCTTTTATTTGGTCATAGAAAAAGAAAGCATCTTGCAAGCAAACACCTTTCATGGTGACATTAAGAAGTAAATGAAATGTACCTCTCCCTGGTTTTACTCCATCCAGGATCATGTCATCATGAACTGTAATACCCCGCATGTTTCTAATCTAGGAAGTGAATAAGTATTCCTACGTATGAAATCTCCTATCCTGTGATTCATACTTGAGTACATGACTTACCATAAATATCCTAATGATAGGATAGCTTATGATTCATTAATCATGTCCATATGATTCACGTAAGGTAATGCGAGCTAAGAGTTTTTGAATCCATCAAGTTTTAGTGTTCGATTTTGAAAGGGTCATCTTTGAATGAGTATAAATCGATTTTAATATGGTATTTTGGCTGCTTAAGACCCACCAAATTATAGATAATCGAATTATCTTTCCAACGATACCAATTTCACCTTAATCCAATACCCGAGCAAAAAGTTATGCCCATTTTCGTGAGAGACAGTAAGCATAGACGATTGGTTAGGCGCCGCCCAACCTAGGCATAGACGATCACTTGGGCGCTGCCTAAGCTAATTCCAGGTGTCAAAAACACTCCATCTTGAGTTATTTTAAAGGTAATTAAGTCTTTAAATACTCCTTACACGTCCCTAAACTTAACCCTACGAAATATATATCTTCTAAACATACTGCAACCCTATTTTCATCTCAAAGCTCATCCTCCAAGAGCACTAAAGGAGAAAAACAACTAGGGTTGCATAAGTAAGCTTGAAGATCCGATTTCAAGAAAATTCCTCCATCAATCATAAAGAATCTTCCTTCTAAGGTATGCGTTGTGTTCATCCACAGATTTCTTTCATCCATGGAGTTCAAGAATAAATCTTTAAAATGCAAAATCTTGGTTGATTGTGGTGATATGATCATACCCATGTTGATGCTTGTTTGTTTTCCTCTTTTTTCATTATAAAGTATGATTTCTATATTGTTGGGTGTTGATGATCATGTTGTTGATATTGGGTGATTCCCAAGATGGAATCTTTATATGTTTTTGTGAATTCATGATATCATATGAGTTGGAAACATGTAAATTTGGTTGTTCATGATGTATAATTTGATAAATTCACCTATTCTTAATATGTGCATGTAAGATGTTTGATAAAATGCCTAAGGAACTAGAAATCATGCAATATAGCTAAATTGTGACTAAGTGAAGGATTCATGATATGCCCTTACGTTCCAATGACTTCTATGATTGATAACGTGCCTTGTACATGTTGTTGGAATACTCATGAACTATTCTTGTGAGATTATTCTATTTTTACTTGTAAATCCTACTTATGAACAAGATGTATGATAACCATGCAATCCTCATGAATTCCATGCTATTAGCATGTGTTGCCAATATGATTATGCAACGAACATGATATTAAGATTGTACAAGTACTTCCATGTGATATGAAATCTTTTCCATGCAATACATTGTTGATAACCATGCTTAGTATGAGATCCCTACTTATGATATTATAAATTATGGACTCTACTCTTATGATCAAGTCAGTTATGTGTGTCAGTTTCCTTCCATCGAGTCCTGGGGGTACTTGTACCTAAAAACTATAGCTGTGTGCCTAGATCCATGTCATGTTTCACGATATCCTAACTCAAGTTATGATTCCATAGACTTCAGTCAGTCATGTAACTTAGGAAAATCTTATGATCTTAGTCAGTTTTCAGATATCAGTAACATTCCGTCAGTCATTAGAATCTAGTAAACTTAGTTTAGCTCTGCTAAACAATACCACTAGTACCAGTCCAGTTAATCAGTATCAGTTCAGCTAATCAGTTCAATTTAGTTATTCAGTTCAGCTTAGTTATTCAGTTCAGTGTCCTTCAAATGGGAGTAGAGGTTAGCACCGAGTGAACCCAAGGATAGGAACTCACCCGCCAGTTTAGGGTGTGATTCTTAGTAGCAATCCTTGTGTTCCAGAACTACGTAGCCAGCGTAGGTTGAGATATCTTAACCCGTCAGCTTAGGATTAATGAGGTGGATTAACCCGTCAGTTTAGGGTTCCCATCATTCTTATTGAGTACCCGCCAGATAAGGGTCACTCACAGCTATCCTTACCAGTGGTGCGGTATTGACACCCCTTCAGTTGGGGCAGAGATTGGACACCAGCTTAGCCATAATGGCATACACGGGGCATGTCGGTTAAACACTACTTCCCACAGTTTTAGTAACAGTCTTAGTAAAAGAACTCAGTGCGTTCTTCAGATTTCAGTATATACAGGAATGTCAGATACAGTCATCCATGTTATCAGTTTCAGTATCAGTCTCAGTAAAAGAACTTAGAGCGTTCTTCAGATTTTAGTATATATAGGACTGTCAGATATAGTCGTCCATGTTATCAGTTTAAGTATCAGTCATGACAATTTATCAGTAAATCATGTATTAGCTTACAGGTCATGCTATCACGTATTCACGGTCCCAGTTTCTATATGTGTATGTTTGTACTCCCACGTTCATATTATTCAGTCAGTGTTGTTCATGTATGAAACCCTTTATGTCCAGCCTACCTTCCTCATATAATTAGTACTCCAGTTGTACTGACGTATTTGCACTATGGCGCTTTCTTTTTATGTTACACCATAGGTTCGAGACACGAGCTCCAGCCCAACAGTAGCGGTAGCGTTGCAGTTGTAGAGACACAGTGAGTCCTCATTGATTCGAGGACAATATGATTTAATTCATTTATTTATTCTTCAGTTTAATTTTATGGAGTTTGTTGGAGACATGTTCCTTCAAATCCTTATTCAGACAGTTTAAAGGCTTTCAAATTTACTTTTAGATTTACGTTTAGATTAGTTGTTTTGGGTATTTTCACCCACATGATTGTATTTATTTGAACCTTATGGCCTTACATTTCCATGTATTCCACACTATTATATCATGATTTATAGTATACAGGTACAAATATCAGTCATGGGTTAGCTTATGGTCCCTCGAGGTCATAAGCACCGTGTAGCATTTTGGTTTAGCAAATCGGGGTGTTACAAACTTGGTATTAAAGCCTAAGGTTCAGTAGTGTCCTAGGAAGTCTAAAAGCCACATCTAGTAGAGTCTTGTACATAGGTGTGTTGCGCGCCACATTTATGTGCGGGAGACTGTAAGATTTTTTAGGAACAGTCCCCTTTCTTCATTATTCATGTCATGCTAGTGAGCATAATCACAAGTTAAAATTTCAGTCTAATCCATTCTTCTCTTATTCCAGACCATGGCCCCAAAGAGAAGAAACCAGCTAGCTCCTCAGCCCGAAGATTCTTTGACCGAACATGTTTCCCATGCGGAGTTTAGAGCTGCATTTACCACACTTGCTCAGTCCATGGATGCACAGAATGAACGGCCACCAGTCATTCCGACCAATCCAATAGCCATTCCCAAAGCAGCTAGGGTTCAGGACTTCACCCGGATGAACCCTCCATCTTTCCATGGGTCTAAGTCTGATGAGGACCCTCAGGAGTTCATTGACCAATCCAGAAGGTCATTGACATCATGGGTTTTACTTCTATTGAGAGTGTTGAGTTAGCCGCCTACCAGTTACAGGATGTTGCTCATGATTGGTATAAACAGTGGAAGTCTGAGAGGTTAGATGATATAGGCCCTATCGAGTGGGAGGAATTTGTCACGACCTTCTTAGATAGATTCTTTCCCCAAGAGCTGAGGAAAGCCAAAGTTATTGAGTTCATCAACCACAGGCAGGGGAATATGATGGTTAGGGCGTATTCTCTTAGATTTACTCAACTAGCCAGGTATGCTCCTCATGTGGTTGCTGACAATAGAGCTAAGATCAGCAAGTTCGTGTCAGGGGTTAGCGATAGAGTGGTAAATGAGTGTAGGTCTGTGATGCTGATCGGTGATATGACCTTAAAAATACTCATGACCCATGCCCAGCAAGTAGAAGAGTAGAAGTTTAAGACTAGGGAGAGGCAGAACAAGAGAGCAAGGTCAGGTAATTTCAACATTGCTCACCCCAAGTCAGATGGAGGAAACCGTTCACAGTTTCACTCCAAGTCAGCTGTTCCATCTCCTTTATCTAACAATGCTCCAGTGTCAAAGTTCAGAGACGGCAATATAGACAAAGCGCCATGCTCTAAATCTCAGGGCAGTGTTAGCAGTGTCAGAACGAATCCTCTTTGTCAGACTTGTGGTAAGAACCACAAGGGCATTTACGGAGCCGGTAGTGATGTCTATTTTGGTTGTGGCAAGCCAGTCCACAGGATTAGGGAGTGTCTGTAGTCAAGTCTTCAGGGTCAGCAAAATCATTCTACACCTCAGTCCAGTCGCCCGAACCAGTAGGGTGTCATTTCCAGTGCTACCAGTGGGCAACATCCAAATAGACTCAATGCTTTTCAGTCCCGATAGGATCAAGAAAATTCTCTTGATGTCGTTACTGGTTCGTTACAAATTTTCCATGTTCATGTTTATTCTTTGCTATATCCAGGTGCATCTTTGTCTTTTGTTACTCCATACATAGCAAGCGATTTTGGAATTAGTCCTGAAGTCCTAGCAGAGCCCTTCTCAGTTTCTACCCTAGTGGGTAAAACAATCATAGCTCGGTGGGTATACAGGAACTGCCCGATTATGATATCTCAGAAATCCACATCAGCAGATTTAGTGGAGTTAGAGATGACTGATTTTGATGTTATTCTCAACATAGATTGGCTTTATTCCTACTATGCCACAGTCGACTGCAGAAACAGGATAGTTCAGTTTCAGTTCTCGAATGAGCCCGTCCTAGAGTGGAAGGGTAGCATTTCAGCGTTCAGGGGTCAACTTGTTTCCTACCTTTGGGCAAGGAAAATGATTTCTAAGAGGTGTGTGTATCATCTTATGCATGTTAAAGATTCTAGTTCTGAATCTCCCATCCTTGAAACAGTCCTTGTTGTTAATGAATACTCAGATGTCTTTCCCGATGATCTTCCAGGCATTCCTCCCGAAAGGGAAATAGACTTCGGAATAGACCTTCTTCCAGATACTGAAACTATTTCTATTCTATCATACAGAATGGCACCAGCAGAACTCAAGGAGCTAAAAGATCAGTTGAAAGACCTCTTAGATAAGGGATTCATGAGACCCAGCGTTTCCCCATGGGGTGCGCCAGTATTATTCGTGCGCAAGAAAGCTGGTTCTCTCAGGATGTGTATTGATTATCATCAACTTAACAAGGTCACGGTTAAGAACAGATATCCTCTTCCCAGGATTGATGATCTATTCGACCAACTTCAGGGTGCCAGTTACTTCTCCAAGATAGACCTCAGATCAAGCTATCATCAGCTCAGAGTTAGAGAATGTGACATTCCTATATCTAGATTGACTCAGAAGAAGATTAAGTTTCAGTGGTCAAATTCATGCGAGAAGAGCTTTCAAGAGTTGAAGACTCGAATCACCTCCGCTCCAGTTCTAGCTATTTTTGATAGTTCAGACGGTTTTGTAGCCTATTGTGATGCATCTAGAGTGGGTTTAGGTTGTGTCCTCATGCAGGATAGTAAGGTCATAGCCTACGCCTCCAGACAGTTAAAGCCACATGAGAAGAATGATCCTACTCATAATCTTGAGTTAGTAGCGGTAGTTTTTGCCTTGAAGATTTGGAGGCATTATCTCTATGGAGTTCATGTAGATGTCTTCACAGACCATAAAATCCTCCAGTATGTCTTTTCCCAGAAAGATCTTAATCTTCGCCAGAGAAGGTGGTTAGAGCTCTTGAAGGATTACGACATGAGTGTTCTTTATCATTCGGGCAAGGCCAATGTTGTGGCCGATGCTCTCAGTCGACTCTCCATGGGTAGCATTTCTCACGTTGAGGATAGTAAGAAAAAGATAGCTTAGGAGATCCATCAGCTTGCCAGACTAGGCGTTCTCTTAGTCGATTCTTTAGAGGGTGGTGTATGTGTTCATTGTAGTTCAGAGTCATCTCTAGTTTTTGAGGTGAAAGAGAAACAAGACAGGGATCCTAGCCTTGTCAAGCTCAAATAGTCAGTTCAGAATCAGAAAGTTGAGGTTTTCTCCCAAGGGGGAGATGGTGTTCTTCATTGTCAGGGTCATCTATGTGTTCCAGGTGTAGATGAATTAAGGCAGCGAATTCTTGCAGAAGCACATGGTGCGCGATACTCTATTCATCCAGGGGCCACTAAGATGTACCACGACATGCGGGAGATCTATTAGTGGAGTAGGATGAAGAGAGATATTGCAGAATTTGTGGCTAAGTGCTCTACATGTCAGCAGGTTAAGATAAAGCATCAGAAACCTAGTGGTTCCATGCAAGAGTTCACCATTCCTACTTGGAAGTGGGAAGAAGTTAACATAGACTTTGTGACAGGTTTGTCTAGAACTCGTCATCAACATGATTCAGTCTGGGTCATTATAGATAGAATGACCAAGTCAGCCCATTTCCTTTCTGTTCGTACTTCTTATTCCACCGAGGATTATGCTAAACTCTATATCAGGGAGTTAGTCAGGTTACATGGTGTTCCACAATCTATCATCTCAGACATAGGTACCCAGTTCACTTCTCACTTTTGGAAAGCATTCCAAAAGGGTCTCGATACCCAAGTCTATCTCAGCATAGCATTTCATCCTTAGACAGATGGTCAAGCAGAGAGGACCATTCAAAGAGGACCATGCAAACTCTTGAATATATGCTAAGGGCGTGTGCAATTGACTTCAAGGGAATTTGGGGCAACCACTTGCCTTTGATTGAGTTTGCGTACAACAATAGCTATCATTTTAGTATTTAGATGGTTCCATTTGAAGCTCTCTATGGTAGGAGATGTAGATCTCTGATTGGTTGGTTCAAAGTTAGTGAGGCCTCAATCATAGGTCCTGACTTAGTATTCGACGCCTTAGAGAAAGTTCAGTTGATCAGAGAGAGGCTTCGGGCTGCTCAAAGCTAACAGAAGTCCTATGCAGATGTTCGTAGAAAGGATCTCGAGTTTGAGGTCAATGATTATGTCTATCTTAAGATCTCTCCTATGAAGGGAGTGAAGAGGTTCGACAAGAAAGGGAAACTCAGTCCCCGGTATGTCGGACCCTTCAGAATTCTTTATCGCTTTGGTAAGGTAGCTTATGAGCTTGAGTTACCTTCAGGTCTAGTCTCAGTCTATCCAGTCTTCCATGTATCTTTGCTAAAGAAGTGCATAGGTGACCCAGCAGTTATTGTCCTTATTCAAAGCATCGACATTCAGAACAGCCTCTCTTATGAAGAGAATCCAGTCGAAATCTTAGATTATCAGACTCGTAGATTGAGTAACAAAGAAGTCCCTCTAGTCAAGGTTCTTTGGCAAAATCAGTCTCATGAAGGAGCTACTTGGGAAGCAGAAGCAAATATGCGTACCAAGTATCCTCACCTCTTCCCCACCAATTCAGATCAATCTCAAGGTAATAGTTCTCCTTAAGCTTATTAAGTTTCATGTTCATGTTTCCAGTATAAACTTGGTACCTATTAACCATTTCTTACTCAGTCATGCATTCATGTGTTAGTTGTCCATGCATCAGATATGCACGAGTTCAGTATGTTTAGCATGTCAGTCATGAGATCAAGTTTTAGTTCTTCATGTTTAGTTCAAGTTCTATTGCCTTGTATCCCTTCTCAGTAAATTCTCATTCGAGGACGAATGTTCCCAAGGGGAAGATATTGTACTACCCCACTTGTTTCTAAGCTAGGAAGTCAATAAGTATTCCTACGTATGAAATATCCTATCCTGTGATTCATACTTGAGTACATGACTTACCATGAATATCCTAATTATAGGATAGCTTATGATGCATTAAGCATGTTCATATGAGTCACTTAAGGTAATGCAAGTTAAGAGTTTTTGAATCCATCAAGTTTTAGTGTTCGATTTTTAAAGGGTCCATCTTTGAATGAGTATAACTCAATGTTAATATGGTATTTTGGATGATTTATACCCACCAAATTGTAAAGAATCGAATTAGCTTTCCAATGATATCAATTTTGCCTTAATCCAATACCCGAGCGAAAAGTTATGCCTATTTTCGTGAGAGACAGTAAGCATAGGAGATTGGTTAGGCGCCACCCAACCCAAGCATAGGAGATTGGTTAGGCGCCGCCCAACCCAGGCTTAGGCGATCACTTGGGCGCCGCCTAAGCCAATTTCAGGTGTCAAAAACACTCCGTCTTGAGTTATTTTAAAGGTAATTAAGTCTTTAAATACTCCTTACACATCCCTAAACTTAACCCTACGAAATATATATCTTCTAAACATACTGCAACCCTATTTTCATCTCAAAGCTCATCATCCAAGACCACCAAAGGAGAAAAACAACTAGGGTTGCATAATTAAGCTTGAAGATCCGATTTCAAGGAAATTCCTCCATTAATCATCAAGAATCTTCCTTCTAAGGTATGCGTAGTGTTCATCCATGGATTCTTTTCGTCCGTGGAGTTCAAGAATCAATCTTTAAAATGCAAAAGCTTGGTTGATTGTGGTGATATGATCATACCCATGTTGATGCTTGTTTGTTTTCCTCTTTTTTCATTATAAAGTATGATTTCTATATTGTTGGGTGTTGATGATCATATTGTTGATATTGGGTGATTCCCAAGATGGAATCTTTATATGTTTTTGTGAATTCATGATATCATATGAGTTGGAAACATATAAATTTGGTTGTTCATGATGTATAATTTGATGAATTCACCTATGCTTAAGATGTGCATGTAAGGTGTTTGATAAAATGCCTAAGGAACTAAAAATCATACAATATAGCTAAATTGTGACTAAGTGAAGGATTCATGATATGCCCTTACGTTCCAATGACTTCTATGATTGATAATGTACCTTGTACATGTTTTTGGAATACTCATGAACTATTCTTATGAGATTATGCTATGTTTACTTGCAAATCCTACTTATGAACAAGATGTATGATAACCATGCAATCCACATGAATTTTCATGCTATTAGCATGTGTTGCCAATATGATTATGCAACGAACATGATATTAAGATTGTGCAAGTACTTCCATGTGATATGAAATCCTTTTCATGCAATACATGGTTGATAACCATGCTTAGTATGAGATCCCTACTTATGATATTATAAATTATGGACTCTACTCTTATGATCAAGTCAGTTGTGTGTCAGTTTTCTTCCATCGAGTCTTGGGGGTACTTGTACCCGAAAACTATAGCTGTGTGCCTAGATCCATATCATGTTTCACGATATCCGAACTCAAGCTATGATTCCATAGACTTCAGTCAGTCATGTGACTCAGGAAAATCTTATGATCTTAGTCAGTTTTCAGATATCAGTAACATTCCGTCAGTCATTAGAATCTAGTAAACTTAGTTTAGCTCTGCTAAACAATACCACTAGTACCAGTCCAGTTAATCAGTATCAGTTCAGCTAATCAGTTCAATTTAGTTATTCAGTTCAGCTTAGTTATTCAGTTTAGTGTCCTTCAGATGGGAGCAGACGTTAGCACCGAGTGAACCCAAGGATGGGAACTCACCCGCCAGTTCACGGTGTGATTCTTAGTATCAATCCTTGTGTTCCAGAACTACGTAGCCAGCGTAGGTTGAGACATCTTAACCCGTCAGCATAGGGTTGATGAGGTGGCTTAACCCATCAGTTTGGGGTTCCCACCGTTCTTATTGAGTACCCGCCTGATAAGGGTTACTCATAGCTATCCTTACCAGTGGCGCGGTATTGACACCCCTCCAGTCGGGGCAGAGATTGGACCCCAACTTAGCCATAACGGCATACATGGGGCATGTCGATTAAACACTACTTCCCACAGTTTCAGTAACAGTCTCAGTAAAAGAACTCAAGGCATTCTGCAGATTTCAGTATATACAGGACTGTCAGATACAGTTATCCATGTTATCAGTTTCAGTATCAGTATCAGTAAAAGAACTTGGAGCGTTCTTCAGATTTTAGTATATACAGGACTGTCAGATACAATCGTCCATGTTATTAGTTTCAGTATCAGTCATGACAAGTTATTAGTAAACCATGTATTATCTTACAGGTCATGCTATCACGTATTTACAGTCCCAGTTTCTATATGTGTGTGTTTGCACTCACACCTTCATATTAGTCAGTCAGTGTTGTTCATGCATGAAACCCTTTATGTCCAGCCTACCTTCCTCGTATACTCAGTACTCCAGTTGTACTGACGTATTTACGCTATGGTGCTTTCTTTTCTTGTTACACCATAGGTTCTGAGACATGAGCTACAGCCCAGCAGTAGCAGTAGCATTCCAGTCGTAGAGACACAGTGAGTCCTCATTAATTCAAGGACAATATGATTTGATTCATTTATTTATTCTTCAGTTTAGTTTTACGAAGTTAGTTGGAGACATGTTCCTTAAACTCCTTATTCAGACAGTTTAGAGGCTTTCGGATTTACTTTCAGATTTACGTTTAGATTGAGTTGTTTTGGGTATTTTCACCCACATGATTGTATTCAGTTGAACCTTATGGCCTTACAGTTCCATGTATTCCGCACTATTATATCATGATTTGCACTATACAGGTACAAATATCAGTCATGGCTTAGCTTGTGGTCCCTCAGGGTCATGAGCACCGTGTAACATTTTGGTTTAGCAAATCGGGGTGTTACATAAACATCTCTCAATAAGTAATGCCTAATTCATAATCATACGTACATACAATGGGGGACACGAATAATAATGAGATAAATTGATTCCCCAAACCATAATAACTCAATCAAATTAGTACCCTCACTGAGCAGTAAGAGAGGTAATAATAGTGTTGTATTCAGCCTTATTATTAACATAGTTTATCTTGGCGTACTCTTAGGATTTGACCTCCAAGTATCGACGCCCTATAGTTCGAACCTCCAGTACATCTTTGGGTCCTATTTTTGAACCAAATAAGCACTACCACACAGTTAATAGTTCCTCAGTGAAGGGTATCTCAGATTTAAGTAGTTTTTATATTAATATGCCAATAAGGTTGTGGTCTTACCAACCGAGATAGAAATCATAAGCTCACAGAGTTGCAGCTTTATTTGTCATCGTATTTGTTTGAGGTGATATTTAATCCCACAACATCATGTTGAGTTAACTGCATTGCAACAGAAGTTAGTACTTTTCTTTTCCATTTGTCAACGTAGCAATAATCACAAAAATATTTTGAAATAAACTCAATGATGATACCATGTACTTTCTCTTGTACAATCTGACAACAAATGAATGAGTAAGCAACATATTACGAGCTGCTATGTATGGTTCGGTTGAAGAGTTGCCTTTAGAATAAGGTCCAATTCCAAAAGGTGGGGAATAACACCCTGGGGGTGTAGATACCGTATCATAACCACCCAAAACAAATACATTGGCCTCATTCACAGTAGTCCAGTACAAAACCCTATCACCAAATTCCTTGAAGCAAACATCCTCATAAGCAGTGAAGTCCTTGCTAAAAGGTAAAAATAATATATCAAGTTGAATTACACTTGAATTAACACAGAGATCTCTATAAGTATTTGCTTTTCGGAAATTAAGACAATCTATTGGATTTTACTTGCTTTCAACTATCAAGAATAAATTACAACAACATACCTTGTGCAATCCCATAAGTGGGGTCTGCGGAGGGCAGTATGTACCATTATCTCAACCTTAGTGGGTAGAGAGGTTTTTTTCGGTAAACCCTATCAAATTTTTCAAAGGCAACACACGAGAAAACACTAAACTCAAAAAATAACTTTCACCGAAGAATTGAAGATCAGCCGATTGAGCAGACATCGCTAAAAACCTGTTCAAGATTACCATGTATAAAGAACAATTGCTTCATGATCAAAACTAAAAAACTTTTTAAAGAACCAGAAGGGAAGAGCATACCAAAAAAATTAATATAGCTATTTGCAATGAGAAAGTACAGGATCATAGAACTACTCAAGATGCTAGCAATTTATTCAACAATCAATGACGTTTATGCATTAAAAGTCATTTATTAAGAAAAGATTTAATTAGTTGATTTAACCCCCCTTCTTTCTCTATTGGTTAGAGATATGAAGTTAGAAAGACAACTTAACATCAAGTTTATAAAGAGAAGCCTAGGACATATTTATCAGGAATATTTCTAAAATTAAAGTAGTATGTGCATATAGCCATACAACTCTCAGAGTGTAAACAACAATGATCCCAAAAGGTAGAAAAGACAATAGAAAATTGTAAACTAGTTTAACAGGAAAAAAAAATGAGACCAATAGTTGGAAGCAAGGAGAAGATACCAACTAAAGGAGTTCATAGAGGTTGAAATTAAATCAAACAAAGACCATCAAATTTGATGTGAATAATGAACCATACACTATGAAAGTCGACAGAGAATATGGCTTGATCTGTAGCAAAAACTGGTAATGTTTTGCTTAATGTGTATTGACGGAAATCATATTAAGTACTTTAATTCCAGATAATAACAATCAATGAACAACGTTTCTTATTTTATATTGGATAAAACTGGATTTGTGAGTCCAGATAACTCTTCAATGATGTGTACAGAAAACATATCATCATAAAATACACTAGGTATATTGTTTACACCAGCCTTCTCTGTCACGCCTCAAATCCTATTGGGGCAGACTTGCACCCGTAACCGAGGAGGTCTGGGAGAACCATCTCATAACCTTATACTTCCCATGCATACCTCTATGACAACCCAAAATTCGGACAGCATCATGTCACATATAAAAGAAAATAATTACCTGTATAAGCTCGAGCACACATATATATGTATATACAATACTTGGCCGTTGGAGCCATCACGTCTATTAACAAAATACCACCTTGATTGTACATTAGGTCTACAAAGCCTCTAGACAATACACAGAGTTTAACTAAGGTCAGGATACACCCCGCCATATAACTAACTTCTATACAATACCAAAAGTGACTGGATATGACACGAAAAGCCACGAAGCAAATTGGAGCTCACCAAAAGAAGCTGGGTATCCTGGTTCCTACTTGTGCGGTGTATGAGCTGAGGAACCTGTGCCTGCAGCATGAAATGCAGGTCCCCCATGGGGGACGTCAGTACAAAAGATGTACTGAGTATGTAAAGTTGTAGATAATCACATATGATATAGGAGCTCAATATAAATCAGAAACAAGTGAATAAATCGTAATAGAAGTGGACCACACTTACAAGAACTTGTGACAACCTGTACATTGTATTTATTCAATCACTTTACCTTCGTTCTTATCATCTTTGTAATTATTACTGTACTGTACTGTGACCATTAGGCTGCCTCCAGTACATATCAACTGGGATCGACCCATGCTAGGCTTATGCCCCTGGTATACCACCCATAAACACATAAATAGGGATCGACCCATAATACACTTATGCCCCTGGGATACCACCCGATAAGAGAGAACTTCCATCACTTAGTTCAATTAATCTTTGAGATTGTTATTTCGGTCGTCACCACATTTTTGATACTTTGAAACAATGATACATCAATAAGAGACATATAAATAGACCATCAATGCAATAACAATGAAGTAAGAACTCATTGACACATCAATAAAGTGTTTTGGAGTCATCAATGCCATAACAATGAAGTAGGAACTTATTGGTATATCAATGAAACGTTTTGGAGTCATTAATAGCACATGGATCTTGTTTGAGTAATCGGATACCTTCTGACATTCATTAGTGCAATAAACATGTAAGATTTGGAAGACAAGTAAGTATTGGAATGTCTTGATATCTTGTAGGGTGGAAACAAGTTCATTGGTAACGTAGGACATCATACAAAACCATTATGGATCACATATTATTGAGTAACTTTGGAAACTTTCTTAATAGAACAATTGTTCACTTTCATGCCAAAGATATGGTATAGAGTATGCTTTACATACCTGACTGTCAACCTTCAATACTAGTCCCAAATGGACTTCTCGTCTTTTCGGATTACTTATCTACAATGAACATATATAGCAATCTAGTATTAGCGACCAAACATCACAATTCAATTATTTGAATTCACCAAACTAGTGGTTAACTAGTAAGCCTTAATTACACCATAAAGGGTGTCACTTTAACCCTCTTATACTCCAATTACATTCACATGCCATGCATATTCATACAACATCCTCCAACATCATGTTTGGATTCATTTATCCTTTCAACCAATCCATTAAACCAAATTGAGCCATAGACATAAATAATCATCAATTCAATAGTATATCACCATATCCACCTTCCACAACTCAATTACCATATCCACCCTCCACAATTCAATACAACCAAACCATGCAAAATAGTCCATAACCCTATTTTCATCACCTTTCAATAACAACCAATACATATAATCCTCTATCACACATATACATATGGAAGAGAACAAAGGCAAAAAATATTCATACATTAGAATTCACCTCTTGATTATGCAATCCTGTTTGCACAAATAATAGGTGCCGTTTGAAGCTCTCGAGATGACAAACGCAGTTATCGGATTACTTTGGAATTTCTACGGTTGAATCAAAAGTAATTTAAAGGTCAAATTAGCTAGGGTTTGTTCTTTCTCAATGATTGATGATGAAAATGAGTATTTGAACTCATATACATGTATATATACACATATTCCCGTCCATAATATCATAGGGAATGACCAAAGGGCCTTTAAAATTTAAATAATGTCAAATCTATCCTTTGGTGGACTGTTTTGATAAGCTAAAGTTGATCGACCATAACTATTTGCCCCGATATCGGATTTGGGTGAAATTGGTATCGTTGGAAAGATAATTCAAAGGATTTCATTTCATATAAAGTAGGCCACCCAGTTCGTTCTGTACAAGGAGTTATGATCGTTTGAAGTTAAACCTAAAAATCTATTTTGAGAGGCTGAAGTAAAACGAGTATAACTCCTTACTCAGAAGTTGGATTTGGATGAAACCAATTGCATTGGAAGGAAGACTCAAAGATCTTTCTTTTGATAGGTCGTATCTCTCCCAGTTAATTATATTAAGGGAGTTATGATCGTTCAAATTTGACCCAAAAAATTGGCTGGCCTCAGTAGTTTGTGTGCAGGAAATTTTCCTGCACATTTACTATTCACAATATCCTGGCCACCATTTTATAGTTTCGAACGTGCTCGATTATATCCGAAACTTATCCGTTTTTGGAAATCTTTATATATTTGGAAAGCTTATTCAATAACCTTCGCATGGAACCATCGACGGGCAAATTCCGTTATAAATAAAATAAAAAAAATTAATTCCATATAAATAAGACCAATACACATACTTGAATACGTCAATACACTTACTTGAATACGGGGTGTTACACCCTTCCCCCCTTTAGGACATTCGTCCTCGAATGTTAGCATAGTTATTCAACCAAAACAAGTTCAAGTCCATCATTAATATTCACATCATCACATAAATACTATGCATATATAAAAAAAAACTTACTTGTTAATGTTCTAACTCCATTTCTTGAACTTCATCTTCATCTTGAACAAATGAGGGTACTTAGATTTCATTACTTCCTCAGCTTCCCATGTAATATCTTCCCTTTGACGATTTCTCCAACGTACTTTCACCGATGCTATCTCTTTATTTCTCATCTTCTTAACTTCACGATCTAGAATAGCAATAGGCACTTCCTCATAGGTAAGATCTTTCGTAATTTGCACATCCTCAGTAGAAGTGATATGTGATGGATCTCCAATGCACTTTCAAAGCATTGATACATGAAACACTGGATGTACTAATGAGAGCTCTTGGGGTAGCTCTAATTCATATGCAACTTGTCCAAACCTTCGAGTGATCTTATATGGGCCTATATAACGTGGACTCAACTTCCCTTTCTTGCCAAATCTCATTACCCCTTTTATTGGTGATACCTTCAAAAATACCCAATCACCTATAGAAAACTCTAGCCCTCTCCTTCTACTATCCACATATGACTTGTGTCGACTTTGGGCTATTTTCAGTCGTTGCTGAATTACTTTAACCTTCTCTATGGCTTGATAAACAAGATCCGGTCCGAACAAAAGAGTTTCACCCACTTCGAACCATCCTATTGGTGATCTACACTTCCTTTCATATAAAGCTTCATATGGTGCCATTTTGATACTTGAATGATAGCTATTATTGTAGGCAAACTCAATAAGAGGTAAATGATCATCCAAGTTGCCCTTAAAATCTATTACACAAGCTCGTAGCATATATTCAAGTGTTTGGATGGTACGTTCTGCTTGTCCATCTGTTTGAGGGTGAAAAGTTGTACTCAACTTCATTTGTGTTCCCAAACACCTCTGAAAAGACTTCCAAAAGTTTGCGGTAAATTGGGTTCCCCGATCTGATATAATAGAGATTGGCACTCCATGTAATCGAACTATCTCTTTAATGTACAGCTTTACATACTCTTCAAATGTGTAAGTTGTCCTAACTGGTAGGAAATGCGCGGATTTGGTAAGCCTATCAACAATCACCCATATAGAATCAAACTTCCGGGATGTACGAGGTAAACCAATAACGAAATCCATGTTGATCATGTCCCACTTCCAGATTGGAAGATCAATGCATTGCATATAACCTTCGGGTTTTTGGTGCTCAACTTTAACTCTTTGACAATTTGGACATTCAGCTACAAATTCTGCAATGCTCTTCTTCATGTCATTCCACCAATACATATCTTTCAAATCTTGACACATTTTGGTTGATCCAGGATGAATGGAATACCTTGAAAAATGTTTCTCTGCCATAATCTTCTTTCTTAGCCCGTCTACATCCGGCACACACAATCGGTTTTGGCACTGAAGTACTACTTCTCGTGTAAGCTCAAATGCCTTGGTTGCACCACTTTGAACGTTCTCCTTAAGCTATAATAAAATAGGATCTGTATATTGCTTCTCTTTCACTTTAACTACTAATGAAGATTCCGCAGCATTATGTACGATAAGCTCTTTATTCGGAGTTTCAAGAAGGCAAACTCCCAAACTAGATAACTGGTGAAGATCTTTAACCATCCCTTGCCTTTCTATAGGCGCCATCACAGCCTTACAACTTAATGCATCAGCTACCACATTTGCTTTCCCTGGATGGTGCAAGATATCAACATCGTAGTCCTTTAATAGTTCAAGCCATCTCCGATGCCTTAAATTTAGATCCTTCTGATTAAAAATATATTGCAAGCTCTTATGGTCAGTATATATATCAACATGAACCCCATATAAGTAGTGGCGCCATATCTTTAAAGCAAAAATAACTGCTGCCAGCTCAAGATCGTGTGTAGGATAATTTTTCTCATGTGGCCGCAATTGTCTAGAAGCATATGCTATTACCTTACCATGCTGCATCAATACACATCCTAAACCAATTCTGGAAGCATCACAATACACTGTATACCCTTCGGTACCTTCTGAAAGTACCAACACGGGTGTAGAAATCAACTTGTTCTTTAAATCTTGAAAACTCTTCTCACAGGCATCATTCCATTGGAATTTGGATGCTTTATGGGTTAGCTTGGTTAAGGGTGCTGAAATGGAAGAAAAGTCTTTAACAAACCTTCTATAATAACTGGCCAACCCAAGAAAACTACGAATCTCCATAGGCGTTGTGGGCCTTGGCCAGTTCTTCACAGTTTCTATCTTTTGAGCATCAACCTTTATCCCTTCACTAGATACAATATGACCCAAAAATGCCACCGACTTTAACCAAAACTCACATTTAGAGAATTTTGCATAAAGCTTACAATCACGAAGAGTCTGCAATTCCTGTTGTAAGTGATTGGCATGGTCCTCTTCTGATCTAGAATAAACTAGAATGTCATCTATAAAAACTATCACAAATACATCCAGGAATGGCTTAAACACCCTACTCATCAAATCCATAAAAGCTGCAGGTGCATTTGTTAGCCCAAATGACATAACTAGAAACTCATAATGACCATACCGTGTTCGGAAAGCTGTCTTGGGTATATCCTTCTCTTTGACCCTCACTTGGTGGTAACCTGACCTCAAATCAATCTAAGAAAAGCACTTGGCGCCCTGTAACTGATCAAATAAATCATCAATTCTTGGGAGAGGATATTTATTCTTAATAGTCACCTTATTCAATTGCCGATAATCAATACACATCCTCAGCGAGCCATCCTTTTTGCGCAAAAATAACACTGGTGCTCCCCAGGGGGACATACTAGGCCTTATGAATCCCTTCTCTAGCAAATCTTTCAATTGCTCTTTCAATTCTCATAATTCTGCAGGGGCCATTCTATACGGAGAAATGGAGATTGGTTGGGTGCCTGGTATTACATCAATACCAAACTCTACTTCTCGTTCAGGAGGCAAACCTGGAAGATCTTCAGGAAATACATCAGAAAATTCATTTACCACCGGAACAACGTGAAGAGTTGGTGGCTCCGCTTCTGTATCCCTTACTCTAACTAAATGATATATGTATCCCTTGGAAATCATTCTTCTTGCCTTAAAATAAGAAATAAATCTACCTCTTGGCGCGCTAATTTCACCTTTCCATTCAAGGACTGATTCATTTAGAAAATAGAAATATACCTTTTTTTGTGCAGCAATCAATTATGGCATAACAGGATGCCAACCAGTCCATACCCATTATAACACCAAAATCTACCATTTCTAACTCCACAAGATCATCCATCGTTTCACGACCATAAATAGTTACTATGCAGTTTCGATAAACCCTTCTAGCTATAATAGACTCCCCAATCGGTGTGGACACTTCAAATGGCTTAACTAACAGTTCGGGTATTCTTTTGAACTTTCCCGCAACCAATGGAGTAACATAAGATAATATAGAACCAAGATCAATTAAGGCATATAAATCAAATGAAAAGATAGACAACGTACCCGTAACCACATTTGGGGAAGCCTCTAAATTCTGTCGATCCGCTAGAGCATACGTACGATTTTGAGCCCCGCTAGAACCCGTGGATCCTCTATCACCTCTAACAAGACCCATTGTTGTGCACCCCTTCCTGAATAAGGCATCGATGATGATGATGCAACAAATGACCCCGTAGGTCGTGCCATACCCCCTATGTCCCTTCGTGGGCATTCCCTCATCATATGCCCCGACATACCGCACCAAAAGAAAAAATTGGTCCCCAGCCGACATGCGCCCAAATGATACCTTCTATATTTATTGCATAGCTCTCGAAGAAGTCTCGATTGGCTCATATTCCCTTGCCCTTAGTACCCCACTGTCCGCAAACACTGACTCTCACTTCTGTGCCCAAATTGATTTCCTCTGGACCCTTGGAACTGTGGTGAGGCACTAGCTGTAGAATAAAAAGATAATGGCCTAGGTGGTCTAGAAGAAAACTGTGGCCTGAACCCTCCTTGGGATGCCATGAACTGCCCTGTAGATCTGGCCCTCTTGGAATATCCTTTTTCTGATTCCTGTGTTCTTCTCCTCTGCCTCTGATCTTCCATTTTCTGTGCAAAAGCTTGGATCCTCGCTATGTCCATATCTTTGTTCAAAGCGGCAATAGTATAATCTCTAACCAGATATGGATCTAGCTTATCCACATATTGATAAACTCTGTCATCCATAGTAGCTACAACATTAGGAGCATATCTCGACAAGGAATTAAATCAGAGACTGTACTCCCTCACGCTCATATTCCCCTGACGAAGATTTAAAAACTGATCTGCACGGGCCTGGCGAATCTCGAATGGAAGATAATAATCAAGAAATGCCTCTTTAAACTCTTTCCAAGTAGCTGGGGGTGCATCAATACCCCTAGATCGTTTTCAGTCCTCATACCAATATATAGCCTCCCCTTTAAATCTATACGCCACTAACTCCACTGTCTCTCTACCCATTACATGCATAACATCTAAGGCCCTTTGAATTTGATCAATAAAGTCCTGTGGGTCCTCGTTAAGATCTAATCCAGTAAAAGTGGGAGGATCCATCTTAAGAAAATCCTGTGTTCGAAGACTAGCCGCCCTATCTATACCACTAGGACCTGCAGTAGGAATGGCTTGCCCTTGAGCTTGCCCAGCAACTATACGAGTCAAAAGTTGCACTGCATTTCTAAGATCTTGATCAACAGCATTAATAGGTGGCTCTGGGGATATAGTTCTCCTCCCCCTTATTTCTTCCAGACTGGAGGAAGTTTTTGATGCATGCTCAGCTGGAGCCTCACTTTGATTAGCTGGTATAGTGGGTGACTTACTAGTCCTCTCTCCGACAGCCACATCTACTTGCTGACCGGTATTCTTGTTTCTGGTAACCGGCATCATTACTATAATAAGAGAAAAAAATGGATTCAGTGGTCAACTATGACTTCATATACAATATAGGCTCTATCGCACGATCTAAGACATGAAGAAAAGAAACAATTCCTAAATGTCCATAGCCTACTGTTTATAGATGCGGTGCACGACACACCGATAAACAAGACTCTACATAGACACGGCTTTGTAGACTCACTAGGACGAACTGCTCTGATACCACTTTTGTCATGCCTCAAATCCTATTGGGGCGGACTGACACCCATAACCGAGGAGGTCCAGGAGAACCATCTCATAACCTTATACTTCCCATGCATACCTCTATGACAACCCAAAATTCGGACAGCATCATGTCGCATATAAAAGGAAATAATCACCTATATAAGCTCGAGGACACATATATATGTATATACAATACTTGGCCGTTGGAACCATCACGTCTATTAACAAAATACCACCTTGACTGTACATTAGGTCTACAAAGCCTCTAGATAATACACAGAGTTTAACTAAGGTCGGGACACACCCCGCTATATAACTAACTTCTATACAATACCAAAAGTGACTGGATATGACACGGAAAGCCCCGAAGCAAACTGGAGCTCACCAAAAGCAGCTGGGTATCCTGGCTCCTACTTGTGCGGTGTATGAGCTGAGGTACCTGTGCCTGCAATATGAAATGCAGGTCCCCCATGGGGGACGTCAGTACGAAATATGTACTGAGTATGTAAAGCTGTAGATAATCACATATGATATAGGAGCTCAATAGAAATCAGAAACAAGTGAATAAATCGTAATAGGAGTGGACCACACTTACTAGAACTTGTGACAACCTGTACATTGTATTTATTTAATCACTTTACCTTCGTTCTTATCATCTTTGTAATCATTACTGTAATGTACTGTGACCATTAGGCTGCCTCCAGTACATATCAACTGGGATCGACCAATGCTAGGCTTATGCCCCTGGGATACCACCCATAAACACATAAATAGGGATCGACCCATGATAGACTTATGCCCCTGGGATACCACCCGATAAGAGAGAACTTCCATCACTTAGTTCAATTAATCTTTGAGATTGTTATTTCGGTCGTTACTACATTTTTGATACTTTGAAACAATGATACATCAATAAGAGACATATAAATAGACCATCAATGCAATAACAATGAAGTAAGAACTCATTGACACATCAATAAAGTGTTTTGGAGTCATCAATGCCATAACAATGAAGTAGGAACTTATTGGTATATCAATGAAATGTTTTGGAGTCATTAATAACACATGGATATTGTTTGAGTAACCGGATACCTTCTGACATTCATTAGTGCAATAAACATGTAAGATTTGGAAGACAAGTAAGTATTGGAATGTCTTGATATCTTGTAGGGTGGAAACAAGTTCATTGGTAACGTAGGACATCATACAAAACCATTATGGATCACATGTTATTGAGTAACTTTGGAAACTTTCTTAATAGAACAATTGTTCACTTTTATGCCAAAGATATGGTATAGAGTATGCTTTACATACCGGACTGTCAACCTTCAATACTAGTCCCAAATGGACTTCTCGTCTTTTCGGATTACTTATCTACAATGAACATATATAGCAATCTAGTATTAGCGACCAAACGTCACAATTCAATTATTTGAATTCACCAAACTAGTGGTTAAGTAGTAAGCCTTAATTACACCATAAAGGGTGTCACTTTAACCCTCTTATACTCCAATTATATTCATATGCCATGCATATTCATACAACATCCTCCAACATCAAGTTTGGATTCATTTATCCTTCCTACCAATCCATTAAACCAAATTGAGTCATAGACATAAATAATCATCAATTCAATAGTATATCACCATATCCACCTTCCATAACTCAATTACCATATCCACCCTCCACAATTCAATACAACCAAACCATGCAAAATAGTCCATAACCCTATTTTCATCACCTTTCAATAACAACCAATACATATAATCCTCTATCACACATATACATATGGAAGAGAACAAAGGCAAAAAATATTCATACATTAGAATTCACCTCTTGATTATGCAATCCTGTTTGCACAAATAATAGGTGCCGTTTGAAGCTCTTGAGATGACAAACGCAGTTATCGGATTACTTTGGAATTTCTATGGTTGAATCAAAAGTAATTTAAAGGTCAAATTGGCTAGGGTTTGTTATTTCTCAGTGATTGACGATGAAAATGAGTTTTTGAACTCATATACATGTATATATACACATATTCCCGTCCATAATATCATAGGGAATAACCAAAGTGCCTTTAAAATTTAAATAATGTCAAATCTATCCTTTGGTGGACTGTTTTGATAAGCTAAAGTAGATCGACCATAACTCTTTGCTCCGATATCGAATTTGGGTGAAATTGGTATCATTGGAAAGATAATTCAAAGGATTTCATTTCATATAAAGTAGGCCACCCAGTTCGTTCTTTACAAGGAGTTATGATCGTTTGAAGTTGACCCTAAAAATCTATTTTGAGAGGCTGAAGTAAAACGAGTATAACTCCTTACTCAGACGTTGGATTTGGATTAAACCAATTGCATTGGAAAGAAGACTCAAAGATCTTTCTTTTGATAGGTCGTAGCTCTCCCAGTTAATTATATTAAGGGAGTTATGATCGTTCAACATTGACCCAAAAAATTGGCTGGCCTCAGTAGTTTGTGTGCAGGAAATTTTCCTACACATTTACTATTCACAATATCCCGGCCACCGTTTTGTAGTTTTGAACGTGCTCGATTATATCCGAAACTTATCCGTTTTTGGAAATCTTTATATTGTTGGAAAGCTTATTCAATAACCTTCGCATGGAACCATCGACGGGCAAATTCTGGTATAAATAAAATAAAAAAAATTAATTCCATATAAATAAAACCAATACACGTACTTGAATACGTCAATACACGTACTTGAATACGGGGTGTTACATTCCCAGACCACTTGTGGGATTACACTGGGCATATTAATATAAACCATGCATCTATCATAGTAATAAGAAAGGTTATTTGTGCTTTTAAGTTATAAGTTATCAAGGTTCTTGAGACCAACTAGTGATCCAAAAAGAAAATCATTCATCTATTCACAAACATGACATAAACATACATAAACCAATTTCGTGCAGTACCAACAGACATGAAAGATTTGAGAAGTTTGCCCAATGTATCGACTTATACTAATTTGATGCAACAATTTTTTAGGGTTAAAGAGTTTTAGAAAGTGATGAACCTCTTAACGAGATGACAGAGATGGGATTTAAATTGGATACTGTTGCAGCAACTACTGTAGTTGTAGGTTATATTAGCCAAAATTGTATTTCTAAAATATGGAAAGTGTTCGAGAATATGAAGGGTAAATGAATTGTCTTTAGTCAAAAATCATACACCATATTTGTCAACGAACTTTGCAAAGTGTCAAGAACGAATGATATTTTAAGGTTTCTGAATGAAATGAAGACCTCTAAGATAGTTATTAGAAACGATATTTTCCAGTATGTTATTTTGTACCTAGAGAGAAAAGGAGATTCGAAGAGGAAATGAAGGATTCAGCTGCCAACCAACAATCGTTACCTACTCATCGGTACTACGAGGGTACATGAACATGGAAAAGTTTTCGAGGCACGGAATGTGCTTCATCAGATGAGAAAGAATGGACCATATCATGATTTTAAGGCATACTCCATATTCATTTATTGTCTATGTAGAATTGGTAACTCTGAAGAAGCACTACAACTTATATCTGAAATGCTGAATGTTGGGATTGTTCCAAGTATAGTTAATTATAAAACTGTCATTTATGGGCTCAATAGAGAAGGAAAACAAGATTTAGCAAAGACTGTATTACATATGAAGTTAGATGTGAAAAGAAGAAAAAAGTTGCTAACTTAGATGTTCTTTTGTTCGGAATTGTATTATGATAACAATCCACTTTGATTTGGGACCGCTATTTAGAAACATGAATAAAGTAAAATCTTAAATGGCACAATGGGCTGTCTAGGGATAAAAAGGCACTTATGGTTTTCCCATAAACTTCACAAGTGGAAAAGTGAATGGGATGCTTTCCATTTTTTGAGCAGTACTTAGCCTAAATCATCAATTAACATCAACTTCACACCTCAACTATCAACATAAAAGGTTAAATCTTTCTGAATTACAAATAGAAATCTCTATTTAAACCACATCTATAATTTTATAACTATGAGAACTAGAAATACAATATGCATACCACTGGTAGAGCATATATGAAGTTGTTATAGGATTAAACCTCTACCTAGCATTAAAATTCGGATGGTGCTGCCCATGATGATGTGACTTAGCAACAGTATCAATGAGACAAAACGACGAGTCCTCATTAGCGTCGAGTGTAGCAAACGATTCGTCACTAGAGAAATCAAAAGCAGAATCAGTAGGGTTTTGTTTGGAGTTGGATCCGGGTAGTTTTGAGATGGACCGGGTCCAATCAGCGATCTGGCCGATCTTATTGTAGAGGGATAAAGGGAAAAAAGGGGCATTAGATCTTTGGTTAGTAACGGAGAGGGAGGAATTCGATTGACCCCATTCATCATAATTGAACGGAATAGAGCCAAGTTTGAAACCCACCATTTTTGTTGATATGTATGGATAGCAAGTTAACAACTTTCTGGTGGTGAGAAGAGAGTAGAACAATGAAGAAGAGATGATAAAACCCTCAATTCGATGGATGGTTAATTTTTGGTCGGAGCAGTAGTAGTGGCTGGCGGTCTTGGTGAAATTTTTGTGGTGGGAAATTATATGTTAAAGGGATAGTTTTATGAAAAAAGGTTTATTTAGTGAAATTTTGTAGGGAAATAAATAAATCATTGTAATAGTTATTTTTTTCTAATAAAGCGTTGTGATGGCGGACTCTATCGCAATGACTTAGAAAATCATTGTGATAAAATACCTATTGCAACAGTTATCAAACAATAACAATGGTTATAACACCAAATAGTTCAACTAGAATAATTTTTTCTTGCAACGGTTGAACCGTTGCAATAGACTCTCTATAGCAACGCTTTTGGAATCATTGCCAAAGTTTCGTTGCAATAAGGGTAATTTCTAGTAGTGACATCAACTAGGCTCTCACTACTCTAAGAATCAACCTTCTCAGCTTTGTCAAATCTTTAATTGTTTGATCTCCAAAGAACACGATATCGTAACTTCTAACAAGGTTCTTCTCAACTGGATCATAGAAACGATAGCCAAATTCATCTTGATTATAACCAATGAAGATACACTGCCTAGTTTTAATATCCAAATTTGACCTTTCATCCTTGGGAACATGCACAAAGACTTTACACCTAAAGACTCTAAGATGATCATAAGAAACATTCTTATCAGACCAAACTATGTCAAGCAACAGTAAGAGATAGATTGATAACATAAGCAGCAGTATTAAGTGCTTCTACCCAAAAGGAATCTGGTAGCTTAGCATCTGAAAATATATATCTAACCCTCTCAACTAGAGTTTTGTTCATCCTCTCTGCTAACTATTTAACTGAGAGGTTTTTGGAGGAGTTTTATGATGCCGAATACCCTGCTCTCTGCAATATCTATTAAAAGGACCAATATACTAACCATCATTATCTGAAAGGATACATTTAAATTCCTTCCCTGTCTGTCTCTCAACCAAGGCCTGAAAATCCTTGATCACATCACGTACTTGATCCTTGGACTTCAAAGGAAATACTAGAGTTTGTGAGGATGATCATCAATAAAAGTCACAAAGTAAAGTGCACCACCATGAGACCTTACTTTAAAAGGACCACACAAATTAGAATCTACCAACTCCAGCAAATCAAGCTTTTTTAAAGGCAGATGACTCTGAAAAGAAACTTTTTTCTGTTTATCGGCTAAGCATTGAACACACTTCTTCAACTTTGCTTGTTTCACTCCAGAAAGCAAATTTTTATTAGACAAACTATCAATCCTCTTCTCACTCATATGACTCATTTTTCTATGTCATAACTCTAATGAAGTATCATTCTCCACCATGTTTACGGAGCCTCTAAAAGTAGAGCCCTGAAATACTCACAACTTAGACAATTTGTCACCTCGAGCCACAATCATCAAAACTCTAGTAAGATTCCACTTGCTAGCACCAAGGGTGTTAACATAACCCTCATCATCAAGGTTTCCTACAGAAATCAGATTCAAGATGACATCTAAAGCATGCTTGATATGGTTGAGACCTAGTTTGGAACTATTGTTACTTTCAAAATAAACAGTGCCAATGCCAATGCCAAGTACTTTAACTTCATCATTATTGCCCATTTTCAACATCCCAAAATTACCTTGAGTATAAAAAGAAAATAATTCCTTCTTTGGCGCAATATGAGAAGTAGCACCAGAATTCACAAACCAGCTAGACTCATTACGAACTAGGTTAATGGCATTCTCACTACAAACAATAAGAAGATCATCATTAGCAATAACAACAACACAATTTTCATTATCGCCTTCTTTCTTTTGTTGTCTCATATCTCTCTTATGCTTGTAATAATATTTTATGATATGCCCCCTTTTATTGCAATAGTCACATGTAACATTCTTGAATTTAGACTTTGACTTGCTTCTACTTTTATCTCTATTATTCATACTACTGGACTTGTTTATCCCCCCCTCTTCAGTAACCAAAATATTAGAGTGTAAAGATGAAGAAGATGAGGCTTGAGATTTCCTTCTCATCTCTTTATTCAAGACACCACTCTCAACACATTCTATAGTTACAATATCACCAGGAGCAGAATTATTCAAAGAAACTCGAAGAGTTTTCCAAAGGTCAGGCAGAGTATTAAGAAGCCAAAGTCTCTGAATTTCTTCATCGAACTTTACACCCATTTCGGATAGCTGGTCAAAGACACCCTGAAAATCATTTATATGATTAGAAATAGGACAACCCTCTTTATACCTAATATTTATGAATTATTTAAGAAGGAACAACTTATTATTGCCAGTCTTCGAAGCATAAAATGTTTCAAGCTTGTCTCACAAACTTCTTGCATGTGTCTTGTTCATATTATGATTTCTAATATTATCTTCAACCCATTGTCTGATATAGCCACAAACCTGTAGGTTCTCAAATTCCCAATCTTCATTTGTCATGGATTGAGGTTTAGTAGGCGCAAACACAGGTAAATATATTTTCTTAACAAATAGAAAATCTTTCATCTTGCCTTTCCAAGTATGATAATTACTACCATTCAAACACACCATTTTGCTCATATTTTCCTCCATCATTCAAATCAACAGTCAACAAGAACCTGGCTCTGATACCACTTTGCTGGGAAAGAGGCAGGGCAGCACTAACAAAGTGCTCGACGGGGTAGCAGCGGAAGAATACCCAAGTCTAAACTTTTCCTTTCAATTTGAACCAAGAGGAGACAAGCAAACCTAAGCAGAATAAAGTAATATGACAGCAAATAAATCAACCACACAAATGCGGCAAGACAAGAATAACAAGACACCAAATTTACGTGAAAAACTCTTCGGTGTGAAGAGTAAAAAACCACGGGATCAAAACCTCCACTATAATCACTAAGAGTTACAATATTATTTTCTAAAATAACCACCAAACAAGTGCCAAACAACGAGAAACAACACAATAATATAACAGCAAGAATAAAAAAGAGCAAAAATACCAAAAACGTAGCTACTATCCGAGAATAAAAAACAGAAATTACAGGCCACCAAATCCACCTCCATCAATTTTTAATTAAATATTGAGATGAGAGGAATAAGCTATGCAAAAATTAGCTTAATCAGACCAAAAACGAATCGAGAATCTCAATTTGAAGTTGACAGCTGCGGCTGAAATTTTTGAACGAAAATCTGCATACTTTCTCTCTTTTGTGGCTACTAAAACTCTTTTTTGTGATGGTGAAATAAGAGTCTATGGGTAAAAGTGGATTAGTCCAAATTGGACTTTAATTTATTTATCCACATAGGAAGGACAAAAACCCATATCCCAACAGAAGCTTGTATAATCTGAATAGATCAAAGACTTTACTAATTTACTATTTCCTAATACTTGAACATCATTGTGCAAATCTCATCGATCTTGGCCGCGCTAGACTATCAAGTCGGATTATATAGGGGTCCATCAAAACCTTCGGCCTTCTTTAAAAGTGAAATTTTAAAAAGGGTACGTATCTAAAATTTCAAGATAAAGTTTAATGACTTTTTCCTTATTTTGTAATACTAGAAATGTTATTTTTTCTTTCCCTAAGACTCATTTATGAAATTTTCAGATATTCATGTCTTTAAATAATCAATGAACTAATCATCTTCTTGTTTAATTTTTCATTTTAACCAAATCGATATGCATTAACCATAGTAAAAGTGCGTTATTGATAAAACTCAAGTAAAAGGACTATATTAATTTAAACGAAGTAAAAGGAATTCAGAACTAATTCCATAAACAAAAGTAGTTATGCTAAGTACTAACTCTATCCTAAATTCTAACTTGGAGGTCACACTACCTAACCCTAAAATATACCTTAAGGATAACATATTTCCTTGAAAGGGGCATCTCGAAAATTCCATATAAACTCCTGGAATATTCACACAGAGATTAAGAATCTCTCTTCTAGGTAATTTAATACTTCAAGATGATTCAAAAAATCATCCCTTTTTGGAGATCAAATCTAAATCTTCTTATATTTGAGAAATGCATAACTAATGATCATCGAATTACGAAGAAAATTGAGGGAAGAATCAAGAGAACAAACAAACTTATACCCATATTGTTTATTAATAAATTTTTTTATTTTTCATATTTAATTTTGTAATTATAAATTATTATTCATCACATTAAATAACAAGCGGTTCTCAAATTGCTTATTCATTCACTTTAGTTTATGACATGTTAAGATATATCATTAGTGAAAAAAAAGTATTTCTCACACATACAATGTGCTTAAATCTTCTAAATGATCCATGGATAATGGGTTTCGATCAAATCTAGCACTCTTTATTTTTTCTTACTTGCAGATTTCATAATTTTCTAACTTTTGTAGCTGGGAAATATTTTCCTGCATGCATCATTTATGGAACGTCTTTTTCGGTTATATCAAAGGCCACAGGCCATTTATATACATCTCAGTTACACCAAAGGTCATAGCAGAGGCGAACCAAGGATTTAAAGTCTGGGGGTGCACCAGTATTGTCAAAGGCGCACATAAGTTCTGAATAATGACTCAAATTTGTGTTGATCGCTAGCCCCGTTTAATGTGCTGTTTAGGTTCTAATTTATAAGATATACTTTCCCTTATCAATGAGGCTTTTCTAGAGATACGAACACTAAACTATTGATATTTCACTTAATAATTAAAAAAAATATTTTTGTGTTCATATATTTATCATTCATGCTTATATTATTATTCTTGAACTAGACATATGTTTATATTTTTTCTCCTTTATGCCTTTTTTTGTTAAATCTTACGCTTTATTTGTACTTTGTGCTTAAATATAATGGACCTTGAAGCTTTTTTTGCCCTTTTTTGCTTTTGCTAAGGCGATGAAAATTGTCTTTAAAACTAGAACTTGGTTGAAGAGAATAATATCTATCCATTTCAATTCACAAGAATCAATAACAAATTCCTACAAAATAAAAAATTCATCAAAAATATAAGTAAAAATAATTATTTATTTATTTTTAATCAAATCTCATGAACTTTAATAGAAGCAAGAAATAAATAAATTTTACGCACTAACTTTCAAGCAACAAGTAAATATTAAAAGCAATTAACATTACCCAAACTTGAATAAAAAATAAAAAAAATGAAAGAAAGAAATGTGTACCTATTAGCATCAAATAGAAAATTGCTTCTTTCTCTTTGTTTGGGTACTATTAATTTGTAAATTGTAGTGTCCAGCAGTCCAGGGAGTTTGGAATTGGGGAAATATGGGGCTTGAGATTGGGAAAGGCCTTTTTCATTTAAATGTATATAAAGGAGAAGTAAAAATAAAAAATCAAGCAACTCGATCAGGAATCGAATACGCGACGTTGGACTAGAAGGGCATCAGCATTTGAGTTCCAAACTAGTGCACCCATTCAAGTTTTATTACTAAGGGTGCACAATTAAATATATTAACACTTTAGTAGGATATATATACATATATATACAATTTTTTTAAAAAGTTACCGGGTGCACGTGCACCCTCGAGGCACTATGTGGGTCCGCCTCTGGGTCATAGGCCCAAAAACTAAAGAAAAGTTAGGTCCAAAAATGAAAAACAATAAAAAGAATCTTGAAAGCCATATTAGGAAACTTTCTATGTTGGAGCATCTTCCTCAATGGAGAAACTGAGCACGGCTGGAAGATTAACAAAGAACTGCGGAGAATTTATGGAACTTTAAAATATAAATAACGGAATACATTTTGAAAATAATAAATTCCTGTTTCGTTTTTCGTATTATCCAAATACACATTAACTCTAATTATACATCCAGTTTGGGATATAGGTTAAATATCTATTCTAAGAGGCGAAAATAGATTTAAACAAATTTAACAAGGACAACTTTGAATATTGTTGTGACTTAAATTTATTCACCTCCTACTCAACAGTAGTATGCATGAAATAGAAAGGAACTATACGTAAAGTTCAATTTTACATTATTTGGTACTATGAATAATCATCAGAATAAAGGACATGACTAGACTAAAAGATAAACAAATACTGCAACTTTACATGTATTTTTCCTTGTACTCAACAATAGGATTCATGACATTAATAGATCGGTACGTACGTAAAATGCAATTTTGAGGTATTCGGTACTATTAATCAAATTGAAGTACATGATTAGCCTAAAAGATAAACTTGAAGAAACCAAATCAACAGAACTTGATACATAGTTAGTAACAATAGTGAATCAAGCAATTACACCATCTTAGATCCTATTCTCAAGTTTATCACCTTTGCATAGAGGATTTTCCTTGGCCAAAACTGCACGCCCTATAGACTTGAAATCGCAAGCACATGCATGTTCTTCTGGATACCTATGAATTTCGCAAAGTATTTCATCACACTTACAACTGAACCCTATTAATCCCACCTTCTTCCTGCAAACCATGCACCTTTGCGGCTTCATCTTCATCGTTGAATCATCTTTTCTAGTTTTAATTTTTAGAGAAGACATCATTTCAAATAAAGCTAATGCACCCTCGTCCGTTTCTTCTTCCAAAACAGTATTGTAGCATTGGGAACAAAAGGTCTTATTGGTTGGGTTTCCACAAAAGCCACAACTAAAAATTGGGGTTATTACTGAAGTCATTATTTTCTTTTGAATGAAAAGATTTTTTTTTTTTATGAATTATGCTCTTTGTAGAATCTGTATTTGGGTCATAGTACTTTACTTACTTTTTTATATAGAAGAAGCCTGTATGTAATCCGTTTTTGTTTTGGTTTGGGATTCCTTTAATATATTTGGACCATCTAATACACTGTTTAGGGCCAGTAAGCCCATATTAGGTTATATTTGGGGTTCTTGGCCCTCTTTACATCTTAGCTTTATATTTAGGTTGACATTGATTTTACGCATATTTTTCCCTTTATGCCCTCATCTAAAGTTTGTTTTTATTTATAAAAATTTCTACAAATATATCTCTTAGGAAATTACTCTTTATGGACAGTGTCAAACTAGGGCGTAGTGTTGTATAGATAAAACATTAAAATGTCATCTAACATTTTCAAAGCGTTCAAAGTTTTTTTTATTTAAAATCGTGATCTAAAAGATCTATAAATTGCAAAATTAAAAATAAAAATAGGTGATTTTCCTAAATAGTTATTTCAAAAAGGAATAACTCGTGAAAAATTTGTGTAGCTCTTCCCCCCCTTCTATCTCACTCTCATGAGAGAAGTAGTTTTCTAGACTTTTACAAAAATATGACCTCTCTCTTCTTTTTTTAATGAAATATATGTGGTTTCGAGGGAAAGAACATTCTGGGTTAGGGTCATGGAAGAAATTTTTTGTTTTGTAGCCCTTTATAAATTATTTTCTTTAGTGTTATCTTCTTTTTATTATTAGAGATCATTATTTTACTCATAATTTATTTTTATTTTTACACATAAGAAATTTGAAAAGATCATTTTCTTAAATTTAATTTTTACGTGGTCATAAGAAATCATTTTTTTTTAATTTATACTGGGGTACATTAGTTTTATATAAATTCATCAGATCTATAAGTTATTTTTTTTAGTGTATATTATTTGCTGGCAATGTGGTTCTGATTGATGAAATAAGGGAGGAGCCAATGATAAGCTGGAGATTTGGAAACAGACTCTGGAGTTTAAAGGATTTCGATTGAGCAGAATCAAGACGGAGTACTTGGAGTGTAAGTTTAGTGATGTGTCGCTGGAGGATGACGTGGTTGTGAAGCTGGACTCTCAGACCATTCAGAATAGGGAGAGTTTCAAGTATCTGGGGTCTATGATTCAGGGCAATGGTGAGATTGACGAGGATGTCACACATTGTATTAGGGCAGGGTAGTTGAAATGGAGGCTTGCTTCGAGAGTTTTATGTGATAAGAAGGTACCCCTGAAGCTTAAAGGTAAGTTCTACAGAGTGGCAGTCCGACTGGCTATGTTGTATGGAGTAGAATGTTGGCCAGTTAAGAACTTCCACATCCAAAAATTGAAGGTGGTGGATGAGGATGCTGCGATGGATTTATGGACATACCAGAAAAGATAGAGCGAGGAATAAGATTATTCGGGAAAAGGTGGGAGTGGCTTCGGCGGAGGACAAGAAGCGAGAAGTGAGGTTACGATGGTTTGGTCACGTGATGAGAAGGAGCTCTGATGCTGCAGTGCGGAGGTGTGAAACACTGGCTATGGATGGTTTTAGGAGGGGTAGAGGTAGGCCGAAGAAATATTAGAAGGAGTTGATTAGGCATGATATGGAGCAGTTACAGCTTACGAAGGACATGACCCTTGATAGGAAAATGTGGAGAAAGCGGACTAGGGTAGAGAGTTAGGGGGTAGTTTAGGTTAGAGGGTAGAGGATCCTTGATAGATTTGTGTCAGATGTTTCTTGTTATGGTGTTAAGTGTTGTCTTTGGTTTAATTTAGGATAGATAATTTTTTTGTATTATCCTGTGGTTAGCGGCGTTAGTTTAATTTTTCATACTGTAGTGGTATGGTATGCGTACACTCTACCCTCCTCAGACTCCACTATGTGGGAATACACTAGGCATGTTGTTGTTGTTGCATCAAATGATAGTTTGTTGGTAAGAATATTAATTTCTATCGATGTAAAAGATAATAATATTATATTAGGTTGATAGTCGTATTATTTTTTATCGATGAAAAAAGAAATAATAGTATTATTTTAGACCTTTTTTACGTTTAACTATTATCTCGATTGAGAACACAGACCTCGATATATTACCCCAATGGAAAATGTATTCACTTTCGACAAAAAAAGTTTGTAGGATATGAAAACAGAAATGAATGACTTATGTCTGATGTATAAATCTTTGAGAAATAAGATAATTCATCTTGCAAGAGCAAAATGGTGTGTCAAGAGATCTCTTTTTGCCTGTATCTATGGGATAAAATTAAATGCACTCCTTAACTTTGTGTTAATTTAAACTTACCCTCAATTTTGAATTATATAACACTCCACCCTTTTTATTCTATGAGGTGTCGTTGTCCTTTTTCACTGGCCTCTCGCCTCTCTACTTCTCTATATTGAGTGTATTAATTTCATTTAATGTATTTATAATTAAAAAAATCTAGTGTATTTCATATCAGATATCATGTATGATGTATCTGGAGCAACTTTGAATAATGTATCTGGTGTGTTCGATCATTGATACATGTATCTTATCAAGGTTGTATCCGTGCATAGATACTCTCCAACTTGAAAATCAGATGTTGTAGTTTATCTCCAACTTAAAAATGAGATGTGTAGTTTATTTCATAGATGCATATACATGTGTCTATTCGTATACTCAAACAAAATTGGGATCAAGAATGTTTGAGTATGCCAATCAGTATTGGAGAAATTATAAGGGTATCGAAATTCATCGAAAAATGTAAAACTGGTCAAATCAGTGTCTAAGAAATCATGAGGGCACAAGAGTTTTTAAAAAATATAGATTAACTCAAAACGTACATAGACACAATCCAATAGTATGAGAGCCCTCATTAATGGAGAAAAGTGCAATAGTAGAGGGGAGAGCCATCAACATTGTGGTTGTGGTGGTTTGTCGGAAAATTCAGAAAGAGATGGAGAAATCAGTAAAAAATGTTATCTGAAATTAGTCATGGCCATGAATATTCTTTTTTCTTGCATTTATCTTATCTTTCCCTATTATAAGTAGTTAGGAAGTATATTTTGAACCACTCATTTCTTTAGTCAGTTACCATATCTAATTGTATACTTACATACGACTTAAGAACCGTTTCATTCCTCTTTCCTAAGTAAAATTAAAGATTTCTTCATTCTTTTTCACTACTCATTATAAGTACCTAGTTGCTGGATGTATTCTCTCTCTCTCTCTAGTTATATAGTTACATGATAAACAACTTATGTAGAATATATATTTTGACACTATATTTGACTATTGAAAATAAACCAATTATCTACGTCAAGTTATTCAAGTTAGGATTCTAGTGTGATGTTCGGATCTAGGAGTATTGTTTTCGATTCTTGGAGTTTTTTTATGCAACTATTTCTGAAGATCGTGTGAAGGGGATGAGCAATTCATGAATGGTTCGAGGCTGTTGTTCGGAATTGAGGTAGGCTTGGTCTACTCTTCTCTATGAGATTGCGTATTGTAAGATTACATGCTAGATAAGAGATTATAAGATAAGTTTATAGCTAGTTATACCATGATTTGACTGGTCTAGAGGATTTAGAATAGAATTGTAACCAAGGATACCCTATAGGTATAGGGTATTGCTAAGCCTAATTATTTATGTACATGACCTTAGGTCGACATTGAGAAACCTTAGTATAATATTTACGGTATTACTTAGTGATTTGACTGATATCCCTTGATTGCTTGTGGCTTGCCGATTTGTCGACATGACAAGCCCATAGATCAGCTCTTATAACTTTCGGTGCTACAGAGTATGGTTCATCGATTTGGTCAGTGATGTGCCAAAATGCATGATGTATTGCCATTTTGGTCTGATATTTTTTGGACTCAAATTGTATGATTCAACGATGGTTGACGCCATTCGGTGACACGCAGGACACATCCGTGATTCACCGATTATTCTTTGCGTTTTCTATTTCAATCACTTTTCGACCTTGATGCTGAAATTTAACCAAAACAACATTAAAATGCATTCAAATTAGCATCGAGGACATGATTTCTTCTTATATTTAGGTCAAATGAGTTTCAAATTGCTGACTCATCAATACCCCTAACTTAAACTTTTGCTCGTCTTGAGTAAATCGATGCACACATAGCACAATCACCAATGCATTCAAATAGTACTACTTGGGAGCTTAAACACATCTTTCTTTTGTGAAAACACCTTGCTCTCAATTTGTCAACACCAAGCTTCAAGCGTTGGCTTAAGGTTACCAAATCAAGCATAATGCTCATGGACTTCAATCGAGATTGAATAATACTCAAGCATAACAATTAAGCACATATCCTCAGACATAAAAGTCCCTTCTCCCACGACATGGAAAGGCTTAAAAATTTATTTTTTTTAAAAAAATAAAAAAAGGTCATATAGTTCCTTTATTTTAAATTTGTTTGCGTTATTTTAATTTACACACAAAATTTTAAGAAAATAAAGAAAATTTTTAAATTATATAGTATTAAATGATTTCAAATATATTAAAATACCCTTTAATTTCATGTGATGTGGATATTTGAAATTAACGAATTACTATAAAAGAAAAAAGTCATTTTTCAAATGGACCAATAAAAGAAGTAAGTCAAACAAATTAAAACGGAGAAAGGATTTCATTTGCAGCCTTTCTTAAGTTTCTTATATCACCTTTTGAAGTTTTTTTTATTTGCACGGCTCCATATCTCCTTCATTTTTCTTACTATGAAAAATTAAATTTTTGTCTTTAATAAAGTAAATATATCTTTTAAAATAGGCAAAATGACCTTCTGGATCCCTATACTATGTTGGTTTTGTATATTTTTTGCCAATTTTATATTAAAATAATTAAAAAATAAAAAAGATTAAATTTTTATCATTTTTTTAATTAAAAAATATTTTTAAAAATTTAAAATAATAAATTTTAAAATAAAAAATACCCCCACCCCCACTCCCTTCCCAGTCCAGCCACTCCCCACCCCGTCCCAGCCCCTCTACCCCACCCAACTTTTTTCAGCTTTTTAAATTTAAAAATATTATAAAAATTTTATAAATAATATTTTTAAAAAATTTAATATATTTTCATCTTTTTAAATTTTAAAATATTTTTAAAAACTAAAAATATATATTTTTTCAAAAAATAAAAAAAGCACTCCCCCACCCCAACCCCGTCCATCACCCCACCCACTCCCCCACCGTCCCCCACCCCATCCACCAGTCACTACCATCCCCCACCCCATCTACCAGTCACCACTATCCCCCACCCCATCCACCAGTCACCACCATCCCTCACCCCATCCAGCAGTCCACCACCATTCCTATCCCCCATCCAGCACCCTCCCCGTCTCTCACCCCTTTCTCATCTTCCACCCTCTCCTCATTCCCCCACCCTATCTTTCACCCTCCCCCAAGTAACACAACCACCATCACACCAGCATTCCGTCACTCCTCCACCCCACCCCATCCCACAATATTACAAAATTTCATCAAGAACCTCAGCATTACAAAACCCCATTATAAAATTTCATTACAAAAAATTTTCTCCTCTAAGTTCATTAGCAGCTTTGGTCAATTTTTGTGTTAAATTTTAGTTTTTGGGTAAGATTTAGTCAAGACATCATGGAATTAATTCAAATCAAATACCATGGAATTAGTTAAAAAAAATAAAATTCAAATTTCAATTTTACCATGAAATTACCTGCTAACAAAAAAATTTAAAATTTTACACCAAATAACCAAACACAATCAATATATAAAATGGGTATTATGGATCTTGAATTCATATGATTTTGTTTTTATAAAATCTAACAATTTTAATTTCTTTTTTTGATTCATTGGAAGTAGAATATATTAATTAGGATTTATAAAGAAAAGAAGGAGAAGAGAGAAAGAGTAGAAGAAGAAGAAGAAGAGAGAGAGTAGAAGAGGAAGCAGAAGAAAAAGAGAGAGGGCTTATAAGAATCGGGGAAAGAGAAAGAAAAGGGGAAGAGAAAGGGTAAAGAGGAAGAGGGGGGGGGGGGGGAGGGGAAGCGATTGCTTATTTTTTAAATTTATTTATTTATTTTAATATTTAATATTTTTTATATTTAAAAATAACGTGGAAGCTGACGTAGCGAGAGTGTGTTACACTCATCGAAAAAGTATTTAAAATGTTACCTTTTAGTGGGTTCAGGAGTTCAGATGACAAACATGTAAGTAGAAGTATCCAACTTACAAAACCGACATAGTACAGGGGTCCAAAAGGTCATTTTGCCTTTAAAATAATATATGATTTAAGTTGCATAATTATTAGTGTAAATAATTAATATTATTAGATCTTATTTTCATATAATAGCAAGTAGTGTCTCTCAAAAACACTTGAAAAAGATTATTCAAATACAATCTGTTATCAAACACAATTTTTTTTTTCAAAAACACTTTTTAAAAAAAGTTATTTTATAAAAGTGCTTTTCAAATAAGCTGTTTTCTAACGGCAATTTCAAACGAGCTCCTAATAAATGGCCCAATATAGCTTCCTAGACTTAAAAAAATAATTATATTAACAAAGTGTGTTTTTATATCATCAAATATTCAAAAAGTGATCATAATATACTACACTTTCTCATATTTGAATAGCCTACACCCTCAGTATAACGAGAGTGTATTTAATTATACCACCCCAAAATAAATAAATAAATAATATTACAATGGAACGTAAATAAAATTTTAAAAATAAGTTGATGCAAAGCTATTTCAATTGTTAAACAAAAGCAACACAAAATAAGGGTAAAAACTTACACGCACGCGGTGTATACACCAAACTAATATTTTTTACCATGATTATATAATTAAATTAAGTAAAATACATGTTGATTAATTATGGTTAAGTAAAATGAACTTTAAATTCAAACACATGGCATGCATGTATTGGCTTGGTGTATACACCGAGTGCGTGTAAGTTTTTACAAAGAGTACAAGGGCGGCTTAATATTTTGGTGGACTAATATTTTGGTGGCCCTCAGCTTTGAAGATATTCCAACACTGAAAAAGATTAAGTTGGAAATAAAAAAAATTTTAACATCAATTTCGGCCAGGATCCTAATTTCGGTTAGACCCAAGCGACCGACGATCAACGACCCTTTGATCTTCTTCTCTGCCACTGTCTCCGACAAATCTCTGGCATACAACGGGTTTCTACTAATCAAGATCAAAATAGATTCCGATCAGACCTAACCGCTCCATCGTCTAGTTCCGGTTAGACCCAAAACGACTGGCGAACCTTTTGTTCACAACCGGCCTCTCCGTTGGAATTATCTTCCACTGACTCCTTCTTTGTCGGCGACTCCTTTTTGAACCACCGCAGCTTCGGTGACCCATTTCCGACGATCTCTTTCTTCTCTTTTTTTTCTAACCCCTTCCAGGTACTACAAGTTCAGATCCAGCATACCATCTTAGACGGAAACAACATGATTTTGACGACTAATTTTCACCACAAATTTTCAAAATCTGGCGACTCAACTAAGTAAACTGATCCATTTTTGATCCGGTGCACTGTAACACTCCGTACTAGCATAATCTAAGTCCTAGTGCATGAGTATTTGTATATAAAATTTTTAAAATAGTCATTATTTTTTAGTGTAGATCCTGCCATTACATAAAAAATTCAATTAGGTTTCCAACGATATAAAATTCGCCTAAATCTGATAATCGGGTGAGAAGTTATGATGATTTTAAGTTTCAGTCCTTAAACACCATCATTCAGGCCAGTAGCGTGTCGCAAAGCAGGTCAAAATGATAATTGTCAGTTTCCAGTGAGGTACCACGATACCGGCGTGTTTCACCACAACTTATTTTCATATTTGTCAGTTTTCAGTACACCAACGCGATCCCACCGCGTCGTGGTGAAATTCTAGGTCGCATCCAAGGGGTAACGCGATTCCACCGTATCGTGTTGATGTTTCAATTCCCAGTTGTATACTTTCCAGTGATACAACGCGATAGCGCCGTGTCACGCCCAGGGTCCAGATTGAGATTTTCCAGTTAATTTCCAATTTTAAGTTCTGAGTTTTTAAATCATTCCAGGGGTATTTGAGTCTTTTCCATGGCCCTAGTCAGCCTTTAACACGAAATTCAACCCTAATAAACCTAGTTATACCATTATTCATTCAGTTTTGTCCCAAATTAAATCATTCTCTCAAGAAGCAAAAACCCTAGTTCAAGAATTAAGGCTAATCCTCAAGAATCTCTCCAAGAACCTTTAAGAACTCTTCTTCTCAGGTATGTTAAGTGTTCATCTATGGGTTTCTTTCACCCATAGAGTCCAAGAAACTTTTTTTTTTAAATATACAAGATCTGAGATTTATGATTTCCCTGTTTGAACTAGATTGAATTCATGTTCATGATAGTAGTTGGGTTTCAATCCGTGATTTAAGTACAAGTTTCATGAAATTGAATAGCATGTGTGATTATTATGAGGTTATCTTGATAAACCCTTGAATTTACAAAGTGATTAATGTGTCTATGATGTTAATTGGGTTTTAATCCATGATTATTATATGATTCATGAAATTAGATTAGTATTTTATGGGGAATTATATGAATTGCATGATAAACCCATGAAATTGTAAGTTGGGCATTGTAGTTGCCATGTATATATGTTATCCATGATTATGTGCATAAAGTTGTGCTCCCCAAGTGTTTAATAGAATGCCCATGTGAATAAAGTGATGAAATCATGATATGTTAGTATATGAACAAACTTATGCCCTACAAGTGTTTGATAAAATATCTCTATAGATGATATTTGAACAGGTATACAGTAGTATGCTTTACAAGATCATGTGATTCTTTACTTTTCATGCTATCGAGTCCTAGGGGCATTTAATACCCGATAAGTTAGCTGTTTATTTAGAACCAGTATCAGTTAAAAAATAGTGTCATCTTTGTCATGATCAATAGTACTCTCAGTTAGATATAGAACTCAGTAGAACCCAGTCAGTTATAGCACTCAGGAAACTCAGTGAATTCAGTCCAATTTAGTTTAGTATAACAGTTCAGCGTGTATTCAGTTGGGAGTAGGATTTAGCACCGAGCGAGTGCAAGGATGATGGCTTCCCCGTCAGATAGGTTGAGTCGTTAGCAGAAGTTTCCTATACTCTAGAACTGCATAGCCAGCGCGGGATGAGGAGTCACCCGTCAGACTAAGCTTGACTACCTCCCAGGGGTCACCCGTCAGATTAGGCTTGGCTCCACCAGGTGTCACCCATCAGTTAGGCTTGGAATCCTGGTTTTCTTGTGTTAGTACCCATGGCACGGTATTAGCAACCTTCCAGCTGGGGTTATAGGTTGGAACCCAATCAGTTCAGGGAGGGGCATGTCGGTTAGATGATTACCTCCCACAATTTTAGTTTTAGTTTTGGTCTTCAGTAAGGAACTCATTTTAGTTTTATAGAATTAGGACTGTCAAACATAGTCAATTCAGAACCAGTAATTCAATTATCAGTAACTTAGATATCAGCTGCTCAATTATTAGAATTCAGTACTTAGCTATAGAAAAGCTCAGTTACAGCATATATATAAACGCACAATATTGCATACTTAGTATTTTCCGTAGTTTAGATTATTTATGTACTCTCATGTTTAGTTATTCTATATCACTTAGTCAATTATTGTTCATGCATATGAATACTTGCATTCAGCCTTACCTTATCTAGCATACCAGTACATTCCTATGTACTGACACATACTTTCCTGCGCTATGATATTTTATATCATAGGTTCGGACGCTCATGTTCTCGACCACGCATAGTAGATCTAGATTCAGCCAACGGTAGTAGATTTAGCAGTGAGTCCTCATCATTCGAGGATATTCTATTATTTCATATTTTTAGTAGATGTAGTAGTGCAGTAGATGGAGTTAGTTGGGGGATTATCCCATCAACTCCACTTTCAGACAGATTCAGTTAGAGGCTTTTTAGACTAGGTTTTCAGATAATATTCAGTAGTACAGATGTTACATTTTATTAGTATTTCAGATGTTTTGAACCTCATGGTATTTCAACCCATTTTCCACATTAATTATAGTATTTTTATTCAGTGCTCACAACAAATATCATTCATGGGTTAGCTTGTGGTCCTTCAAGATCATAAGTATGGTGTGACAACTAGGGGGTAGTCCTGGGTTGTTACATGCACTCACTCTATCTCTACTAGTCGTGTGTATAGCTTTCTTGATTTTAGTGGCTGCTACGAGTTGTCTTGTTTACTATTCCTATTTCGATTCTATTTTCTTCACGTCTTGGCTTTCTATTTTATTTGTGGGTGACGATTTACTTGTTTATTTATGTATTTCATAGTAGTGTTTTACTTGTTTATTCTACTTGTGTTTTAGCCATTTTATTATTCTTAGTTGTTTGGTAGTGTGGGCTTGATAGTACTTGTTTGGTTTACTTTATTATCTAAGCATTGTGCTCTTAGTGTTATTAGTCAGTGCTATCTCTGGTGGTGTGGTAGATGGTGTTGGCATAGGTTTATGTCTTTGGACGGGTCTTGGGTCAGGGTCAGGGTCAGGGTTGGGGCCGGGGACTAGGGTGGGGTAGGGGCAGGGGCAGGGGCAGGGGGTAGAAAGGGTAAAAGGGCTAAGGATGACTATATGTTGAGAGTAGGGTCGTAGAACATAGGGTCTTTGTCAGATAAGTCATTAGAGCTGGTGAATATTCTTAGGAAAAGGCAAATTAATATAACGTGTCTCCAAGAAATCAAATGGGTAGGTACTAAGGCGAGGGTAGTAGATGGTTATATGTTGTGGTACTCAGGAAGCGTAAGGAAAAAAATGGTGTAGGTATTCTAGTAGATGACGATCTTAGGAAGCAAGTGGTAGATGTTAAGAGGTTCAATGATAGGATGATGTCAATTAAACTAGTTATTAGAGGGTCTTTTTGGAATATTATTAGTGTGTATGCTCTACATGTAGGCCTAGATGATGAAGAGAAGAAGAGATTTTTGAAGGATTTGGACGAGATGGTGAGGGGTGTACCTAGTAATGAGAAGTTTTTCATAAGAGGCGATTTCAATGGGCATATAGGATCTCATTCAAGAGGATATGATGATGTGCATGGAGGACATGGGTTCGGTGTAAGAAATATTGAAGGAGTGGAACTTCTAGAATTTGCTCAGGCGTTTGGATTGGTGGTAGTCAATTTGAACTTTCCTAAGAAGGAGGTTCACTTGGTTACCTTTTATAGTTCGGTGTCCAAGACTCGGATTGACTTTTTTCTCCTCAGGAAAGGAGATAGGGATATTTATAAGGATTGTAAGGTCTTGCCGAGTAAGAATATTTTGACCTAACATAGACTTTTGGTGATGGACTTGGAGATAAAGAAGAAACGGAGGAAGAGAGGGGTGAAGGATCAGCTGAGGATTAGATGGGGCAATCTGACTTTGGCTAGCGCATTAGATATAGGGGATAAGTTAATAGCGAGGAAGGCTTAGGGAAGTGGAGGGGATATTGATAGTATGTGGGACGAGACTGCCAATTGCATCAGGGAGACAACTAGAGAGGTGTTGGGGTCTCGAGAGGCCGCTAGGGCAAGCACCAAGGGGACTGGTGGTGGAATGAGAAGGTGAAGGGAGAGGCAGAGGCTAAGAAGAAAGCATATGCAAAGTTGGTTGAGAGTGAGGATGAAAAATATAAATGAAAGAATAGGGAGGAGTATAAGAATACGCTAAGAGAGAGGCGAAATTAGTGGTCAAGAGGGCTAAGGATGCTACTTTTGAGAGTTTATACACATCATTGGACAGTAAAAATAGGGATAAAAAATTGTACAGGCTTTCCAAGGTTAGGGAGAGGAAGGCTCAAGACCTAAATTAAGTGAAGTGTATTAAGGATGTGGATAGTAAAGTTCTGGTAGAGGAGGGTTGTATTAGAAAGAGATGACTGTCTTACTTTCATAAGCTCCTAACAAAGGAATAAATACTAGCATTATGTTGGGAGATTAGGAGCATTCCAAGAGGTTTCGTGATTATGGTTATTGTAGGCACATTAAGTTTGAGGAGGTTAAGGGGGCTATTTGTAGGATGCATAGAGGTAGAGCGACGGGGCCAGATGAGATTTCGGTGGACTTTTGGAAGTGCATAGGAGGGGAAGGTATAAAGTGGTTAACTCGGTTGTTTAACATAATTTTCAAGAAGGAGATGATGCCTGATACCAAATGGTCCTATTAAGCCTCAAAATAGTCCACAACTCGCACAAAATAGCCCACAAGAACAAGACACTAAAAGCGGTAAGAGAACACAAAACAGAACAAGAGACGATTTCAATAGATAAAGTGGATAGATAGATTGACAAAAGAGTGTATAGACTACAAGAACCCTAAGATATGTCATACCTAAGGACCCTTACAAAATACACAAACTATCACCAATCTCATATGATGACACAAGAGGAACATTACCTCCCCTAACACCAACGTTTCAAGCCAACAATTGCAACACAAATGATATCTATGCTTGTGACCTAATTTTGATTTTAACTCAATTGAAGAGAGGACTTGGTGTTTCAAAGTTCAAGACTTACAACAATAATTAACTAAGCAATGAAAAACCAAATACTAAATTATATATAGTCTATTACATAACAAAGTGAATTATCCAAAAGACCCTTAATGACTAAGAGGCGCCTCTCTAGTGCAGAGTGGGGCGAATTTAGTGTGAATTTTGGTCATCCTCACACTTTAGCATTGAAATTCCTTGGATTTACTTTTTTCACACTTGCACACACATCAATTTTCATAGTCGTTTCGTATCATCCTCTCCATCTTGAAAGGAATTTGGCTTCAAATTCACGGCTTCATCACCTTCAAGTTTTCTTCTCTGAATCAAGTATTTATATTCTGTACCGAAGCTTGGATGCTTAGTCAAGGTCTCCTTGATATCATCAAGCATGTGTTGGTAAGTAATCCTCTTGGTATCCTCCTTAGGAAGAACATGATCATGAACCTGCACACAAGAAAAGGTGGCACTAGGCAAAATGCTAGTACCTTTGTTAGTGAGAAATAAGGAAGCCTTGCAGGTAAGTCCCACAAGTAGGGACTTATTTCCTACTTGAACCATTGTTTACACCCCTTCTTTACTATTTACACTCTCGGTTTTCCCTCTTCTTCCATTCTTTCTCTTATCCTCCAACTCCCTTACTTGTTAATAAACTTTAGTCACTTGTAACGGTGAGAAAGAATGGAGTGTATATCTTTGTCCATGGATATCAAAAGTGTACCTATTGGTTATTCCATCATTCATGGTAGCTCTATCATATCGCCATGACCTCCCCAATAATAAATGACACGCTTGCATAGAAATAACATCACAAAATACCTTATCAAGGTAGTCGCCAACCTTAAACTGTATTATCACTTGTCGGGTTACCTTTAACTACCCACACTCATTCAAACTTTGAAGCTTGTATGGACTATTATGAGGTATTGTGGGAAGCTTCAAGATGTCAACCAAAGTACTACTAGCAATATTGACACAACTATCTCTATCAATGATCATAGAGCACACAACTCTCTCAATAAGGCATTTGGTGTTAAAAAGGTTCTTCCTTTGACTAGGATCAACCAAATACTTAGTAATCATGAATATTCTCACCACCAAACATGGAACTTCAAGCTCACCATCATATGGCAAAACATTTTCCTCACCTCCTTTCTTTAACCCTTTGGCTTCTCCCATCTCTCCATCTTGATATTGTTCATCAATCTCATCTGGTTCAAGCCCCACCTCTTCTCCAAGAAATTATAATTTCCCCTCCTTTAGGATCATATTTATCCTATTTGGACACTCACTAGCCTTGTGGCCCCAACCTTGTTATTTAAAATATTGTATGCCCTTAGAATGGGAAGAGGAGTACGATTTACCTTTGTTTCTTGGAGGGTACCTTTGGGAGTTCTAGTTCTTGGCTTGGAAAGCCTTGACATTATGTTGTTTGAAATTGAGTGAGTGCTTCTTGTCCTTGTTACAACCCAAGGAATATTGCCCCTTGTACTTGTACCCTGGTCTCTCTTTTAGCTCTCTTTCAACCTTTAAAGCGGATTGGAAGATGCCATCAATGGTGTCGAATTTTTGAAGTGTCAATCATGAGGAGATATCCCTATTAATTCCAACCTTGAATCGAAAAATTTCATGTCTTACTTTCTCCCCTCAGTGATCAAGTTTCAAAATGAGTTATTGGAACTCATTATAGTAATCCACAACGCTCTTGTTTCCTTGCCTCAAGTTATACAACTTGGGAGGAGCTCTTGTTGTTAATTTTTGCGTAAGTACCTTTGTCTCATGAGTTACCTTAATCGAAACTAAGGAGGGGGCTGCCCCTCTCAAGAAATTACCAAAACACTTAACATACTCCCACCATGTAGTAGCATAACCCTCAAAGTGAGCGATTACATAGCAACTATTTTTCTCTTCGGTAAGATCATTTACTTGGAAGACCCTCTGACATGAAGATTCCCATGCAATAAACTCTTCGGGATCACTCTCACCCTTTAATATTGGAAGCCCCACCTTGATGGTATTTAGCCCTATATTACGGTTTTGGTTCCCTTGTTGGTTCCAATGACCAACTCTTTCCTCTCGGCTATGAACTTCCCTCGGAACTCTTTTCCTACCCATTATCTCCTTTATTCTCATGTAAACATCATCATATGGTCCATAAACAACATGTTTTTCTCCTCTACCATACCCTTCAACATGGATGGGTCTATTTGGGTTAAGTGGAGCTTGTAGCGGCCAGATTGGATTTGGATAGTGAGGTATTTGATCAAGTGTAGTTTATATGGGAGGGCTCGGGTTCGGTGGTGGTATTTGGGTCCCAAGTCTTTCTTATTGGAATTGGTGAAATGGAGGGTGGATTGGCCTATCATGTTCTTGGCCTTGGGAGTAAAGGTTTGTTTGATTTGTGGTAAGTGATGGTTGCCTTAGTAGATATAGCATTTAGTGCAAATGTTAGGGAGTAATGGTTGGTGAGGTGTTTTTAGAGGTAGAAGTTCGGATTCTTTGGCTTTTGACTCTCTCCAATCTCCCACCTATAGTCGACATCTCACCCTTCACCAATGTCATGTCTGAGTTTAAATTTTCAATACCCGCATTAATTCTAGCAATGTCACGGGACATGGATTTAAGTTGATCCAGTATAACATTAGTGGCATTGTTGTCCATCGTGGGTTGAGAGTTTGAAACCTTAAGTTCCATTACGATTATACCTAAGGCAAACCTTTAATTTACGGTACAATAAAACATCAAATTAGCCCACAACGTCACACACAACAACACCAACAATATTCACGTCCTTGAACACACTAACAATAATACCACATAAACCTATAAAAATAACAAACAATTAGTTCACAAACTCCTCACCACACTCTCAGACACCTTGTTCGTCTCACACTTGATGTCACAAGTGTTGCAAGTCGGCTCGTAGTTTGTGATGAGTTCAAGAGTAAGTCTACTTCTTGGTCGGAGTGGATTATTTTCTTGAAGACTCAAGGAATTAATGTTTGCACTTGAACCAAGAAATACTACGATTAAAAAACAAGAAAAGTACAAAAATAACACTAACACAAAGAAACGTATTGAAAAACTAATTTACAACTTAGTAGGTATTTACTTGTTACCAATTAGTATAAGAATCAGCAAGATTAAAACCAATGGAAACAAATAAAAGAAACTAGGAATTCCAATTCTTGAGCTTATGATGATGTGACACTTAACTATTGGTCATTGGAATGTTGTTGAAGTTGAAAAATTTTGTTCCAAAACTTAGTTGTTCAACTTTTGTTCAAGTGGAAGACGGATCTCGGATATGGGGAGACAAATAAGACCTTTGGATTCCTTTTCAAGATTTAAAAAGGTCTTGACCTACTTTCACTCTTCTGGAAAGGCAACCTTTGTGGTAGTCTTGTCTCATTTACTCTTTTGGACAATTTTGGAAAGTGGTCTTACTTCTTTTTGGTAGCTCCACCTTTTGGAAGACTTTTGTTTCCAGACTATTTTGGTGTTATCTTGGAAATGTTTCCAAGACAAACAAGAAGTCTACTCTTCTTCTCTTGTTTTCAAGATTAAACAACACCTTTTGAAAACCCTCCTTCAACACAACTTCAAGAACAATAACAACACTAGCCGTTCATAACCTTCAACAACACTTGAAACTTAGCTCAAGAACTTGTTTTTTTGACTCAAAAGTGTTTAAGAGAAAAAAAAACTCACAATAGAAACAACTAAGACAAACAAAACACGCCCAAATCTATAGACTTATCTTGGCCAAACACAACAACAACAAGAACACCTCGGCCAAGAACACCAATACTTGGAACACTTTTTTTTATTTTTCAACTAACCAAGCCCATGATTGGTATTGTAGGAACAAAAACAACCTTATATCTGATACCAGATGATACCAAACGGTACTAATAAGCCTCAAACCAGTCCACAACCCGCACAAAACAGTCCACAAGAAGATACTAAAAACGGCAAGAGAACACAAAACACAACAAGAGATGATTTCAATAGATAAAGTGGATATATAGATTAACATAGAAGTGTACATACTACAAGAACCCTAAGATATGTCAAACCTAAGGACCCTTACAACATACACAAACTATCACCAATTTATTACGAAGACACAAGAGGAATGTTACCTTCTCTAGCAATAACGTTTCAAGCCAATAATTATAATACAAGTGATATCCACACTTGTGACCTAATTTAGGTTTTTCCTCAATTGAAGAGAGGACTTGGTGTTTCAACATTCAAGACTTATAACAATAATCAACTAATAAATGAAAACCCTAATACTAAACTATATATAGTCTATTACATAACAAAGTGAATTTCCCAAAAGACCCGTAATGACTAAGGGATGCCTCTCCAATGTAGAGTGGGGTGGATTTAGTGTGAATTTCGGTCTTCCTTACACTTTAGCATTGCACTTCCTTGGATGTCCTCTTGTCACACTTGCACACACATCAATCTTTATAGTCGTGCCCGTATCATCCTCTCCATCTTGAAAGGAATTTGGCCTCAAATTCACGGATTCATCACCTTCAAGGCTTTATAGTCGTGCCCATTACATCAAGATTTAATGCTTAGTCCATTTTATTTTGCCTTGGTGATGGATGTTTTGATGTGGCGTATTTAAGGTGAGGTGCCTTATTGTTTTCTCTTTGTGGATAATGTAGACTTGATGGATGAGACACGTAGTGGAGTTAATGCTAAATTGGAAATTTGGAGGCAAACTCTTGAGTCTAAAGGGTTTAGGTTGAGTAGGTCCAAGACAGAATATTTAGATTGTAAGTTCAACGAGGTGTCTCATGAGTCTCATGTGGTTGTTAAGCTTGATACTTATTCTATAAGTAAGAGAGATAGTTTCAAGTATCTAGGGTCTATGATTCAGGAGAATAGAGAGGTTGACGAAGATATCACTCATCGAATTGGGGTAGGTTGGATAAAATGGAGACTCTACTCTAGAATTTTGTGTGATAAAAATGTACCTCCCAAACTTAAAGGAAAGTTCTATAGAGTAGTGGTTAGACCGGCGTTGTTGTATGGGGTGGAGTGTTGTCCTGTTAAGAAGGCCCATATCCAGAAGATGAAGGTGGTAGGAATGAGAATGCATAGGTGGATGTGTGGGTGTACTAGGAAATACAGGATTAAAAATAAGGTTATTCGAGATAAGGTTGGTGTGGATTTGGTGAAGTCCATTATGAGGAACGTGAGGCTGAGATGGTTCGGTCATGTTATGAGAAGGAGCACAGATGCCCCAGCGCTGAGGTGCGAGAGGTTGGATAGGGATGGTTTCAAGCGTGGTAGAGGTAGACCAAAGAAATATTGGAAGGAAGTAATTAGACATGAAATGGAGAAGCTCCAACTTACCAAGGACTTAAACCTTGATAGGAAGTTGTGGAGGAGGCGGAATAGGGTAGAAGGTTAGTCGGAGTTTAGGGTATGGTATCTTTTGGTGTGTTACATGTAGTATCTTATTTATGGTATTATTGTGTTTGCTAATCCCTATTATATCTTTTTATTTTACTATTCTTACTATTACTGTTCCTTATCTTAGATTGTTCTATTTTGAATCGGGGGTCTATCAGAAACAACCTCTCTATCGCACATTTGAGGTAGTGGTATGGCTTGCATACACTTACCCTCCCCAGACCTTACTTGGTAGGAATATACTGAGTATGTTTTTGTTGTTGTTGTATAGCCGCTCTTTCACAAGGGGTTCTTAATATTTTTTTTTAAATTTATTTTTCTAATTTCATAAGATGCAAAGTTATGAATAATTGTTTTATAATCGATTTCATTTAGTAATTTTTTTTCAGTTGATATTATACTTAATGCACACAGTCTTTCTTGAGACATTATTGATCTTAAGTAAGATTTTCTAGTTAACATAATCAAATTGAATAGAAGGATTCATATTTAAAAATAGTTCTTATTTTGTCGCATCTCTTCACAAATTTTGAGCATATTTTTCAGTCAAATTAAAATTTAGTTCTTTTTACTTTTATAGTATTATTTTTTATAAAGCTATGTAATTATATCTATACAAAATGAGACCCCCAAAAGTCAGAGGCCTAAATCCTATGCTTTAGAGGCTTTACACCAAAGCCACACTACTAAAAATTAGGTCTATGGCGACAGTTCAATTGCCGTCTTCATAGAGGCCAAAACCGTTACTGTAGATCTATGGGAACGGTTAGCCCAGTCGCTACAACTGATCGCGTTATAGTAGTTCTAATGCGACAGTTATTTGCGACGGTTGTATAAACCATAGCCGTACATACATTTATCGCGACAGTTCTTGTTACAAAAAAATGCGATGATTTCTAGTCTGTGGGGACGGTTAAAACCTGAATTTATAAATCTTTATACAAAGGTTATAAAACACTATTGCGACATTCATTTATTTACGTTGGTGACATATATTTGCAATGTTTTAGGGTATGTAGAGACGGTTATCGAATCGTCTGTATATATATTTAATACGACGGTTATATATTGCTATTACAACGCTTGATTCTTTACCTTGATGATAAACTCTATCTATTACGACACTTATTTAACTCTAACTCAGCGGTGTAGATTGTTACATCATAGATATGGCGACACTTCTTCAATGGTGATGAGACAATTATCTATAGGCTATTGTGACACTCATTTATAGGCTAATGCAATGGTTATCATTGGCTATTGTAACAGTTGTTCACAAGCAATTGTAATAGTCATTAACAGTCTATAGGAACAATTATTTTGGTAGGCTATTGCAACAGTTGTTATTAGGCTATCCAACAGGACTATATAATTAAAATGATTTTATAAAGTATAACACAAAATGTATATATAAATCAATCAAGAGTATGTACTATTAATTCTCAAAATCACAACCAAGAAACCAAATATTTTTTGACCATTCAAAAAGTAAAACATATATACATAATTTTGAATGTTCAAAAATAAAATGTTTGAAACTTGGTCAAATGTTTCAATAGTATAACATAAATTAACGAAGCCAATGTGATCAATCTCTTAGGTCAGGTCTAGTTCACAATTTCATTCTCATCTTCTATGTCATCACCTACAATAATAAGAAAAACAAAGAAAATGTCAATATTAGAGTAACATTTTGCAAACACCAAGACACAAAGAGGCTTCCTATAATTCAAAGCAATAAAATGAGCCAAATGCATGTCCTCATGTCTACAAAAGTTATGTTTTAATTAGATAGAGATGAAAATTTTCATATGATGACATTGGTTGAACCAAAAACTAGAGTAAAAAAACTTACTGAAAACTTATACATAAAGAGGACATACTAAAAACATGCTTAAATCAAACTTATACATAAAGAGGACATACTGAAAACATACTCATATCAATTTAGAAAACATGGCTACACCTTAAATCTGGTAAAACAAATCATCAGTAAGCACCACAAGACCCTTATCCTCAATAATTACCTTATTCAGCTACCACTACCAATAAACACACATCAAGAACCATATTTATTTTTTAATAAAACAGTATGGAAGTAAAATTTAAAGGGTAGGGGGTGAATTGAAAATTTTTCTTGAGTCGACTGTTGAGCCTTCACAGTTGACTTACCTACAAAACACTATACTCGACAAAGTAGATTAGATTGAAACAAACAAATAAGTAAATAAGAGCTTTAAAATAAGAACACAAAGATTTATCCTGGTTCAGAACACCAATGTGGTGCTTACTTCAAGCCCTTTGGGTTTCAAAGTTTCCTTAGATCTTTTCAAAGGAGATTCTGAGTCAATGCTGGTGAACAACTTTTGAAAACTTATTTTTTGTTTTTCAGATCTTGTGACACAGCCTCAATCGGTATGACAGAGTTGAATCGATCTTATTCTTGTGTAACTATTATAAACTAAAAAGTACAAAGCTTTGTGAGAATAAGATTGAGACACACTATGATTCTTCTTTGAAGTTGTGTAAGTGCTTTGATCTTCAGTATTCTCTTTTATACTCTTCAACTGCTTTAACTTCTATTCTTCCTAAGGAAATCCGAGAGATTTCTTCTCAACCAAGGATTTGAATTTATTCCTTGATTGCAGGTTGACACTGTAAAGTGTGTCCATATTAGATATGTTCATACTTGGTGTAGCTTTCACAGCCGTACATGTCCATACCAGATATGTCCATGTAGAGGATGTGGTCGTCTTTCTATTTGCTTTTATTTTGATTGATTCATTTTCCATAAATTTGGAAAGTCGATGATCTCTGTGGTTAATACTTTTCCAATCTTGGTGGTGGCTTTCTTGTGAGTGAATCCTTGCTCCCTTTCTCGGATATTCTGATTGATTCCTTAGGATCATTTTGATCTTCTGTATCTTCAGTATATCCTGCAATATATTTATTTATTAGTTTGTCCTTATTAAAACATACCATGAGAATATGGGGCTAATAATCTCCCTCTTTTTAATAATGACAAATAATAAACTACAATTAACTTCCCTGTTGTTTGGTTGACTTGCTCCCCCTGACTTACAAACATCTCTAATGTTCCTGCCTTCCTTGAGTATCATTTGACTCTTATCCTTTGATAGTCGACTTGCTCCCCTGACCTGCAAGCACCTATGATGTTCCAATTTTCTTTAAGTATCAATTGAATTTTATCCTTTGATAGTCGACTTTCTCCCCCTGAGTTGCAAGCACCTCTGATATTGATGTTTTCTCCCACTTTTGGCATAGTAAAAAAGAACAACACTGCAGACAGAAAAAAGAGGTAGCAAACATATAGCAGGTTAACAGGAAAATGAATTACCAAAGAACTAAACAAAAGTAAAAAGTGCGATAGACAGTTTGGAAAAAAAATATTTTACTACCAAAAAAAGGGATAGGACCTCTTTTGAATAGAGTCATCATTCAACGCTTGGCCAGGAAGTACGTTTGGGTATTGTGCATGCTATGGCAGAATCGTTCATAAGACTTTTAAACATTTTTGGAGAAGGAGGAGTATGAGTTCTGGACGGATATTATAAGTTTATCATTTGAGGAGTTGACATCAGTCTTGAGGAATTCCATGTGGTAAACACTCTGGTGAATAGCTTTACACCTTCTTGCTTGAATCCATCAATGGTTAGTCATACCTTGCCTATATCGATGCTCATACTCTTCCCAAGCTCTAGCAGCTTGAAAGTCAACTCCTAAAGTATCATCGCTCCTTACTCAATAGTTTTTAGGTGATCCTTAAGCTTTTTCAAATCCTTCAATATGTCACACCCCTTATTCGCGGAGGGTCAAAGGGTTCTTTAAATTTAAGTGACAATTTTGAGTACGGATTATATTAATTACTGAGGCACCACTTGAAATTGAGTTATGGTGTTTCAAGTCACCTTATTGAATCCCTAATAAAAAGGAAATGATTCTTTGTTGGTCCACAAAAATAGAACACCGGGTGAGAAATTCTATTGATCGAGAAAAAGGTATGAGGCACCCCTCGAGTCTCGTGGTTCTAGCACAGTCTCTTTAATCACTTATGTTTGGCTTAAAGTAATTTCTTGGGTATAGAATATTTTTTAACCTAAAAGTGACTTCTATCCTGCCTTTAATTTATTTTGAATATATTTAAAACAATCTTATTATATTAATGTGTAGCTTACCGACAATAGTACTTTCCGGCAACACCATATGATGTATTTTTCGCACCTTTAAGGCATTATTGAATCGTCCTCATTTTTGAAGTCTAAGTAAGCACCTAAGATGTTTAGAATCTACCCAATCAAATTAAATCGGCTACAAATGGTATGCTAATTTTACTACAACAAATGACCAGTAACAATGCTTTCCGACTTCATCGTTAATTATCACTTACATATTAAACTTATTTTAGGGGTTAAGAACCTAGCTCATTCTTTTATGAATTCACTCCCTTAAAATTAGTTTTTCATCTCTTTTCTTTTCTCAATATCAATTGGTCTTCATTAAATTCTCAATCACTCTCACTCAACCTCACACAATTAGTTTAGGCTTTAAACCAGATGAGGCCGTAAAATATTTTATGACTTAAGAAACTAGCTTCATTATCTCATGTTGCACATTGTTTTGAGTTAGACTGTGAAGAATAACCTTAAAAAAGTATATTTAACAACAGGCATGTTTTCCAAATCTATATAAACTATAAGCAACATACTACTTTGACTTCACTTAATTCCTATTAAATTATTATAGCATTGCAGTGATAAAAAATAATTTTTGTTTGAATTAAACCCACCATTATAATTCTCTATTCTCCTATTCCAAATAATATACAGTATTATACTATTATTTATATCTAAAATTTCACACTTCAGTGAACTATAAACTAGAGACCATGACTTTTATATAGTGTCTTATCATCTATTTTAAGTTAATTTTTTAAACCAGACAAGTGATTTAACAGTGATGAACATCTAATAGGAATACCATTAAATCCTACTAGAATTAATCTTGAACTGGGGATAAAAGGACTGAAAAAATTGATTTAGAGTCCTTTTTTTGGATGAAAATTATGTATAAGAATGGACAAAAATAAAATAGATTGTCACTTGAACTATTTTAAAATCACTTAACCACTTGACTAATGAGTTGATGAAAAATAGGTAACAAGAAAAAATAAATATAACATGTCAAAAGCTACTATTGTTGCCACCTGCACACAAACAAATAACTTCACTTATATTTTTTATGCCTCGAATACTATTCATCTTTCAAAATATGTATCAATACACCCACATCCATAATCTTTCTGCATTCTTTTAAATATCTAATTTATAGAATTTCAACCCTAATTCAATTTTTGATTCACCATTTTACACAATAGAAATATTTGGATAACAAAATATACAATATAATTCATGATAAAAACCTCACATAATTAATTAATGATCGCACATACTAAAGAATGCATGAAGGTATTTAGATAATTTTATTCATGCTTTGCACATATTAAAAACTTATATAATAATATTAAATTGAATAAAAACCTGTATGACAAGTCAAATCGAGTATAGAAGCTAGAACGCCATCACCAAAAACTCAAATGCAGACCCTAAACTCTTTTCCTTTTCTGCTTTGATTTTCGATTTTTCTCCAAATGTTCTTGTCCCTTTTTTTCCTATCCTCTTCTCTTCTCCTTATTTCTTCTACGTTTTCTTTATTTTCTTCTCCAGAGTTTCTACATATTCTATCCTTTTGTCTTTCTCACTCTCATCCATTCTCTCCTCTTTTTTAATTGTTTTTTTTCCTTCTGTTTGTGTCCGTGTGTGTTCCTCTTTTTTTCCTTTTTCACTTTTTGTTGTCTTCTATTTCCTCTGTCCTCTCTTTTTGTTTACTAATTCTCTGTCCGTGTATCTGTTCCTCTATTCCTTCTACGTTTTGTAGGTGTATATATAGAGTATTGTGTGTGCAGTTGAGGATGTTGGAGTTGAGTTTGTCGTGGGGAGAAGTTGAGAGGAAAAAGGGGAGTGCGCATATGGGGGAGTTGGGGTGGTTTTATTTCTCTTATCTTATCTTTTTTTTTAAATATAATAATAATAAAAGAAAGTAACAGTAATAGAAATATTGATTAATTGATTTTCATACTAAGAAAATATAGGAAAAAGTTATAACTATCCTAAAAATAAAATATAATTGAGAAAAATAATAAAATTACTATCTTATTTATTAAAATTTAAATTTATTTTTTTTATTATTTAAAAATAAGTAAATAAATAATTAAAAATATCCTAAAATGTAACTTTATAGTTTGAACTCTTTTCTACAATTTTTTTCATTGAAACCTACTAAAAAATAAGAGATAAAATATAGATTGGGCAAAATATAAATATTTAATGCTGAAAAATAGGCTAAAACTCGCGAGGGTAAAAAAATCACGTGTCTACATTTTGCCCCACTTTGTTTGAAATCTCGAAGAGTTTTCATACAAAGAAGTAGACAATGAGATGAGTTTTGACCCTCTGGTTATTTGAAAGAGTAGAATATATATATGCAAATAAGATGTGATCGAGTCATAGTTTTGGACCGCCTACATATCCCAAGTTGTGAGGGAATCAGGTCATGTGTAGTTCAATAAGGGGAAATGATGAGATGTTGATTTGGAGTTCGAGTTAGGTTTCATCGAGTCTCCGATTCATGGTTTCTGATTTTTCATCCAACAAAAAAAATTGAAAATGAAGATACAAGTGAAAGATCCTATCTATGCAACTTTTCTGGAATCTTGACTTGAATCTTCATGAATTCTCAAGTGGTGAGACAGTCATTATCTTGATTTGAACTTAATAAATTGTAATATCCCATACTTTTCTTAGCTTACTTCAGCTCATAGTGCATGCATAAGAGACTTAGAACCTGAAAATATAGCTAAGTATTGGAGACTTAGTTTTATTTTTGGCCTCTTAACTTTGTTAATTTTTAAAGTGACCTTTTCGACTCCAAGACATAATTTTTTGAGTTGATTCGTGTTCAAGGGTGTAAGTACGATGTCTCGGGTAAGTTTTGGATTTTTTGGATGAGGTTTGGACCACGTTTGAATTTTCAAAACAGCAGCTCACTGCAATTTTAGTGCGTCGCACTGGCTATAGCGATAGTCACCTCACCACATCATGGTGAAGTTCAAATGACAATTGTAAGATTCCAGCAAGTCACCGCGATTGTACCGCTTCATGGTGGAATCATGATGACAGCCTTGATGCGTCGTGGTAAGGGTCAATTTTGGGTTCTTGATATGAATTTTAATTTTCCAAGGGTAGTCTTTTTATTTTTCCCTCACCCAAATCCATCCAAAACACAAAATTAAAACCCCAAAGGGGCATTACATGCCTAATTATTCATATTTTCTCTCCAAGAAAGTAATTATCTCTCAAGAACAAACTCTAGCCCCTTTAAGATTCAAGCTCAAGTTTCAAGAAAACCACCAAGAACCTTCACGAATTCTTCAATCAAGGTATGTTAGATGTTCATCCATGGGACCTTTTCACCCATGGAGTCCAAGAATCCATCTTTTATATTTTAAATTATGAAATTACATGTCTATAATGATTTATATCCATGAAACTCTTATGAATTTTGATTATACCTGATGTGTACTATTTATTTTCGTTGAAAGCAACCCTTACATTTTTGAAGCATAAAATTTCATTGTTAAATTCCTAAGTATGGTTTTAGTATTGAAATTATGCTATTTTCGTATGTTTTACTCATTCCCATGCTTAAACTCATGAATTTCAAATTTTTTTACAAGAGTTTTAATAGAAAGAGCCCTTACACGTTTTAATGTTGAAGTATGTTTACCTATACCTTGGTAATTTGATTTCAAATATTTTCATATGGAATGCATTATAGTATGTTTTAAATATTGTGATTTCCATATCATGTTCATGAGAATTCAGAATAAATCTTAAGTTTATGATCTTTCTATGTGTTCATGCTATCTCATCGTGTTTAAACATATTCCCATGCTTAAATACATGTCTCCCATGTGTTTGATTAAATGCTAAGTGAATAGTTGTGAACGATGATTTTCTTCCATGGTTTCAAAGCTTTCATGTGTCCCTATTGTTATTGTTATCGAGTCCTGGGGGTTATGAATACCCAAAATTTATCTATTTACTTAGTCTCAGTATTTTCAGAATGGTTTTAGACACATATGAGCATTATCAATTCAGTCAGTTATCATGTTAGCCAAACCTAAATCAGTTCAATAATTTGAGTCAGTTCTTTCTTTTGTTAAACTTAGTTTAGTCCCATAATCAGTGTCATTCAGTTGGGAGTAGGATTCAGCACCAAGCGAACCTAGGGATGGGGGCTCACCCATCAGTTAGGACTGGGTCCATAAAAGAAATTCCTAGGTTTAGAACTGCATAACCAACGTAGGTTATGAGATGTCACCCGCCAGTTAGGACTGACACTCTCAGGGATCACCCACCAGTTTAGGATTGATATTAGGGGTCACCTTCCAGATTAGGACCATCTCCACAACCATTTTTGGTACCTATGCCACGGTACTATCACTCTCCAACTGGGGTCACAGGTTGGACTCCGATCAGTTCAGTTTGGGGCGTGTCGGTTAGACGATACCTCCCATAGTTTTAGTTTTAATATTTAGTCATAACTCAGTTCAGTTTTATGTGACCATAGCATATAGTTTATCAGTTTATCAGTTATCAGATTTTAGTATTTCAGTTTACAAACTATTCCAGAATTATGTTATATGCTTGGTCATGCATTCTCAAATATTACAGCATTTACGCATTCATGTCACTTATCAAGTTATCTCATGCTATTCACTCAGTCAGTTATTATTCATACACATAAGCCCATGCATATCAGCATAATCTCATCTAGCATACCAGTACATTCAAAATACTGACTGCATACTCATTTTTTGCGCTATGATATGTCATATCATAGGTTCGGATGCTCAGGTTCCCGACCGCACTTAGACATTCCAGCACATTAGTTGCATCAGTAGTGGGGAGTCCTTATATTTTAAAGTTCGATTATGTTTATTTTAGTACTTTAGTCCAGTAGTCAGTTAGAGTTAGTTGGGTACATATTACATCAACTCTACAGTCATTCAGTTAGAGGCTTTCAAACACTTTTCAGACAGTTATCTAATTTTCAGTTGATTGTCAATCTTTACGTTGGTACTTTCAGACAGTTGTTTCAAATTTAAGTGTTAAGTAATGTCTTAGTATTATAAAACCTAATGGCATATTTAGTTATTCTGCATATGAGTATCTTTTATTAGCAGTCTCGTTCAGTGCTCATAGTAGGTACCAACTCATGGGTTAGCTTGTGGTCACTTGTGACTATGAGCACTGTTTGGCATCTAGGGTGTACTCCCGGGAATTACAGAAATGAGATACTCCTCCATGTTGACTCTTGGTATTAGAGAGGAACTTAAAAATTGATTTATTCTTCAGACTCACTTCTAACTTGAATTTGAAAATCTTCACCCTGTTCTTTAGGAAGGCTCCTGAACTTGCAACTAATAATATTTATCCTTTTCTTTAGGATGGATCCTGAACTTGTAAAAATTGTTACCCTATTCTTTAGGTGAGCTCTTGAACTTGCAACTGATAATGTTTTCCCTATTCTCCAGATGGGCTTTTGAATTTGTAATTTAAAATCCTCACCCTATTCTTTAGTTAGGCTCCTGACTAACAATTTAAAATCTTTACCCTATTCTCTAAGAAGGATCTTGACTTGTAATTTCTTCACCTTATTCTTCAGGCGGGCTCCTAACTTGTACTTTTTTCACCCTATTCTTCCAGTAGGCTCCTGAGCTTCAAAACTGAGAATAATTTTGATTCTCCAAACATGTTGCTAAATTCAAAGTAAAAGTGAAATATAAAAGTAAAGTCCCATTATCTAGGAGGGTCCTGAGCTAAAAATAAAATGTCATTATCCAAGAGGGTCCTGGGCTGAAAATAAAGTCCCATTATCCAGGTGGGTCCTGAGAAGAAATGTAAAATCTCATTATCCAAGAGGATTCTGAGCAGAAAGTAATGTCCATTATCTAGGAGGGTCTTGAGAAAAAAAAATCCCATTATCCAAGAGGGTCCTGAACAGAAAGTAAAGTCTCATTATCCAGGAGGTCCTGAGATGAAAATAAAATCTCATTATCCTAAAGGGTCCTGAGCAGAAAGTAAAGTCCCATTATTTAGAAGGGTCCTGAGTAGAAAGTAAAATTCCATTATCCAGTAGGATGCTGAGCAAAAAAGTAAAATTCCATTATCCAAAAGGGTCATGAGCAGAAAATAAAAAAATCCATTATCCAGGAGGGTCTTGAGCTAAAAATAAAATCTCATTATCCAGGAGGGTCTTAAGCAAAAATTTAAGTCCGATTATCCAGGAGGGTCCTGAGATGAAAAGTAAAATCCCAAAAAGCACGAACAAAATTTTTTCCTAGTTTGTACTAGAAACTTTTGTGAGTGTCACCAGATCATAGCTTTTTGAAAAGTATAAAAAGGAGGGTGAATCATACTTTGATAAAAAAATATATCTCTTGAGAGTACAATTGATAACCAAAGTTAGGAAGTGAATCTCCTAAGAGTTAATTTGGAGAACTCTAACTAGAAAGTGTATCTTCGAGTAGTAAAGGTTCACATTAGGAAGTGTGTCACCTAACAATGAAACTTGAATACCCAGACAAGAAAGTGCGTCTCCTAGGGGTAAAATGGAAGAACTCGACTAGAAAGTGTATCTTGTAGGAGTGATGGCTCAAGTTAGGAAGTGCATCACCTAACACATTAAACTTAAGTTACCCAGACAAGGAAGTACGTCTCCTAGGGGTTAAATGAAATGATTCAAATAGAAAGTGCATATTCTAGAGGTGGAAGTTAAAGTTAGGAAATGCATTACCTAACATATGAATACTGACATACCCAGACAAGGAAGTGCATCTCATAGGGGTTAAATAGAAGGACTCAACTAGAAAGTGCGTCTTCTAGGAGTGAAGGTTCAGGTTAGGAAGTATGACACCTAATGATTGAGACCTGAAATACCCATACAAGGAAGTGCGTCTCCTAGAGGTCAAATGGATGATGATTTTTTACCATGATTGTGATTATCAAACCTGCTTAGCAATACCACCTTTTGAGTTTGCATAAGTGGGAAATTGCAGTTTTTTTATATTTAGGCTTTGAAGTCCTTGATTTGAAGGTAAAATGTGTTTTTATTTCATACAAAGAAAACTTGTTAATTTAAAAAAACACAGTGGTTGGTTTGTGGCATTTGGCTACTAAGGCGACTTCTCTTGAACTTGTCATACTCAACTCCATTTCAAATCATTGATAGGCATCGTTGACTTGTCGTACTTTTGACCCTAAATTCTGACTACTAAAACTTTTGAATCAAATCATATTTCTCATGCATGATGCATCTGGGTTTTACTTCTAATGTACCTTTTATATTCCTATGAGTCTAAAAACTGTCATATGAGAAGCATTCTTGAGTACCTTACTTTATTTTGAAATATGTTAACTTTGTGCATCAACCCTTTTTCTTGCTTTGTGCAATTGAGGAAGTTGGTAACAAGTTTTTAAGTTATTTTTCACTTGTTTTGATATTAATTTGACTCAAAAATATGAGAAGAAAAAAAATGATGATAATGATTTTTTATTTGACAACAAATATACAAAAATAATAAAAAAATATAGAAATAAAATAAAAAGATAATCGATATCCTTTTTTCAAAAACGACAGAAAGAAAAACTTATCTGAGTGTGGTAGCTGGTTCCAGTGATTATGATAGAAATTTTAAATTAAACAACCTGATCTTTTCATCCCAATCAATTATTGACTTTTCAGCTTATTGAATTTGAAACCAAGATACTCTTGAGCTTTTATCCTCTAGATTTCAGACCTTCTTCAGTTAGTGGTGCCTCAATGGGTTTTTGCCACCGAGCCTCTCTCATTTTTATTTTCTCTTAACTCACTATTGTCTTATGATTCCCATGAGGTTTTTCACCAATAATACTTTCTTATTTTCATAATTTTTCTCACCACTCACTGTCGCCCTATAGTGCCCAGAAGGATTTTCACCAATAAGACTCTCATTTTTATTTTTCTCACATTTTTATGTTGATGAAGGAAAGTGGTGCTCAAAATATGAAACATCATATATCCATAACATGCTTAGCCTTGACATCCTCAAAGATTAATCTGAAGGTCTTTTTTTGGTTGTAACTTGGCTTTTAGATAGGGTTAGAAAGAAAGAGCGACATGAGGCTCAAAATATACATAATATAGGGTGAGACATAAAACCTTTTGAAATCTACTCATAAATAAAATAACTTTTGCCCCAGTTTTATTTCATACTGGGTAACTTAAATTTTTACTTGGTTGGGCCGAAACCCAGAGTAGGGCTGCCTACGTATCTTTTCATAAAAAGAATCAAGTCAAACGTTGTTCTAATATCTAGTATTTTTTTGCTTGATTTTTTTTGAATCTAACTTTGACTTTTATTTTTTTTGACTTTTCTCCTTTTTTGAGATTTTTTTCTGACTTTATTTCTATTTCTTGACACTTTTATTTTTCTTTCTGTTCTCTTTGATTTTTTCAAACTCTATTTTGATTCCAAAACAGGGTGCGAAAGAAAATAAAACTAAAGCTCAAAAGGGGTAACAAAGGATGAGACAACATTTGAATAGTAGAATGAAATGACTTCGTCATATCAATCTTTAAAAATGCGAGCCCATAACATGCAGTCTGAGAGTGAAACATGAGATCATACAAATCTTTTTCAATTTTGACCTTGACTAAGCTTATGCACGTGTTCCACTTCTTCCATGCTTATGAAACATACAAGTCTACTTGTGTTGTACTTTACTTAGATAGATAACTCATGCCTTTTTGAAGCTTATTTCCTTTTGCTTATCCTAACAGTGGAGACTATGTATCCTCTAATTGATTCCATGCTTAATTTAGACCTTGTAGTTGATGATCAAGTCATTCTTTTATTCGCAAAATGATTGCCTTAATTCATTTAAGTGAGGCTTTAACTCTGTCACCAAACATCTCAACACTTTACTTATTTTCTTACGTCTTTTTTTTATCAATTTGAACTTCTTGATTCAATATTTCATGATTTGTTTGGATTTAAGATTTGACTAAAAAATTTAGCATGCATATCATATCACTAGAAATGATATAAAATGTAATGTGTAAAGAAAAAAAATTAAATAATATATATTAAAAATAAAAGGTAAAAAGGGGCACTACATTTTGTCGAAAGAAAAGGTGACAAATTTTCACATAAATGACAAAGAAACAAGACAAGATAGACTCCAAACTACAATCCTGAAATAATCCAGATAACAGAAAGAAAAACAAAATAAAATACTACAAATCCTTCCTTGTAAGGGAATGAGTGACTTCTTAATTGTTGATCTTGACATCTTAGTCATTTTGTACATCATTGTGACTAGAGCTTTCGCAACTGTCAATGTCCTGCACCATAATTGATTTACCTTGAATCATCCTTTCTATTACTCTTTTCAAAGAATGATATGCACATAGTACATTAGGATTAAAATTTCTTTATTGTAGATCGGGAGTGTACCCAAGGATAGGAATGATTATACCCAACTATTTTAATTTCTGAAACAAACTGTTATATGATTCCTCAATTGGTGTGAAACAATCTCTTTATTTTTGTCTCTTTTCATTATTTGGCTTGAATCAAAAATTGAGTCTAGATGGGCTTTGGTATATTTGTGGAGGTGGATAATGATTCTAAGGGGTTGAGGCATGCCATTCCGGGTAGGAAGGGTTCGGGCAAATGGATGTGCATTATAAATAGGATACCAAGGAGATGCACTAGAATATAATTGATTTTGGGAGAAACATAGTATCATGGATGATTATATGGGTCTTGAATATAAATTTGGGAGTAAGATTGCATATATAGGTGATGTGGACCTCTTGAACTTTGTCGCAGTCCTGACACAACAATAACCAAATCCTCCTTTCTTTTCTTTTCTGCATAACTACCATAGCCAGTTTGAATTGTTTGCATTTTTTCTTTCAAAGAAGCTTCGCTTATGGTTTTTCCGTACTTAATTCTTTTTTCTACCATCTCTCTGATCTTATTTACCTCAGCAAATGTATTTCAAATAGTAGAAAGAAAATGATAGAAGTAGTCAGGTTCCTGTGCCTGAAGAAAAATATCAATTATTTTGGACTCCTCTATTGATGTCTTAACTCTAGCAGCTTGCTCCCTCCATCTCATAACATATTCTTAAAACTTTTCAGTGGTCTTTTTTCTCATGTTGGTAAGTGGAGTAAGATCCGGTACTATATCAATATTATATTGAAATTGATTGAAAAAATTCCAAGCCATGTCATCCTAAACATGTCAATGAGAGATATCTTGATCAATGAACCATTCTAAATCTATCCCTGTCAGACTCTCTCCGAAGTAAGCCATCAATAATTCTTTTTCCCCCTACTTCTCTTAGTTGATTACAAAACCTTTTCAAATGAGCTAAAGAATCGTCGTGCCCCTCGTACTTGTCAAACTTAGGTATTTTGAGCCCTAGAGGCAAATGGACATCGGGGAACATACATAAATCTTCATATGAAACACACTTTCGCCCTTCTAGTCCTTACATATCTCTCATATTTTGCCCTAGACTTCTCACTTTCCTATCCATCTCTTCTTGTTCCTCGTTTTTAATAGTTTTCTTAATCACGATAGGGAAATTGTGATAATGAGCGGGATAATATGAATTTGGTGGTTTGAAAGTCAATTCAGGATGATAGAATTGATCATGATTTGGCTCATCAATAGGTTTTTGTATTGTTAATTGAGGTCTTGTATTAGTTGACACTATAGGAATGAAAGACGGGTTATTTGTGAGAGATTGATTTACAGGGCCATGGTAGAGGTGCCAGCAACACTAAACATATTAGTACATTGGCCAAATCCAGGTTGGTAAAATGGATCACTAGTTTGGACTTGAGTGGAACTTAGATCATTCGTATTCAAAAGTCCAGAGATTGAGAAAGACAGGCCTTGCCCATTCATCTAAGCTTGATACATTTCTACTATATGTTGTTTCAACAACCTATTCTCCTTGATTGATGCAAATTCTTGAGGAATTAACTGATTTTGATCTTCTCCGTTGTCAGACTCTATGCCACGTTTGTGAGTTATCTTGTCTTTTTCTTTGGACCTCTATTGCATGGATGAGATGTCAGCTTAACCACAAATCAACCACCTTAATACTATTTTTACTTTGGTAATACTGAATGGGTCAGAGTTTAATATTTTTAATTTTTTAAAAAAAATATCGCCAAACCCGATAAGAATTGCCTACATATCTCATCGAGGTGAGAATCAGGTGTGCGTAGTTCGTGAAGACCATAAAACTTATTTTTTTAATTTTTAAAAATTTCAATTTTGTAAAGAAATGATTATAAAAGTTGGAGAAAAGGATTCTCTCTTCTGTTTTACTACGCTGCCTAAAGTCGGAAAACAATCAAACGAGCCTTCCAAATAAATGTAAAAGAGCACATAGGATGCACATCTTGGTTATATAAAGAGGGACACTTGTCCTAGATAGATTCGGCTCCTGTGCCGAGCCCCACTAAATAAAAAATACATGTGATGCAGATAAAGTGGAACCTAATAGAAATAACCATGTCTGAGTTTTAGTTCTACTAAGTTTAACCTGATGGATATATGTGTCAAGAATGACTGTAAAACGAAAGGACAACTCGAGTAGCAGTGCTTTCCAGCCTTACCATTGGTCCTTCCCATCCTAAATCATTTGTGACTATAGAATCCTTTCGAGGAGCATTGCCGCATCTCTGGTATCTCAAGGCTCGGAAGCGTATACCACATCTTTGAAAATAAAGTATCTTTTAGAGGATTTAGATGGTAGATGGGTATGCGAGAGAAGACAATTTGTATTAAAATTCAAGTAATAACATAGCAGTAAACAAATAAGCAAAGAGCACATTTAGGCAAACAAATACAATATCAACAATTAAATAAAGTCAAATAAGTCAATATTAGAGCTCGAATTTTGATTATCTCCAGCGGAGTCGCCAGAGATGTCACACCCCTTTTTCGCTTAAGGTCGAAGGATTTTTCCAATTTATGTGACAATTTTGGATAAAGATTATATTAATTATAGAGTCGTCATTTGAAATTGAGTTATGGTATTTCAAGTCACCTTATGGAATTCCTAATCAAAAGCAAATAACTCATTGTTGTTCCGTGAAAACAGAAGACTGTGTTAGGAATTCTGTTGACCGAGGAAATGGTATGAGGTACCCCTCGAGTCCCGTGATTCTAGCACGGTATCTTTAATAGATTATGTCTGTGGCTTATCGACAACAGTTTTTTCCAAAAACACCACATGATGTATTTCTCGCGCCTTTGAGGCATTATTGAATCGTCCCCATTTTCCAAGTCTAAGGAAGAACCTATCATGTTTAGAATCTACCCAACTAAATTAAATTGACTTCAAATGGTATGTTAATTTTATTATAACGAATGGCCAGTAGCAGTGCTTTCCAACTTCATTTTTAATTATCACTTACATATTAAACTTTAATTTTTAGGGTTAGGAACCTAACTCATTCTTTTATGAATTCACTCCCTTAAAATTAGTTTTTCTCTCTTTTTTTTTTCCCAATATCAATAGGTCTTCAATAAATTCTCAATCACTCTCACTCATCCTCACACAACTAGTTCGGGCTTTAAACCTATTGAGGCCGTAAAATATTTTATGAATTAAGAAACTAGCATCATTATCTCATATTGCACATTGTTTCAAGTTAGACTGTTAAGAATAACCTTTAAAAAAGTACATTTAACAACATGCATGTTTTTCAGATATATACAAACTATAAGCAACATACTACTTTGACTTCAATTAATTTCTATTAAATTATTATAGTATCGCGGTGATAAAAAAGAATTTTTTTTTGAACTAAACCTACCATTTTTATTCTTAATTCTCCTATTCCAAATAATATACACTATTATAATATTATTTATATCTAAACTTTCACATTTTAGTAAACTATAAATTGGAGATTGTGACTTTTATATAGTGTCTTATCATCTATTTTAAATTAATTTATTAAACCAAACAAATGATTTAATAGTGATGAACATCTAATAGGAACACCATTAAATCCTTATAGAATTAATCTTGAACTGGTGAGAAAAAGGACTGAAAAAAATAATTTAGAGTCCCTTTTTTAGATGAAAATTATGTATAAGAATGGACAAAAGTAAAATAGGTTGTTACTTGAACGATTATAAAATCACTTGCCCACTTGACTAATGAATTGATGAAAAATATGTAACAAGAAAAAATGAATATAACATGTCAAAAGCTACTATTGTTGCCATCTGCACACAAATAAATAACTTCACTTACATTTTTTATGCCTCAAATACTATTTATCTTTCAAAATATGTATCAATACACACACGTCCATAATCTTTCTGCATTCTTTTAAATATCTACTTTATAGAATTTCAACCCTAATTCAATTTTTGATTCACCATTTTATGCAATAGAAATATTTGGATAACAAAATATATAATATAATTCATGATAAAAATCTCACATAATTAATCAATGATCACACATACTAAATAATGCATGAACACATTTAGATAATTTTATTCGTACTTTGTACATATTAAAAACTTATAAAATAATAAGATGGAATTGAATAAGAACCTGTATGACAAATCAAATCGAGTATAGAAGCTTGAATGCCATCACCGAAAACTCAAACGGAGACCCTAAGTACTTTTCCTCTTCTGCTTTGATTTTCTATTTTTCTCCAAATATTCTTATCCCTTTTTTTTCCTCTCCTATTCTCCTTACTTCTAATGTTTTTTCTTTGTTTTATTCTCCAAAGTTTTTACATATTCTCTTCTTTTGTCTTTCTCACTCTCATCCATTCTCTCCTCTCTTTTTGACTGTCTTCTTCCTTCTATTTGTGTTTTTGTGTCTGTGTTCCTCCTTTTTTCACCTTTTATTGTCTTCTGTTTTCTTTGTCCTCTCCTTTTGTTTTCTAATCCTCTGTCCATGCATTTGTTCCTCTCTTCCTTCTACATTGTGTATGTGTATATAGAGTATTGTGTGTGTGCAGTTAAGGACGTTTGGGAGTTGAGTGTGTCGCAGGGGAGGAGTTGAGAGAAAAAGAGGAGTGAGCAGATAGGGGAGTTGTGGTGGTTTTATTTCTCTTATCTTATCTTTTTTTCTAGAATATAATAATAATAATAATAATAATAATAATAATAATAAAAGAAAGTAAAAATAACAGAAATATTGATTAATTGATTTTCATAATAAGAAAATATAGGAAAAGTTTATAACTAGCCTAAAAATAAAAGATAATTGAGAAAAATAATAAAATTACTAGCTTATTTATTAAAATTTAAATTAAAAGAAATATATATATTTTAATTTTTTATTATTTCAAAATAAGTAAATAAATAAATAAAATATATCCTAAAATGTAACTTTATATTTTAAACCCTTTTCTGCATTTTTTTTTTAAAGAAACCTACTAAAATTGAAATAAGAGCTAAAATAAATATTGGACAAAATATAAATATTTAATGCTGAAAAATAGGTTAAAACTTGGAAGGGTCAAAAATCACGTGTCTACACAATACAGGAAGCATGGGGTTAGAAACTGATTTGCTTACCTTAGGGATATCTGATTTTGCTCGGGCAGAGTTCTTTTTGCACCATTCATTTTCTATCAAGATGTAGTACATGTTGTCAAAAATTTTGGAGTCATAAATAGCAGAGACTTCCACCGGAGGATATACAGTAAGGTCAATAGAGTAATATAGGAGAATCTAGGTAATCAACAGTCCATTAGACAGACTGGCTGAGGTATGCGCATCGGCAACACTTTCAAGCATATATTCACTAGACCAATCAACCTAATTTATCTTGAGCTTTTTCTATCTCGGCAGGTTATATTGCTGAAGAAGCCCTTTTTGGGGACCAGATTGGTGGAAATAATGTGGGCCATTATGCGATACTTAAAGCAGAGAGACAGGGGATCAAAGCTAGAAGACACTGTGTCCAGGCTGGACAAGGTCTTTTTTGCTTCTTCAAAGCTAAATTCAAAATCGTCGGGCCAAGAACCATTCATAAAGGGAATTATTTTAGAGAATTTTTTATCAAACAACTTTTCAAATAAAAAATCATTGAGTGTGATCGTTGTGTCAAGCTCAAGAGTCTCTAATTTGCCTCTATCAGGAGAGAGACGGAGATTGGCATAGAACATTCGAATAGGATCCTCATAAACTTTAACTCCACATTGACGAAAAACCAGTGATAGGTATTAAAATTTGAAGAATTGATTGACATTAAAATGAGATTCTTTTAATTAAAAGAGATTTACTACTCGATCAGGTACAACAGAGCGACTTTTAAGGCGGTGAACTTGTCTTTTTGCGAGCAGGTCCAAAACTTATGCATGTCCTCTGGAGAAAAAGGATCCAGAGGGTTTGAACGAGGTTTTGTTAATAGAAAAGGTTAGACTAGGGGCAGAATATTTTTTGGTAACAATTGACTATCGAGAGTGGGACGAAGATTCATTAGAGGATTCTGAGATGAGGCCATGATTATTGAAGAGAGGGTCTGAAAGAGATTTTAATATATTTACCATGGAGCGAGTTCTGGTCATTAGAGAGAAGTTTTGAACAAGGGTTTTAAAAGGATGGAGATGAATATGAAGAGATGGATATATAAACAGGTGTGAATTAATTGAGGGGAAGATGAAGGAAGGTGAAGTGAATAAGGTGAAAGGACGACAAAAGGGGGTGTTGGAAAGATAAAAAGGTAAAAAGGCTATAAAGGTGGCGTAAAAAGAGAAAGAGTAATGATGACACTTTTTCAAGAAAAAATATTTCAAAATTAAAAAGAGTAACAAATAATAAGGCTATCAAGACTTGTGTTAGAACTCATTGGGGCTCCATAGGCCTTTCCTTTTTCCATGCCAAACTTGTTGATAAGTTCCTTTGTGTATTTGGCTTGACTAATCAAAGTATCTTTGGGTTTTTTCTTGATTTGTAATCCCAAGAAAAATGTGATCTCTCTCATGAGGCTCATTTCAAATTCTCCTTTCATCAGATTAGCAAATCTCACACAAGGAGATGTTAGGACTGCCAAAAATAATACCATTAAAATATATTTGTATAATGAGTAAATTTGAATCAAGATTTTGTATGAAAAAAGTTGTATTAATTTTTTCTCTTTGGAAATTATTATTTAACAAGAAAGTACTCAACCTCCCATACCAAGCCTTTGGAGCTTGTTTGAGACTGTAAAGTGCTTTTGACAATTTAAAAACATGGAAGGGATAAGATAGATTTTCAAAATTTGGGGCTTGCTTTACGAAAACTTCTTCTTGAATAAATTCATTTAAAAAGAGCTTTTAACATTCATTTGATATAGCTTAAAGCATTTGAAGGAAGGAAAAGCTAACAAAATGCGAATTGATTGAAACCTTGCTACAAGATCAAAGGTTTCATCATAATCAATACCTTCTTGTTGGGAGTAACCTTGATTTAAAAGTCTGGACTTGTTTCTGATAACCTTACCTTCTTCATTAAATTTATTTCTGTAGACCCATATGGTTCCAATTACTGAGCAGTTCTTCGATTTCTCAACTAGAGTCCAAACTTGATTTCGTTCAAACTGGTCCAATTCTTCCTCCATGGAATCGATCCAGGATTCATCTTTGAGGGACTCATTAGTCTTCTTAGGTTTGATTTGAGACACAAGTGAAATAGATCCTTGCTTTCTGAATGAGGCTCTTGTTTGCATCCTATCATCTGGATTTTCAATGATAAAATCATTTGGATAGCTAGCATTTTTTTCCCATTCTTTTGGAACACTTGTTTTGGCTGTTTCAACTTTGAGAGTCTACTCCTAAAGGGTTGTAGTCGACTCATCTTTTGACAGTGCTGGAGTTGTACTAACATTGGCTCCAGATTGTTGATCATTTACCTGTTCTTCATCAATACTTAAACTCATAGAAAGGTGATTAGTTTCATCAAATACGATATACACAAATTTTTCAACACATAACGTTCTTTAATTATAACCTCTTTAGGCACGACTGGTGAGAGAGTACCCAAGAAAAATCCCTTGTCGCTTTGTGGATTAAATTTTTTTCCAAGTTATTCTTACCATTATTGTGGATGAAGCATTTGCATCCAAAAGGATGAAAGTAGCTAATATTTGTCTTCTTCCCTCTCAATAACTCATAAGGAGTCTTCTTTAGAATAGGTCCTATGTGTATCTGTGGATAATTTGATAGGTTGTGCTTACTATTTCTGCCCAAAAGTGATTTGGAAAGTTGTGTTCTAGTAGCATGGTTCTTGCAGTTTCCTGAAGAGACCAATTTTTTTTGCTCCACCATACTATTTTGTTGAGGAGAGCGAGGTGATGAGAAGTTTTGAGAGTATCCGTTCTGAGCATAGTATTCCTCAAAAACTTTATTTTCTAATTCTCCTCCATGATCACTGTGAACATAGGTGATGAAGTGTCCTGCTTTCCTTTGTACTTTCCTACAAAAGATCTCAAAGTTCATGAAAGCCTCATGTTTATGTGCGAGAAACATTACCCTGGTAAAATAGGAATAATCATTAAAAATTACGAAAACTTATCTTTTCCCACCAATACTTTCGGTCTTAGTATGTCTAAACAAATCCATGTAGATTGTTTGAAGGGGTTTAGTAGTTGAAAAAATGTCTTAGACTTTGAATAATGTCCGAGTCTTTTTACCTAATTGGCAGGCAATGTGATCTTTCTCAAACTTGAGTTTTGGCAGACCTTTCACCTGTTCCAGTTTAGAGAATTTCTCAATGATATGCATACTAGCATGCCTAAGATTTTTACGCCATAACAAGTGTTATTGGTTTGCATAGTGAGGCAAGTAAGGGTAGCAAAATCAGGACTATTTAAAACATAAATATTATCAGTAAGTTTATCGATAAGAGAAATATCTCTTTATCACATTTGTTGGAGCAACTTTCAGCTTTGAAGGAGACTCCAAATCCTGCCCCACACAGCTGACTGATACTAGTAGGTTGTGTTTGAGTCTGTCTATGAGATACACTTCAATAAGTTGGCATGAGGAGTTAAGCTTTATTGAGCCGACTTCGATGACGTCACCTTTAGCATTATCACCGAATATGTCTGCTCCTCCTTTTATTTTCTTCAGAGAACAAAATTTTTCTTTCTTTTCGATGATATGTTTAGAACACTCTCTATTGATGACCTACATTCCCTTTTTATAGATTTTGCAGATGTGTTCCTGCAAAGTAAGAAAAATAATTTTGTTCAGGTACCCAAGTGGTCTTGGGTCCTTGGGGGTTAGAGGTACTTACTTTAGGCCTCCAAACCCATACACCTTTATACATTTTCCTAAAACTGTGTGATTTGTGTCCTTTCTGTCCATAGGCATAGTAGACAGGTCTTTGAAAGGAGAAAGAGGTTTTGGATGATTTAAACAATCTTGATGAGGAACTTGAGTTTGTTTTAAAAGAGTTTGATCTTACGAAACTGTGGATTGGTGATTTTCTAATGCTATTTAATTACATTTTTGCATCATCAAGCTGTTCTTGAAGTAAGTCAATTTTAATTTGACATGCTTCAATTTTAACTTGACAATTTCTTCGTTCCCCTTCAAGTTTCCATTTCAGCTGTGCTCTCTAGTTTCTCTTTTCTTTAGCAAGTTTATTGTATTCATCAATAACTTTTTGAAGATTATTGGTTATCATATTTAAATTTGATTCAAGGATATTACAGTTATGGCAGTTAGGTGGTCTTACCTCACCCGATTCACCTTTTTCTATAAAGCACATGTTGTCCGCTTCAATTTCTTCCTTGATCCCCAAAGTTTTTGTTTCTTTTGGATGATCTTCTTTTTAATCCTTGACAGTTTTATTTAAAATAACCTGGCCTTCTACAGTAACAGTAGTGACATTATTTCTTGTTGATTCACTTCTTTTAGCTCCTTGGGGTCTCTACTGTCTATATTTTAAGATCTTCTTAACTCCACGATTTTTGAGAGCCATTACTTCTTTATTGGTTTCTTCCAAGAGATCTTCTTCTTTAGTTGATATAGCATGAAGTCTACAGGTTTCTTCTTTTCCTCTTTGTTGTACCTGTTAACATAATTTCATTCATAGGCAATAAGATTACCTCATAGTTCGTCAGTCATGTTGTGAAGATCTTTGTCTTCTAGTAAGGCTACTTTGGTTTCCCATACTTTATGGAGGCTCCTGAAAATCTTCTGAACTTGCAGGCTGTATTGATAGATCATCCCTGGTGATTTCAACTCACATATAACTTTTTGCTGATTCTGGCAAACATTGATTTAACATTTTCATTTTCTTCCATTTTGAACAACTCGTATTCACTGACCAAAGAATTTTTTTTTTATTTTTTTGACGTTAAGTAAATAGGTGCTCTAAACTAAGAACACGAAGATTTATCCTAGTTTGAAACACCAATGTGGTGCCTACTTCCGGTCCCCTTGGATTTCAAAGTTTCCTTAGATCTTTTCAAAGTAGAGTCTGAGTATAATGATGGTGAACAACTTGTAAAAACTTATTTTGTTTTTTTTCAGACCTTGTGACACATCCTCATTCGGGATAACAAATTTTAATCGATCTTATTCTTGCGCAACTATTGTAAAATAAGATGTACAAAGCTTTGTGATACTAAGATTGAGACACACTATGATTCTCCTTTGAATTTACGTAAGTTCTTTGATCTATAGTATTCTCTTTTATAATCTTCAGCTGTTTTAAATTCTATTCTTCATAAAGAAACCCAAGAGATTTCTTCTCAATCAAGGATTTGAATTGATTCCTTGATTGAGAGATGTCATTGTAAAGTATGTCCATACTTGGTGCAGCCTTAGGAAGTGTACATGTCCATATCAGATATGTTTATGTAGAAGCTGTGGTATTTTTTCCCTTTGCTTTTGTTTTGATTGATTTGTTTTCCATAAATATGGGAAGTCAATGATCTCCATGATTGATACTCTTCCAATCATGGTACCGACTTTCTTGTGAGTGAATCCTTGCTTCCTTTCTCGGATATTCTGATTGATTCCTTAGGGATTTTTTATTTTCTGTTTCTTCAGTATATCTTGCAAGCTATTTGTTTATTAGTTTGTCCTTATTAAAACATATAGTGAGAGGGGTTAACAATCTCTTCCTTTTTGCTAATGACAAATAATAAACATCAGTAAACTTCCCTGTTGTTTGGTTGACTTGATCTCCCTGACTTACAAGCACCTGTGATGTTCCTGTCTTCCTTGAGAATTAGTTGACTCTTATACTTTGAAAGTCGGCTTGCTCCCCCTGACTTGCAAGAACCTCTGATGTTCTTCTTTCTTTGAGTATCAGTTGAATTTTATTCTTTGGTAGTCGACTTGCTCCCCCTGAGCTGCAAACACCTCTGATTTTCTTATTTTCTCCATTATTTGGCATATTAAAAATGAACAACACAACAGATAGGCAAAAAGAGGTAGCAGATATATAGCAGGTAAACAGGCAAATAAATTTCCAAAGAACTAAACAAAAAGTAAAAAATGCAGCAGACAATGTGGAAAAATCATTTTACAACCCAAAAAAAGGGACAGGACCCTCTTTTGAATACAGTCATCATTTAACGCTTGGACAGGAAATACGTTAGGGTATTGTGCTTGTTATGGCAGAATCGTTCATATGACTTTTCAATATTTTTAGAGAAGGAGGGGTAGGATTTTTGGAAGGATATTGCAGGTCATCATTTGAGGAGTTGACGTTAGTATTGAGGGATTCCATGCGACTAAACACTATGGTGAATAGCTTGACTCCTTCTTGCTTGAATCCGTTAATGTTTAGACGTACCTTGCTTATATCAATGCTCTTACTCTTTCCAAAATCCAGCAACTTGGAATTTGACTCCTGAAGTATCATCACTCCTTCGTCAATAGTTCTTAGGCGATTCTTAAGCTCCTCAAAAGCTTTCAATATAGGAAGCATGGGGTCAGAAACTGACTTGCTTACCTTAGGGAAATCTGATTTTGCCCGGGCAGAGTCTTTTTTGCACCATTCATTTTCTACCAAAACTTAGCCCATGCTGTCAAAAATGTTGGAGTCATAAGTAGAAAGACTTCCACCTAACGATATGTAGATAGATCAATAGAGTAATATAGAAGAATCATGGTAATCAACAGTCCATAAGGCAGGCTAGTAGAGGCATGAACATCGACAACACTCTCAAGCATATATTCACGAAACTAATGGGTATAATTTATCTTGAGCTTTTATGGGCATAATTTATCTTGAGCCTTTTCACCATGCAATATAGGACAAACGTATCTCGGCAGGTTATGTTGCTAATGGAGCCCTTTCTGGGGACCAGTGTGGTGGCGATAATGTGGGCCATTATCACTACCAAAAAATATTAAATTTCTGACGGCCAATGTAGTCAAAATGTGGTCGAAAAATAAGGTAGTTCTGACTATTTTCCGACTACTTGATGGTAGTTGGAATATAGCTTGTAAGAAAAATATTTCCGACCACAGTAGTTGGAAATTTTCGACTACTTTAGTTGGAAATGTAGTTGGATATTTAATAAATATTTATTTAATAATTATAAATATTTTGACTACTGTAGTCGGAAATTTAATAAATAATTATTTAATAATTTTAATTATTCTAACTACTATGGTTGAAAATTTAATAAATAAATATTTAATAATTATAATTATTTTGACTACTGTGGTCAAAAACTTAATAAATAATTATTTAATAATGTAACTATTCTGACTACTGTAGTCGGAAATATAATAAATAAATATTTAATAATTATAATTATTTCGACTACTGTGGTCGAAAATTTAATAAATAATTATTTTATAATGTAATTGTTCCGACTACTGTAATTGAAAATTTAATAAATAAATATTTAATAATTATAATTATTTCAACTAATGTAGTCGGAAATTTTATAAATAATTATTTAATAAATTTAATTATTCCTACCACTGTAGTCGAAAAATTAATATATAACTATTTAATAATAATTATTATTTAATAAATAATTAAATAATTATTATGTTGCATTAGCTTACATTGCTTTCGGATTATAACAACATAACTAATGTATTTTTTCACAATTGGATCAAGCATGACAAAAATTTATAAATACAAACACTTTAAACCATTCAAAACAAATATCAAATCAAATAGTTTAAACATCTAAATGTCACAACAGAAAATAATAACAATAACTACAATCTAATTATCATCAGATTCATTATCTTCCTCGTCCTGAAATACTTAGCATCGTTAGCTGCACATTTCTGCGTCAATTCCACAATTTGCTTTTTCATCACTTCTATTTCTTCCATAGTTTGTAAAGTAGAAGAGGAACTGGGAAACAACGAAGGACTACTCGAGGATTGGAGAACTCCTGTCCCGTAGGTTCTACCTTTCTTTGGACCACCTACCACAGTTGTCAACATATTATTCAGCTCTTCAGGTGATGGTTGGACCATGGTACCATCCTCTGAAGTAGGTTGGGTTTGACTCCATTCTTCTATGCTTTTGTGAAATTCTTCCTGAAAGAAAAATTATTTGTCAGTATGTAAACAAGTTAAGTTAAGTAATAATAAAATAATGTATGTAAAAGTTATTATCTTACATATGCATTCTTAGAACACGGTTCGACCCAATCTCCTCTTGTACCGTCCTTGTTTTTCTTCCTATGCGTATCTTCGTAGACATCAATAAAAGGGTGCTTTTTCCCCTATTTTTATATTCCTACAAAATTTTAGAAAAAGAAATAATGCAAGTATGAAGACAAGTCCGGGCAGCATAGACCAAAACATCTTAAGACTAATAATAGATCATGGAGTCCATGTTTTAAAAATAATCAAATCCAACAGAACTAGACCTCCTAATATTAACTCTTATCCTAAACCCCATATGAAGCAGACATATTTCCAAAGATATAAAATAAGTAAACCACTGCCAGTGAGTTTAAATTTCAACCAAAATCTGTGAAAACTAATCAATTGATATGCAGAGGTCAAATTCTATTTTCAGTAAGGATCTTGATAGGTATGAACACCTTTTATTAGTAGTAACTCCTAAAGTATTCAATCGCAGGTCTCCTAAGCTTGATTTTACACATTCAGGGTCACTATAGTAGTAACTCCTATTGTTTTTAGTAAGGATCTTCAAATCATCATACCATCTAAAAGATTTGAATGTGGGTTCTGGAGATGCTTCTGTTGTTCTGCTATAAAGAAAGTATAAGCCGGGTGTTTCTGTCTCATGGTCATCCTAGTTTTAAATATACATTATGTACCATTAGTTTTTGCGATGTGTTGTATTCAAGGTGTTTGTACATTATTGTACTGATTACTGTATATATGTGGGCGGACAAGTCCTCAATTATTGATGAAACTTAGGGATACATCAAAATACTGAAGAGCACTGTTGACAATCTTAAAGAACAAAAGCTAGAAAGGATTCGACGTGGCATAGCTAGGTTGTCTACAATGATTAATCCCGTTATGACTCCACAGAAGTTACGTGTTGGCAATAGCTGGGAATAATTTTTGGCTGATAAATGATCTGCTAGTAACTCAGCTGCTATAACACCAAAGTTCAACAACAATGTGAATGTCATTCCCCTTTTGAACACTAATGTTCCAACTGATTTTGTGACATGGAGTTTAGATAATGTTGTGCTAAAAATTTGTGGAGAAGAGGCACATATTAGTTTATGTTGTCCTAATAAGCCTAGGCATTTTACCTTCATTTTTCATGTTCTAGAGAAAAATAAGATTGACATTGTGCATGCTGACATTTCATCTAATCAATTCAAAAATCTGTTCATGATCCAAACCCATGTAAGTCCTTTCTACTTTATTATTTTTTTATCAGGAAATTATCTTCTTTAATGTGAAATTATCGTTCTTTCCCTTTTTCCTGACTCCTGCATAGCGGGAGTTTTAATGCACAAAAATGTATCAGTGGATGCTAAAACTATCAATGACTCTCTAAGGGTTCCAAACCCATCCAATATAGCTTTGGAAGCTAAAATCAACAAGACAGACATGAAAAAGGTAGTAATGAATTTGGTCACTAAGAAAAAGAAACTCTTGATCCCTTTAATCATGCTAGAGAGTTATGCACCCTTCCCATAAAGACTAATTCTCTTCTTACTTTCTAAAACAATCAGGCAGTATGATACAAGATCAAGTTAACAACAAAAGAAACAAGCAACAAAAATAGCAACAAGATGTCAACAATGCTAGTGAATCGAAATAGGCCCACACAGCTTACTAGGCTTCAATATGAACAATAACAAATGCAACAAGATGTCAAAAATGCTAGTGAATCGAGATAGGTCACACACGGCTTCACTAGACTTCAAGATGAACAACAACAAGAGCAACAAGATGTCAACAATGCTAATGAATCAAAATTAGGCCACACACAACTCCACTAGACTTCAAGATGAACAACAAAAAGAAGATAACAAAAATAGTGAATCAAAAGAGCCCAACACGACTTCACTATGTCACAATTTAGAAAATTTAACTAACCCGAATAAATAAAAAATTTAAGGTAATATTACCAGTCTTCGTCGATGGGTAGCGAAACTCATCGAAGCTCCAGTGTGCAACGAGCTACCAGTTTGAGACGCTCTATTTGCCTTTGACTATTCCCTTCTTTCCCTATATTCAGGAGTATCCTATTTTTTCCAAGAACTGAACCCATACAGTAGCGTTCAGTCAACTAGGTTTTTCCAAGTTTCTCCAGGCCTCATACAAGTGTTCTTTGATCCGTTGAGTTGCTTTCAACTTGAAAATGCATTGGATTTCATTATCATGACAAGAATTCCATTCACACTTTGTCTGCAAAATAGTTTAAGATAAAGTCATGAAATGAGTTGATGGATACAAAAGTAAATTCATCATTGATAGCATACTGAAATGGTAAATTCTTTGATTTTGATTATACCGCAAACTGATTCCACATAAACACTCTAATGTAGAGTCGAATCTCATTCCAACTACCCCACAACTCTATGTAAAATGGTTTAATTGCTTGTATGACCATATGTCCGCCGCTATATGCGGGAATGAACCTGTAATAAAATTATATTAAATTATCTTAGCTTTTGAAAATTGTAAAAATTACGGAAAACATAAGATTTACTTACCCATTACCATCAGGGGCGATAATTAGCCTCCCATTGCCGTCATATTCTACTGTCTCTTTAAATTTTGGAATCTGAAAAGCAGCTGCTGTAGCGTTAGACTCTGTAGCACTATCGATGAAGAGTGATGTTGATGTGCTGGGACCTCCAATTCTCAATCCAGAAAGGCTAGGTGTGAATGATGTTGAAGGTATAAATGCAGAGATACTATATAGACTATTATAGAGAGAAGAAGACTGGAACTGGTGGGGCGGTGGGGGCATAAAAAATGCATTTGGTAGTGAAATAGTTTCCATTGGAGGAGGAATAATATTTGTAGTAGATGGTTAGAGAGTTGTGGTAACGGGTGGTGATGGTGATGGTGGTAGTGTATATTGACCTACGGGAATATTATCAGGTCCTTTCTTACCTTTCTTACATCATCCATTATCGTGAACTTTTGATGCCATTGATTTTCTTTATTAGCCACCTGAAAAAAAAGGAGTTAGTCTGTGAAAGAAAGCCTCATCTTGTTTTCCTGTAATGTCAAATATTTTAGAACAATTTCAGTTTGCTAAAATGTCTATAATATACACTGGATATGGTCTTATGTAACGCCCTAAGATCCCATCCCAAGACGTCACACAGTGCTTAAGGCCACACGTGGCCTCAAGCTAACCCTCTGAGCCTGTCATAACTTCTATAACTCACTATGAAAATAATTAAGATATAATAAGAAAGAATAATCATGTCATGAATATACTGGAATACGAAGAAATACTATCCTGTACAATCAAAATACCAAAGTTCTGTACATACTAGTACTCTAGTCTGACAAAGCCTCTACTACATAAGACTGAGAAGCTATTGGGACAGATCCCCAACTGACTCGTACTGAACTGAAAATAAACCACCATCTACTATCAAGACAAAAATCAGGAACATAGGTCCTCGAACCATGAGGACTCGCCAACTGTACGAATGTAGATGGAGGTACTCGAAGATCACTATTATTGCTGAGACTGAGCACTGATAACGCTCAATCTACAACTCTCGTAAGAGTGTAAAGCGGTCGTTGTCAAATATAGAACCCAACTGGGTTGGGTATCGATCCCACAAAGAATAGTCGGTCAATAAGTAAGTAATAATTATTAGACTTTTGGTGCAAGTCTCGTAAAAGAGGGGGGATTGTAACGTGCAATTGATGTAAACAAAATAATTAGAAAATAGCAAAGTAAAAAGAAAGAATATTTTAGTAAGACGTTAAACAATGAGAATTGAGAGTTAGGGTTATGTCCACCTTATGAGTTATACTTCTCTATTGGCTATGAGTTATGCGGAATTCAGACATGCATGTGCTTATAGAGAATTGTATTCTATGGTAAATCCAAGCGTCTTTCGGCCTAACAAGGACTATTTCACTTTAACTCTTTCGAGCTTAAAGCGTATCTAACGGTACAAATTCTCCAAGAGGTTAATCCAGTTACGACGCTAATTTTTTAACAGGGGTTGGTGCCCTATTACCTTGACATTATCTCTTTTCCAGACATATAACTTTTTTTCGAACAAGTTAATGCTATACTGGCCTATTCTATGCGTTTGCAACCACAAGAATTTGCATTAAGATGAACAGAATAATGATATAAGCAGCATACGTGTCGCGAATTCACAAACTCATAGCAATAGATAGTATCTCATACGGCTTCCATAACCCCAATAGAGAAGTTTAGCTACTCATGAGTGCGATGGAAATCACAACAGACATTATCATTATACCACAATAAAGATATCACGTGTAGTATGGTGTGGTATGGCTTTAGGCGTGAACTCCCTTTCAAAGTAGCGTTTCTCTTGTTGTGGAATTTAAGAATTGAATAGATGAATAGAAGAATAATAAAAAGTAGAATTAATGGAAGAATTAGAATCCGAATTGTAAGTTGTGGAATATGAGAATTAGAATTGTAACTAATGGAAGAATTAAAAGTAGTAGTGAATTATTCAAAATCTCTATCAAAATAGGGTATTTATAACACCCATATCCTATTCCTACTAAGCTAATGCATTACTTAACCCAATCCTACTAGGTTACTGCATCATTATCCTAATCCTAATAAGTTACTGCTAGTCCCCAAAGTCTTTAGAATTATTGTTTTTGCCCGAGACAGATTTTCCATGCGCCACTTTCGGTCCTTGGCGTCCAAGCTTTTCTTTCCTCCTTTCGTGAAGCTTTCTTTGACATCAAGTTATCCATAAAATACTGAATTCTGCATGATTTATTCCTGAAAACTTGCTAATCATGTTCGTTAGCTCACTTACAGGAAAAAGGACTAAAAGTGCATGAATTATATAATTTGTCCTCAAAACTTAGCTAAAATATGGGTAAAATATAGTACTTTAGGCGTGTAAATTCGCCTATCATCAACACCCCACACTTAAGGCTTTGTTCGTTCTCGAACAAAATATCATGTCCATATAAACATCTACTTAGGGTTTCACAGTAACAACACAAAATAGTTATCAAGACAGGCATAGCAATCATTAACAAAGAGTAGTTTTCTGATCACTACTAGAAACAATTTCAACCTCTAATATAGACTCGTGTTGATGGTTAATTCGTATTCAAAAGTTAAGGCACAAAGAATCATACACAACCAACCAAAACTCATCCGCCATGTGTGTCTCACAAAATATAACCCATAATCACTCACAAGTATTGTATATATGTCGAACATAGGTATAAGATTATCCTTGCTCTCACTCTCACAAAGAATTCATATGTTGCAACTGATGACCATAGGCTTGCCCCTAGTGTAATGCTCCACTAAATATCAAAATGCTAAGCTTAGGATCAAATAGGTCTTTTACAGGTTGTAATGTTGGATAAGGGACGGGTAGGACTATTTTTGCCAGAAATAGTGACTATGTTCCTAAGCGCTTTAATACATCACATTATGCCATTAACACTTTCTTTCAAATAGCCTTTCTACTTTCTTTTAATCTACCACCCTTTCTCACCTCTTTTGTTATTCAATTTTGAACAGAATTAACTTTTTATTTTTCTTTTCTTTTTTCTTTTCATAACACACCTCTTATGATAGCAATTATTTTTCATAACAAATTCAAGCACCAATACATTGTAAAGCACTATTCTCACCCAATTTCCTCTTATTTTGTCACCTTACTTTACAATTTAAAGCACTTAGGAATTTGGATCAAATTATGGTCTTGAAAAAAATGGATTAGGCTTACATATGAGGTTGTCAAAGAACATAGGCTTAAGGCTCAAAGGGGGTTATCTAGGATGATGTCCATGGGTAGATAAAACGAAGGTAAACAATCACAGGTTGCCAAAGAAATGCCTAAATCATCTTCTAAACTCACACTCTTTATTTCGCTTTACATACATACCAGGCAAGTTCTAGCATCAGCCACAAACATAGAATATACTATCGTCTCACACATAGAAGGCACATGGTTGACTTTATTGGGGGTAGTATAGACTCTTGACCCAACAGATGAAGGAATTAAACCACATAGATATCACACAGTGAGTCACACTTAGAGCCTAAACGTCTCAATAGTAATGATTTTATCACCGACTCTTGTCATAATACCATACTGCCTATCAGAACCAAAAAAATTTCCTAAAAAAAAATTAAAACAAACAAACATAGATAAGCAAAACACACATAAATAAGCAAATGTAGATAAGGAAGTTTAGCATGCAAATACCAGCACCCCACACTTAGATGGGACACACTGCCCTCAGTGGAAAATAAATAAGAAGAACCTGATTAGTCGGACTCCTCCTCTATGTCTGGGGTCATACCCCCTTCGTCGGAATCATGATTGGAGTCATCGTCATCAGAATTCTCCTCCACGTCGGAGTCTGGCATTCTGCGCTCATCATCGGTTGGCACGTCGTCATCAAGAGGTTCCTCAAAGTACACACCTACTCTACACATTTTCCTTGCATGCTCATTCATTGGGTAGTCATAATCCAGCTGTTGGAGCTCTACAGCAGTTGGAACACGACCTCCGCTCATCATTGTAAACCGAGTCATGCCATAAAGATGGCGAAAGAAACTCTCATCCCGAGCATGCCTTTCTGCAGTGGTAAGGTTGACGCCATGCGTGGTTTCAGCATCTTTAACCTTTGTGAGGTCAACCTTCTTTGGGTTGTGTGGGAGTTTATGATCAGCAGGTTCCTCTTCAATGTCCTCCTTCCTCAATATTGCGGTCAATAGATTGCCAAAGCTGAAGTGGGACCTCTTGTGTAGCCTGGCCTTTCGCATTGTAGATCGTATAATTGCCCCAATGTTGATAGGAACATTCATCATCAATGCGTACACCAAGCACACTCTATCTCGTGTAATCTTCGTGTACTGGGTCCCTGGAATGAGACAAGAGTTGACTATTCGTAGCCATATCCTAGCTTTCCTATTCAAAGGAGCATATGGGAAGGTGTTATGCCGACCGGTGTCTTTGTGTCTACTCCATCGTGCCATAGATCTTGTTCCACAAAGTGTGTGTCGAATGGCCCTGTATGGAGGTCTATTGTACAGCTCCTTGAGTGGTGATGGATCAACTGAAGGCAAACCTAGAAAGGAGTTGAAGAAATCCGCATTTAGTTGTAAAACTTGGCTCCGAATCTTGACTTCATTCCCTGTGGTTTTCGGTGACCAGTTGGCATAGAATTCTTGTGTTAAATTGAGATTGCACTCTCCCATATCTCGGAAGATGAAATCAAGATGTAACGCCATTATCTTGGCCAACATGCGCGGTTCTTTCTTTGCTAGGCTTTCTGTGTATCAGGTCCACATGAACATATTTTCTCTCTTTATTGTTCCTATACTACTCCTTTGCTTCCTTCTCGAGGACCCATTTTATTCCAAACATACGGCGAGGTATTTGCTGCGAGGAGGATTCTCCTTGCTCTTTTCGTCCTCTTTTCTTGCCTTTTTTTGAAGTGGTTGCTTTATCTTTGCCTTGTCTTGCTTTGGGTGCCATTGTACCTGAGATTAAAACAATAGACATGTTAGCATCATCTCGGTGGATACAATCAACAAACAAGCAGTAGTGGCACCACCCGACACTTAGTTTGTTAGTACAGACTAGTGAAGTGAAAGTTGGCGATTACTCAGACTTCATCGATATACATTTTAGGCGCTATATTCCAACAATAAAATCAGTGCAGTCATACTTCCTGTGACCTTGGCAATACTTTCATGTTTGATATATCAAGACTTGCTACATAGTGATTGAATCAAGGTATAGCATCTAGAAATAATCACAACCTCATATGTTGGTAGTCAACCATAATTCTTATCTCGATGAACAAGTCATTCCAATATGTGAGATTTCTATTGACAAGATTATACAATTTTCTTGACCATGTTAATTCCGCAAAAGTATGACAGTGCATCAAAATCAAATTCAAGTTGGAAACATGTTAAGATCGTCTTTACGTATTCTTTCACTCACTTAGTTGTATAACAACACATCAACCACATTCAAATCACCAATACTACTTCAAGATTTAACAATTCATAATAGGCGTAGTAGTGTAGTACTTACAGAATATAAATGAAGAACAAAGAAGTACTTACTTGGTTGATGACCTTGGATGATGTTCTTGCAAAGTAAAAGGGCAAAAGGAAAATTTTTGAGAGGATTTGGAGAGGTAGGCGACGCTTATGCTAGGTTTGCAATGTATTTTTGGTCTAAGACTAAGTCTTTTATTTATAGGGCAAGCTTGGGTCGGGTTTTGACCCATTTAAAATCGGATTTGGAGACCAAAAGTGACCATAGGCGGCGCCTAATGCTTTGCCTATGCTTGGCATAGGCGGCACCTTTTGCAAAACATTGTTGCGTATAGGCGGCGCCTATGCCATGGCATTGTTAGGAATAGGCGGTGCCTTTTGCATAGCATATGAGATTCAGAGACAAAAAGCATTGGCATAGGCGGCGCCTATGCTATGGCATACTTGGGCATGGGCGGCGCCTATGCCATGGCATACTAGATTCCGAGAGCTTAGGCCATAGCACAGGCCTTGCCTTGTTCGTGGCCTAGTTTTACATAGGCCTAGTCTTGTTCGTTGCCTATATTTTCATAAGCAATGCCTAATCCATAGCCTTTTGCTTCTTCATTACTAACTCACCACCTTCAACATGCAATACGACCAAATCAATATTTGGAACCAATCTCCTCGTTTACGCCTCTTGTCCCTACACTTGCTCAAAAACAACAAACACGATTAGAACGATGGGTTGCCTCCCATCAAGCGCCTTAGTTTTGATCGTGGCACGACTCTTCTTTTTGGATTTTTATTTATCAAAGGCAAACACGAAATAGAACGAAAGAAAGGAAAAAAATATAAAACAATGGGTTGCCTCCCATCTAGCGCTTGATTTATTGTCGCGGCACGACATAGTTACCTCGAGTACTTAGACTTCGTCGAGATAAGTGATGGCCATATAATTTATTGAGTCGAGAGGACCGATATAAGGTTTTACTCATTGGCCATTCACCTTGAAGGCAACACCATTATTGTCTTTCAACTCAACTACTCCAGACAAGTAGACTTGGTTAACTTTGTACGGACCAGACCACTTGGACTTTAACTTACCTGGGAATAGCTTCAATCTGGAATTGAAGAGAAGTACCATATCATCCTTTTGAAAGTTTCGTTGAACAATCCGCTGATCATGATACTTTTTCATCCGCTCCTTGTATAGGTCTGATCTTTCATAAGCATGTAGACGAAATTCATCCATCTCATTCAGCTACTCCAATCTCAGATTCATTGCATCATCCCAATTCAAATTCAATTGCTTCATGTCATGAATATACTGGAATACGAAGAAATACTATCCTGTACAATCAAAATACCAAAGTTCTGTACATACTAGTACTCTAGTCTGACAAAGCCCCTACTACATAAGACTGAGAAGCTATTGGGACAGATCCCCAACTGACTCGTACTGAACTGAAAATAAACCACCATCTACTATCAAGACAAAAATCAGGAACATAGGTCCTCGAACCATGAGGACTCGCCAACTGTACGAATGTAGATGGAGGTACTCGAAGATCACTATTATTGCTGAGACTGAGCACTGATAACGCTCAATCTACAGCTCTCGTAAGAGTGTAAAGCAGTCGTTGTCAAATATAGAACCCAACTGGGTTGGGTATCGATCCCACAGAGAATAGCCGGTCAACAAGTAAATAATGATTATTAGACTTTTGGTGCAAGTCTCGTAAAAGAGGGGGGATTGTAACGTGCAATTGATGTAAACAAAATAATCAGAAAATAACAAAGTAAAAAGAAAGAATATTTTAGTAAGACGTTAAACAATGAGAATTGAGAGTTAGAGTTATGTCCACCTTATGAGTTATACTTCTCTATTGGCTATGAGTTATGCGGAATTCAGACATGCATGTGCTTATAGAGAATTGTATTCTATGGTAAATCCAAGCGTCTTTTGACCTAACAAAGACTATTTCACTTTAACTCTTTCGAGCTTAAAGCGTATCTAACGGTACAAATTCTCCAAGAGGTTAATCCAGTTACGACGCTAACTTTTTAACAGGGGTTGGTGCCCTATTACCTTGACATTATTTCTTTTCCAGACATTTAACTTTTCTTTCGAACAAGTTAATGTTATACTGGCGTATTCTATGCGTTTGCAACCACAAGAATTTGCATTAAGATGAAGAGAATAATGATATAAGCAGCATACGTGTCGCGAATTCACAAACTCATAGCAATAGATAGTATCTCATACGACTTCCATAACCCCAACAGAGAAGTTTAGCTACTCATGAGTGCGATGGAAATCACAATAGACATTATCATTATACTACAATAAAGATATCACGTGTAGTATGGTGTGGTATGGCTTTAGGCGTGAACTTCCTTTCAAAGGAGAGTTTCTCTTGTTGTGGAATTTAAGAATTGAATAGATTAATAGAAAAATAATAAAAAGTAGAATTAATGGAAGAATTAGAATCCGAATTGTAAGTTGTGGAATATGAGAATTAGAATTGTAACTAATGGAAGAATTAAAAGTAGTAGTGAATTATTCAAAATCTCTAGCAAAATAGGGTATTTATAACACCCATATCCTATTCCTACTAAGCTAATGCATTACTTAACCCAATCCTACTAGGTTACTGCATCATTATCCTAATCCTAATAAGTTACTGCTAGTCCCCAAAGTCTTTAGAATTACTGTTTTTGCCCGGGACAGATTTTCCATGGGCCACTTTTGGTCCTTAGCATCCAAGCTTTGCTTTCCTCCTTTCGTGAAGCTTTATTTGGCGTCAAGTTATCCATAAAATGCTGAATTCTGCATCATTTATTCCTGAAAACTTGCTAATCATGTTCGTTAGCTCACTTACAGGAAAAAGGACTAAAAGTGCATGAATTATATAATTTGTCCTCAAAACTTAGCTAAAATATGGGTAAAATATAGTACTTTAGGCGTGTAAATTCACCTATCATCAAGCACCTGAACCTATATTACGAGAAAATGTAGAACACAGAAGAGTATGGGAATCAGTACTTGGGAATGTACTGAGTATGTGGGGGTGCAGGCAACATTTAAATAATATCATAAATGTATACGAAAATCATGCATGCTGACAATAATGAATCTCATCGCTTGAGTTACCCGAAACATATTTTCCATAAATCATCAATAATAACACATGCTTTATAAATCTCATAAACCATTGGACTCAACTAAAACTCTTTGACTCATGACTTAGAGTGACTTAGTAACTCATGGAACTTGGACTATTTTGGACTTGGGAGTTCCTTATAACTGACATAAACCATGTGAGCTTACATGGATTCCAACGTCTTGCCAACGTTGGGGAGAGCTGTTCTATCCTTGCCATCGAAGTAGAACCTTAACTTTAGTGATCACTATCTTGGCCTTTGGCCCTTAATATTAATCTTACGGTGGCACATAGTTCTGGGGAAGTAGGATACGCTGAACCCACACTTCCCGCTCGGTGCTAAATACTACTCCCAGACTTAAGCTCAGAACGCATCAGGAAATCCACCTTAATCAACCCAAGGGTCTATCATGAAGACCAAAATATAAATATATATCTCATTGGTAAATCATAATCAACTTGTGGATTCCTAACTCGACTCAATCTCAAAATAATCTTTCTCATCATCAAGTGTACTTTCTTATCAAATCATCTCAAGTATCAAAATCTTTAAGAAAACATCATAGAACTCGTTCTTGACTCTCAAGCTCAATATCAGTATATATTCAATAGACAAACTTCTCATAGAAAATCATAAATCATGACACTTATCATAAATCACTTAGAAATCATCATTCCATGATAACAATATACAACTCATGGTATAAATTCTTAATTTAAGAAATAAGACAATGAAGTTGTCATATATGTCAATCTTGTATAGCTCAAATCTCATAAATCCTTGATAAATTAATTTAGGTGTAAACCCACTTTGCAAAAAAAATCAGGAAATTCAATAGAAATTAAATCTTTGGACACAAGAACGAAAGAAGTTTTCTTGTTCAAAACCCAACATACCTTAATCTTTGAAATTGGATGAACTTTAGTGCTTGAGACTATCCACACTTGAAATAAATAATTCTTAAAGCCCACACTATGAGGAACTTGGTTCTTGAAGAAATTTTGAAGATTTATGAATGATTCTTGGAAGATTTATGTTCTTGATAAAACCCTAGATATATTATCTCAAGAGAATTGGAAGAGAAAATGACGGAATTAGCATTTGGATGAGGATTCACATATATATAGAGGCCTCCAAAAATGGGAAATGACCAAAATACCCTTGCAAAAATCATCCATTAATTGCTGAAAAAATAGCCGACGACATCCGTGACAAGCCGTCAGGCCCGTGACAGGCCGTCACAAATTTTTGTCATAAAAAGGGTGGATTTTGTGACTTTCTGCCTTAAGGTGACCACATTTTGTGACGGGCCATCAGGCTTGTGACGAGTCGTCACAGAAGGTCGTCACAGATTTTTCCAGGCTAACACATTGGAGTAAAATAAGCATAACTCTTTGCTCCGATATCGGATTTTGACAAAATGGGTATAGTTGGAAAGATAATTCAATTATATATATTTTGGTAGGTCAGGAGCTCAATAATTCATAGTATAATAGGATATATACTCATTTGAAGTTGACTATGCCAAAATCCTTCTCAAGAATTCAATCGGTAAAGAATGTTTTGATTCGTCCAATCATTAGGACATCGTTAAAGCCTTAATACACATCACCCTTGACTAGAAAATAACCAAAAATCTATAATTTATTTCTCATGATCTTGATTCATGGTTGCACTATTGGTTAGAGTCTGGGGGTATTACATATTATATACTTCAATTTTGTTCATGGAGTTGCTAATGTCATTTTCATCAAACAATCTTAGCAGGATTCAACTTACTTGCTTTATGCAGAGGAACTAAAGAAGTGGGATTTAAGAAAATGCAACAAGGCAAGCAAATCATGCATAGTACCAGTAGGTTTACCACTGCTATTTAATCAAACAACCAAAAATGTTCTTACTGGCACTACAAATGTTAACAAAGAAAAGACACTATATTGTCAACAAAAATAGTATAAAGCAGTAACTAAAATATAATTCAAGACCTTGTTACAATACATTACTATTATTATAACAACTCAATCCTTGTCGCTTGTTTCATAGTCATTCATCAATTCTTCCTCATCACTTGTTTCATATTCATTCATTGATTCTTCCTCATCACTTGTTTTATTTTCATCAAGTAAATCTTCCTCGCTTATTTCATTTTCATCAGTTGGATCTTCCTCGTCATTTTCCCCGGATGTTCCTTCTCCATAATCATGAACATTCAATCTAAGTTCATAAGGATCAAATTCTTCATATAGGCCTTTGTTAGCTACAAGTCACCTGCTGATTCATCATCCACCCTTTCTTCAACACTTGAAATGTCATTCTGATACGCTACATCTAATGCATCCTCCACTACAACTCTACCCACGGGCTTTTTTTTATAATTACCCGCCATGCAGATTTATTCTTACACAAAGGATAAGGGGCGTAATACACTTGTTTCACATTTTGTGCAATGGAAAATGGATCATAAAGTCCATACTCTCTTGTACTCTTAATTTTAACTATTTTGGACTGAGGGTGCACCTTTGTACCTAACCTAGGCATAGGATCATACCGCTTACACCGAAATAGAACCTATTTTTTCTTTGGCCAACCAACATGATAACCGAGTTCTAAAATCTCATGAAGCACACCATAATAATCAACACCGCCATCACCTTTCACCCAAACACCACTATTGTTGGTTTTCTTTCACTTATAGAACTCTTCTATATGAAATTTGTATCCATTGACAGAGTACTTAAAAAACTTTTTGACTTTAGCATCAGGTCCCCAAGCTATATCACGTAAAAATTGGCCATTTGGGTCATAATTAAGTAGGTTATGAACCTATAAAAAGTTCAAAAAAGTTAGAATTTAAATATACACAAGATTGAACAAAAGTGTAAATCGTGTTAAATATTTAAGTTATACTTACATATTCTCTAAACCACACTGAAAACATAGGATAAACAGTAGCATCCCCATGTAAAGCCACGAAGTAATTGTCCAACAAAGTTATGACTTTCATTAGTTAAAGCTTAGATAAACCTTGAATGATTGTCCGCAATATAAAAAGACAGGACCTCGGGACAATTTAATAATACATGTGTTGTAGCTGACTTAAGCTCTGCCTCATTCAAATATCGAAGTGGACCACCTTTTGGACTTCCTTTACCTGGTTGATTGAATATTGAAAATGGTGGTGCCAAAGGATCTGTATTGTCTCCATCATCATGCCTATTAGGTCGGTTTCTCAGACGTGGTACATCATGTTCAAAATAATACGAACAAAAATAAGAGATCTCTTTAGTCAAATAAGCCTCACATATTGATCCTTCAATTCAGGATTTGTTTTTTATGGTCCACTTACATTTGCCAATAGTCCTGTATAGTATGATCTATTAGATGAAACAATGTTCAATTAAAACACATGAAGGTAAATGTTAAAATTCAATACCTCTCAAAGGGATACATCCATCGACATTGAACAGGCCTTCCAAGTCATGCCTCTCGTACAAGGTGAATTAGAAGATGCTCCATAACATCAAAAAAACTAGTAGCAAAAATTTTTGTCAACTTTCTTAAGGTTAAGCGAATGTTGATATCCATCAAAGATAGGTTCTCCTCCCTTAATGTGTTAGAATATAAATCTGTGAAAAATAAGCTTATCTCTGTTATAGAATTCTAAATTCTATCGGGCAAGGCACAAAATGCAATAAGCATCAATGACTCCATGAAAATGTGACAGTCATGGCTCTTCATAGAGGTCAACTTTCCTTCCTTCATGCCAACACACCTAGACAAATTTGACACATATCCATCTGGCATTCTCAAATTGTTAACCCAATCACAAATGACTCTTCTATCCTCCAAAGTAAATGTGTAACTGGCTTTGGGCTTCTGAATCTTATTGTTTAAGGATGTCAGGTACAACTCACTGCACCGACAATAATCCTTTAAGTCCATCCTAGCCTTCAAGTTATCTTTTGTTTTGTTACTAACATCCATCACAGTATTAAACAAGTTGTGAAAGATATTTTTCTCAATATGCATGGGATCCAGATTATGAGGAAGAAGATTATCCTTCCAGTAATCTAAATCTCAAAATATGCTTCGACACCATAATCAGGTATCCTGGATGGTAGAGACTCTGTTACCTTAGGTAGATTCCTCACTCTATCCCAAATTTCTTCTCGCAATAAAATTGGTGGTGGCTCCTCAAAATCAGTCTTACTCTTCGTAAAATCACTAGTATTTCTCCTAAACTCATGTTGCATTTGCAAGAATCGACGGTGACAGTCAAACCATGTGTTTTTACCCTCATGTTTCAAAGTGAATGCTTTTGTGTCTTCCATACAACAAGAGCAAGATAAATTGCCCACATTCGACCACCCAAACATCATTCCATAAGCAGGAAAGTTATTTATAGTCTATATCAAAGTAGCACGCAATCTAAAGTTTTGTTTCATTGATACATCATATGCTTCCACACCTTAATGCCACAATAAGTTCAACTCATCAATCAATGGCAACATATATACATCAATCAAAACTTTTGGATTGTGAGGACTTGGAATAATGCAAGTTAGAAATATATACTGACTCGTCATACACAATTTAGGCGGGAGATTATAAGGAGTCACAAACACTGGCCAATATGAATATGGTGTAACTGAGACAGAAATTGGAGCGAATCCATCAGTAGATAATCTCAACCTAATGTTTCTTAGTTCACTAGCAAAGTCTGGATACATACTATCAAAATGCTTCCAGGCTTCTCCATTTAATGGATGACATAAAACACCAGGTGGTCTTTTATTTTCATAGTGCCATCTCATATGAGGGGTAGAGCTCATTGATGCATACAATCTCTTTAACCGTGGTATAAGGGGTAAGTAATGCATGGACTTCACAGGAACCTTCTTCCCTTTGGCATGTGTGACTTCCTTATAACGAGGCTGATTACAAAATTTGTAATGTTCTAAATTTGTATCTTCCTTATAGAACAACATGCAACCTTTCTCATAACAGTGAATCCTCTCTGATGAAAGTCCTAACTTAGAAACCAACTTCTTTGTTGTGTAGAAATCTTTGGGAAAGTCAAGTTTACTTGGGTTGAGTTCATTCATAAGTCCTATGATAGAGTTCATGCCCTCTTGAGAAATTGAATAATCTGACTTAATACTCAGTAACCGAACGGCAACAGATAACTTAGAATGTACTGATCCTTCATACAATGGATGACTAGCTTCCTTTAACTTTTCATAAAAGTGCCTAGCCTCATCATTTGGTTCATTTTGAGCCCCTAAGTGTGTCCCAAAAGCATCCCTGACCATCTCACTATATCATAAGCTTTCAACATTATTCTCTCTTATTGGAATTTCAAAATAATTCTGAAAAACAAAATTATTATCAACACTACTCTCTCCATGAGCTGTCCACAAAGTATAATTCAACAAAAAACCCTTCCTATAAAGATGTAATGTAACAGCATCTGGACTCAATAACTTGCAACACTTGTAATTCCAACAAGGACACCTAATTGTCCCTTCAATAAGAAAATCATTAAGTGTCGTTGAATTAGCAATAAATCTAGCTACCCCAGCTTTATATTCCTCCCTCAACCCCACACGATTACGATAAATCTAGCTACCCCAGCTTTATATTCCTCCCTCAACCCCAGACAATTAGGATAAAGTCTATTATACATCCATGTACGATCTTCATTTTCCATCTACACAAAAACGACAACAATAATAATAGAGAAGAGAAACAAAAACAAGAGAAACAAAAAAATAACATGATTGTTTAGAGATGATACTATGCAGTGTACACAAGCAAAAAACTAAGAGATTCAATACAACATAGTAAAACAGCCAGCAATAGTAGAATATTTTAATTAAAAGAAGAATTTTTTAATCAGTGAAATGAATTCAATCCATGTGATAGCTTCAAAAACAAGATAAAATAAAGGCAAAAAGGGGAGATAAGCAGATGAGGTAAAGAATTAAAAAGAAAAAAATAAAAAGAAAGCGCATGTTGAAAACACTAAAGAGATTTTACTATGACCACGCCCATAAACTCTTGTACAACAAATGACACAACAATGAAGACTAGGGTCTGCTCATCAATCAAAGGTATTAAAAATAGACCATGTAGAAAATGGAACAAATTTTTTACCTTGAATCAGTGAAGACGTGAGTGAAGATGGGAATTTCTCGATTGACCTTCAATATCGTCACCTAAGAATGTTGATTTGATTCTTCCAGACCTTTTTTAGCAACTCTGACAAAAGAAAAGCATACCACATTAATTTTTTGAAGAACCAAAATAAGAACATCACACAGAAGTATACGAAATGAACAAATTACAAATGAATACAGGAGTAACATGCGTGACCGCTGAAGCAAATAAAGATGCACATCAGACTATTATCGTGCTTGTTTTCTAAAGAAGATTGCAAAAATATTGGCATAAAAATAACTCATTCCATATGTGATTATCAGGTTTGAAAGTCGGATCAAAGATGCTTTGACAACCTAAGAATAATAGATATGAGCGCCTACGAGTGTGACCTAACTGTTACACTAATCTACAAAAGTAATAATTTCAATAAATGTGATAAAGTAACCAAATATTTTGCTACTCAATCTGAATGGCATAAATTTTTTTCTACACCAATATGTTACTAATAGTGAAGTGCGTCCTTATCAAAAATATATAATAGTGGAAGCATATCACAGATTAGCCCGAGACTCTAGCTTCTCTTGGAATACATTCTTTAAATCTCTCAGGAAAAGAAGTAACAAATTCCGATGAGACTTTTTCAGTATAAATGGATTATTAGGAGGTTTTGAACACCACCCAACCAACTACCATGGCACACTCATCATTTTGTGGCATTATAAAGCAATTGTGTTTATTCACTGTTGCAGACCTAAAATTACCAAATAAATATGTTCTTCTCTGGAAGTTGATTTAAAGAGTACAAGACAAGAGGATGAACACGATATTATTAAGAGAAAAATTCAATTTCAACACCAATTCATTAAGAACTGTATAAACAATGTTTCTAATATTCCTTTTCACTTCTTAAAGAGAGAAAAGTCAAAAAGTTGCACCAGAATACTGATGGGTACCCTCTAACACTATCTACAAGCATTAGGCTAGCATTTCTAAGATGTTTTTGAGTCTTAAATGGGAAATATTCACCATAATGGATCAGTTTCCTCTTTGATTTGAGGTCTTGAATTAGTTTGGTATATTAAAACACATTAATGTGATTGGATAACATGAAAAAGGGAATAAAGATTGGTCTCATCCAACCTTTGGCATAGTCCTTCCCTTTCTTTTGTAAATCACAAATACTTGAAAATATTCATGAAACTCTTGCTATTCCTTAATAATTATGTCAAAGAATTTCTAAGACAGAAGAGTTTCTCTGCATTTTACCACTATGCATACGACTACTTGTGTCCAAAAAGAAAAAGAATTATAACCTTTCTTATGGGAGTTGTTCTACTAAAACCTAGGGGGAGATGAAGGAACGACCAATTACATTTTCTTGATTTCAATTTTCACCACCCATTTATTTATTAAAAAAACACATACAAGATTCATCAGTTTTCTTTGAGAAAGGGATTGGCTCCTCACATCTCTTCTAGCTATCCAAGTTACACCAAAAGACAAAACCAGACCAACTTCCATGCTCAACGTTCAACCTTTTCCCACAAATTTGGTTTAATCCAGCCTTTTGGTTCTTAAAGAAAGTTTAAGCATGGAGAGTACAGTGCATAAAGAACCGATTTTTTTGCTTTGAAGCTAGAGTCAAAAGCATTTTAGGGGGAGACAAAATCAATGCAACACTTCTAAATGATGTCTAAATATAGTGAGTGTGTGTGTGTGAGAGAGAGAGAGACAAAAAGAGAGAGAGAGAGATCATACCGCCATCATCGGATCTTCAAGGGTTTCGATGGAGAGGGAGAAAGAGAGGCACTTTGCCCTCATTGAAAGAGGCAGTGAAGTGAAGAAGGAAACACTTTAATAATTAAAAATAATCTTCCGACTACTACATTCGGGGAAAAGTTAAATATATTCAATTATTTAATTATTTATATTTTCGACTATAGTGGTCAAATATATTCTTAATTAATTATTAATTTTATTTAGTTGTTAGGATTTCCGACTACAGTTGTTAGAAATATACATTTAATAATTTATTTAAATAACTATTTATTTTTTGTATAAGGGACTGATTATATATTTGGTATTATATTTATTTAATTATTTATATTTTCGACTACAGTAGTCAGATATATATTAAATTAATTATTAATTTTATTTATTTATTAGTATTTTCGACTATAATAGTTGAAAACATATATTTAATAATTTATTTAAATAATTACTTAATTTTCATATAACAGACTGATTATACATTTAGTAATATATCTATTTAATTATTTACATTTTTACTACAGTGGTCGAATATATATTTAATTAATTATTAATTTTATTTATTTATTAGTATTTCGACGATAGTTGTAGGAAATATATATTTAATAATTTATTTAAATTATTATTTAATTTCCATCTAAGGGACAGATAATATATTTATTTAATTATTTATGTTTCCAACTATAGTGGTCGGATATATACTTAATTAATTATTAATTTTATTAAGTTGTTAGTATTTTCGACTATAGTAGTCAGAAATATATATTTAATAATTTATTTAAATAATTATTTAATTTTTGTATAAGGGACTGATTATATATTTAGTATTATGTTTATTTAATTATTTATATTTTCGACTACAGGAGTCAGATAAATATTAAATTCATTATTAATTTTATTTATTTATTAGTATTTCCGACTATAGTAGTTAGAAACATATATTTAATAATTTATTTAAATAAATATTTATTTAATTATTTATATTTTCGACTATTATAGTCGGAATATATATTTCTCGGAATTTACTGCCAATTATTCTGATTGTTTTTGTCACAAATAGTATTGGAAAAATATTTTAAAAAAATAAAAATTAAAAAATAAGATTTCCGACTGAAGTAGTCGGAAAAATGAGAATTTCTGGAAGTGTATGCGATACTTAATAGATCCACTTTCTCCACAATTAAAAGAGCAAGAAGGTAAAGGAGAGCTATCATAAAGAAACATAGATCCCTGATAAAGCATTTTTTATCAATACGTATACATTGCTCTGCAACATGCAATGACATAGTACCAATAACAACACAGGTAACAAAAATAGCTCCACCAAGAACATTATTCAACCCTACTTCCTCAAAACCACTGCCCATAAAAGTAGCAATACTGACAAATATATCAGGCGCCCTATTACCTAAAGGAGGCAGAGTAGCCCTGCTACCATTGAAGGCAGTTTTAACAAATTGGATAGTTTTTCTAGATAACAATAGAAGTAATCAGCAGTTGTATTACCCAGTAGATAGAATAAAGAAATCAACCAAATGGCAAGAGTCACATATCCCAAAACACTAAAGCTCTCACAATTACAGTAAAAGAACAAAAGATAATTGATGTGACCCCCTGGATTGCATTGAGGATTTGCCTTCACATATTCACATTTTGTGCTATAACCTTTATGCTTATAGAAACCTTCACAGAGTTTGAGATTGCTACTTCCCCTAAAATTATTATAACTAAATGTTTTCCAACTTGTCTCAGTAATTTCCTTTCTAACAACCACTTGTACGTAAGGGAAAAAAGTGTTTTGCCAAAATTTTGACATTCAGAGTCGCCACTTAATTTTTGAAAAGGAATTAAGAAAACCTTTTGAAATACTTAGATGATTCAAAATAGGAAAATCATTAAAGATAGAAATTCTAGGTAAACGGTTCCTATTAAGATTTTAGGATGGTTTTTATGACACCTAAAATGTCCGCTAACTTGTGGTTATCTGGACTGTTGATAACGATCAACTTGCACGTCAATTTAGTACAAGGTAGTCATCGTCAATATATTTACTCAACTTTGGAGTTGGAGTCGAATCCACGAGGAACAATGTGAGTGGCGATTAAACTAATTTGAAACTATATCTATAAGTTGAATTCAAACAAACAATACGAAAAGATAAAATGGGGGTTTTTGATGATCAAACAAATGTTAAAGTTTTAACTTGTTTCAGAGCTCAAAACTAAAATTTCAATCGTTCAAATCAGTGATAGAGAGGAACTAGGGTTGTGATCACTATGATTATTAATCCCCATTAAATAACAGTTGTAGTGTTAGGTTCTCGTGACTTGTGGGAAATACCAAACTATCAGTTTCGACAATCCATGTAAGTGTTTCTCAACCTACTTAGATGTTAACTCCTTAATTCTCTCGAACTTAGGAAATCATTCTATTCATAGTGATTTTATCTCAAGTTGATCAATCTTGTTACAATATTAATCATTAGATGGGAGCTTACCATTCCCAAATCCTTGTTGATAATTCGCTACCTTTAGTTTATTTCTCAGTTTGAGCAAATCAACATAAGGCGGAATTTATTGTTTGCAACCAATAAATAACAATCATAAGAAAAGGAATTATCAAGATGTCCCCACAATCACTCAAACCCTAACCAACTATTAAATCCATAGAGGAATAATCATAGATCCCACAACCCTAATTGTGGGTTTTAGTACCACATGAAAAAGAAAGAGATAGCAACAATTATATTCATCATTCAAAGTAATTAAACTTATAAAAGATGAAGTTTGAAGTTTATTCTCTTCCAAGATCAAGAGAAAATTCCCACAACCAAATCAAAGAGTTGAAAATTGAATTCTAAGTTAAGAGCCCCCAAAGGGAGGTGAACTCCTTTCGAATAAGTTCCGGTCTTTTCTCCTTTTTTCATGAAAACCCTAGAACTTGTCCTTAAATACTTCAGCCTAATTATGGAAACAAAATCACTGATCATAGCTTTTTTTCTCGGACAGATGACGTCGTGGGTGACAGTTTATCAGGAGTCCGGCGACTTATCATGAATGTCGTCAGTTTCTCTTCACTTTTGACAATCTCTGCCTTAGGTTGACGATTAGGCATGATGGATTATCAGACCTTTAACAAATTATCACATACGTCGTTGATTATTCACTTTAAATCCCATTCACTGGCTAAGCCTAACGATAATCCAGATGGCTTATCACACTTCTGACGGCCTATCACAGATATCGTCACGTATTCCAGCTGAAGTTCATTCTCTATCTAAGGCTAACAGCAGCTCTGATAGCTTATCAAAAGGCTGATGACTTATCAGACAAGTCGTTAGCAATACTTCCCTTTCTACTTGCTCAGAAATCAACTCTTTTACTTTCATTATTGCTGGTTCTCTTGCATCTTGACTTTTACTGCAATATCAAAGAGAAAACAACAAAAAATGACAAAAGTTGCTTAAGAATTTATAATTATTCTCAGTCAAAAGCCTCAAATGTGTTAGCATCTACTCACACATTAACACCCTTAACTTAAAATAATTGCTTATCCTCAAGCAACTAAAACATAACAAGAGGATACAAAGTACATTCGGCAGTCAACCATCCATATTATCTCAAAACATCTTCACCATATCCAAGGTCAATTAATTTAAAAAAATAACTGTGCATATTATTGAAGAACAACAATGCGACATACAGGAATCAAGATATGACATCAACTTAGCAACAACAACCGTGCATGTACCAATATTACACTACCCAAACAATTTAGCAACTGGTAACATAACAAGTGTGCCCTTACATCAAAGAAGTCCCTCCTCACTCATATGTGAACTCAAGCATGTCAATGTGGGGATGGTCAAGAGACACTCACTCTCAGAAAGAAGTTCTAGTTAATGTATGCCGAATACCATAACCTTTCCCTTATTACCATTACCAAGGTTTTCACACAGGTAAGCTAGGATCACTATAGGTCTTTTTCTTTGGCTTGTAAAGTAGGCTAAGGGCTGGTATGATACTCGATGATATTTAAGGTGACTAAGCCTACTTGGAACTACACTAACTTTTGGGGTCTCACTTATTTACCTTTACCTAATTCTCCCCTTTCTTGATCACACATACTCCGGATGGGTGCGGTCTTTTTGACAATCATTTCTTTTTTTTCACCGCTTTTCTTTTCTTATTCTTTTTCCACCGCACCCAAATTTTTATTCTTTTCTTTTATTTTACCTTTCTTAATACTCATTTTACATCATGCACCTCTATGGTAGCCACCCTCAACTTAGTCTATTTGTCTAAGTCAAAGTGCACAATGTCCAAGGAGGACCAGGGCCGAAATAGGTTCATTATGATACAAATGAGAATGTGATAGGTATAATAAAAAGAATAGGCATTCAGGCTCAAAATCAAGATCAAGGGATATTATTCACACATGAAAGTTCATTTAGGCTAAAAGTGGACTAATATCAACAACGACCTATGATCCTCTCCTAACCGCTATCCTACAACCAAGGCAAGACCAATCGAACAAGTTCTAGATTTAACACACAACGAGAACTAGGTAGTATCTCACACACATATGGCACAAAGGTACATCACAAGCTACTACCCATTCGGTTCATGCAATAGTTTATCAATGGTTATCATGTCACTAGTACTAATGCCATAACAAGATATACAGTGGTCATACATAAATTCATATCACACAGTTATAAAATAGACCATTGAAGAGGTGTTGAAAAATCAACAAAAACATGTTAATTGCCTAAGGTACTTGTATTTCTCCTAGTCAACTATAATATTTTACAACAAATCACAATACGCCTAAACATGCCGGCTCTACTAGGAAAAAGACTCCGGGGAAAAGAGGCACGGCAATAAAACCCCAAGAGTACATCAACACCCATAAGTAGCCCCACCCTCAACTTAAAACCATGCAATGTCCCCAACGCGTCAAACCAAAACAAGAGAGTTATAAACATACTTGTGGCACCATAGGTGCAAAGATTTAGAAACATACCTGTGGAACCATAGGTGCAAAGATTTGATGTCAATCACATAATACGAATACAAACAATAAAATACCTTGGGTTGCCTCCCAAGAAGTGCCTAATTTAGGGTCGCGACATGACCAACTCATCTTTTTTCTCCACCTTGAGGATATGAATTTCACCCCCAACTTAGAGTCTATCTTCTTGCCTCGCTCGTAGGGGTGGTATAAAAATTAAGAAGTTGAGTAATGGATTAATCGTGATAAACCACTCGGCCTTAAAGTGAGGTATGTTTTTATGTTGCTTGTCTAATGTAAAATCAAGAATATAGGATTCTTGCTCCTCATCTTCACACCCTTCTACTATTTTAAATGATTCCACATACAGGATATCATCTAAACATAATGTAGAAAAGTGCTTTGAATGAGGTCCAATGAATCCTACTTCAAAATTTACATTATCTACTACACACTCACTTTTATTCACCTTCTCGATATCTTAACTTTGAATTAGGCTAGAGTCTTTATTAGAGATTTTCTTTATTTCTTCTATTGCCTTTAGCACTATGTCCTCAATCTTGGCATCATCTCTCATGGTTGGTTTGGTTGGTTGGGAAATCACTGAGGGTTGCTCAACATCAAGCTCAACATAAATATAAGGTTATTGCTCCTCATCTTCACACTCTTTCATTATTTTAAATGATTCCATAGACAAGATATCATCTAAACATAATATATAAGAATTCTTTGAATGATTGACCTCTATATCCATCTCCTCATGAATGATTGGCTCCATTTCTTGACACATATCATATACGATATCATACGTTTCTTTTTGGAGATCTAACATTCGTTGAAACATAGCTTCAATGCCACTCTTCCTAGTGCTTCGTTCTTTCTTTTTTGACCATAATACCTATCAAACTCATAGAAAGAACTAGAATTCAGGTTAGCGTAATAGGGGGAAGGGGCATTTAGGTAATCACTCCAATGTCCATCTTGACCACCACATGAAGAACAATATACACCTAGTAGGATGGAGACGGTGCACATATCTCTCTTTGAGGAGCATATCTATAATCTTGCCAAAAGTGAGGTCCATCGCAACATAGACATGGATCATCAAGATAAAATTTCCAACCACTAAGCTCACGTCCATTCCACGATGCCATAGTAATAAGTAAACTAAAATTAAACTCTACCTAACACAAGAAATAAAAGAAAACTAAAAATAAATATTCACAAGTTTGATGTCATACCCCAAATCCCATTGGAGCGGACTGGCACCCGTAGCCGAGGAGGCCCGGGAGAACCCGTTCATAACCTATACTTTCACATTTACATTACTTATGAAAATTAGAAATTTGGGCAGAACTTCGTTGTAAATAGAAGAAAACAGTACCTGTATCAGCCCAGCAGACATGCATAAATATATATATGAACAGTAATTGGCCGTCAGAGCCATCACGTCTATCAACCAAACACTCCTATGGCTGTACAATATGTCTACAAAAGCCTCTACATAGATACACAACTGAGTTGGGGTCGGGACAAACTCCCGCCCATAAAAGACTTTTATACAAATACCAAAAGTACATATAGAGACGACTTGGGATGCCCCGAAACAACTGGAGCTCACAACTAACAACAGAATGTCCTGGCTCTTACTGCGGAGGTGTACGACCTGAAGTACCTGTTCCTGCAGGCATGAATGCAGGTCCCCCGTGAGGGACGTCAGTACGGAAATATGTACTGAGTATGTAAGGCAGTGAGTATCAAGATGAGATACAAAAGATCAACAGAACCCAGATACCAGTGAATAAACAGTATGAGTAGACCACACTTAAAAGAACTGATGGGATACCTGCACATTACTTTCATATCATTACTTCCCGTAATCCTTATCAATACATAACATATGTCATACAATGGCCAACTGATCAGTGGTACTAATACAATACATCAGGGACCACCCCTGGAATAGCATATATACATAATCTTTATAATACAATGGCCAACTGATCAGTGGTACTAATACAATACATCATATCATCAATTTAAAATACAGACATTCCATTTCTTAATTCAATTAATCTTTGAGATTGGTTACTTTGTGGTCACACTTTATGGAACTTGAAACCATGATACCTCAATAGGAAAAATATGTAAATAGGTAATCAATATCATGAAAATGAAGTAGAGAATCATGGATACCTCATTAAACCATTTCGGAGTCAACAATAGTATATGGACATTTTTTTGACTAGCCGGACATCTTAAAAGTGAAAAAAAGTTCAATTGGTAGTGTCGAAGATCATATGATGTTATTATGTGTCATGTGTCGTAGGACAATGTTGGAAGCTTACTTGAGAGTGTCATGGGTCATTATTCATGCCAAAGAATAGATAGAGTATGTCTTACATACCTTGATATAACCACTTCAATACAAGTGACTTCCCGTACTCTTCGAACACTTATCTACAATAAGTCATTTGTGGCAAACTAGTATTAGCAACCAAACCTTACCATTTAGGTATTAACTTCACCAAATAATGTCTAGAAATTAATCCTTTAGCTCATCAATAAGAGTACTACATACATCCTCTTATACTCTTATTACATTCACATATCATGCATTTTCATGAAATATCCCTCAACATCACTCTTAGCCTTTATTTCCCTTCTTAATCACCATCCAATACCAACATGATCACTAGGCATACATAACCACTAATATAATGATATATCACCACAATTCATCCTCCATAATCCAATACAACAACTTCCATAATTTACTACTAACAATTTATACACAACAATTCATAACTATGTTTCTAGTTATCTTCCAACATCAAGACAATACTCATAATCCTTTATCAATACTTATTCATGGATAAGAATCAAGAACAAACGATATTCATACCTTAACAATGAACTCTTGTATTTAGGATCCTCCTTACATAACCATGGGGTGCTTCTCGAAGCTTTCGAGATGGTGAACACAACTACGGAACCAATTTGAATTTTCTACGGTTGAATCACAAAATATTTGAGGTTGAAATTGGCTAGGGTTTTCACCTTTCCTAAAATTTGGATAAAATCTGATAAAATTGAGGCTAAGTGCAGGTTTTTAAGACCAATTTTCGTCCAAAGGTAATAGAAAATGACCATTGTGCCCTAAAAATTGAAATAAATCCCGAATCTGTCCCCAGTGGACAGTTTTGATAGGCTGAAGTAAGACGAGTATAACTCCTTACTCAGATGTTGGATTTGGATGAAACCAATTGAATTAGAAAGAAGACGCAAAGATCTTTCTTTTGATATATGGTAGCTCGCCCAGTTCATTATATTGAGGAAGTTATGATCGTTCAAAGTTGACCCAAAAACTGGTAGGCCTCAGTATTTTCCTGCTAATTTACTGTTCACAAAAATCTGTTTTGAGAGGCTGAAGTAAAACGAGTATAACTCCTTACTCAGATGTTGGATTTGGATGAAACCAATTTCATCGGAAAGAAGACTCTCGGATATTTTTGTCTATATATAGCAGCTCACACAGTTCTTTTTGTACAACGAGTTATGATCGTCTCAAGTTGGAGTGCCTAGCTGCAGAAATTTTCCTGCAGAATCACTGTTCACAGGCTTCCCGGCCACCGTTTTGGAATTTCGAATGTGCTCGCTTATATGAAATACTCCTCTGTTTTGGGCAAACTTTATATCGTTGGAAAGCTTATTCCAATACCTACACATACAACTATTGACGGGATACTTCCGAACACCATAAACTTAATTTAACCCATACGCAAGTCTTTAGGACTCCATATAATCGCGATAAGTGTACGAAAAAATTTACGGGGTGTTACATTTGAATTCAAGCAAGTAGGTAAAAATTCCAAACCTACTCAATATGCCAAATTATTTCTCGGCAATGACAACATTTTTTATAACGCTCAACTGGCATGTCAATTTAGTGCAAGGTGGTCGTTGTCAATATATTTACCCAACTTTGGAGTCGGGGTCGAATCCATGAGGAACAATGTGAGTGACCATTAAACTAATTTGAATATATATCTATAAGTTGAATTCTAACAAACAATACAAAAAGATAAAATAAGGGGTTTTTGATGATCAAACAAATGTTAAAGTTTTAACTTGCTTTAGAGCTCAAAACTAAAATTTCAATAGTTCAAATCAGTGATAGAGAGGAACTAGGGTTGTGATCACTATGATTATTAATCCCCATTAAATAATAGTTGTAGTGTTAGGTTCTCATAACTTCTGAAAACACCAAACTATCAGTTTCGGCAATCTATCTAAGTGTTTCTCAACCTACTTAGATGTTGAACTCCCTAATTCTCTCAAACTTAGAAAATTATTCTATTCATACTGATTTTATCTCAAGTTGATCAATCTTGTTACAGCATTAATCATTAGATGAGAGCTTAAACTTCCCAAATCCTTGTTGATAATTCAAACCTTTAGTTTATTTCTCAGTTTGAGCAAATCAACATAAGGCGGGATTTATTTTTTGCAACCAATAAATAACAATCATAACAAAAGAATTATCAAGATGTCCCCTCAATCACTCAAACCCTAACCAACTATTAAATCCATGGAGGAATAATCATAGATCCCACAACCCTAGTTGTGGATTTTAGTGCCACATGAAAAAGAAAGAGATAGCAACAAGTATATTTATCATTCAAAGTAATTAAACTTACAAAATATGAAGTATGAAGTTGATTCTCTTCCAAGTTCAAGAGAAAATTCCCACAACCAAATAAAAGAGTTGAAAATTGAATTCTAAGTTAAGAGCCCCCAAAGAGAGGTGAACTTCTTTCGAATAAGTTCTAGTCGTTTCTCTTTTTTCATGAAAACCCTAGAACTTTTTCTTAAATACTTCAGCCTAATTATGGAAACAAAATCACAGATCACAACTTTTTTTCTCGAACAGATGACGTCGTGGGTGATGGATTATCAGGAGTTTGATGACTTATCGGGAATATCGTCAGTTTCTCTTCACTTTTGACAATCCCTTCCTTAGTTTGATGATGAAGCGTGATGTCTTATCAGACCTTTGATGACTTATCACAAATGTCATCAATTATTCACTTTAAATCCCATTCACTGGCTAAGCCTAATGACAATTCGGATGGCTTATCACACTTCTAACGGCCTATCATAGATGTCATCATGTATTCCAACAAAAGTCCATTCTCTGTCTACGGCTAATAGCAACTCTGATAGCTTATCACAAGGTTGATGACTTATCAGACAAGTCGTTAGCTATACTTTCCTCTCTACTTGCTAAGAAATCAACGATTTTACATATATTATTGTTGGTTCTCTTGCATCTTGACTTTTATTGCAATATCAGAGAGAAAGCAATAAAAATGACAAAATTTGTTTAAGACTTTGCAATTATTCTCAGTTAAAAGCCTCAAATATGTTAGCATCTACTCACACATCAACTGTTTGAAAACTATCTTTGACTAACTTTGAATAAAAAAGAAGTTGGTTTTTCTGAAAAGAAAGTGATTTTAAGAAAAGATTTGTATAAAAAATAAATTTTGATGACTTAATAGGGGATTTAACCAAGTTTAAGCAAATGAGAAGCAAAATAACCACATAAAAGGGGAAATAGAGAAATTAGAAGTGTAATACCCGTGCCTTTTTCCTAGCTAGAAATCATCTCAAGGATGCTAGGACTTACTTTGAAATGCAAACCTATCTTTGTACGCTTGGTATTTTTGAGATTTTCACTTTCTATCATGTGGGAAAGTCAGTTAGTTTTCCAATGGTACAAATTTTTTCCAAATTCGACATCAGATGAGGAAGTTATGGACGTTTTACTTGGAACTGTCGGAAACGCCCAAGTATGACGGCCAAGTTGACGGACCGCCACATAAGTAACGGACCGCTGCTTTTACCGTCACAGCCAAGGTATTTGATTCACGTACTGGATAAGGACTGATGGACGAGTTGATGAGCCATCAAAGTTGTGACAGACCATCATGCAGGCCGTCAACTCGTATCCAGTGAACCCTATTTCTGGTCCACGTCTGACGGGCTAAGTGATGGACCGTCAAGGGTATGACGGACCGTCAGTCGGACCATCACATGCCACATTTAGTTTATTTCTAGGTCATTTTAATAGGGGTATTTTGGTCACTTATCACTCGCCTACATATACCCAGATAAGTCCGAATTCAGCCATTATGCTTATTATTATTTCACAAACAAAAAAAAAACTAGGGTTTCTCTCTAAATTTAATCTCCAAGAACAAAACCTAATCCTCTTCAAGAATCAAAGGATTTCAAACCCTTTAAGTTTAAAAACGTCAAGAACCCTGAGTTAGGTATACGTAGTGTTCATCTATGGACCCCTTTCGTTCATAGAGTTCAAGAACCATGCTTTTAAATGAGAAACTTTGATTTCCTTGTTGTTATGTGATGTTTTTCATGTTAATGATCATTATCTAAGCTTCAAGATATTAATTTAATTTGACTTCCATGATGTATGCATGCTTGTAGTTAAAACCATTGAATTTGGGTGGTTTAAGATGATTAAAATTATTGAGAAAAACTATGCCCCAAAGTATGCATGCAAGGTATTTTTTAAAATGCCTAGAATGCTAAAAATCATGTTTCCATGACCCCATAGTATTTAAATGACAAGCTATGTCAACTCTTAAGATGATTCCACATGAACTTCTATGCTATTGATATGTGTTGCTAGTATGATTATGCAATGAACATGATATTAAGGTTGTGCAAGTACTTCTATATGACATGAAATCCTTTCCATGCAATACATTGTTGATAACCATGGTTAGTATGAAATCCCTTAAGTACGATATTATGAATTGTGAACTCAAATCTTGTGATAAAGTCATGTTATGTATGTCAGTTTTCTTCCATCGAGTCCTGGGGGTGTTTGTACCCGAGAAACATAGTTGTGTGCCTAGATCCATGTCATGTCTTCACGATCATCTCAGTCAAGCCACAATCTATAGAACTCAGTTAGTCATGTGACTCAGGAAACCTCCGAAATCTCAAGATCTCAGTAAAATATCAGATAGTAGTGCTATTCTGTCAGTCAACAAAAGTCAGTTACTCAGTCTAGGTACAGTCAGTTAAATCATGTTCAGTCTCTTCAGATGGGAGCAGAAGTTATCACTGAGTGAACCCAAGGATAGGAAATCACCTGCCAGTTTAGGGTGTGATTCTTAGCAGTCATCCTTATGTTCCAGAACTACGTAGCCAGCATAGGTTGAGACATCTTAACTTATCAGACTAGGGTTGATGAGGTGGCTTAACCTGTCAGTTTAGGTTTTCCACCATTCTCATTTGAGTACCTGCCAGATGAGGGTCACTCACAACTGTCCTTACCAGTGGCGCGGTATTGACACCCCTCCAGTCGGGGCAAAGATTGGACCCCAACTTAGCTATATGCATTATTGGGGCATGTCAATTAAATAACTATCTCCCACAGTTTTAGACTCAGTCTTCGTAAAAAAACTCAGACAGTTCTTCAGATTCCAGTATACCAGGACTGTTAGATACAATCAAATTCAGTTATAGTACAAAACTCAAATAGTTCCATCAAATGCATGATTTTCAGACACAGTCACCTATGTATTCTGAACTACAGTATCAATCATGATCAGTTATCATTAAAATATGTATTAGCGTACAAATTTAGCTATCACCCATTCGCGATCTCAGTTTCTATGTATGCATGTTTGGACTCTCACTTTCATATCAATCAGTTAGTTAGCATTGTTCATGCATGTAACTCTATTTATGTTCAGCCTACCTCACTCGTATACTCAGTACTCCAGTTGTACTGATGCATTCGTGCTATGGTGCTTTCTCTTTATGTTACACCATAGGTTTAGAGACACGAATTCTAGACCAGTAGTAGCGGTCACATTCTAGTATACAGAGTTGCAGTGAGTCCTCTTCGTTCGAGGACGATATAATTTGATTTATTCATTTATTATTTTAGTTAGCTATCAGTTTACGGAGTTAGTTGGAGACATATTCCTTCAAGTCCTTATTCAGACAATGTTTAGAGGCTTTCAGATTTAGTTCAGATTTGATTCTATTTTCAGTTGTTTTGGGTATCTTTCACCCATATGGATCTTATTTTACCAGATTCTTTATTAAGTTGAACCTTATGGCCTACATGTTCATGTTTTCCGTATTATTATGATATATATTATAGTGTACAGGTACAGATATCAGTCATGGGTTAGCTTGTGGTTCTTCGAGGTCATAAGCGCTGTGTAGCATTCTAATTTAGATAAATTGGGGTGTTACAAACTTGGTATCAGAGCCTAAGGTTCAATAGAGTCCTAGGAAGTCTGAAAGCCACATCTAGTAGAGTCTTGTACATGGGTGTGTTACGTGCCACATTTATGTATAGGAGGCTATAAGATGTTTTAGGAATAGTTTCCCTTCTTTCAGTATTCATGTCATGCTAGTGAGCATAATCTCAAGTTAAAATCTCTGTCTAATTCGTTCTTCTCTTATTTCAGAATATGCCTCTAAAGAGAAGAAACTTGCCAGTTCCTTAGCCCGAAGACCCTTTGGGCGAGCATGCTTTTCATGCGGAGTTTAGAGCCACATTCACAACACTTGCTCAGTTTGTGGCTGCCCTGAATGAATGACCACCAATTATTTTGGCCAATCCAGTAGCTAATTCTGCAACAGCTAGAATTCGAGACTTCACCAAATGAACCCTTCATCTTTCTTCGGGTCTAAGTCTAATGAAAACCCTCAGGAGTTCATTGACCAAGTCCAGAAGGTCATTGACATCATGGGAGTTACTTCTGTTCAGAGCACCAAGTTAGCCGCATACCAGTTATAGGATGTTGCTCACACTTGGTACAAACAGTGAAAGTCTGAGAGGTTAGATGATACAGGTCCTATAGAGTGGGAGGAATTTGTCATGGATTTCTTAGATAGATTCTTTCCCCAAGAGCTGAAGGAGTCCAAAGTTCTTAAGTTTATCAACCTCAGGTAGGGAAATATAATGGTTAGAGAGTATTCTCTTAGATTTACTTAGCTAGCCAGATATGCCTCTCATGTTGTTGTAGACAACAGGGCTAAAATGAGCAAGTTCATGTCAGGAGTGAATGATAGCATGGTAAATGAGTATAGATCTGTAATGTTGAACAGTGATATGACTTTAGCTAGGCTCATGACCCATGCTCAGCAGATAGAGGAGCAAAATATTAGGGCTAGGAAGAGGAACAATAAGAGAGCAAGATCAGGTAGTTTTAGTTTTACTCAGACCAAATCAGAGGGAGGAAATTGTTCCCAGTTTCATCCCAAGTCATCAGCTCCAGTTCAGTGTTCAAGCAATGTTCCAGCTCTTAACTTCAGAGATAAAACACCCGACTCTAAATCTCAGGGCAGTGTCAGTAATGCCCGAACTAATCCTCTATGTCAAACTTGTGGTAAGAACCACCAGGGTGTTTGTAGAGCCGGTAGTGATGTTTGTTTTGGTTGTGGAAATATAGGCTACAGAGTTAGAGATTGTCCTCAGTCCAGTTATCAGGGTCAGCAAAATCGTTCCACATCTCAGTCTGATTGCTCGAACCAGCAGGGTACCGCTTCCAGTGTTACTAGTGGGCAACACCCAAATAGACTCTATGCTCTCCATACTCGACAGGATCAGGAAAATTCTCCTGGTGTCATTACTGGTACATTACAGATTTTCCATGTTCATGTTTATGCTTTGCTAGACCCAGGTACATCCTTGTCTTTTGTTACCCTTTACACAGCAGGTGATTTCAAAATCAGTCCCGAAATTTTAGCAGAGCCCTTTTCAGTCTCTACCCTAGTGGGTAAAGCCATCATAGCTCAGCGGGTATACAGGAACTACCCGATTATGATATTTTAGAAATCCACGTCAATAGATTTAGTCGAGTTAGAGATGAATAATTTTGATGTCATTCTCAGCATGGATTAGCTTCATTCCTACTATGCCATAGTCGACTGCAGAAATAGGATAGTTCAATTTCAGTTCCCAAATGAGCCTGTCCTAGAATGGAAGGGTAGTACTTCATCTTTCAGGGGTCATCTTGTTTCCTACCTTCGAGGAAAGAAAATGATTTCTAAGAGGTGCATATATCATCTCATACATATTAAGGATTCCAGTTCTGAATCTCCTAGTTTTGAATTAGTCCCAGTGGTTAATCAATATTCAGACATGTTTCCTAAAGATCTTCTAGGCATTCCTCCCGAAAGGGAAATAGACTTCGGCATAGACCTTCTCCCAGATACTCAGCCTAATTCTATTCCGCCATACAGAATGGCACCATCAAAACTCAAAGAACTAAAAGATCAGTTGAAAGATCTCTTAGATAAGGGATTCATCAGGCCAGTGTATCCCCATATAGTGCACCAGTCTTATTCATGCGTAAGAAAGACGGTTCTCTCAGGATGTGTATAGATTACCGTCAGCTCAACAAAGTTACAATCAAGAACAAGTATCCTCTTCCCAGGATAGATGACTTGTTTGACCAACTTCAGGGTGTCAGTTATTTCTCTAAGATAAACCTCAGATCAGGCTATCATCAACTCAGAGTTAGAGGCTGTGACACCTAGCTTTTTGTACTCGGTATGGTCACTTTGAATTTCTAGTTATGTCCTTTGGTCTTACCAATGCCCCTACAACCTTCATGGACTTGATGAATCGGGTGTTCAAGCAGCACTTGGACATGTTCGTCCTAGTATTCATAGATGAAATTCTGGTCTATTCTCGCACAGAGCGTGACCATTTAGACCATCTCAGAATTATTCTTCAGACTCTTAGAGATCATCAATTGTTCACCAAGTTTAGTAAGTGCGAATTTTGGCTAAGATCAGTAGCATTCCTTGGTCATATTATTTCCAGTGATGGCATTAGAGTAGATCCTCAGAAAATTAAAGCAGTAAGAAACTGGCCTCGCCCTGTCTCTCTATCAGATATCAGGAGTTTCTTGGGTTTGGATGGCTATTACAGACTCTTTGTTCAGGGATTTTCTTCTATTGCATCTCCTATGTCCAGATTGACTCAGAAGAAGGTTAAGTTTCAGTGGTCAGATTCTTGCGAGAAGAATTTTCAAGAGTTGAAGACTCGAATCACCTCAGCCCTAATTCTAACTCTTCCATATGGTTCAAAGGGTTTTATAGTCTATTTTGCTACGTCCAGAGTGGGTTTAGGTTGTGTCCTCATGCAGCATAGTAAGGTCATAGCCTACGTCTCCAGATAGCTAAAGCCCCATGAGAAAAATTATGCTACTCATGATCTTGAGTTAGCAGCCGTAGTATTTTCCCTAAAGATTTGGAGGCATTGTTTATATGGAGTTCATGTAGATGTCTTCACAGATCATAAGAGTCTCCAGTATGTCTTTTCTCAGAAGGATCTCAATCTTCATCAGGGAAGGTGGTTATAGTTCTTGAAATATTATAAAATAAGTGTCCTTTATCACTTGGGTAAGGCCAACGTTATGGACGATGTTCTCAGTAGACTCTCCATGGGTGGTGTTTCTCACTTTGAGGATAGCAAGAAAAAGATAGCCTAGGAAATCCATCAGCTTTCCAGACTAGGCGTTCGCTTAGTCGACTCTTCAGAGAATGGTGTATATGTTCAGAGTAGTTCAGAGTCATCTCTAGTTTCCGATATGAAATAAAAGCAAGACAGGTATCCCAACCTTGTCAAGCTAAAAGAGTCAGTTCAAAATCAGAAAGTAGAGGTTTTCTTCCAAGGAGGAGATGGTGTTGTTCGTTGTTAGGGTCGTCTGTGTGTTCCAGGTGTAGATGACTTGAGGCAGTGAATTCTTACAGAAGTGCATGGTGCACGATACTCTATTCATCCAGGGGCCACTAAGATGTACCACAACTTGCGGGAGATCTATTGGTGAAGTGGAATGAAAAGAGATACTGCAGAGTTTGTGGCTAAGTACTCTACATGTCAGCAGGTTAAGATAGAGCATTAGAAACCTAGTGGGTCCATACAGGAGTTCACCATTCCTACTTGGAAGTGGTAAAAAGTAAACATGGATTTCTTGACGGGTTTGCCTCGAACTCGTCATCAGCATGATTTAGTTTGGGTTATTGTAGACAGAATAACCAAGTCAGCTCATTTTCTTCCAATTCATACCTTTTATTTAGCCGAGGATTATGCCAAACTCTATATTAGGGATTTGGTCAGATTACACGGTGTTCCATTATCTATCATCTCAGAGAGAGGTACATACTCCACCTCTCACTTTTGGAAAGTGTTGCAAAAGGGTATTGGTACCCAAGTTCATCTCAGTACCACCTTTTATCCTCAGACAGATGGTCAAGCAGAGAGGACCATTCAGACTCTTAAAGATATGCTAAGGGCATGTGCAATTGATTTCAAGGGAAGTTGGGACGACCACTTGCCCTTGATTGAGTTTGCATATAACCATAACTATAATTCCAGTATTTAGATGGCTCTATTCAAAGATCTATATGATAGGAGGTGTAGATCTCTAGTCGGTTAGTTCGAAGTTAGTAAGGCCTCAGTCATCGGTCCTGACTTAGTATTCGACGCCTTAGAGAAACTTCAGTTGATCAGAGAGAGACTTCGGGCTGCTCAGAGCCAACAAAAATCTTGTAAAGATATTCGTAGAAAGTATCTCGAGTTCAAGGTCAATGACTATGTCTATCTCAAGATCTCTTCCATGAAGAGAGTGAGGAGGTTCGGCAAGAAAGGGAAACTCAGTCCTCGGTTTGTCGGTCCCTTCAGGATTCTCAGTCGCTTCGACAAGGTAGCTTATGAGCTCGAATTGCCTTTAGATATAGCCTCAGTTCATCCGGCTTCCATGTCTCTTTGCTCAAGAATTACATAGGTGACCCAGCAGTTGTAGTCCCTATTCAGAACATTGATGTTTAGGACAGCCTCTCTTATGAAGAGATTCCAGTCAAAATTTTAGACTATCAGATTCGTAGGCTAAGGAACATAGAAGTCCCTCTATTCAAAGTTCTTTGGCGAAATTAGTCTGTTGAGGGAGATACTTGGGAAGCAAAAGAAGACATGCATACCAAGTACCCTCACCTTTTCTCCTCTAACCCAGATCAAGCTCAAGGTAACAGTCCCCCTTAAGCTTATTCAGTTTCACGTTCAGCAATTAATACAACTTGATATTTCGTTTCATGTTTATGTTCCATCAAAAATTTGGTATCAAGTACCATTTCATATTCATTCATGCATAGATGTATCAGTCCAGTAAATAATCATGCATCAGATATGCATTCTCATTGTGAGAACCTCAGTCATGCATTCATGAATCAGTTACACGTGCATCAAATATGCATGTTCAGTATAACGCATTCAGTTTGTCAGTCATAAGATCATTCTCAAGCTACTTATGTTCAGATTATTGTTTCCCCTCTCAGTCAGTTCCATTCGAGGACGAATGTTCTCAAGGGGGAGATATTGTAATACCCGTGCCTTTTTCCTAGCTAGAAATCAACTCAAGGATGCTAGGACTTACTTTGAAATGCAAAACTATATTTGTACACTTGGTATTTTTGATATTTTCACTTTTTATCATGTGGGAAATTCAGTTAGCTTTCCAATAGTACCAATTTTGTCCAAATCCGACATCAGATGAGGAAGTTATAGACGTTTTACTTAGAACTGTCAAAAACACCCAGGTATGACGACCAATTTGACAGACCTCCACATAAGTGACGGGCCTCCACTTTGACTGTCATAGCCAAGGCAGTTGAGCCACGTACTGGATAAGGACTGACGGACGAGTTGACGAACCATCAAAGTTGTGACAGACCATTATCCAAGCTGTCAACTCTTATCCAATGAACCCCATTTCTGGTCCACGTCTGACAGGCTAATTGATGGACCATCAAGCGTCTGAAGGATCGTCAGTTTGACCGTTATATGCCACATCACAATCTATAGAACTCAGTCAATCATGTGACTCAGGAAACCTCAGAAATCTCATAATCTCAGTAAAATCTCAGATAGTAATGTTATTCTGTCAGTCAGCGGAAGTCAGTTTCTCAATCCATGTACAGTCAGTTAAATCCTGTTCAGTCTCTTCAGTTGGGAGTAGAAGTTAGCACCGAGTGAACTCAAGGATGGGAACTCACCTACCAGTTTAGGGTGTGATTCTTAGCAGTCATCCTTGTGTTCCAGAACTACGTAGCCAGCGTAGGTTGAGACATCTTAACCTGTTAGACTAGGGTTGATGAGGTGGCTTAACCTGTCAGTTTAGGGTTCCCACCGTTCTTATTTGAGTACCTTCTAGATAAGGGTCACTCACAACTGTCCTTACCAGTGGCGCGGTATCGACACCCCTCCAATTAGAGTAGAGATTGGACCCCAACTTAGCTATATGCATTATTGGGGCATGTCGGTTAAACAACTATCTCTCATAGTTTCAGACTCAGTCTCAGTAAAAGAACTCAGACAATTCTTCAGATACCAGTATACCAAGACTGTTAGATACAGTCAAATTCAGTTATAGTACGAAACTCAGATAGTTCCATCAGATGCATGATTGTTAGACACAGTCAACCATATATTCATAACTACAATATCACTCATGATCAATTATCATTAAACTATGTATTAGCGTACAGATTTAGCTATTATGCATTCGTGATCTCAGTTTCTATGTATGCATGTTTGCACTCTCACGTTCATATCAGTTAGTTAGTTAGCATTGTTCATGCATGTAACCCTATTTATGTTCAGCCTACCTCACTCGTATGCTCAATACTCCAGTTGTACTGACGTATTTGCGCTAGGGTGCTTTCTCTTTATGTTACACCATAGGTTCAGAGACACGAGTTCCAGACCAGCAGTAGCAGTCGCATTCCAGTATACAGAGTTACAGTGAGTCCTCTTCATTCGAGGATGATATGATTTGATTTATTCATTTATTATTTCAGTTAGCTATCAGTTTATGGAGTTAGTTGGAGACATGTTTCTTCAACTCCTTATTCAGACAGTGTTTAGAGGATTTCAGATTTAGTTTATATTTGATTCAGTTCTTAGTTTTTTTGTGTATCTTTCACCCATATGGATGTTATTTACCAGATTCTTTATTCAGTTGAACCTTATGGCCTACATGTTCATGTTTTTTGAATTATAATGATATATATTGTAGTGTACAGGTACAGATATCAGTTATGGGTTAGCTTGTGGTCCTTCGGGGTCATAAGCACCGTGTAGCATTCTGGTTTAGAAAAATTGGGGTGTTACAAGAAGATTTAAGCCATTAGACCTAAGACAATAAACCTTTCCTAAACTAATTTGGGCTTTCGGCCCATCATCACCTGTCCTAATCTATATTTTTGAACCCTTTTTCGCCCACAATCTGCTTCACCTGTATTAGAATACAACCTTGGCTTTGAGGCCCCAAATAAATAAATGACTAAGTAAAAAGAAGACAATAGTAAAAATTGAGACTTTTCAAGTCTCTTAGCAACCTCAGCAATGGGTTTTGACCCATTTTCCTTCTTCATCTATCTTCTAGCACCCGCACGCCATGTAGTCGACCTTGGGTTTAAACTTCGAACTTAACTCGAAGAGGTGGACCTCATTGGCCCATTATGAAATGCAAGAGGAGAGGAGTCTATTTGGACTTGAGATATTTTTTGCATGTAAAGAAAAGATAAAGAAATTAATATACGTTTAAGGCATAAAAGTGACATATTTCAAAGCAAAAGAAAATATCAAGAACCAATTTTTGAATGACAATGATATGCACACTTGCACAAGAATGATAGTCAACAAATAAAATGCAAAGCAAAGACACTCACTTACATGCCTCATGATTTATGTCCATACAAGAATGAATAAAGGTAAAAGGAAAAAGGTCATATTCAATGAATTGATGTGAGAAACAAACTTAAGCTTGCGAAAGTAAAGGGATGAGGCAATAAGGAAAATACTCATGACTTCTAAAATTGAACGAACATAGACACTAATCTATATAACAAAAGAAAATTAAGGTTAACTTTTCAAGAAAGAGAATCTTTAAATTTCAATAAAGACGACATTAATGAAAATTCATACATCTAATTTAGAACCAAAATTTTATGAAAAAATGTGTAATGACCTATGGTTTATATTTCTAAGACATCGTTGATTCTCTTTTGATATTATGAATAAAAGAGAGACATGAATAAAGTCTTTACACACATAAAGAACACATATAACAATCCAGAGTAAGAAAATAAGAATAAAAGTTTAGCATTTCTAAAAGTGAAATATCGTTCAACAATCATACTATGCATGAGTCAAAAATATCCAACTAATTATATTTAGCTACAAAAGTCCGAACTTTCTCGTTATTTTGACAGGACAACATATGAACAAAAGAGAAATAAACATTTTGGACGGAAAATAAAGCTAGCACTTCATCTCTTTTATGAGGATTTTGAAATTCATTAAAATAATTAGCAAGCAAATGACAAATTCTTGACTTAACTAATTACTATTTTTATCTAGGCGAAACAAATAATAATAATAATTTTTCCAACATAAAAGAAACAACTTTACATGCTAAAACAAATATATCCACCAACAATGAATTTAAACAAGGCATGAGTTCGTCTTTTGAGCAAAGATCAAAACTTTATACATAACAATCAAAGAATAAAGTCAAAAGGTAAAACAATCAATATTAACTATTCTTTTCAATATAAAGGAAATAACTTTACATGTTAAAAATAAATATATCTACCAACAATGAGTTTAAACAAGACATGGGTATGTTTTTCAAGTAAATATCAATATTAACTATTCTTTTCAAGATAAAGAAAATAATTTTACATGCTAAAAACAAACATATCCACCAACAATGAGTTTAAACAAGACATGAGTATGTTTTTAAAGCAAAGATCTAAACTTTATAAAAAATAATCAAAGAATAAGGTAAAAGGTGAAGCAATCAATATTAACTATTCTTTTCAACATAAAGAAAATAACTTTAAATGCTAAAAATAAACATATCCACCAACAATGAGTTTAAACAAAGCATAAGTACATCTTTTAAGAAAAAATTGAAACTTTATCTATAATAATCAATGAATAAAGTCAAAAAGGCACGTACAACTATTGCTAGCTCATTTTTATCTCATGAACATGAAAATAATTAAAATATCGATACCACAACGTCCTGTGGTCTTCAAGGCCATCTACAACAAACAATCCTAGCAAACAAAATTATAACTCCGAACTACGAAAAAGAAAAAGATGAAGAAAAAAAATAAAAAAAAAACTAAAAAAAAAAAGGAAAGGTGTGTTTACCTTTTTGGGGGGGCAGCAAAATGAGACTACGAGCTTCGTCGGAATCAACCACCACCGAAAATGTCGTCGGCAACTCAAAAATTTTAATTAGCCAACCAACTCTATGAAACAAAAATTTTTACTAAATAAAAATAATTATTTTTCTCAAAGGGATTTTTTCACCATTCTAGTCCTTTCTTTTTTTTTTTACTTTTCCACCCCTTTTCTACCAAAGTAGTGGTAGTATTTATAGGAGATAATGGATTTTTATTTTCTCTCTTCCACCAATGAGGGAAAAAAATATTTATAGGAAAGGATGAAGATTTATTTCTTGTCATCTACCAATGTGGGAGAAAAAACAATTAAGAGTGTTTTTGGAATTTTAAAATTGAAGATAAGGTGAGCTGGAAGATAATTTGGGGGGGCGGGGGGGATTGTACAATGTAGTACAACTTTTAAATTTTAAAATTGGGAAAGGACAAAGTTGGGAAAAAATAGTACAATGTAGTACAATTTAAAATTATTTTTTAGTGGAAATTAGGTAGAAGTTATGAGAATTTTTGGGAATTTTGGGGTTATTTAAAATATAACCCAATTGGGATTTAAAATTTAGCCATATTTATTTAATTTTGACCAAATTGAAAATTAATTGATGGATTACATTACATTATTGCCAATTTGATTTCAATTATGGTCAAATCTAATAAATTGGCTAAATTAAATTAAAATTCGATACGAATTAATACTTCTTTTAATCCCGAGCTTCTTGATTTAATAAAATCAAATGTATATTTATCCAACTAAATTATTTTGATGATAAATTATATTAAAATCAAGATTTTAATCTTTATATTTATTTTTAAAATAAGTCTTAATTAAAATCTAATATTTCATAGAATAAATATTTAAGTAATCAAATTATATAATCTCATATAATTGAACACGATAATGTATAATTTCTACTTAAAATGACAAAATCACATAGAAAAAATATTTTGAAAAATTTTTATTCAGATGAAATAAATATTTTGATTTTATTAAAAATCAAAGAAACTAAGGATTAAATTTAGCCGTGGAGGGCAAAAACTAGGTGTCAACAAAAAGAAAAACAGATTATATTTAGGACCGTCACTCTATTTTTATCATGAAATTACAAGAGAGAAAAAAACTGGATTGTTTAATGTGCAGATCCATTTCAAATAGATATTCTGAGTTCAAATTTGGGCATTGACATAGTCAGACCTGTGATATATAATATCTCTCAAGATCTTATAAAGTCAATATATATATATGAAAGATAAATCATTTTCCCTCCTCAACTTTGTCTTAAAAATCAAACTCCCCCCTCAACTTTGAACAATAATCATACTCTCCCCTTTATCCTAATTGAACTTTTAAAATTCCTATTTTACCCTTTATCATCAATTTTTTTGTTCTTTTTTTAACTTCTTTAAAATCATCATATTTTCATTTTAAAAAAAATTCATATAACAAATTTTTCATAAAAACATAAACATTATTCATATAAAAAAAATTTCTTAAAAACATAAACATTATCATCTAGAAAATAAAAGTAAGAAATATATAAGCTAATGATGACTTTTATGAAGTAAATTAGCATAATAAGAAAATTAATTTTATTAATAATAATCAAAACTATAATATTTATTTTAACAAGTGAAAATAATAAGTACTACTAATTTTATAAACATATTTCAATGCAGAAAATACAAACAATAAATGAAAGAGATAAGCCTCTAGTACCACCCCGAACTATGGTCAAAGTTGTTACGACACACTCCAACTTCATAGGGGTCCTATTATCCCCTGAACTCAAATTTAGCGTATTTTTATCATTTTTTTGTACTAATGTGACACCTTTATTACATAAAATGGAACCCATATCAAATATGTCACATCATCTAAAACGATTGACAAAAGGTATCTCGTTACCTAAAAAAATTGACAAAAATACGCTAAAATTTAGTTTAAGGGGAAATAGGACCCCCGTGAAGTTGACGTGTGTCTTAGAAAATTTAGTCATAGTTCGGGGATACTAGATGTTTTTCTCAAATAAAATTAAGGTCAAATTTTAAAGATTATATTTATTTATATAAATTATAAAATATGTAATACTTTATTAATGGCAATCACATCTTATTTACTGATATAGAAAATAGATAATATCGTTTCTTATCACTTGATCATCATGTTAAAAATAAATGTTTTAGTTTATCTGCTCAATTTGTGAAATCAAGAGAATTGTATTATGTTTTTTTCCTACCCTTTAGTGTTAAATAACTATATAAAGTAACAGTATAGACAAATTTAAAGTTTCAAATTATCATTAATAAGATTAATTTAGGAAAATATACCTCTAAGTAAATTTTCTTAAGGATTGTGTTATATCAACAAAAAGTTAAGTAATACGAAACGAATTTAGTAAGAGAGTGATAAAACACAAAAATATACGCACATGCATGTACATACATATGTGTATATATACACTTAGGGGTGGGTTGTTTAGAAACAAGTTATTCCGGAATTAGTTATTACAAAATAAGTTGTACTAACATGTATGTGTGATAACTTATCTCATCACTGTGGTATAAATGGTGCGACAAATAATTTTGAGACTACCTAATACATCTAATTAAACACAGGATAAATAATCATGAATTTTATCTCTGAATTATTATAATTATACCTCACACCAAATGACTCTTTAATACATATAATATTAAAATAACGATCTTAAAAAACAACATTGAATTTTGTGATAAATTTATAAAATGTATTAATTTGCGTATAAAGTTAATAGACTTAAATAAAATTCTACAAATATCCATGTTAGAAAAATATTCATTACATATAATATAAAAAGATATTACATAAATATAGAATTAAAATTATAAGGACAAAATGGACATTGCATGGGATAAAGAAGGGAGTATGATTATTGTTCAATGTTGAGGGGAGAGTTTGAATATTTAATCAAAGTTGGGGGATGAAAATGATTTTCACTTGTAACACAACCAAAAAGAAATCTGAAGTATGTTTCATTATACAAATCGATCTTGGACTTTGTTATTTTTTAACGAACGAAGGTTGGATTTTTTTAACGAAAAAGGTCTGAAATACCCTTCAAGTATTGAAATTGGGTCAAAAATACCCTTCGTTAATCTATTGGGCCAGAAATACCCTTCAAGTATTGAAAATGGTTCAAAAATACCCCTCCATCCACCTTCATGGCTCAAAAATACCCTTGCAACTAATGATTTTTAAAAATCATAATTAAAAATTCAAAAAAGGGTCAGAAATACCCTTTAAGTATTGAAATTGGTTTTAAAATATCATCCATCCACCTTTATGGCTCAAAAATACCCTTACAAGTAACTATTTTCTCAAATCATGAATAATTTTTTTTAATATACGTGGCAGCTTTCACTTGGTTGAAACTAAATTAATTTAAATGTTATATTCAATCCGGCCTAAACTCAAGCTTTAGGGTGGGGTGGGTGATTTTGAGTGGTATAAGCTTTGCTTTTCCTACTTTGATTAGGAAAGTTATTTTTCTTAGTTTGAAATTTAGAATAAATATGTGTTTTAGGAAAAATCTTTTTCAAAATTTTTAGTCAAACGAACATTTTCGTTCGCCCGAACCTACCCTTAAAAGCTTGTAATGGTGAGGTGATGTTTTTTCTGGTAGTTCTAGCATCGGCATAAGAGAACACTCTAAGGTTCATGATTAATCAAAGTTTTACATCAAAATCTCTTACCTATTTTTTTTACTACAAATGGCCTTAAATAATTAATTATCATTTAACTCGTGTGGAATTGGTATATATTATATTCTTTATTATACAATTTTCTATTATTTTAACTCACACCTGAAATATTATACTAGTAGATTGCGATGATTCTTTATAAAGGGAAGAGAATGTACTCCATAGCTATATTCCCTTCCCCAGAAAAAGTAACATGCATCTTTAAGGTTATATTTTGACCATATTATAGAACAGTAATGTCAAATAATAATACTGTATATCCTCTGTTTTAATTTATTTATTTTAATTATTATTTACATAAAATATTTTAAATTATTAATTATATTAAATCTTTTAATAGTGCGATTATTTTATGAACATAATTTTTAATATATAAATTTTATTATAAAAAATTAAAAATTTTATATCCAAATTCACATTAAATATTAATTAGCTTGATCATTATACTTTGATAAACAAAGAAACAAAGGAATGGATAATAGTTACAAGATTTGCCATTTGCGTGAAAGAGTAAATTTACTGAAAGTACTGGTATTTTATTTACTATAGATATTCTCCACAAGCACGGATTAAAAAAATATTTTCACAAAGTTTATATTGTCTCGTTTTGCCGCTATATTAAAGCCTAGCATTATTGACGTTGGGGCAACCTTTATACTGTTTGAATCGGGTAGCTTGAGTTGGGGTTGGATTGGATATAACATTTTAATTAATGTAGTTTCAATCAAGTGAAAGTTGCCACGTATTTTTTTTTTAAAAAAATATTTATGATTTAAGAAAATCGTTAGTTGCACGGGTATTTTTGAACCAATTTCAATACTTAAAGGGTATTTCTGACCATTTTTTGAATTTTTAATTATGATTTTTAAAAAACCGTTAGTTGCAAGGGTGTTTTTGAGCCATAAAGGTGGATGGAGGGGTATTTTTGAATTATTTTCAATACTTGAAGGGTATTTCTGATCCAATAGGTTAACGAAGGGTATTTTTAACCCAATTTCAATACTTAAAGGATATTTTTGATCTTTTTCCGTCTTTTTAATGAATAAAGCTTGGACTTTGTTATACAATGTGGTTGAACCTATTTCAAAATAGGTTCATGGTTTTCCTGCAAACTCTATGTAGTCCTAACATATCTACCATATTATATGCTCCTATGAAGTAGCCGAAACTCAAAACCATGCCAAGTAGCAACAACAAATTAGATAGATAGATAGATAGAAAGATATTTGCAAATAAATCTGAACTCCCTGTCTAGTATTCCAAGCTGAGACCAATCAATATATATATATATATATATATATATATATATATATATATATAAAAGAGATCAATAGTCAATCCTATGTGGCATGCCTTAGAGGCCTCTAATACTATTTATCTATTTTGTGGGTTTTTTGAATTATTTTTTCCTATTTTTAATTAAAAAATTATTTAAAATTAATAAAAATTATCCATTAATGTCTATATTATTAGAAATTAAATACAATGTGTTAAATATACAACATGATTATTATCTCATGCTATTAAACTCTTCCACTTCCTCATCTTATTTGTCACACTTTTTATTATTTAATTTATCTATTCTTCCTCTTGAAAAAAAAATAATTCATCCCACTTCCTTGATTTAAAATACTTTTATGACAATCTATATATATCTTTATCTTCTTTTTTTTTTTTTTCAATTTTTTGAGTTTTTTCTTATTCTTTTTAATTTATATAATATGTTAAAAACTCAAAAATCATCTAAAAATTGAAACTCCTATTTTAACTAAATTTTTAAGAGAATTAAACATGAAAATTATGGCTTACTATTATTATTATTATCCATTCATATCCTTAATGTTACTCTATCTTCTCATGCCTTTTGATATTCCAAGAGTATGTTCTATAAATTTAAACATTTGAATAAGCATTTCTCAATGCACTTTTTAGAATTAAGCATTGGGTCAATATTGGTTGTAATTTTTTTCTAATACTATTTTTTTGTTTACAGATTTATGCTTCTTCATCACTCTAAAAGCAATTATCAAGGTAAACAAATGTACTTTAATTTTCTTGTGTGTGTTAGTAGTTGAAAGTTTGTAAAAATGCATCATAAAATTTTAAATACATGTGTTTTTATCATTTAATTTTTTTTTTTAGTGATAATATTTTATAAACTGAAGAAAAATATTCATATAGATTAAATACTAATTATGAATAGTAGACCCTTCTTCTAATTTTCAATGTTTGATTCTAATAACCAATTTAATTTTTATTTGTAGAATTAAACTTGATTCTTGAGGAATATTAATTTATCATAAATTTTATGAATAATGTTTATCTTCACCTTTATACATGTCCCGTTTACTTTTTTATGTTAATTTTCTCTTTATGATGGATAATTAAAACATGTTCTATTATTTCTGCGGTTTGAATTCAAGGAGTAACTCTTTTATTATTATTATTTTTGAAAGAAAAACTACTAAATTCAAATGTTAATTTATTATAAAAATGCATTTACCATTTTTATTGTTATGTTTTCGGTGCTTATTATATTTTCATGTTTTTAATGATTAAGTTCGCAAGAATGATGTTTCATCTTTTTGTTTTGCATGTTCTCTATATGATTTCTCTTTATTTTGTATTTTATATGAATTTCTGATTATTGTAGTTTTATAATTATTTTGGTTCAAAATAATAACATATGATTTTGATAGAAATCTATTATAACCACGCAAAGCGGACAAATTCACTAGTTAATTAATATTACCTTAGGAGTATCAGTAAACCAACGTCTACTATTGTACTACACATAAATAGAAATTTCTTTCATTAATAAGATTGCGTAAACTATTCTCCTAGTGACAACTCTTGCTATCATAGACATTATCAAATTATATAATAGTAACTGGCTTTTTAATAGACACTCAAGTTTATTATATAAATATTAAACGCATACTTAATGATGTTGTAAGACAAATTATACTTAAGACTACTCCTATATATGCTTTATCTACTCATCATATATAATAGGCTTATCTGTTTTTGAGTTTAACTTATATCTATTTAATGGTGTAAATAATGTTTAAGTTATATCTATTTAATGGTATAAATAATGTTTATCTGTGTTAATGGATCAACTTCATGCAAGTATTTGCGCCAAATAAGTAAATCACAATTATTGAAAACCGCGCTATGCAACAAAGAGCAAAAATTTTACACTTACTAGATATTTTTTCGGATCATATGGAAAGTACAAAGGTCAAAAAGAAAGTTGTGAGATTATTCCATACCTCTACAACATCAATGAAGTCTTGTTTTCTCTAAAATGCTCCAACCTACTTGGTGAGCTCAGCACTCCCGGAGAACATCCATCTCAGAGAAGAGCTTATAAAATACAAGAATATTACTGAAATGGAATTACAACATCATGCTGTCCTCAAGCATGTGCATAACTGAGTTTACATGTAATTACTTCAAAATTGCTACAGAGTCCTAATCAATAACAAACTACTTTCTAGACTCTGTAGGCATATATTGAAATCGATCAACAAAAATACTGAGAAACATGTTCCATAGAAAAACAATCGTAACCATACAAATTATTTTTGGCTAGTAATCACATCACTGGTCAAAACGAACAACACAAAAGTTACAAACAAAATTCAAAAGCAAGATTATCAGCATTACTAATCTAATTTTACCAAAGAGAGATTGTTTAGAACTTAACTCCTAGTAAGTAGCAGAGAAGGTTTACAAATAAGGGTGCCCTTTTAGTGTATTACTATAAAGAATTGTCTTCTTTCCCCAGTTTCAGGATGGAAGCATAGAGCGATAATGGCTGTATAAAGTCAGCCATCCAACATTGAGCTAAAAAAGCAAATAATTTTGCTTTATATTACTAAATCTACTTGTTGTTCATCGTTTTTCCACATTACTACTATCTCATTAAAATTGTTTGATAAATTTAATTGTCAAAAATATAAAGCTATAATGACTTGAACAGTGCCTAACCAGTAACAGCAATTTACTGCAAGAACTATGGCAATTATCAATTATTTTTCATATTTTACGTTCGACTTTATTATATACATTAAGCACAAATTATCAGAAAGAGAGTGATATTAGAACCTAAATTTTTTCTGGTGAATTGGAAGTTAAAGATTGCTAGAGTCAATGTAGAAAGATGAATACTGAAATTGAATAAAAAATAAAAAGACTTAGCAAATATATTAATCCCAAAAGAAGAAAGAGGTATCAGAAAGAAAGAATTCATAATGCGTCCAACGGCTCTTAGCACATCTTTATTTGTTAAGTTTAACAAATTTAAGACATTTTGATAGTCAAACACATTAAAGAAACAAAAAAAGATAGCCAAGAACATTAAAACACATTAAGGCACATCAAGCACATTAACTACTTACTATTATGAAGAAACTTTTCTTTCAGTCATCAGCTTACATTCATTTTCAATCGGTATCATCAATGTCATTCTCCTCTTCTGATATTTTCATTACATCTTTTGAATGTTATGAATGGAAAAGAACATCAATTTTATCAATAGGGAGATCATCTCTTGACCATTTGACATCAACACCGAGTACTCTTTCTAATGAACCAATGTCATCATTAGACTCCCTCCAAAATGTTTCTTTGATATTGAGATAACTTTCGTCCTCCAAATCATATAAATCAATAGAAACTTTATTTCTTGCATAATAAAGCTCTTTCTTAATTGTATCTTTCACATAAAACACTTGATGCACTTGTGATTCTAGTACAAAAGGGTCAACTATGTTGCATTTTATGTGCATCAACCCATATTCATCTACTTTATTATGAAATCAATCAAATATAAATAGTACAACACTAAGGAAACCCCAATAATCTATCTCGATGATATCGAATCACTCCATAATAGACAACCATTCCATCGCCAGAATTTGGATCTCTAGCACTAGCAAAACTATCTATTGTTGCTGACAAAGTCACTCCACTATTCTGAGTCTTTCTTGAGATATATGGTGTCATTGCATGAAATCGACATCCATTAATGAAATATGCAATATATCTTTTAGCAACAAAATTAGGACCTATTGCTAGCCATCTTAAATGATTTAGCAATTTCACATTTTTAACTTTTTTCTTAAACCAATCACCAAATTCTTGACTATGAATCTGTGCCTTTACCCATGCATTTCCTCTAGTATGATTATCAACTAAATCCTTATATTTTCTGTCAGCATGTATTGCAAACTAAATCAATAATGATATAGATGAATAAAATTTAAATAGATTATGATATCATATAAAGGAAGTTAAATTACAAATAACTATTTTATCTTACTTGATAAATGTTTCAACTTGTTCAACTCTGGCATTGAACAAAGCATATCGATGTGCTTCAAAGCATTAATGATTATCCAATTCAAAAGTCTTGCCTTTGCTTTTCTTCTTACTTCTGATTAGATAATCTGTCTTAGGAGATATAGGTGAATAGTCAGCTCCTTTTATTTGAATACCCTCATCATCCCATGTTGGATACCTACTGAATTTTGTCTTCACCCCATATCTGGGTATCTCAAACAAAAGATTAAATATTGTTTAGCCAAAAAAACCCTCTGCTATTGATGCTTTAGTGGTATTTTGATTACGAACAAATCCCTTATAGTTACACAGATTTCTTTCAATAGGATACATATGACACAAATGAGTTGGGGCCCCGAGCTTAATTTCATCTACTAAATATTTATGACCCCGTAAAGTCCTAGCCCATTTCAGTCCTATAGCATGCCAAAAGAGGTCCCAGACTTAGAAAATTTCAACTAAGTGTTGAGACTTAGTCTCATTTTTGGCCACAATATTTCAATGATCTCATTTTTTATCTTTTTGGCCTTAGATTGTTGATTTTTAAATTGATTCATGATCAGGGCTATCTATAGGTCATCTCGTGTGAGTTTTGGAATTTTCGAATATCGTTTGAGAAACGTTTGGATAACCACAATAAAAACCCAACGCGATCAGGATGCATCGCGTTGGTTATCGTGTCATCACCATCAATGCGATGCATAGGTAATCACATCAATACCATCGATGCAGTGTGCCACCTGTTACGTCACTGAGCATTTTTTGCTTACTAAATTATGGGTTTGTGAGAGGGGGGAAAAGGAGTCATATTCAATCCATCTTAACTCACCATAACATGAAATTAAGCCTCTCAAAAGGGCAAAATTCACTCATTATCTCACAAATTCTCTCAAGAGCAAAACCCTAGTTCATCAAGTCTAAGATCAAGTTCCAAGAAATCACCAACAATTCTCACGAATTCAACAATTAAGGTATCTTTAGGTGTTCATCCTTGGGTTCCTTTCACCCTTGGAGTTCAAGAATCTTCTTTTAAAACTTAGATTATGATTTACATTCTTGAATGGAATTGTGTTCATGTATGTGTTGTTGTGTGGGTTTCAAGCTAAAAATATTTTGAGTTTCATGTAAATGAACTAGAATGTGTGTTGATTCATGTAACCCTCATGTTAAATCCTTGAATTGTGATGTTGAATATGGTAGTCATGATATTCATACGTTGCTCATTCTCATGTACAAGAATTATTTATCCTAGGTGTTTGACAAAATGTCTATGTGAATAAATTATGCATGGTAACCTATGTATGATGCTTTTAAAGTTGAGATATGGTTCCATTATCTATGATATCGAGTCCCGGGGGTATTGAATACCAAAATTTAGCTATTTATCTAGTCTTCAGTAAAAATAGAATGATTCCGTAGTATCCCAAATAGTAGCATTCGGTCGGTTAATAAAATCAGTGTGAGTTCAGTAAAGCCTAGTACAATCTAGTGATTAGTTCAGTGTCGATTTAGTTGGGGGTAGGATTTTGCACTGAGCTAACCCAGGAATGGGGGCATTCCTACCAGCAGAGGGTTTGACCCTTAGTAGTAGTCCCTGAGTTATAGAACTACGTAGCCAGCATAAGGTAAATCATCTTCCTGTCAGACTAGGGTTGATGTAACTATATACATCTCATGAGTCTTCCTACTAGATTAGCTTTGACCTAGCTAATTTTAGTAACCCGTGGAATGGTGCTAACACCCTTCCAACTAGGGTTATAGGTTGGACCCCAAATTAGTATTTAATCCAGGTATGTCGGTTAGATGATAACTCCCACAGTTACAATTTCAGTATCTAGTATTCAGTAAATAACTCAGTTCAGTTCTACACAATCATGACTCATAGTTGTTAGTTATTTAGTTATCAGAAACTCAGTACTTCAGCTTTAGACTAATTCAGACAGACAATGTTTGCTTAGTATTGCATGTTCAATACTTACAGTAGTCCCAGTCTTGTATATACTCTTGTACAATTATTTTATGACATTTTGTTATTATTCTCATGCATGTGAACCCATGCATATCAAATTATCCTTACCTAGCATACCAGTACATTTAAAATACTGATGCATACTCTTTGTTTGCGCTATGATGTCTCATATCATATGTTCAGACGCTCGAGTTCTTGACCCTACTGAGTCAGATCAGCCACAGATATAGTAGTGATTCCTCATCCATTGAGGACGTGACACTCATTTAGTTATCTTATTATGTATTGTATTTCAGTTTTTTGGTTACTTTCAGATAGTAGTCAGAGTTAGTTGGGGCCTATCCCATCAACTCATTTATTTCAGATATTTGAGGTTTTCAGACACATTCAGTTACCAGTTATTCTACTGATGTTCCCAGTATTGATTTTGTTTTATGAACCTTATGGAATCTTTAGGTTTTACTTCCGCATATGTTTCATGATTATTATTTAGTGCTCATAATAGGTACAAGTCATGGGAAAACTTACGGTTGTTTGGGGTCATAAGCACTGTATGACGCCCAAGGTGCAGTCTTGGGGCATTACAAACTTGGTATTAGAGACAGGTTCTAAAGTGTCCTAGGGGTTCTTAAAGATGCATCAAGTAGAGTCTTGTGCATGGGTGTATAGTGCGCCACACTTATGGATAAAAGGCTATGAGGGTTTTTTAGGAAAAGTTCCATTCTTTCAGTGTTTATATCGTGCGAGTGAGCATGATCTCAAGTTAAACTCTCTAATAATCCAATTTTTCTTTCTGTTTATAGAACATGCCTTCTAGAAAGACTAACGGAAGAAGAGCTGGGAACCAGCCAGCACCTCCGCTTGTTCAGTAAATTCCCCTAAATGAGCATGTTTCTCATGCAAAATTCAGAGCAACATTTACCACTCTAGCCCATTCTGTGGTAGCTTAGAATGTTCGCCTAGCTGCCTTCAGGCCAACCTAGTAGTCAATACTGCTGCAGCTAGAATTCGGGACTTCACTCGAATGAACCTTCTTTTATTTTTAGGGTCTAAGTCTGAGGAGGACCCATAGGAATTCCTTGACATAATGCAGAAGGTAACATACATTATGGGGGTAATTACTAGTGAGAGTGCTGAGTTAGCTTCCTATTAGCTATAAGATATAGCTCATACATGTTTTAAGCAGTGAAAGGTAGATATAGGCATAGATGTAAGGCCTATAGAATGGGAAGAGTTTGCTACTACCTTCTTAGATAGGTTCTTTCTATTGGAGTTGAAAGAGGCTAAGGTATTAGAGTTCATCAACCTAAAGCAGAGCAACATGAGTGTGAAAGAGTATTCCCTCAACTTTACTCAGTTGGCCAGGTATGATCCTCATGTGGTAGCTAATAGCAGGTCTAAGATGAGCAAGTTTTTGTCTGGTCTATCTGACAGTATGGTCAAAGGGTGTAGGACCGCAATGCTGATTAAAGAGATAAACTTGTCTAGGTTTATGGTCCATGCTCAACAAATTGAGAAACACAACACTAAGGAGAAAGAGAGGGAGAATAAGAGGGCTAGAACAGGTAGCTTCAGCTTCGCTCAGCTAAAGTTAGAAGGTGGTAACCGTCCTCAGTTCTGCCCAAAATATTCAGTCCCAACTCCTTCTTTGTCTAGTGTGACAATGCCCAAATTCAGGAATGATAATAAGGATAGGGCGCCGGGCTCTAAATCTCAGGGTAGTGTTAATAGTGCTTGAACAAATCTTTTTTTCTAGAAATATGGCAGCAACCATCAAGGTATCTGCAGGGCTGGTAGCGACGTGTGTTTCGAGTGTGGTAAGCCAGACCATAGGATCATAGAATATCCTCAGGTGGGTTCACAGAGTCATTATAACCGTCCCCCAGTTCAATTCGGTCACCCATCTCAGCAGGGTGTCGCTTCCAGTTTCACCAGTGGGCAGCGCCCAAACAGGCTCTATGTACTTTAGTCCCGATAAGATCATGAGAGTTCTCCTAATGTATTTACTGGTATGTTGCAAGTCTTTCACTTACATATTTATGCTTTATTATATCCTAGAGCTTTTTTTATCTTTTGTGACTCCTTACATAGCCATCAACTTCGGAGTCAGTCCCAAAATCCTAATAGAGCCTTTCTTAGTCTCCACCCCAGTGGGTAAGTCTATCATAGCCCGACGGGTATACAAGAACTATTCGGTTACGGTGTCTCAGAAAGTTACTTCAGCAGACCTTGTAGAGATAGAGATGATAGATTTTGATGTCATTCTCGGTAGAGATTAGCTCCATTCACACTATGCTTCAGTTGATTGTAGAATTAGATTTATCTATTTTCAGTTTCTGAATGAACCTGTTCTCGAATAGAGGGGTAGTACCACAACACTTGAGGGTCAATTTGTTTCGTACCTTAGAGAGAGAAAAATAATATCCATGAGGTGTGTCTATCATTTCGTGTGAGTCAAAAACTCTAGTTCCAGAACTCCTATCTTGAGTCAGTTCCAATCGCAAGTGAATTTCTAGATGTGTTTCACAAAGATCTCCTCGGGGTTCCTCCCAAAAGGAAAATTAACTTTAAAATTGACCTACTTCTCGATACTCAACCTATCTCTATTCCACCATACAAAATGGCTCCAGCTGAACGTCAAGAGTTAAAAGAACAGTTGAAACACCTCTTAGAAAAAGGGTTCATCAGGCCCAATATATTTTCTTGGGGTGCACCAGTTCTATTCGTGTAAAATAAAGACGACTCTTTTAGAATATGTAGAGACTACTGTCAGTTCAATAAAATCACCATCAAGAATAAATATCCTCTTTCGAGAATAGATGACGTGTTCAACCAACTTCAGGGTGCTAGTTACTTCTCTAAGATAGACCTCAGATCCGACTATTATCAGTTCAGAGTTAGAGAATGTGAAATTTCAAAAACAGCTTTCAGAACCTAGTATGGTCACTTTGAGTCTCTAGTCATGTCCTTCGGCCTCACTAATGCCCCAGTAGCCTTTATGGACTTGATGAATTGAGTGTTCAAGCAGTACTTAGACATGTTCATCATATTCTTTATTGATGACATTCTTGTTTACTCCCGTAATAAAAATGGTCATGTAGACCATCTCAAAATAGTATTATAGACTCTCAGAGCCTATCAGTTGTTCGCTAAATTTAGTAAGTGTAAATTTTGGATAAGATCAATAGCTTTCCTTGGCCATATTATTTCGAGTGATGGTATTAGAGTTGGTATCAAAAGACCAAAGCAGTGAGAAACTGGATCAGACCCATTTCTCTGTCAGATATCAGAAGTTTCTTGGGTTTGGCTGGCTATTACTAACAGTTTATTAAAGTATTTTCATCTAGTATATCCCCCATGTCCAAATTGACTTAGAAGAAAGTCAAGTTCCAGTAGTCAGATTCTTGTGAGAAGAGTTTTCAGGAGTTGAAGACTCGACTCACTATATCCCTAGTTTTGACTTTATCCTATGGTTCAGACGGATTTATTATATACTGTGATGCTTCTAGAGTTGGTTTGGGGTGTGTTTTGATCCCAAAAGGTAAGGTTATAGCCTATGCCTCTAGAAAACTTAAGCTCCATGAAAAGAATTATCCTACCCACGATCTTTAGTTAGCACCTATTGTGTTTGCCTTAAAGATTTAGATGTACTATTTGTATGGGGTATATGTTGATGTGTTCATAGACCACAAAATCCTGCAATATGTGTTTTCACAGAAAGACCTGAACTTGCATTAGAGAAAGTGGTTAGAGTTTTTGAAAGATTATGATATGAGTATTCTGTATCATCCAGGAAAGGCTAATATAGTGGCAGATGCCCTCAATAGGTTGTCCATGGGTAGCATTTCTTATGTTGAGGATGGTAAGAAGAAGTTAATTCAAAAAGTTCATCAGCTTGCCAGACTAGGTGTCCATTTGGTTGATTCGGCTGAGGGTAGTGTTTGGACGCAGAATAGTTTGGAATTTTCTTTAGTTTTTGAGGTGAAAAAAAGTAGGATAGGGATCCTAGTTTAGCTAAGCTAAAAGAGTCAGTCAGAGAGCAGAAAGTAGAGGTTTTATCCCAAGGGGGAGATGGTGTGTTGCGTTGCCATGGTAGGCTGTGTGTGCCAAGTGTAGATAGAGTGAGATAGAGAATTCTTGATGAAGCACATGGTGCACGTTACTCTATTCATCCAAGGGCCACTAAGATGTACCGTGACTTGCGGTAAGTCTATTGGTGGAGTTGGATGAAGAGAGACATTGTAGAATTTGTGGATAAGTGCTCTACTTGTCAGCAGGTAAAGATTGAGCACCAAAAGCCTAGTGGTTTCATACAGGAGTTCAGTATTCCCACATGAAAGTGGGAAGAAGTGAACATTGACTTCATGATGGGTTTGCCTCATACTCGTCGTCAACACTATTTGATTTGGGTCATTATAGACAGGATGACCAATTCTGCCCATTTCTTGCCAGTCCATACCTCTTATTCATCCAAGGACTATGCCACACTCTATATCAGAGAGTTGGTTAGGTTACACGGTGTCCCGTTGTCCATCATTTCAGATAGAGGTACGCAGTTCACCTCTCACTTTTGGAAAGCTTTCCAAAAGGGTCTTGGAACCTAAGTCCATCTCAGTATAGCCTTCCACCCTTAGACAGATGGTCAAGCAAAAAGGACTATTCAGGCTCTAAAGGATATGTTGAGAGTGTGTGTAATTGACTTTAAGGGTAGTTGGGATGACCACTTACCTTTAATTGAGTATAATAACAGCTATCATTCCAGTATTTAAATTTCTCCATTTGAGGCTCTTTATGGGAAAAGGTATAAATCTCTTATTGGTTGGTTCAAGGTAGAGAAGACCATGCTGATAGGGCCCTATTTAGTATTTGATGCCTTAAAGAAGGTTCGGTTGATAAGGGAAAGGCTTAAAGCAGCCCAAAGCCGACAGAAATCTTATGCAGATGTGAGGAGAAAAGATCTTGTGTTTGAGATTGGCAACTTTATGTATTTAAAAATCTCTCCCATGAAGGGAGTGAAGAGGTTTGACTTAGTCCCCGATATGTTGGTCCTTATAAGATTTTGATTCATTTCAGAAAGGTGGACTATGAACTTGAGTTGCCTGCCGACTTAGCATTAGTGAACCTATTGTTTCTTATCTCCTTGCTAAAGAAGTGCATAGGTGACCCAGCAGTTGTAGTTCCTCTAAAGAGTGTAGATGTTCAAAATAGTCTCTCTTATGATGAAGTTCCAGTCGAAATCCTCGATCGTTAGACTTGAAAACTAAGGAACAAAGAAGTTCCCTTTGTCAAAGTTCTTTGGCGAAACTAGTCCATTGACGGAGCTACTTGGGAAGCAGAAATAAAAATGCGAACTAAGTACCCTCATCTCTTCTCCTCAAACTCAGATTCAACCTAAGGTAAAAGTCTTCCTTTGATTTACTCTGTTTCATGCTTAGTTTCAGTTGTATATCATTCATGAATTCATGAATCAGTTCAGTCATGAGTTATGTCTCAAGATTCAATCATGTTTTATCTATGCACGCTAGTATAGTTGCAGTACCTCAGTGTCTTTCAGCTCAATCAGTCTCATTTGAGGACGAATATTCCCTAGGGGAGATATTGTAAGACCCCGTAAAGTCCTATCCCATTCTATTCCTATAGCATGCAAAAAGAGGTCCTAGACTAAGAAAATTTCAGCGAAGTGTTGAGACTTAGTCAAATTTTAGGCCTCGATATTTCAATAGTCTCATTTTTATCGTTCTGGCCTTAGATTATCAATTTTTAAATTGCAAATGATTAGGGTTATCTATAGGTCATCTCGGGTAAGTTTCAAAATTTCTGGACATCATTTAAGACACGTTTAGATGACCAAAAAAGCAAGCCAACACGATCAAGACGTATTGCGTTAGCTATGACATCGTCACCATCGGCGTAATACGTCGGTTATTGCGTTGATACCATTGATATGGTGTGTCGCCTGTCGCATCACTAGGCACTTTTTACTTACTAAATTATGGTTTTGTGGGGGCAAAGGAGTCATTTTCCACACATCTTAACCAACCATAACATGAAATTAAGCCTCTTAAAAGGAAAAATTCACTCACTATCCAACAAACTCTCTTAAGAGAAAAACCCTAGTTCATCAAGTCTAAGATCAAGTTCCAAGAAATCACCAACAATTCTCACGAATTTAACAATTAAGGTATTATTAGGTGTTCATCCTTGGGTTCCTTCCACCCTTGGAGTTCAAGAATTGTTTTTTTAAAACTTAGATTGTAATTTACATTCTTGAATGGAATTGTGTTCATGTATGTATTGTTGTGTGGGTTTCAAGCCAAGAATATTTTGAGTTTCATGTAAATGAACTAAAATATGTATTGATTTATGTAACCCTCATGTTAAATCCTTGAATTTTGATGTTGAATATGGAAGTCATGATATTCATACATTGCTCATTCTCATGTACAAGAATTATTCATCCTAGGTGTTTGACAAAATGTCTATGTGAATGAATTGTGCATGGTAACCTATGTGTGATGCTTTTAAAGTTGAGATATGGTTCCAACATCTATGTTATCGAGTCCTAGGGGTATTGACCACCCAAAATTTAGTTGTTTATCTAGTCTCTAGTCAAAATAGAATAATGTTGTAGTATCCTGAATAGTAGCATTCGATCGGTCAATAGAATCAGTGTGAGTTTAGTCAAGCCTAGTACAGTCTAGTGATCAGTTTAGTGTTAATTCTGTTGGGAGTTGGATTCAGCACCGAGCTAACCTAGGGATGGGGGCATTCCTACCAGCTGAGGGTTTGACCCTTTATAGCAGTCCCTAAGTTACTGAACTACGTAGCCTGCGTATGGTAAATCGTCTTCCTATTAGACTAGGGTTGATGTTACTATATACATCTCATGAGTCTTCCTTCTAGTTAGGGTTGACCCAGCTAATATTAGTAACTCGTGGCATGGTGGTAACACCCTTTCAACTGGGGTTACAAGTTAAACCCCAAATCAGTCTATGATCGAGGTATGTCGGTTAGATGATAACTCCCAAAATTATAATTTTAGTTTTCAATATTCAGTACAAAACTTAGATCAGTCCTACAGAATCATGATTCACAGTTGTTAGTTATTCAGTTATCAGAAATTTAGTACTTCAGCTTCAGACTAATTCAGACAGATGATATATGCTTAGTATTGCATCTTCAGCATTTACAGTAGTCCCAGTCTTGCATATACTCTCATCAAATTATTTCATGATATGTAGTTATTATTATCATGCACGTAAACCCATGCATATCAGCCTAACCTCACCTAGCATACCAGTATATTCAATGTACTAACGCATACTCTTTTTTTGTGCTTTGATGTCTTATATCATAGGTTCGGATGCTCGAGTCCCTGACCATACCTAGTCAGATCAGTCGATCAATCGCAGCTACAGTAGTGAGTCCTTATCTATCGAGGACGTGACACTCATTTAGTTATTTTATTATTTATAGTATTTCAGTTTTTCAGTTACTTTTAGACGGTATTTGGATTTAGTTGGGGTCTATCCCATCAACACATTTATTTCAGATGTTAGAGGCTTTCAGAGACTTTCAGTTAGCAGTTATTCTACAGACGTACTCAGTATTGCTTTCGTTTTATGAACCTTATGACATTTTTTAGTTTTTACTTTTGCATATGTTTCATGATTATTATTCAGTGCTCATAGCAGGTACCAGTAATGGGTTAGCTTGTGGTCCTTCGGGGTCATAAGCACCGTGTGGCACTCAGGGTGTAGTCTTGGGGTGTTACAAAATAGATCGGCAAATCTGTAAGTATATCAAAAAAGGTTGGAGGAATAATCTTTTCAAGATCACATTCTATATCTATGATTTCAGCCTTCATTTCATCTATATCACTTCTTCTTATAACTTTACTATATATGACTCTAAAGTAATTCCCAACCTAATCTAGGCAAAAGACACATTCTTGGGTAGCACTTTTCTAACTGCAACCTGGAGCGGGTGATGCATTATGAAATGAGCATCATGGCTTTTGTATCCTGATATTTTCATCTCATCTATTAACACTCGACTTGTTATATTAGAGGCATACTCTTTTGGAAATTTTGCATCTTTTAAAATAGTGGAAAACAATCTTTTCTCCTCTAATTCCATAGAGAAACAAGCTTTAGCCAAATGAAATTTTCCACTATTATTACATTCTATTAGTTGAAGGTCTTTGCGCATCACTAGAGTTTATTGAATTTTTTTAAATAGTTTCCAAGTGAGAATTGTGTGTGTGAGGTGGAGTTGTAAGTTATGATGAGCGATTGGCATTAAGCTTGGATGATTGGTGGCTATGAAGGTGGATGTGATGATTTCTTGGTTAATGGAGCTAGTTATAGAGAAGTGATCTAATGGGCTTGGACAGTGTATGCAAGAGCTTGAGTTTGATCAACTTGTAATTAAGTTCGATATTGTGTTCTTGGTGAGAAAGCTTGCCCAAGGTGCTATGGAGCTGCTTTATTTTTTTTCTAGGGTCATTTTTTGTAGTGTAATTAGTAAGTGTCGTGGAGTTTCTAGGTGGAGGAAGACTAGTTAGGCAATGAGCGATGTTCCTAATAATTGAGATAAGGAGTGTGATGAAAGACATTGAGACTCTTGAGTATGATTTTGATTTTCATGGTTTGGAAATATAAGTTTTCAAGCGTAGTGCTAGTAGGCGATGATGGAAGTAGTATGGCTGTCAAAGGTTGGGAAGTATTTAAGTTGAGCGTAAAACCCTAAGATTGAAATTATGAAATTTAAGCAGATAGAAATAAGAGTTGAGGCACTAGAGGGTGTGCAAGTATTATATGATGACTATTTGAGATAAAAGAGGATAGGGTGTAACTCATAAAATAGTGTGAGGAGGTGGTTGGAGACTTTTGGGTTAAGTTCTATTGTTCTTGTGTATTGTTATATCCCGGACCCTAAGGTAAGATGATTTCAGTTTAGACTAGAGTGTGCATAACAGTTCGTCAACCCAGAGTGATGGGTTTAGTCTTAGGGGGAGATAGTAGAATGAGTAACCAGGTTAGGTAGTCAGGTTCTAAGGGTTATGCCAGTAAGTTGTGGAACAGCTATGAGAAGGGATACTGCTCGACCCATCCTTATTTTAGTATTTTCAGTCATTCCAGTATTCATTCATGCTTTACATTTTGATTCCATGATCATGATTCATGTTCGGGCATGCCATAAAAGAATCCTGTCCTCACTTAGTTACCGAAATACAGAGTTTCAGACCTTTCACCGGTTGGAATCACATTTCATAGTTACGAATTCCCAATTTAGGTTATGTACTCAAGCTTTGTGATATGTTCAGTTCCAATGTTCAAGTGCTATTTTTAATGATCAGTGATTCAGATTTATATCATGCATGTCCTCGGGCTGTATTTCTTTGTTAGATTTATGATGTTAAATCCTCTATTCCTCAAGCCTCAGTTGAGTGTCAAGTTATTCATAGCATCTATTCATATGTCAAATCCTCATGCTCTAATCTTTTAGTTATCTTTCCTAACTAAAGATAGTGGTGGTGAATAGCTGTTTAGACGGGAGAGAGGAGATGTTTCCTTATCAACGGTAGAGGGTGGCATGCTTACTTTGGCTAGACGGTAAGGTGAAGTAAGATTAAGGCTAAGTCTTTGATACATGTTATGGTTAGTTGAAGATTAATGTGCTATGATTGGGAAGATTGTAGTGTGTTCATTATTTGTTATTTCATGAGTTGGAAGGAATATTGGAGTGAAGCATTTATGTAGGACTTGATTAGCTAGGAGCATGTCAGGTGTGCTTGAGGGAGTGCATGAATTTTTTTTCTTGATAAGAGGTTTGTAGGGTATGAAGAAGAGGCTTAATAAGTTCTTCATTAGGAATGCGCATGTGGTCATGAAGATAGGCTTGAATGTCGTGTTTGTGTGCATGCGGATGGGTGCCTTGCACATTAGTAAATGGCTAGTACTAGGTGGATTGGAGTTGTCGAAGTGGTAATGAGAATTACTCTTGAAGTGAGAGGTTGTAAGAATGTAGATGTGTGGGAGCTCATGATTCAGAATGGGGTTATGTGGCGAATCTTGTGGTTCTAGGTTAGGCATGAAAACGATGAGGGGGTTTGGTTCGAGGGGATATGAGAAGATGGAAGTATCGGTGTGATGTGAGGATTATAAGTCGAATCGATCAAGTATAGTATCAGAAGGGTATAGTATAGTCGAGAGAGTGTTTGAGAAGTCTGGTTGAGTTGAGAGTAAGTAGTTGCTCGTACCCAAAATCTACGAATTCAGTTCAGTATGTGTATCAGGCATCAGTTTCAAATTCAGATATATAATTGTGATTCAGTCTGTAAGCATTCATTGAACAATCTTTGTTTTCCAAGTATTCTAGTCCAGACAATGTAACACCCATTGTGTAGTCTTATCCTTGTTTCTCATGACCTATGCCTGCATAAATTATCTTTTCGCTTTCTATGAGTACGATTGCACCCTTATCACATCAAGTGAATTCTAAACTCTCAGTATGAGCCCGCTCTTTAATATAGGAAGAAGGCAAATCAGCTCAGATTCAGTCGAGAATTACAGTTGTCCTCTATATATTCTTTTCCAGTCTCGGATCCAGCTGCATAGCTATTCTCATCATAAGTTTATACATTCAACGAAGTACTTCAAGGTTTAGAAAGATATAGATTTAGATTTGCAAGTTGTTTTAGCTGTGTGTCTTCAGTTTTCTCTGTATTCTTGGCCAACAGCAACATTCGAGGACGAATGTTTCCAAGGGGGAGATATTGTAATGCCCCGATCGTTTCTTAAGCCTATATCCATCTTTTGAGTGACTATGGATGACTTTCAAAGTGATTGTTGTTTATATCATGTTGTATTTCCCTAAATTCCAATTTCTATCATGTGGAGAATTGGATAAGATTTCCATCGACTTAAGATTCAACCAAATCGGACACCCGGTGAGGAAGTTAGAGCCATTTTATAATTTCCTGAGACTCTAACCAATAGTCCAATCATGAATCAAGCTCTTTAGAAATAAATTATGATGCTTTGGTTGTTTTCTAATCAAGGATGGTGTATTAAGTCCTCAAAGATGTCCTAATGATTGGGCGAATCAAAACATTCCTTACCGATTAAATTCCTTGGGAAGGATATTGGTATAGTTGACTTCAAATGAGCATATCTCTCATTATACTTGAATTTTTTGAGCTCATGACCTAGCAACAGATAGATAATTAAATTATCTTTCCAACAATACCAATTTTGCGAAAATTCGATATCGGAGCAAAGAGTTATACCTATTTTACTCCAGCATATCAATCTGGAAAGGTGTGACGACGTTTCTGATAGGCTGTCACGTTTTTGACGGCCTGTTACATTTCTGACGACATCGTCAGCCTTAGGCAAAAACTCATAAAATCCAAATTTTTTTTTGACGACATTTTGTGACAGCCTGTCACAGGTTTGACGGTCTGTCACAAATGTCGTCAGCCATTTTTTTCGAGCAATTAAGGGACATTTTTAAAAGGGTATTTTGGTCTTTTCCACCCATTTTGACCCTCTCTATATATATCCAAGTAGAGAAGAGAATTTATTTTTCTCTCATTTCTCTTCCAAGAATATTCAAGAAGCTAGGGTTTTCTCTCAACCCAAAAATCAAACCTTCTTCCAAGAAATTCAAGAATCCAACCATAGATTTCACAAATTGGTTCAAGATTAGGTACCCAAGTCAAAAGCATCAAGAACCCTAACTCAAGAAGTGGAACAGGAGTTTATAACAAGTTTCTTCATTCAAATCCATAATCAAGGTATGTGGGGTTTTGAACAAGAGACTTCTTTCGTTCTTGTGCCCAAAGATTTAATTTCTACTATTGAAATTCATGATTTTGCAAAGCGGGTTTACACCCAAATTTCTTTATTTATGATTTATGATATTTGAGCTATTCAAGATTGATACACATGGCTATTTCATCATTTTATTTCTTAAATTGAGAACTTATGCCATGAGTTGAATATTGTTATTATGAGTTGATGATTTTTGAATGATTTGAGATAAGAGTCATGATTTAAGCTTTTCTATGAGAAGTTTGATTATTGAATATATATCTAAATATTTAAGCTTGAGAGTCAAGAATGAGTTTTATGATGTTTTCTTGAAGTTGTTGATACATGATTATTTTAAAATTTTCAAATTATGACTTGATATTTAATATTGAGAATTTCATGTTCCTACCATGAGTTGGTATTTCAAGTGCTTTCAAGACATGTGTCAAGCTTTAAGCTTCCTTATGACAAATTGGATTATTGAGTATATTGATTCATGAGATTGAGTTGTTATAATGAGTCTTATACTTCCTCAAAGTTTTTTATGTTTTCATGACTTAATGAATTGATACATCTTGATGTTGAGAAAGATTGTTTAATTTTGAGTCGAGTTAGGAATCCACAGCTGTGTATGATTTACAGATGAGAAATACTTATGTTTTGGTCTTTATGATAGACCCATGAGTTGATATTGCTTAAGGTGGATTTCCAAACGCGTTCTGATCTAAGTCTGGGAGGAGTATTTAGCACCGAGCGGGAAATGTGGTATTTCCTCGAAACTACGTGCCACCATAGGATTGATGTTGATAATTGTGGGCCAGAAGCCGAGTATGGGATTGGGATAGTAAAATTCAGGTTGTACTCCCTGACAAAAGTACGACTCTCCCGCCAATGTGGGGTTCTCTCCTTAGGTGGGCAAAATGTTGTACTCCATACGGCTCACATGGTTTAGTTTATGTCAGTTATAAGAAACTCCCAAGTCCATACGAGTTCAAGTTTCATGAGTTACGAGTCACTCTAAGTCATGATTTAAAGAGTTTGAGTTGAGTATAATTATTTATGAGATATATAATGCTTGCATTACTATTGATGATTTACAAGAAATATATTTCAATTAATTCAAGCAAAGAAAGCCGTTATCGTCAGCATATATGATTTTCAAAATCATTTATGTTATTATTTATAATGTTGAATTGCACCCCCACATACTCAGTACATTCCTTAAAGTACTGACCCCTATATATTTCCATATGCTACAGTGTCTTATAATGTAGGTACAAGTTGTAGAGCAAATACCACATTCAGTCAGTCCTTATGATTTGAGGGCTTGAGTTGGTTATACAGTTCGAGAAGTATTGTATTTTCTTATTTTAGTCGTATTGATCTTGGATAGTTGAAAGTCATGACCCGGTTATCTGAAGTCAGTACCATTAGAGGCTTCATAGACGGTCAGTAAAAGTTGATGTAATCAGTTTCAGTTTCGTTTGGTAAAAGTAGAGTTGTAATCTTGTAAAGTTCATATTTATATTGATCAAGTTCAGAGAAGTTCTATATTTTAGGTGATTTTATATAGATTTGAGCATTTTATCCAGTTGCTTATGAGTTATGCCAGTAGGAGGGTTAGTTTGGGGTCACTTGTGCCCCTAAGCACCGTGTGACGTTACGGGACCAAATTTTGGGGCGTTACAGTTGATGAAAACCCTTCTCCATGAAAAACCCATCAATTGTAATTACGAGCAAATCCATGACCAAACTAGTGATCCCTTACCACATCTCGATAATACCAATAGAGATTAAAGCATAATCTATAAAGGCGTATTATTTCATTTCCTAGAGAAGCTCGTTCAAATGCCTTCTTAAGAAAATCCTTGACTCTATTTTCGTACTCATTGGTGGATTTTGGGAGATACATCCAATTTTTATATCCAATATCCATTAAATACCCTAGTTACATATTTAGAATATCAAAAGAAAAAATTATGAGTACAGTTAGTATCAACGTACAAAAAGTATCATTAGTTATGTGAAATAATTTGTATAACATATATTTAATAACAAATAAAATAAAGAAATGATAGTTATAATTTTTTTTTACATATTTTAGCAACGGTAGAAAATACAACAACAAACACAAAAACTATTTACTAATAGACTCCTAAACAGACAAACATACAAGTTTTAATTAAAAAAATTTCAGTTCAAATGTTAGAGACATGCTACTATACATGTAAACTATTTGCTTTGGTCAAAATCCATTAAAGAGACAAGGTTGATGATGAAACTGTTAGTAGAAAGAAAGCACATACTTATTAAAACACATATGTACAATCAAAAATTTCTCTACCATCTCTATCTATCTAATTTTTCCATCAAAAGGAGACCATTTAATAGCACACAATCAGTGCACACAAACATATTCAAACTCTAACAGCTAACTTATTGTCACGACCCAAACCGGAGCTGTGACCATAACGGGCATCCCGAACCATGAAGGCTTGAGCGCCCTTCTCTATTTGGCAATCATACATACTTTCATATAATATGAAGAAAAATATGGAAATATAAAATAATACGGAATCATGGTCAATATCATAATTCAATTTAACAATCTGAAATAGAAACCATAAACCTCTAACAACGTCTAAAATCAGTCTGTGAAATTTCTAACAACTGAAAATGACATTTGTCTAAAATCTGGGACAAGGCCCCTAGTAAGACCATGAATCAAAATGAAATAACAATAACAAATTCTAATACAGGCCTTCCAAAGTAAGGAGGCTCACCAGCTTCAAACTTCTGACAAGTCAATCTACTGCTTAACAAGACGTCAGGACTGTGTCTCAAAATCCTAAAATATAAAGAGGTCAATATAGATGTACTAATATGCAGAATAATCCAAAAATAAAATATGCATTCTTATAAAAAACATAGGTGAGAGCATTTCATAAATCACATGTCATCTTGAAACAGTTTGAAATCACATGGGCATAATTTGAAACTTTAGAAACACATTCAACAGTTCATGACTCTACTCTTTATCTTACTTCTGAGTCAGATGGTACACCCTATAATTCTTCCACCTCACAGGCTATATGGGATCTGCCCTTGACTCGGCGGCCAAGCCCCCAACCCAAGTTTACCGCAAGTGTTGGAGTTTCTGCTTATTCTACTATGCCCCAGGACCGTCGCCAGCGTACAATTTCCCTTTCGGGTATCATAAATTCGTGTCGGCAAATCACAGTTTCAGGCAATGAGTCGTTTGACTCGTTCCTTCTTCGGGTAACCATCTAACTCTCTTAAGTCCAGTTTTAGATTTTTTAAACCATAGCTTCTTTGAACATTCTTTCTTTTTTAATATTTTTTGAACACCTCAAAAACAGGGTATCGTCATACCCCGACTTACAAGTCATGTCACACCATATCTATTGCCCTTATCTCATTTCAAAAAAGGTTTATTTACCACCTAAAGGATCTACCATTTGAATAAAAGTTCATATTTCAAAATAGTTAAACATCAGCCCATTCTCGATACTTGTTCTACGGTGGTTATCCTTTTCAGTTACCTTAAAACCATTATAAATAAGAATTATGATCATTATACAACAAGTAAAAACTCTCTTTCATTACTTCATGAAAATAACCAGTACAATTAATTTGTAATAATCCATCAACAGACCCAAGCTTTCAACAGTTTGTAAATTCAATTCACAATATGCAAATCCAACAAAATTTGTAGTAAAAGAGGAAATCACAAGTCTCATGCTCTCATTAACTTCTCAATATTGACATCACAAGATCACACAAAAGTATTACGAGTTGAAAACACATCATCACAATCTCTATAATTTCTTTACAATAATATAAAATCCTTGACGCATAATCATCAATAATCTTGAAACCAAATTAGTTTGTAGGTATATATATACACTTTAAAACTAATTTAAAAATAGTAAAATACATGCCCATGAGGTTTTGGATAGTCCCACGTACCTTATTTGCGAAGAATCACGAAGAAATTTCAAAAAGATTTGAACTTTAAGCTTGATTGTCCAAACCCTAGTTGTTTTCTCCTTTTGTTTTCTTGAAAGATGAATTAGGGATCTTAAGAGAGAGTAAAATGTTATTAATAGGCTTAATTTTGTTTTAAGGATGATTAGGGATGGAATTTGGGTGAGGAAATATGACTAAAGTGCCCCTAGACCCTTTAGGAATTGAAATAATGCATAAAACTACTTTAAATTCATGTCAGATTTTGTGTCGGGGCGCAGTCGATGCGACGCGTCAAGATCTCATCGGCTTACTATCTCACATGGAAAATGCCATAACTTTTCGCTCGGTTATCTGATTTAGACAAAATTGGTATCGTTAGAAAGATAATTCAACTATCTACAATTTGGTAGGTCTTGATCTGAAAAATTCTATGTGTATCAAAAGTTATACACGTTCAAAGTAGACCCTTGTAGAATCAAATATCAAACTTTGGATGAATGAATGAATGATTCTTAGCTCAACTTTGCTCCAAGTGATTTTTATGAACACTTCTCACCTTATAATTACTTCATACACTAGGAGAAGCACCATGACACATGAATTTAAATATAAACCATGAAATTAGAGCTTATGCATGTAGGAACGACGGTTTGATTTCAAGCTCGAAAAAGCAAGGTGTTACACTTACACAACTAAGTTAATATCTACAACTTCTATATTAGATGTTGCAATATTTGTCATATTTGTGCCTTATATGAATTCAAAATTTGAATAGTAATATAGGACATTCATGGATGTCGACAAATTTGGTCCAACAAATCAACATAAAAACAAAGAGCCTAACAGGGATATTGGATGAACTCGCTTGTGTTAAGGATTTTCTGCTTTCAACTTGGGTATGTCAAAGAAGAGATTACTAATGACAGAAATAACTTCTGGATTACTCGTATTGACTTTACCTAGTGCTTGTCCTAAAAATATCTACCTTTGTGAACAGAGTAAAGATCATAAAATATTAAAGTTAGATCAATCAGGGATGAAAATAAATAAGTGGATACATATTCCGCAAACTGAATGAAAATGTATATCAAAATCTACAAATCAATTATACGGTTCCGCCCCAATATTCATGTCAAATAACTACAAACTTAGCACAAAGATTAGAAATTAACTATAAAACTAATTAGTATATTCAGTAGACCATCGTCTATTCAGTGTAACTTTAAACTAAATAAATGGGCCTTATACCCTAAGGTTCAGAGATAATCTATGTGTGTCTGCCGTTTCAACAATATTTAACGTTAGCAAAGAGAAACACTAGTTAAAAATCAATAACAGAAACAAGCACTTTTTGTTCACAAAGAAGTTTGAAAACACAGTTTATGAATAAGATGATGGCATATTTTAGATGTTTACTTTCCCTATCCAATGACGAGTAAACAATCGCGTTATCAAGAAACTTCATATGGACATATACTGCAGTGATATTTGACTCTCTTCTTTGACACAAGTTCACTTAGCAGGAAGATAGCTTGATCTGCAGACCAGCAGATCGGTTCCATGACATGCATCTGAATCTATCATGCCATGTCCACCATTCTTTTAAATAATGTGACTTGTTAAATACTTTCCACAAATTAATTGCAAATAACCTTTTCTACGCAACTCAATGTTGAACTTAAAGAGCTACTTGCATCTTCTTAGCGAGTGAGCCATAACAATAACATTATGTCGAAAAATTTGAGTATTATCCATACAAAAGTAGACATAACTAAATTTGTCAAAATGAATTGATAAAAACAGTAGAAGTGAATAAATACGCAAGAACCTTATGACAATGAAGCATACATTGAGCAAGAGAAGCGCTCAACACGTTTTAAGCCTTGCTTCAGGACTTTAAGTGTGCTTTAAGGGCGCCTTTGACAACACGGATTGTTAAAATATTACTATCTTAGGTAGAGGTTAACTGTTAAGACCAACCCAAACTTATAATTGTTGGAATTCCCCATTCTGGTGAAAAATTAATTTCTTATGTTGTAGTTTGACTTTGACCATTTCTTAAACTTGAAACTTGTTAAACAAACTCAATAATCAATGCTAATCATAGTGAATCTATAATATATGAGTACCTACGAGGTTCATGGAGCATCAGCCAAATACATAGCTAAAAAATAGAGTAAAATCTTTAGCCTCCACAAACAAAGTGTACGAACGACTCAGCTCAGTAAATAAGAATTTATGCCAGTATATATTACGTTATTATGTCAAATAAATTGGAGTAATTATATTCCACCTAAGAGAAAAGATGAAGAAGTATTTATTGTTAAACAATATTTATTTTCAAGATGTTAAACAATATTTATTTTCAAAATTATAAGCCTCTTAACAAACATACTACATAAGTTATTCTAATAGATGCTTAGTCACAAATGTACCTGTGAAGAAGCACTGAGATCGGAACTCTTCTCAACCAAACTGTCTAACTTCTCACCTCGTTCTAAGACATTGTCAATTGTTTTGTGCTGTGTCAAAAGATATAAGAGACTAACATCAGCAGAGCTAAACAATAATAAAAAAAAAATAAAGAGAGAGGGAGGGAGAGAGGACCAAAATATTTTCATTAATTCATAGTTCCATACATAAGAAAAATTTTAAGGGGAAGCCAAATATAAAAGATTGAGAATGCACACTCCATCATACACTGTTACTCAGCATCAAAATAAGAAAATAAGTTGCTCTGGCTTTTATATATTATATTTTGTAAACTGAAAGAATAGACAACATGCTTAGGTTTTCTGGGGTACGCAAAAATTGCACCAGGCCCTGGCTCCTCTATAAATCACTATATGTTAGGAGTTTTCCCTCATTGAAAAGCCATTCTAAGCACATATAAATAAGAATATCTAACATCCTCCCTATAGTAAATACCCTCATCAACGAAGAATCTAAACAGTAAGAGCACTTACGGCTATACAAGTTGAGGATAGAATCAATTCAGTAAGAATCTCTCCATATATATTTTGTGTCACTCCAGAAAACAAAAGTTGCAGTTAAAAGGAGTACATAACCAAGATGTTCATGACACGTGAAATACAGACATACAGGAATGATATGGCGTATTTAAGACGCCAATTCAAATGTATTTTTGAAATATTATGCATACCATTAGTTTAAGATAGATTCAAAAGTCTTCCATTCTCAAAATTCTTGTCTAGTCAAACTAATATGCATAACTAGAAATAAAAGAAACAGAGGGAATAGTAATTACAATGACATTATTCACTCAGACTAAAACTTGCATTAGAAGTCAGCATGACAAACAAAGCTACTTTCTAAGACACTACTTTTCAAAAGAATGACAGAAAACATGCGTCTTTCTTGGAAATAAATACATACATAAAGATATTTTGTATTTAGAACCATTAGAGACAAATTGATCCTATAAATAGAATCCCATGTCATAACTCATTTCTTTTCCTTGTCCTTTTACTTAATTAGTGGTAATTTACTTCCAAGTATTAGAATCTTATGCATATGTTGCAACATATAATATGAAAATACACGCATCCACCACAATGAACAAAGAGATATGTACTCGTGAATATCTTATTAAAGAAAAAGAAACCTTTACCAAAACAGAAATGATGATATACCCTAAAATGCATCATATAAATGATTTCATAGACCAAAAGAAACTTAGGAGAAAGAACAAGATCCAACCATAACAAGTGAAATGCTACCATAACTAGATGACAAAATGAAACTATTGTACTTTTAATACAAAAATATACTATTTCTTATACCAATCAACCAAACAACAACAAGAAATTAATCCCTACATAAAATCTATTCATCTAATTAAAATCCAAAAATGGATTAAAAATTTCACCTTTATACAGTAATTTCACCAGCAGAAAGGGAAAAATGCTACAAAACTGATTCAGAGAACAAAATTCACTTAAAAATTCTTTCAATTCTGAAAAAATCACATTCAAGGCAAATTACAAACAATAGGTTCATTGATTCTTACATGCAAACCATAAACATAAGCTATAAACCCATAAACATTGATATAATTTAATAATAATTGATCTTATTGATATTGAAGGGGTTACAGCTGTATATATAGAGAACTGAAGAATAACTAATTACAGAATAACCCAGATGTATTTAATAATTATATATGTAGTCTATTATCCCCCCGCAAGCTGATCAGCGGTAACGAGGGGCAGCTTGGAGCAGAGATACTGAAAAGGCTATAACGGAAGAGGCTTGGTGAGAATATCAGCAAGCTGGTCAGTAGATGGGACATAGTGCGTGGCCATCGTTCCTGCAAGTACCTCATCGCGAACAAAGTGACAGTCGGACCCAACATGCTTCATACGATCATGAAGGACTGGATTTTTGGTAACACAAATAGTGGACTGATTGTCACAATAAATCTGTGGTTTCGTCGGGGGAATGCCAAGTGCATCTGTAAGGTATCGTAACCACATGGCTTCAGCAACACCCGCAGCCATGGCACGATATTCTGCTTCTGTGGAGGAACGGGACACTCGCGTTTGCTTCTTGGTGCACCAGGAAATCAGATTCGGTCCCATCATAACAATATATCCAGTAGTGGACTTCCGATCATCTTTGTCGTTAGCCCAATCCGAATCAGAAAAAATAGATATATCAAACGAGCCCTTTTGAAATAAAATTCCACATTGAAGAGTACCTTTAAGATAGCGCAGAATGCGTTTCAAGGCCTGAAAGTGTTGTTCTGTGGGAGCATGCATTGATTGGGAGACTCGATTGACTGCATATTGGATGTCCGGACGAGTAACAGCAAGATAATGAAGTCCACCGACGAGGCTCCGATATAGTGTAGGATCGGCAAAGGGAGTATTCGGCCCTGGGGATTGACGGACTGCCATGGGAGTGACCGCGGGTTTGCAGTCTGTCATTCCAGCTCGATTTAGAAGTTCAAGGGTATATTTTGTCTGATGCATCAATATGGTTCCCGATTTGCGGATGAGTTCGAGGCCAAGAAAGAACTCCAGAGGACCGAGGTCCTTAAGTTTGAAGTCACGATGCATAGCCTCAGTAATTTCAGTGATGAGTGATGACGAGCTGCCTGTAATAACAATATCATCCACATAGATAAGAATGATGACTGTACCTCGAGAACAGTGAAGGGTGAAGAGGCTGTTGTCATGATGGTAGGTGCAAAAACCAAGACCCTACAGAAAAGTAGAGAGGCGTGTGTACCAGGCACGTGGGGCCTGTTTCAGGCCATACAGTGATTTGCGAAGCTTGCAAACATAGTGAGGACGATTGGGATTAACATATCCCGGTGGCTGAACCATATAGATGTCTTCCTCAAGATGACCATGAAGAAAGGCATTGCTGACGTCTAACTGATGAAGCGGCCAATCATAGTGAAGAGCAAGAGACAAGACCAAACGAATAGTCTGTTGCTTAACAACAGGGCTGAAGGTCTCCTTATAATCCACACCATACTCCTGATGATACCCTTTTGCAACCAAACGTGCTTTATAGCGAGAAAGAGATCCATCTGAATTTCGTTTGATGCGAAACACCCATTTGCACCCAATAGACTTTCGGTTACTAGGCAGAGGTACCAAATCCCATGTACGTTGTTCATTCAGAGCCTGAAATTCCTCATCCATAGCTTGGCACCAGAAACTATTTTTGGAGGCTTGGTTGTAGGTAGTAGGCTCAGTTATGGGATGTGCATCAAAGGGTATTTGAGTGTGGTAGACTTTGGGTTTGAAGGTACCGGCCTTGGCTCGGGTTGTCATAGGGTGAGTGTTGAGTGGAGGGTGATTAGGAAGGGGTGGTGGAGTTGTATGATGTGTGGACGGGGGTTGGGTGGGGCTGCCGTGGGAGCTGGGATGTGCAGCGGTGGATGGGGTGGCTGTATGTGTGTTAGGAGTATGATGTAGGGAAGTGGTGGGTTGTGTGGCAGTCGGCTGGGTGTTCGGGTGGGGGGTTTGGGGGTTCGGGTGGGTGGGTGGTTGGTTCGAGTGGGTAGTGGCGTAGTGGGGTACCGGGTTAGGTGCCGAGTGAGCCGGAGCATGAGCGTGTGAAAAGGACGGAAATAATGGCACAATGCCAAGTGGATTGGGGGAGTATGGAGTAGAGGAAAGACTTGTGTAAGGAAATTGTTCCTCCACAAAACGAACATGACGGGAAACATATGTTTTCTGAGATACAGGATCGAAACATTTGTAACCTTTGATAGTGGGATGATAGCCTAGAAAGAAACAAGGGGTGGACCAAGGTTGAAGTTTATGTTGAGTGTGTGGACGCAACCAGGGATAAACCAGACACCCAAACGAGCGGAGATGGATGTAGTCGGGTGGATGATTGTAGAGACGGGCATATGGAGTGGAGTTGGAGAGAGTGTGAGTGGGCATGGATTTATGAGGTAGTTGGCAGTAGCAAGGGCATCAACCCAAAAGGAAACAGGTAAGGTGGAATCATGGAGGAGCACAACAACTGTTTCTATTAGGTGACGGTGTTTGCGCTCAGCAACGCCATTTTGTTCAGGGGTATATGGACATGAAGTGTGATGAAGAGCCCCTAGACTTTGAAGAAAAACACCAAATGCATTGTTGACAAATTCTTTGCCATTGTCACTTCGAAAAATTTTGATTTTGGCATTAAATTGATTTTGAACCATTCGGTCAAAGTTGACAAAAACAGTATAAGCTTCGGATTTAAATTTCAGAGGATAAAGCCAAGTGAATTTACTGTAATCATCAACAAAACAGATATAATAACGAAAACCTTGAACAGAAGGAACTGAGGTTGGACCCCAAACATCAGAATGAATTAATTGAAATGGCGCAGTGGCCTTGTGTTCAAACAGTGAAAAAGGTAAACGACAAGATTTAGACACTGAACAGGACTCGCAATGTAATTTCCCTGAAAAATTAAAACCTAAGGAAGATAAAATGGATTTGGTGATGGCGGATGATGGGTGCCCAAGCCGGCGATGCCAGGTGGACGAGAGAATGGCTTGAATCACAACAGACGGAGACCTGGATGGAAGAGTGTATAGCCCATGCTCACAGCGGCCCGTGTACCGCACCCGGTTCGTGGTATTGTCCACTATCTGGAAATTAGTGTCATTAAAAATGAGGGTGCAGTTATTTTCTTTAGTAAAGCGATAAACAGATAAAAGATTGGATGTGAGGGAAGGGACGTGGTGAAGGGTTGAGAGATGAAATTTACCATTTGGGGTATAGACATACCCAGAGCCGGTGTTTGTGATGGGAAGGGATTGACCATTGCCTACTGTAATAGTTTCTGAGCCATGATACGGATGAGGAGCTTGAAGTTGTGAATAATCCGACGTCACATGGGTGTTAGCACCTGTGTCTAGATACCAATCGCCAGATTGAGCGTTTGTGGACGCATGCATCGCCCTTGATCCGCCAGACTGGCGATTTACATTCTGCGAGTCATCATAACGATACCAGCAATTAGCCGCAAAATGGCCCCGTTTAGCACAAATTTGGCACATCAGAAGATCTCGTGTGGGCCCCCGCTGGTTTCCTCGTCCCTGTCCGCGGCTTGACTGGAAGCTGTCCCTCGGTGGAGGCCCGCCTCTGCCTTGCTGCCCGGCGTTCCGACGGTCACCGCCGCTGCTGCCTCGCCCTTGGTTACGGCGATCGTCACCGCGACCCCTGGCTGAGCCCCCGCTGCCAGCCGAGTAAAGAGCCGTGACGCCAGGGGTGGAACTGGCTTCTCCGAGCAGTAATTTGTGTTCCATGTCTAGATTCAATTCTTCTGCATTAAGCCATCCAGACAGTTGATTCAGAGTGATTTCGACAGGTGAGAGGCGAATATGCTGTTTGAGAGAGGAATAGCCAGACGGAAGACCACGTATCACGGCATTCACCACGTCTCGTTCAGGAATAATCTCATTCACAGCATCTAGGTCAGACAGAATAGAGGCCACATCATCAAGGTATTGAGTCATCGTCTTCGTTCCCTTCCGAAGAGTATGCAATCTGTCACGCAACTGAAAAATATGAGCCGTGGACACAGAGTTGTACCTTGAGGCTAGTGCGTCCCAAAGTGAAGCCGATGTGAGAAAACCCCGGGCGTATTTGTGCACAGAGGGGCTAATAACGGCGAGAAGACAGGCTCGGATCTGAGTGTCTACGATCATCCACGGAAGGTAGTCGGGATTTGGGAGTATGACGCCGTCCTCCTCGGCTGTCTCGGGCGGCGGCTTCTCCGCACCGTCAATCCATCCGAGCAGCAAGTTGGCTGCGAGGGCAGTGCGGACGTTAAGTGCCCAGGCCGGGTAGTTGTTGTCAGATAATTTTTCGGGGATGAGATTGTGGAGATTCCTGAGCAGTAATTTTACTCCAGACGGTAAATTTGACAGAGGATCAACAACCTTGTCCATGGCGCCGACCTACGGCGGAGGAGGGAGGCCGTGCGGCGTGGTGTAAACGGTGGCGGCGGCGCACACACGTCGGAAAAGAAAAGAGGAGAGATTAGGGTTTGGGCGGAAGAAGAAACCCTAGCTTTGATACCATGATATAATTTAATAATAATTGATCTTATTGATATTGAAGGGGTTACAGCTGTATATATAGAGAACTGAAGAATAACTAAATACAGAATAACCCAGATGTATTTAATAATTATATATGTAGTCTATTAAACATAAAAACTTTCATGGATAAAAGACCTACCTGAGAAGAAGACCTTTTACCGGAGAAGTAAAATCGGAGAAGAAGACCCACTAAAATATACTACTTGCTAGAGGAGAAAATTAGCGAGTTGGAGGAGAAATAATAAAGGTCAGATGAAAATTCAAAAATATCAAAGCTCAGAGAAATAGCGAAGCTCATTGTAGCTCAAAAATAGCAAAACTCAAAAATCAGAGACATTGTAGCTCATTAATAGCTCAAAGAATCTCGATTCCTTGAACGGAGCTAATGATATTGAGCGAAGAAGACCAAATTAAATGGAGCTAAGTCAAAATTGTTTGAGCTTTCTATCATGTGGGTTGTCTAATGAGTATTGAATGAGAAGAATGAGCAATGGGGGTTTTCCTAATCCCTAAGACCAATTTTGACATATTTAATTTTTTAAAATAAATATAATTAAAAAAAGCGGATAAATAATTGTTGGAGGAATTTTTTTTGGGTAATGTCATTTTTCATCATAAAATAGCCATGACTATAAATAGTCTATAGCAATGGTTTGTACATAGATAATTCTATAGGGACGGTTGTACATATTAGGCGACGGTTAATTTTAATTTTTGTTATAATAGATTAGACAACAATATGTGACGGTTAAAACCGTCGCTATAGATTGTTTATAATAATGGTTATTACACTGTCGCTTTTTAATCATCGCCATACCTGTCATTTCTAGTAGTGTCGGCTCTTAAAGAGTAGCAGTTTGTTGGGGAAGTATGCCAAAAAGGTTCTTTTGAAAACTATTTTGTGGTTTATTAAAAAGTTATGAAAAATTTGCAAAATACCCTATTTAATCCACATCACCACAAATTTATCCAACTCAACAAATTCACACACAAGCTTTTTAATACTACACTTTAACCCAATATTTCTAACTTAACAAATTCATCCCCAAGTTTTTAATAATACATTTCACACCACTCCATCATCCACCATTATAAAATATCTAGGTTTCCCAAAATATAAAAAAGAATCTAAAAGCTAAAAATAGAAGGTGGTTCTTTTCCTCCAAAAAAAAGCTCCGATTTCGGCATCCTTTCCGGCGTTATTTTCCAGCGATCAGCTCTAAATCAGTCCACAAACCTCATATGCTCATCCATTGCATCCATTTTAACCCATTAGTTTGTTATCTTCTCAAACACACTTTTCTCCATTGTTAAAAAGCTTTAAATCAGTCACATCAGTTAAAAACTCTTTAGAAGTATATTACAATAACTGAGGCGACTCCAAGTTCATTTCTCTATTCCATAAACCCAACGACCATTGATTAGAAGCAATATTTACAATTTCAAGTTTCTATATGGATATTTGCGCAGTCATCAACCCATCATCATAATTCATCAACCGTGCATATATCCTGACATAGACCCTAAGCTTAATCTACCATCGACCAAAGGTTAATTCTAGGATGTCTATTACAGAATTTGTTCTGGTTGTAGGTGATTTCATAGGAGAATGGTTGAATACTCCCAGAGGTTGGAAATGGAGATATTTTACCAAGGTGATACTGCTCATTGTTGTTCGTTGCAACAGTTCATACGACGAATTGGTTGCAAGCACAAAGCAGATTGGGGATCTAGATTGTGCGTCAAGCAACGTGGTGATTAGTTATCTAATGCATTCAAGGGAAAAGGTGAATCCTACGATTATAAATAATAATGCACGTGTGTCCTTCTATATGATAGATGTTGATGTAGATGGATTTAGGCCTATTTTAAGGATAAATGTAGTCGACAGGTCCTTTGAAGGACCGATGAATTCATCACCTTCCCCACCTCGGTGCTGGACAGTCAACAACGATTTGAATGATTACGAGAGCGATGACGATCATCCCATGAATATGGAAGATGACTGAGTGCATATGAAAGACGTTTTATCGGACTCACAAGATGCAGAAAAAGACTATAGAACGGGATCCCAACTAGTATATTTCTTCTCTGACGAAATCGATTTCTATCGTGATCAAACATTTGCCGACAAGAAAAAACTAAAATACTACTAGATGGAGCAGCAGTGAGGCAGTATTTTGATTATTGTATGGAGAAAAGCTGTACCAAATTATTGAAGGCAAAATGTCTATCTCCTAGTTGTGGCTGGTTGTTGTAGGCAAGGAAGTACGAAACCTCGGACAGATTTCATATATACAAGTATGTCGGGGTGCACACGTGCGGTGTTGAACACGCCACCCGCAAGTACAAGAAAATATCATCCGAATTGGTTTTTTCTCTATGCATAAATCATTGTTAAGATGGAAAGGGTCCAAGCATAAGTGAAATTCAAAAGATTGTGTTCAAGGAGTTGCATTGCCATGCAAGCTACTGGATGTGTTGGAAAGGAAGTGTAATTGTAAAGAACATCATTCGCGGGACATCGAAGCACGGATATGCTTTCTTGCCTATTTTTTCCCACATAGTGGAGTTGTTTAATCCAGGGTCTTTCTACTCAATCATGGTAAACTAGATTGATGGATCATTCATTTACTAATTTTTAGCGTTCGGAGCTTGCATACGGGGATATGCCAACATGAGAAAGGTAATTGCCATCGATGGCACACATTTGTATGGAAAGTACGGGGGCGTGTTGCTTAGTGCAGTTGCACAAGACACTAAAAATCACATCTTTCCAATTGCCTTTTGTGTCGTCGATAAAGAGAATGATGCTTCTTGGACCTTCTTCTTACAGAAGTTGAAGTCTATCATAGAAGATGAACCATATCTATGTGTCATCTCCGACATGCACATTAGCATTACTAATGCCTTCTCCCGTGTATACAGTCGTGCATATCACAGACTTTGCATAAGGAACCTCATTGAAAATCTTCATGTAAATCGACACTGTGGATAAAATCTTTATCTATTCTACGCCGTGGCAAAGGCACATTCCTTTGATGAGTTTAGTGAGAATTTTGAGGAATTGAAGTATAGTTGCCCCGAGCTAGCACATGTCCTTGAAAATGTGCTTGGTTTTGAAAAATAGAGTAGAGCACACTTCTCAGATAGAAAAATCCTAAGGGATAACAAGAGTGAGAGTGATCCCTAGTATGTGACTAATCCAAACAGGGTTCTCAACCAATACACGCTATTCAGAAATGGTGTTACTGCCAAGATCAATATCTTGGAGAGGAGTTGTTCTTATCGGAAATTTGACTTGGTGAAAATACCGTGCGAACATGCGATGGCAGCTTTGCGAGCAAAGTATGACGATGGCATAGGTTATGGAAACTCCATCAACGAGCACTCTTCGCCAATTTATAAAGGTGCAAGTTACCTTCTCGCATACTCGGAAGCAATTAATGTTGCCCCTCCAGAGGCCGAATGGAATATGCCACAGAAATTGCTAGACTCTAAATTTTCTCCAACCCTATACGATCCCAAACTCGGAAGGAGAAAATTCAAATGCACTAAGGGCGTCAGTGATACGTTCAAGTCCAAAAGGAGGAATAGGTATTAAATATGCAAGAAATCTGGGCACAAAAGAACCACGTGTAGCATGGCCAACAAAACATAGATAGGGTTTATTTTTCTTCAGTTGTAAAGCTGCTATTTTGGTGTATAAATATACATTTCAGTAGAATTTAACGTTCAGTTGTTATCGACTTAAATCTTTGTCTACGATAGACTACATACATTCTATGGTATATATTTAATGCGGTCTATTAAATAATATATATTTGTTATATGATTAATCATCAAACACGCTATGTAGGTATTTATACTGCCATATCTTTCTAATAGATACTTTGAATCATTATTTCCTGTTCCCAATTAATTAAAACCTTCAAACACGTCTGTTCTCAAGAAAAACCACTGGTATACGCAAACCAAACATTTTCTATTCCAACACGTGTCTACTGACCATTGGTTCGATATATGAAAAGACGTCATCTATAGGTCTATAAGTACAGGCCCTATTTTTACGTAACCCTTCACTTGTCCCTAAACCCAAAACATCAGAAAGCCTCTTCTTCTTCCCCCAAAACATCAAAAATCATGCCTAGTCGCAGAATTGCCCTTCGCCCAATCAGACGAGTTCCCCCTCATCACTACAATTTACTTCTACTTCTAAATGATTTTGATCGGCTATTCTACGGCCTAGGAGAAGACCACCATTACTTGGAGTGTGAGCTCCGACGAATTGCTCGTTTCCTTCGAGCAATTTGGAGCGTGTTGTAATGGACGGGAACGACTACATCACCCTCCATCATCCTCATAATTTAGTTTACTATTTTTTTTATTTATGTTGTTAAGTTTTTGTTGGTTTGTTCATTGTTGAAGAAAGTTTCTTAGTAGGACTTTGTTAGAAGAAAGCTTCTTCCATTTTCCCCCAATTTTATCAAGTAATCCAATGAACAAGTTTAATGTAAGTTTCAGTTTCAGTTTAATGAACAACTTCAGTTTGAACGTTATGTTTACCACATTTATTATGATTCATTATTTTTGTTGTGGCGGTTATTCTTCTGTACAAACACAAATTTCAAATATGTATGTCTCATTCAATTAATAGTACTATAGTTTGACTTAATTAATTTTAACTTTCTGTGAAAAGTGATATATATAAACGGCTTGAGACATTGTAGAATTTTTAAAAACAATGTGTAGACCACGTTGATCAATGTGCACTGCCATAGACCGTCACTTGGATGTAGTTAAAAAATGAATATATAAATTAAAAAAATAATTTAGTGTTGATTTCTATGTAGTGTTGATTTCTACACATGTGAGTGAGTGTAAACAAGGCACACAATCATATTAGATCTTGTACAAAGTGAATTAAGAAGTCTGTGAATGGGTAGTGATTGAATGTTCAATATGCTAAGAGTAATGTGTGCCAAATCACAAGTTGTATTAAGGATATATATTGTATTTGATGACTAGACATTCCACACACTCCTTCCATCACCACCCCTAAATCAAAATAGTGTGTGGAATGGATAGTGGTTGAACAATCATCATCCTCAATACAATATATATCCTTACTACATATTTGTGCTTTGACAAACATTACTCTTAGCATATTGAACATTCAACCACTATCCATCCACACACTCCTTAATTTACTTTGTACAAGCCCTAATATGATTGTATGTCTTATTTACACTCACTCACATGTGTATAAATCAACACTATATTTTTTTAAAATTTATATATTTATTTTTTAACTACATCCAAGTGACGGTCTATGGCAGTGCACATTGATCAACGTGGTCTACGCATACTTATGATATCAATCTATGCACATCTAAAGGTATAAGTCTATGGACGACCAGTCTAATCGATGGACCCTAAAATCACAAGTATATTTTTTACATGATTACGCATACTTATGTAATCAGAAGATCAATCAATGCACTATAGAAGGTATAAGTCTACAGTAGACTAGACAAATCGATGGATAACATAGGTCATAATCTACGACGGTCTATTAAGTGTCACCACCAGTTCAAAAAATAAAATTACTGTTCCAACGGTAATAAATGGCTACTTTTATAATCCATCAGTGTCAACACTTTATTTTTACTTCATATATAAGGTCGGTCATCCCTCATTATTTTATTTCATTCGCTTTGTTTTGTTTTTAAAAATTCTACAATGTCTCAAGCCTCTCAAACATCTAATTCTAAAAATATTCTAATTTTTCATTGTGGGAATGCAGCTGTCCTGAGGACGTCACACACAAACTCAAATTCAGGTCACAAATTTTATAATTGTGCAATTGCGAAGGTGAGCTGCGTGTGTCTTCTTATGAAGTTAAGTTAGTCGGTATGTAATTATTATTTTTTTCTACGATAATGGAGCAGGCTCATTTTTTAAATGGCATGATGATCTATCACCTCCAACCAGTCCATCAACGTTGAGTCCGGGACCCGATACATCAAATTTTCAAGGCTTGGCAAAATTTAATCTACTACAAAGGCTCCAACAATGCGAAGAAAATAAAGACTTTCTCATGAATTTGTTCAAAGAAGCCGAAGAACAGAGGGATCACTTTAAAGTGTTTCTACATGACACCAAAATAGAGAGGGATCAACTAAAACAAAAATTTATTTTGGCCAAAGAAAGGGAGAATGGCCTAAAAATGATGTTATGCGCTATAATGCTAGTATTCGTTCTTTGGAAAGGTGTAACATGGGTGCAGTGATATTGAAGGAATAATAATACTTCTATTTTTCTATAATGTTAATACTATTTTTGATAAAATCATGGTCGATCAAACAACATGTCGACTTAAAACCGACCAGCATGGTAATAATAGACCATACATGCAGTATACGAAAGATTAAGTATGCATTCTACGACATCAACCATACACTGTACCAACTATGAAAACACCCCTCATATTCAAATGGCCATGCCACTAATCAGTTTGATAGAGACAGATTCAATGCAGAATCATAACCACTATCATAAAATAAATAAATGTTTCTAATATCCTACCAACAGATCCTTAAACTTTCATACTTGTCAAATAAAAAAAATATTTGTCCGATCCTAACTACTGATCATTCAACAACGCATTAACAATATTAGCATTCAAATGTCTTTTTCCTTGTCTTCCTCATCAACTCAAATGTTACTGTTGATTTCACCTACGATATCCTTGACCACATCTTTTTGGTCAGCTTTAGCTCTTTTTTTCTTAGCAGCTGCAGCTGCTTCTTCATGCTTTCCTTCTTCTCCTTCTATTTTAGCATCTGCAGTAACTGGTGCTTATTCGGCTGGCGCTTCTTTACCTTCTTTTTTTTTTCTCAACATCTATTGCTGCTTCTTTTTCAGCTTCTTCTTCTGCTTTTACAGCTGTTTTTTTTGGACTTTCTTCGACTGGTGCTTCTTCACCTTCTTCTTCTTTTTTCTTAACATCTGCTACTGCTTCCTTTTTCAGCTTCTTTTTCTGCTTCTACAGTTGCTTCTTTTGGACTTTCTTCTTAGCACATATCTTCTTTCATTTCTTCTTCTTTTTTCTTTCCCGCCACAACAGAGGCCAACTCATCCATTTTTCTCCCTTTTTCTCCTTCTTCATTCCTCTCCAATTCACGAAGGTCCACATTCACTGTATCATCATATTACAAAGTGTTACTGATATTTAAAGATAAAAATTCATTAACAACATCAATTATTGATTGAATAAAGTTACCTTGCTCGTGTTGTCTCTCATCTTGTTCCTTTTTCTTCAGTCTTTTCTCTCTAATATAGGCAGCAATATCTAACACCGCTTCCTCGAGTGCAACAACATGCTTATAAAGATCCCCAGAGGATGAGGTTCCCGCTGCATCTTTAGAGGTGCTCGGAGTATCATCATCACCAATGCGTACTTCAATGAGGTTACCACCCAAATCCCCGTCATCATCATTGTCCTTATTTGAAATAAGTACAGTTACCCCTTCTAACTCTTTCTTTAAGTTGTCGAGGACGTTATTCTTCACCTCGTATGATATGGCTCAAAGGAAATCATGTAATCCATCTTCGTCTCACGAAGAGTAGGGATGATGTACGAGTACACGTTCTACAAATTATCAATTAACAATTACATAACATTTGATACAACAATAGTATTATTATTTCATAATAAAAAATAAGTTCATACTTGGAAACTTTTCCTTTGTACTTGAACGGGTCTCCTTCGATTATCTGGTCACTTTTTGTAGTGTGCCATCTGAGGATGCAGGGAATGGGAAAGGGCTCATCCGTTGATTTTCCAGCAAATTTTTTAAGATGAGGCAAGGCCTCGTAGATCCAAACTTGTAAGTAGTACATCAGTGAAAAAGAACTCAGAGTCTATGACATAGTAAAACTAAAACAAGAATCTACGATAAACGCACTAAAGGGTTTATTCTAGATACCAGGAATGCCCAGAAAAATCCGAATAGAGCATAGGATGCCTTCTGCTTCTCATCAAATACTTCCCTCTTCTTCTTCAGGTCACTTTTCTTCTTTAGATAGTCCAGGGTCAGTTGAAATGTCTCTTTCCCCCATAGATAATTCTCGAAAAAACTCAAGGAATCGACCATTCGAATCAGTTTTGTGTTGACAACCTTCATCAAATCTTTTGCAAGCAACATGGTGTGCAAGAACCACAGTAAATAACACTTAAATTTCTGGTCCTCATTCAGCTTATTCCCTCTGATCAGGTGTAGCAAGTTGGCCACCGTAATATTTTTGTTTTTCATCACCTTAAAGCAAAAATTCTCCCGCATTGCTAACACCTTCTTTATTTTTTATTCACTGGGGTATGATGAGCAGTTCAGCCCCGTGATCTAACAAAACTCTTTCAAGCCAAAACAGGCAGGCTTGTTGTTAACGCAGAACCACATCTCGTGACACATCTTATCATTCTTGATGCATCGCAACAACAAATAATGGACCTGCCCATTGAACTTGAGATGTTCTAGAAGGTTTCTCAGGTGTCCAAAACAGGACACCTTGAATCTTTTCTTCTACTCTTAGTCGACAAGAACTTGCTAGAATTATCGATATGCAGCCATTCTTGATCTGACCAATATCTTTTCCTGGGAAAGATCTACCCTCGTCCAATATCGTTCAAAGGTCATACCACTCCACGGAAATGAACCTTGAAAGAGATAGCACGGACAAGGGATCATTATCCCCATCATCACTATTTCTTCCACTATCTTCGCTCTCTTCACTGTCACCACTAACACTGTGCTTGGCAACATCGTCATCGAAATCGATGTAGTCGCTTATCTCCTTTAAGTTCGAATTTAATTCAAACACCAACTCTTTATTTTTCTTTATTTTTGAGACATTTCCAACTACCTTAGATTTTCTTTTTCTACTGCTACCAGCAGAATCAGAAATGGTACTGGCTTTGTGTTTAGAAAGGATGTATTTTTTACCTATTTTTAACACAATCTACACCTGCAAAACAAATCTCCCATTTTCAGTTCATAGACCACAAGTCTATCAACAAAAATAACTCAATGCTCAAATGAAACAACCCCCCTACCCCCAGTAAAAAAAAATTAAGAAATACCCCACCAAAACCTAATATGCAGTATCAAATTCAAACTAGTGCACCTAATTAAACTAATTAGGTATTAATCTTTTAATTTTCACTATTTCAGCCATCATATTTTAAATGAATTTCATACATTTAAAAATTGATTTCAATCTAGGGCATTCTCATTTCATAGACCATGGGTCGATTTCATAGATCATGGGTCTACGGACATAAGCAGGTCATTGTTCAAATCAAAATGCCAAAATAACTCTTCCACCATCAATCATTTCAGTACACACATCAATAACTGAAACCAAAATCCAACATGCAGTATCAAAACACAATAATTTCTAAAAATCAAACTAATGCACCTAATCAAACTAATTATCTATTAATCTTTCAATTTTTACTATTTTAGCAACCATATTTTAAAAGAATTTCATATGCCTAAAATTGATTTCAATCTAGGGCATTCTGATTTCATAGACCACGGGTCTACGAACAGAAACAAATCGTTGTTCGAATCAAAATGCCAAAATAACTTTTCAAATAACGATTATACCACCATTCAACACTTTTTTGCTAAACAAAGCCGGAACTAAATCAAAACTACTTAATCAACCAAATTCAAAAAATAAATAAATTTCCTACATCACTACGAATCAATTAGCAAAGAAATCTGTTTAAACGGATCTAGAAATGATCGCAACTTGATTTTAACTAACCTTACGAAGCAATAACGACTCCTTAGCTGCTGGAGAAGAAGAAGAAATGATAATGACAATTTTGGAATGAAGATTTCTTAAGCGGGAGTTGAGAGACTTGAAAAGGAGAGAGAGAGGGTTTTTTTTTATATTGAAATAAGTGGAGGGTACAAGTGTATTATATTAAATTTGTAAATTTTAAAAATAATGAAATGGTTCCTTGGTCCACCTGTGGAAACTTTTTCCAATTTTTTATACTCTAACATTAAAAATTAAATTAAAAATAATTTTAATAGATAAATAACAAAATAATTTTGGAAGTGAGTACCCTTACCAATTTTTCCCCAATTTGTTCACAAAACGACAAACTAAAACATGCATTCACTTGGTCAAATAAGAACAAGCAAGTAACACACAATAATCGACGAGACTTTAAAGTTCCTTTATAAATAAAATAATCAGAGGAAGAAGTGGACAAGAATCTGTAAATAGAAATAATTGTGCCGAAATCAATTGGTAGCCACAACCGACAAGAAATAGTAACAAGAACCCCCTTGCCAAGCCGAACGGGAATGGAACTCGACTCACGAACTCGAGAATGTTTATGTTTTTGTTGTTTTCTCCTCGTTTGTATTCTCTCTCTCCCCCTTTGACCTTTCATTTTTTTTTTCAAGTATTGTTCCTCTTTTTGTTTTCTTCTAAAAGTGTTGTGAAGAATGTTGGTCTTTCCCTTTCTTTCGTCTCATTCTAGGTGTGTATATATAAATGTGAATGGAGGGATTTGTGTAGGAGTTTGAGGGGGAGTTGGAGTGAAGGAGTTACGTGTGTGCGTGTGCATGGGAAGAAAAAAAGGAATGTGAGGGAGTTTGGGATAGTGGAGTGGTTTGGTGGGTTTAGGTCTTATGTTATATATATATGAAAATTAAAATAGTTAATTTCAGCTTACATGAAATTTTTAAGCATTATAAAATATAAAATTTTATATTTGATCAAAAATTAGGTTTTCACACAGCTATAAAGTACCCACTAGAAGAGTATGCCATGCTACGTGAACATCATGCTTCTGAAGCTACTTCAAAGAATTTCAAGTGACAGTACAAGTGAAGAAGTAATTTGAGTGAGTATATCACCATTTTGTGAGTTTCATGCCTAAATTATTATTCAAAAAACTCAATGAATTATCATGAACTTATTATGTCAGATCACACAGATGAATTCCTTTTTAAGATTTTCTTTATCTCTCGTCTTTGGGAAGCATTCACTTATTCCGAACTTAATTTGAAAGTCAAATTTTGATCTTGATGTTTTTGGAATGCCGCTAAATTTTCAATCAACTACTATCAATATCCATATTTAAAAATTATCTCAAACATTTTGCAACAAAAGTCCTAGATTAATAAACGGAATAATATGCTTCTGTGTTAAGTTTTTGTTCAATTGATGCTATTGTTAGGTTATTCAAAAATTTAAGAATTTATTTTCTATCACTATGAGCATTTGACAGTTTTTACCTTGATGATATATAGAGTAGCCAGGGGCGGATCAAGTGGAATCGATCTCGTTCAAACATGAGCGCACCGAAATGGGATTTCTTCTTTGCCACTAAATGAATAGTTCCTTTCCTTTTAGTTACGAGTTTTCAACTATCAATTTCTTATATAAATAATGAATTCTCAATATAAAGAAAGTATTCGTGCAAAAGTTACTGAGTTTCGAAAACTCCTATCCAATACATTTATCCTCGATTGAGAATAATATTTTATTGAGAAAATTCGATTACATGTAACATCTGTGATCTAGAACTTCATTATATTAAGGTATGGTGCACGGATGGCCATTTTTTATGATACTATTTAAACTTTAAGCAAGATTTGCATATTACGTAGTGCAAATATTTAGCACTTTTTAAAAAGTATAAGCTATGAAATTTCAAACTTAAGGATACAATTTCAAGACAAATGCATCATTTCGGCCACTAAATAGTAAGAGATCTACATTAAAATGATCACTATATATTGCTATTGTTTCTTCTTGTTATTTTTATAATTCTTTCTTTTTATCCAATAGCTGAAGTTGGAACCGTAAAATTAAGCTTTAGGACACAAATCTAAAGTTTGAACTAATGAACAGTATATGTACTAAAATTCCCCTTATAGAAACCTTCATCATTCCCTCCTCGAGTAGTATCTCAAGAGCCAGAAAATGTTTTACATCCACGTTCATGACTGGAAGAATTCTCATTGCCTTGATCCAGTCCTTGTCGTGTGGATATGGCCTCTTCCCTCTATCATATTCAATTATATCTTCTTCCCATTTGAACCTAGAAACTAACGAAGCAAATCCCGGGCCACCGAGAGTTGACCCTAGCTGAATAAGTTCATCCACCTATTCTTGAATTTATTGTAGAAGTTGAGGTCCATTATCCTATCACCAGCATCATAAGCATCCGAGTACGCTAATTGCCTACCCCTCATGAGACAGAGAATTTCATCAACATACTGTGCTATAAGAAGACAATTTTTAACTAGGTTAGTAATTTTAAAAAGGAAAAACAAAGTGGAAAGATGCAATGGATGGTCCATGTATTACACAAGGTTCTTTGAATATGTTAACAGATTACCCATCTAATGCAACTTATGCAACAAATGGATAATTTGTTGCAAAAGATGAATCACCAGTTGCACCAGAATACCCAACTGTTGCAACAAACAATACATATGTTGTGTAGCTTTTTCTTCATGGAGAAAATTTGAAGGCTAGGTTAGGACTGTTGCTCTTCTTATGACTGTTGGTCCAGCCAATTCCTTCTTTATTAACTCTACCATTGGGTCTGCTATTGTATCAATAAGACCTAGAGTAATAAAAGAAGTCATCTCCAACTCTTGCTTAGTAGGTACGATCCATGGATGTACAACCTAAAAAAGGTAGATACATTAAAATCAAACCATAATTTGCAGTTAGTTGGGTATTATGTTAATACAGACAACTTATGCAACAAATGATCTTTATTTTGAAAAAAATGACTCATATGTGGTAATAGATTAACCATCAGTTTCATCAGATTATCCATCTGTTGCATAAGTTGTAGTAGATGGGTAGTCTGTTAAGTCAGGTTCAGAGAACCAAAGCAATAGCTGGGTAATCTATTGCAAAAAATGACTGATTTATCGCAACTGATTACCAATCTGTTACACTAGACGGGTAATCTATTATGATAAATTGCACCATATAATCCATCTATTGCAACATATGAATAATCTATTTTAATATCTTTCTTTGAGTCAAATTATTTTACTTTAATTGAAAGAAGACTTACTGCATCATTTAAAAGGTTAAAGAGATCAACCTTCTTAATTCTTGTGTTGCTCTTTCAAGCCAACCACCTAAGGATCCTTGGATGAGAAACCTCATCTGGGTAATCCTTGACCTACTTTCAGAGGGGGGAATGACTTCAAATGCCTAAGCCTAAAAAATGAAACTAGGAAGCAAACAAAAAATGTCATATTAATTATTCAACATAAACTAATGCAAGAGTAAACAAATAATGATTAAATTTACCATGAAAGCCCACGAAAAGTTGTATAAGGTGATCGTCTTTGGGGATAGCTTTGTCAATAAATATTTGACAGTCAACTAGTAGCTATCATATTGTAACGCCCCAAATCTGGTACCCGGAATGCCATACGGTGCCCATGACCTCGAAGGACCACAAGCTAACCCATGACTGATATATGTACCTAATCACTGCATAATATACTGTATAAATATGGAAACATGTACTGAAAGGACATAAGGTTCAAACTGGATAAACATCTGATAAAATAATATTTGAAAATGGTATAACAATACCAAAGCAAATCTGAAATAAATGTTTGACATGCTATAGTCTAAAAGCCTCTAAACCGAACTGAATAAGGAGTTGATGGGACATGTACCCAACTAACTCCATTTACTGAAATAAACTGAAAACTGAAATAGTAATGTAATCATCATGTCCTCGAAGAATGAGGACTCACATCTGACTCTGTATACTAAATCGGGATGTTACTGATGCTCTGGAGATTGTGCTTCTAAACTATAGTATAAGACACCATAGCGCAAATATGTCAGTACTTTAAATGTACTGGTATGCAAGTGAGGTAGGCTGAATGCAATAGGTTCATATGCATAAACAATGCTAACTGAGTGACTAAGATGAATGTGAGAATACATGTATGCATACGTAACTGTAACTGACATCGTGATAGGACTGAATGCTAACTTCTGAATATTGAGATACTAATAACATGGAATTACTGATATCTGAGGGACTGATCTATGTTACTGATACATGAATAACTATTTCTGACAGTTCTAATTATGAAGAATTGGTTTGGTTGACTATGACTAACAGTCCTGAAACTGAATACTGATAACATAAGTTCTGATAACTGATATAAATAATAATATAAGTGACTGTATCTGACAGTCCTGATTGTGTAACTGAAACTGTGGGATGTATTCATCTAACTGACATGCCCCATACTAAGCTAACTGGGGTCCAACCTGTAACCCCAACTAGAAGGGTGTCAGTACCGCGTCACTGGTAAAAACAACTGCTATGGAGTCAGTCCTAATCTAGCAGGTGACCCCTGGGATCAGTCCTGTACATTTAAATGCACTAAAGAGTGATCCCTGAGTATGTCAGTCCTATCTAACGGGTGACATCTCGTACCTACGCTGGCTACGTAGTTCTGAAACTTAGGGATCGCTTCTAGAGATCTCAGTCTTATCTAGCATGTGAGTCCCCATCCCTAGGCTCACTCGGTGCTGAATCCTACTCCCATCTGAAAGACACTGAACTGATTAATTAAGCTGAATTGATTAACTGAACTGAACAATACTAGTGGTATTATTTAGCAGAGCTAAACTGAATTTACTGAGTTTCGTTGACTGAAGGAGTGTACCAAGTTCTGAGAACTGACTGAGAATACTGAAGTTACTGAGATTGACTGGGAATACTGAGGTTACTGAGATTACTAAGTAATAAGATCATTGAGATTACTGAACTACTGAGATTACTGAGATTTCTGAAATTTCGTGAGTCACATGACTAACTAAGTTCTATGGATCATAGCTTGACTGGGGAGATCGTGAAAACATGACATGGCTCTAGGCACACATCTAAATATTCAGGTACAAGCACCTTCAGGGCTCGATGAGAAAAAACTGAAATAGCATGGCTTACTTGAACACATGACCAACAACACAATTCATAATTCATATATTGAAGCACTTCACCAAACATATGATATGTATAAGCTTGTACATACATGGGGATTTCATGATATTATACTAGTTGGGCATTGTTCCTTCATCTAGGTATTTAATCAAACACATGGTAGGCATAGCACATGTAGACAACATTATACAACAATTAATCATCATAATTCATCTCTAATTTCATCATCCTAGGGTTTATTCATAGGTTCACATGAATATACATCTATACAAATAAATTTCACATAAAATTGATCACCCAACATGGATTTGAATTCAATTGATCATTCTCAACATAAACAAAACAAACCCAACATGAAATTCATAAAGAAATCCATAAACTTAAACTTAGAAAAGAAATTCTTAGGCTTCATGGACGAAAGGAGTCCATGAATGAACACTATGCATACCTTAGCTTGTGATTCTATGAAGATTGACGGAGAGATTCTTTAAATTTGATGGTGAATTTCCTTGGAATTGAACCTTCTATGAAAACCCTAGGGCTTGTTCTTGAGAGCTTTTGAGAGTAATTGAGTATAAGTTGTTGAATTATGGCCAAATATCGTGTTATAAGGCTTATATAGGGTGAGAAATTGACCCTTTTAATCCTAGGAGACGTATTTAATTTCTGAGAAAATTTCTTGATTTTCATCCTTGGTGCAATGCACCAAGTCGCTGGAAAGTAACAAATGGGAAATTGCACGGTAGCGCGACGCGGAGCTATCGCGTTGCCACCTTGTCTACGACCAGAAAGTTTGGTGCGACATGCCACTATTGCGGAGCAACACTGGAAATTGATAATTGTCATTTGAGCTATCTCCGCGATGCGCTGAAGGCTCAGGCGATACACTGTATCACTAAAAAGGCTCTAACTCTTCGCCCGGGTGTCAGATTTGGGCGAATCTGGTATCAATGGAAAGCTTATTGAATTTTCCACATGACAAAAAGTGAAAATATTAAAAATACCACGTGTACAAAAATGGATTTATCTTTCAAAGAAAGCTTCTAACATTCTTGGAAAAAAATTTCAAGCTAGGAAAAGTATGAGTATTACACATATCCCCAGGGATAATTGTTGAATTTCTCAAAATCCTCAGCAAGCTCCAACAAATCATCTTCTATGACTTTGTAGACGTATCTTGCCAATATAACAGAATTGGCAAACCAAACTAAGCACAAATGCTCCTTGTACTTCTTTGGTATGGCTTTATCCTTAAGATCTTCTAACATTATCATGGCTTTGTAGCCACGTCCAATAATATTTCACCAATCCATCTATTTTTTCCTTGCATTTGTTGGGTTTGGTGGGTGGTCACTTGGACGATGTCTTGCCTTTATTTGATGGTGGTGGTTTGGCTGTCATGCTTGCATTGGAATTTTTGAGGGGTGTTTTCTTGATGAGAGGTTCTTTTGGACGATTGCATATCAAGCCTGTCACTATGGAAAACCTTTCATGCCAAAAAAAACTGGCATGCTTCAGTAGTTCATCCCCCACGTACTTGATCCTGCGCTTGAGAAGACCATATGTTATGCTCATTTAGAAACATGCATTGTTTTCCACAGGCAGATTAAGAAAGTGTCCAAAGAAGCTCTTTTTAAAAAATTCCTCTACTTTTTCCTTCTTCAATAGTGTTCCTAAATTCATCAAAAGATTTTCCCAACTGAGATTTAACTACAAAATCACCAATTAGTTCTGCAAGATTATCTATTGGCATCTCAACTTGAGACCTATCAATACTAATAATTTTGATAGGGTCATGCTGAGATTTTGATCTTAATTCACGTCCCATTGGTGATGCATTATCATCATGTTGATCATCATCATCTTTCTCACTTTCTATTTCCTCCTCTTTTTGTTTATCTTCTTCTTCTTCTTCCTCCCCACTTTTATTTTCCTCACCACCCTTTATAGACCCTTCCTCACTTACCTCAATATCGTTTTCATAACGTTCCTCAGCTTCACTTTTCCCTGACTGAGATTGTTCAGGAAGTTCCTCCGAATCCATTTGTACTATAGACTTTCTTGTTAGATGGTCAGAAATTGATCCTCTTTCAGTTTCTTTTTTTTTTTGGGAGACATTTTTTTACCTACAAACAAGAGAAAAACAAAAACACATTACAATTGATGTCTGCAAAATTTTTAAACAAAGGTAAGAAAAAATTCAATAAATTTTTACATGTCACATTACAAAAAATATTCCAACAGATAACCCAATCAGTTGGAACAGATGAATCATCTATTACAACAAATGCACCATCTATTGCAACAGATGAACAATCTATTGGAGGAGATCAAAACAATCTTTCTATTGGTTTGTTTTATGGAAATAGCTGAAAAATTTGTTGCAACAGATGGAGAATCTATTTGAAGACATATTTTAATATATCCTAATAGACGTTCCACCTATTGCAACAAATGGAAGGGAATCTATTTGAAGACATATTTTAATATATCCTAATAGACGTTCCACCTATTGCAACAAATGGATCACCAACACCAACACCACTAGTACCACTAATACCACCACCACCACTAATACCAACACCAATACCAGCATTACCAATAGCACCATTAACACCACCAATACCAATACCAATATCAACACCACCAACACCAACACCACCAATAACACCAATACCAACACTACCACCAATACCACTAATACCACCACCACCACCACCACCAATACCAATACCACCACCAACAATAATAACACCAATACCAACGCCATAAACATCACTACCACCACCAATACGAATGCCACCAACACTAATACCACCAACACCAATACTAATCCCACCAACACCAACAGCACCAACACCAATACCAATGCCACCAATACCAGCACTACTAATACCTTCACCATCACCAACACTAATATCAATGCCACTAATATCACCAACACCAACAATAATGCCACCAATACCAATACCACCACCACTACCAACACCACCAATAACACCACTAATACCAATACCAACCCCAACACTACCACCACTAAGATCACCAACACCACCAATACCAACACCACTACTAATACTACCATCACCACCACCACCGCCACCAATACCAACACCGCCACTAATACCAACACCCCCAACACCAACACTAAGACCAATGATACGAACACTATCAACAACACCACAAACACTATCCAACAATACAACGAGAAGTAAAAAAATACTGCAATAAAATTTAGGGTTTTCTTGAGTTTTTCTTACTTTTTTAACATCAAAACTCAAAATTATTTACCCATTCTCAAAGATGATATAATTAAAATTCTTCTTTTCCATTATTAACTATAAAGCCCTAATTTTTAGAAAAAGGAACAAATGTAGAACTCTTCTCAAACTTTGTTACCTGAGAAGAGAGAAAACCATAGAACAAGTAAGAGGAAGTCAAAAATAACAACTATATGATAGAAAATGAAAAGAAAATTGATCTGTTGTTAAGGGTTGAGCAATATATTGGTAGTTTTTATTTGTATTATTCAGAGAGAACTCAACATTTGAAATGATAAGACGTTTTTCCCGTAAATGATTTATTTATATGGGTTGATTTGTATTTTGGAAAATAATGACAAGTTTTGAAAATATCAATTTGGTCCGAATTGATCTTAGTTAATTTTTTAAAAGAGATAAATTTTAATTGTTTCAAAATAAATTGTATTAATTTCACTAAAATTAATTTTAGTTATTAAGTTCAATTAGGACATTATTGAATTTAATATTAACTTAACAATGACTTGATATGAATCGATTTAACTCAAATTGATCAATTGATGACTTAAGTCAGGTCGACCGCAATACCAATATCATGCAATTCCAATAACTAAATTGAAATTATAGTTGAACCTATGAACTCATCCCTAATTTTAGCTAAATCAATTTAGATATTTCAAACAATGTCTTGATATGAATCATTTCAACTCAAATTGATCAATTGATGACTCTAGTCAGGATGAACGTAATACCAACATCATACAATTGCAATGACTCAATTAAATTATAGTTTAACCTAGGAAATCATCCCTAATTGTAGATAAATCAATTTAAAGATTTCAAATAATGACTTGATATGAATTGTTTCAACTCAAACCAATTAATGACTCAGGCCAGGACAACTGCAATACCAACATCATCCAATTACAATAACTCAATTGAAATTGTAGTTGAACATAGGAAATCATACCTAATTGTAGCTAAATTAATTTAGATATTTCAAACAATGGCTTGATATGAATTCATTCAACTCAAATTGATTAATTAATGACTCAGGTTAGGATAATCGCAATACCAACATCATGCAATTGCAATGACTCAATTGAAATTGTAGTTGAACCTATGAATTCATCCCTAATTATAGCTAAATAAATTTAGATATTTCAAATAATGGCTTGATATGAATCGTTTTAACCCAAATTAATTAATTATAATGACTCGGGTCAGGACGACTGCGATACCAACATCATGCAATTACAATGAATCAATTGAAATTATAGTTGAATCTATGAACTCATCTTAATTGTAGCTAAATTAATTTAGATATTTCAAGCAATGACTTGATATGAATTGTCTTAACTCAAATTGACCAATTAATGACTCAGGTCAGGACGAATGCAATACCAACATCATATAATTGCAATGACTCAGTTGAAATTATTGTTTAACCTTTGAACTCATCCCTAATTCTAGATAAATTAATTTTGATATTTAAAACAATGACTTGATTTGAATTATTTCAGGACTAACTTATTGCAATAGATAATACATTTATTGAAAAATAATTAAATAATTATATACATCTATTAAAACAGATGTTCAACCTGTTGCAACAGATGACTTATCTATTGGTCATTATCAAAATAAACATATCCATATATTACAACTGATAACTTATCTGTTGTAAATTATCAAACAGATAAAGAAATCTATTAAAATAGAAGTCTTATCTATTGTAAATTATATAATAGATGTTGCTATATATTGCGCCAGATGATTGATCTGTTGAAAATTTTCTAATAGATGTTGACATCTACTACAAAATATGATTTATCTGTTTCAAGATCTATTTTTATTTTAAAGCAATTTTCTGTTCGAAATAAAAAAGAAAAAAATACTAAGGCAGTAAAAAATATTTGTTGGATAACTCAAAAATCTCCTTCTTGAGTTGTCTAATCTTTCCTTTTCAATGTCACCATCACCGTTTCCTCGTTCTCATCAAAGAATTTCACCATCATCAATTATTAATTTAATTAATATTTAAATCCATCTCTAGAATTATCTCTCCTTCAGCCGTAAAATAATTCATCTCTCTTCTTTCTTTTTCTCTCCTCTTTAGGGTAAATCCAATCGTGTCCCTTTTTTCTCTCTTTTCTCTCTTTTATCTCCTATTTCGCATAAGGATCCTTTTGGATATCAAATGATCTATTTCTTTTATCCACTGAAATTGGTGTTTTGATCCCTTTGCTTTTGACATAGGAAGTATGGTTCACTATTTTTCTTGCCTTCTCATCTTTTTCTTTGCATGTTATTTAAATTAGTTATTTACATCTGTTGTTTTTTTATTTATTTACCCATTACCATATCCTATTTATTGAGAAAATTGAAGGAAAGGTCTCTTTAAGTCTTGAATGAATGAACCGTTATTTTTATTAAAATATATGAAAAAAAGTTATCTATTGGGAGAACTTAAAAAGCCTTGTTGGTAGAATTGGTTTTTTAATTTATATTTTATTTGTTTCTTTGTTGTTGATGTTGTTGGTGTTGTTGGAACATATGGTGTTGGTGTTGTTGATGGTGTTGGAACATATGGCGTTGTTTCTTTGTTGTTGATATTGTTGTTGATTGTGTTGGTGGTGTTGGAACATATGGTGGAAGATATTAAAATAGGTCTTACAACAGATGACCTATCTATTACAACCGATGAATCAGTTATTGGAATAAATCCAAATAACTCTTACAATAGATGACCCATCTGTTGCAACAGAAGAAACATCTGTTGGAAAAAATCAAACAAGTATCAAGGCTGGTTTGATTTATTCCAATAGATGACCCATCTGTTGCAACATATCGGTTACCCGTTGTAATAGATTTGTCACATATTGCAAAAGATGGCTTATCCGTTGAACAAATGATTCATTTGTTAAACAGGTGGATAATTTATTGCAACAAATGGGTCTTCTATTGGAATGTTTGTTGTAATATGTTGTATTTATTAAATTTTATGTTTCCCTTTTTAAAATTATGCAGACATCAATTGTAATGTTCTTTTTGTTCTACTTTTATTTGACATCAATTATTTTTCTCTTATTTGTAGATAAAAGGAAGTGAAAGTGGATCAACTTTTGTCTGACGAACATAAAAGGCTAGAGTAAAGATGGGTTCAGAGAAATAAGCTATTTACAGATGGAACCACTTCATATGTTAGAGGCATGTATTACTGGTCATGTTATCGTGAAAACACACATAGAGTATACTAATTTTGTGAATGTTGTTCTTTACCAATTAGGCATTAATCATTCAAACAAGATATTGCATTTTACAGTTAAGATTGATAGGTTCGAACTAATAAGGCTAAGGGACCAAGTAGGTGGTGTAAATATCCTGATACAGTTTAATCTTGGTTTTGCTAATGTTTATGTGTCAAGTTTGGAGAAGGGATCAACTTTTTGGTCAAAATGTAAAGATTCAATAGTGATTGGATTGATTTTAAGGGTTTAATGGACTTTTGAAAGGCCTCCGAAGCCTCACACTGCTGCGAACAAAAATGAAAATTAATACTGTTATTACCCTGGGCCAAATTTATATGGTTGGGTTGCTCGAGGTAATGATTATACAATAAAAGGTTATTGGGAGAATATTATCTAGGGGAAGGGGAGGTGCTTAAGAGTATATATCAATCCTTACTTTATTAAAGAAGAAACACAAGGTAGAAAGGAATGCGTAGTGAATCTGGCCGATGAAATTTGACATGAAAATGAAAAAACCAAATAAGCTGAAAAAATAAAAGTATATCCAAATATGAAAATACATCACTCGTTGTTGAAAAGAAAAAGAGTGAAGTGGACTGGAGTTGGACACTTCGCTAGGTAACTACGACTAGTTAGTGTAGCCTGAATGATGAACCGCAAAGCGCATGATCAGAACTCAATGGAATTAGCTTAGAAAAAACCAAGGGGTTGTAAGATAGTCAGTCAGGAACATAACTTAAAGCAATAACTCCTGAAGTAAAAATAAGTGATCAAGCCAAAGTGGCAATTTCTGAAGTTAAACTTGTATCCTAGGCCTTCTGCTTGTGGTTCTGGTCAAGTCAAAGGCAATGGAAACAAAAAGGCATGGGATTTCTGTCCAACTTCAGACCTTTTTGTTTCTACTTCCATTGAACTGGCCAGAACCACAAATAGAAAGCATGGGATTCAAGTTAGACTTTAGAAATTGATTCCTTGGCTTACCTTATTTTTAATTTAGAAGTTCTTGGTTTAAGTTTCGTTCCTGACTAACCATCTTACCAATCCTCCATGTTTACCAAGTTGCTTTCTTAAAGTTTTGATCCTGCATTTTATGGGTCAACATTCAGTCCATGGTAACGAGTCCCAGTTACCTAGAAAAGTGTCCATCTCTAATCCAATTTACCATCTTTCTTTTCAACAATGATTGACGGATTTTAGTTTTTGGATACACTTTCATATTTGCAGCTTATTCAGATATTTTATCTTTCAAGTCAATTTCATTGGCTAGATAGGCTAGAAGTTGCTTTCTTACTCCCCTGTGTTTTCTGTTTAAAAACATCTAAGTTGATATATGGTCTTCTCTACATCTCCCTTTTCATGAAGGTATTCTCACAAGCACCTTCTACTGTATATAGTCTCCCCAAGCACCCCATCAATATAAATATGCATCAGGGGAATTTCTATTGATTTTCTCCATTCTTGTTTGCTGCACTGGGAGGCTTCAAAGGCCTTCTCAAAGTCCATTGCACCATTAAAATCACTCCAATCACTATTAAATCTCTATAATGCCATCAAATATTGATATCTTCTCAAAACTTGATGCATAAACATGAGTAAAACCATTATTAAATTGTAACAGGGTATCGACACCACCATTTTGGAACCCTTCGGCCCTATCAGTTCACACCTATCAAAATTATCTATAAAATGTAGGATATTGTTTGAAGGATCAATGTCTAGCCGGTAAAAAACTGCATTCACCAAATCATTGTACTTTATGTGTGTTGTCATGATAACCTGATCAGTAATACATAACTCCCATGCATGAAAGTGGATTCGTCCATCTCCACGCACCTTATTCTTCCTGCCCCATCAATGTCAAACAATGTTTAATCTTTTGTTCTCATTGTGAATTAGTATATAAAAATATGGAAGCTCAAATGGCAACCATCTTCATTTTCAAAGGACTACATGCCCGTAAGGAAAAAATAAGTGCTACATATGTAATGCACTATGATCGTTGTAATAGTAAACTTGTGTTTTTGTTTGATATGGACTTTGATAATTTTAACTCATTGTTGGGGATGTAAATGTTATTACTCATATGATGTAATAGATGGACATTGGCTGGAAGAACATAATATAGTTTATCAGTCTAGATTGCATTCAACAACAGATGACTAATATTTGGAAACAGATGGGTCATCTGTTAGAAAAAAAACCTCTACTTACAACAGATAGCATATCTGTTGCAATAAACCTGTTGGAAGAAGATAATCAATTCTTGCCACTAGTTTGTGTTCTTCGAACAGATGACAAATCTGTATCAATAGATGGTCCATTTGTTGGAAAAATTGACTAAAAATGGTTATTAAATAAAAAAAAAAGTTATTGAAAGGGTGAAAAGTCATAAATTTTTGATTTTTTTAATAAAGAAAAATGGTTAATATAAATACTAAGGAAATAAATGATAAACTTAATTTAAAATCGTGAAAAAATGGTTATTTAATTTTAATAACGGATGTTAATATTAAATAGGCGAAAAGTCATGACTTTTAATCTTTTTTGTTTTTAAATCTATTTTTTTTAATTTAAATAATAAAAAAGTCACTAGTTTGAATTAATTAATGTATATAATAATTAAAAAAGAGGTGAACAATCATGAATTTTTGTCTAACACATTCAAAATAACTAATGAATTAAATTTTCCATCTGTTGCAACTGATGAATCAGCTGTCGGGAGAAATCAACACCGCTCCTCCAACAGATGGTCTATTTGTCGCAATAGATAACCCATCTGTCACAACAGATAACTTATCTGTTACAACAAATGGCTCATCTGTTGCACACATTGACCTTTTACTGTAACAGAGGTAAATATTTTGTGACAGAAGGGTTAGCTGTTGCAACAGATGGACCATCTATTGCAATAACTCAATAAAATAGTTATTATTAAAAGAAACGGTTATTGAAAAGGTGAGGAGTCTTAAATTATTTAACTATGAAAAATGGTTATTTAATTTTAGGAACTAATTAATATTAAGAAGCTAAAAAATCACGACTTTTCACAGTATTCAAAAAGACACCACTTTGATTTTATTAAGTCATGACTTTTCATAGTAATCAAAAAGTCATCAGTTTGAATGTAATTAATAAAATAGAGGTGAACTGTCGTGACTTTTTACCTAACACATTCAAATTCAATCCTCTATAAATAGGTTCATCCTTACTCGTTCATTCTATCCACTTTTTTATTTCTTGCATTTTCTCTTTCATATTACAACTTCAACCACTTCTCTTCAATGTGCAGATTCCTTTTTTGTTGAGGTAAGTTTTTTTGTGTGTATGTAAATCTTTCAGTTGGTATTATACATTGTATTACATTCAGACTCTTTTCTTTATTTTTGTATTTACGTTTTTTATCAATTCATGCGTGTTCTAGATATGGATGATCCTATTTGGGACACTGCTATTCTGCGTGATACTATGTAAAAACTTCAGATGCTAGTTAATGAACTCCAGTAGGAGTTGGCTATCATGAGAGAAAGGATGCTCCAGGAGATTCACAGGCTGAGGAGGGTCTTGCTGTTATCGGTTGACGATTGACTGACTAATAATAATAATAATAATAATAATAATAAGGTTATGTTTTTGGTTTTAGCATATGTATTTTTATTTTTTTTTATATCGGATCTACCTGCCTAATGTATTTTATTTTTGTTTAATGAAAAAATTTATATTTGGTCGACTTTGACTTTTTAATTCTTATTTAATTTTTATTCTGTCTATTTATGTTTCTCAATAAACATGTCGACGGTTGGAGATAAGAAACAATTTTGAATCCAGTAGCAATAGCAAGAGTTTTGAGTTCTTTCAATAGATGGACCATCTGTTGAAACAGATTGGTCATCTGTTGGATTTGTGGAAAGAACGGTATTATTGTTCCAATAGATTACCCATCTGCTGCAATAGATTGGTCATCTTTTGGAGGAACACATTTTAGTTTAATGAACTGTATTGTGTTCTTCCAGCAAATGTCCATCTGTTGCAATAGATGGGTAATTAGCTGAAAATAATTTTATGATCTATTGTATTTATTTCTTATTTTATCTTATTTTATTGATGCACAAGTTAATAAAAAGATATTTTATATAATAAATAATAATATTTACATTCACAATAATGAGTTAAAAATATCAAAAGTCCATAACAAAGAACAACACAAGTTTTACTATTACAATGATCATGACGGATTATGATTTAGGCATGTAGTTCTTTTATGGTCAACGTTCTTACATACGGAGCACTTATTTTTTCTTGATGGAAATGATTCTCTAAATCCACACATCCTCTTATATCACCTTCTTTATTGTTTGATAGTGCTTGGGTCAATATATGGAGGAGGTACTAATCTCCCCAAAAGCTCTACAAGAACAACCCAAGATTCTTCGAGAGGCACCGAATTAATATTCTCACTATATGCCATTATATATTTTTCCACCAAATAATATGGAGATGAGCACTCATAAATTTTATTTCCATAATGTGTACCTTATTGGGCTCGAACCGCTGCCATAGAATATGGACAGGAGATTTTATCCAAGTCAAAAACTCTGCATGTACAAGATCTTGTTTAAATATTTCCCATGGCAACATCACCATGACCATCAATACTAAACTTGTAATCTGATATTTGATGAGCAAATAACCTATTCCCCAAACTGATGTTCATTGATATTTGTTTTTCGCTTCTAGAACAAATCTGGTTCTTGCGTTTGCGAACTGCATATGCCTTTCATGAAATAATTTGTCATACTTATTATTTATTTCATCAAATAGCACCACTATGGGAAATTTCCTTTCAATGTCAAACAATGAATTCACTGATTCAACTATGTTTGACGTCATAATATTATACCTATACAAAAAAATCACTTGGTATGACATCATACTAAACTTATAACTCAATCAAGACATTAAATTCATAAGAATGTACCTATTTGTCAGACAAAATGCCCGGCTCCATCTCTTGAAATCGACACATTTGAGATGTTGTGCTGCCTTGGGGTGCATATCCATTATTTGATTGAAATGGTTAAAAAAATTATCTCTATTATATGTTTTAGCTTCTCTATAAAAAAGAGTCGTATATCCATTATTTGATTGAAATGGTCAAAAAATCATCTCTGTTATATGCTTTAGCTTCTCTATAAAAAGTCTCACGACCCTTTTTTTGTGAAAGTTATTTTGAATATTATCTCCAAGATGCCTCATGCAACAACCAACGTGAGCTGAAGTGTAAAAAATTGAACCCATCTTTGGGATACTTGGATGCCTATCCAAAATAAAAACACAACTTTTCGGTATCTTTGACGCAGTTTCACATTGGTTTAAAAAATTATCCATACAAGGCATCATATTCCTTGTCCTCTACATAAAAAGTGACAGAAAAGATGTGACTCTCCGCATCCTGTGCCTCCGCCGCTAGAAAAACTCTATCCTTTCTCCACAATAAAGTCCCATCGATGGCTATGACTTTTATCAAATGTTGAAAACCAAGAATTCTAGCACCATAGGATACAAAAAAGTACTTGAATCTTCCATTTTTATCAACATACAATACTGTCTTACTTTCGGGATTTGTGGAATCAAGCATATAATGGTAGGCATAGAGGACTGCATACCCGTGCTTGTGTGTTCCCCTAACCAATTCCTTGGCAATACACATGGCCATATATATCTTCCAATAACTAACTGTAACACCCAATTTTGTAAGGATTTGATTGGCCACATCACTTGTAGAAGGGCCTTTCCCATTGGGGAATTTATTCTAAAAATATTAACTGAGTACCTTTGTCATGGCATGAGGATTTTGGCTCGTAATGTGCTTCGAATAACATGTGTGATACTTTTCATAAATATTAATGATGAATCTATTAGAACTTAAGTATTTCACAGCCCTTAACCACCGCTTGCAGTTTGGATTAGCACATCTAAAGGAAAAGACTTTGCTTGAATTAATCACCTTCTTTAGTTTGAAATCTTTTTTCAAGCAAGCAATAAACAAAGAAGTAGATAGCTATGTCTTATCCTTGAATGACATTTTCTTGTAAAAGTTAGTCTCGTCATCTTGATGATTGACGAACTGTGTTAATTGAGAAGAACTACCACCGTATTGCTCGCAACAACGGGTGTAGGTGTTTGACTATCATCTGGAATATACATGTCCAGATCATCCACTTTATCAACAAAGATATCTAGTTGTTGTTTTTTTTCTACCTGGTTCTTATTTTCTCTCAGTTTTTCAACTACATACACCCTTAACACCGGCCTAGATGAATCACTAAGATAAGCATACAACCAAACCTGATTGGTTATCTTGAAAGGTAGTACCCTCTGATTTTCAAAGTAGCTATGCATGTAGCTGATGATGAGTTCTTTCAGTAGATAATTCAGTCCACAATAGCTGATGATTAAGTTCAAAAAATCATCATACAAAATATCACTTTGGACTGTCATAGCTATCGTCTCTAGTATTTCACCCTTCTTCTAACGCCATACCTATTGATTGTTTTTATCGATCTATTCACCGTAACAATCCACCCCTAATGTTATTGATCCCTCCATTAGTGGTACCTAAATAAAGACATTGTTAAAAAAACTTAATAATAACATCATAATAAAATTAATAGTGATTTAATAGTTCCGTAACATGAACCCCAATAGATGAGTAATCTGTTGTAACGGGTGAAAAATATGTTGCAATAGATCGGTGATCCATTGCAATACATGACTCACCTATTGGGATTTATGTTATGGTACTATAGAACCTGAAGCTAATTCTAACAGATGAGTCATCTGTTATAGCAGGTGAATCATATGTTGCAACAGATGCAACTCCAATTGGGATAGATATTACAGTACTAAATAACCTTTGAAGCTGATTCCAATAGATGAGTGACACATTGCAACAGATAACTAACTTGTTGCAATAGATGACTTACCTATTGTAATAGACGACGCATCTGTTGGAATCGAGTTTAGTTTTGTTGCAACAGGTGACTAATTTAATTCAATAGATGACTCCTCTGTTGCAATAGATGACCAATCTATTTGATTCATGTTACGGCACTATAGAACCATAAATATGAATCTAACTGAGTCTTTCGTTGCAACAAATGACTTATCTATCACAACAGATGAGTGGTCTTTTGAAACAAATGGCTCTTATGTTGGATTCATGTTCGGGTTCTATCCATTGTTGAAAAAAAACAATAGTAGTAGTGTACCTAGATGACAAATTCAACTAAAAATAAAAATTTTACTTACCAAAGTCACCTATGAAGTAATTCCAAGGTGATGTACGAAATAAAATTTGACCTAAGAAATTAGTCAAGTAGCAATAGTAGCGGTAACAACAACAACAATGGTCAACAATAAGAAGATGAAGATGACAATGAAGAAGAATATGATGATAATGAAGAATATGATGTTGAATAAAACATCATAACAATGAACAACAAAAATTACAAAGAGAGAGAAAACAATAATGGATGAGAAGAGAGAGAAACACACATTTTTCCCTCTATTTTCTGTTATATTAGGTTAACATTTGGATCAAAGTATAAATTAAAAAACTTTTGGGTTATTCTCAAATTTTTCCAACTTTCTTAATCCATAATAATTGTCACCTACACTCAATTGTTAAAACTTAAGTCACCTACTCCTCATTTTGAAATCTTTTGTCACTTTTAACTCAATTGCCCTAGTTAGTTTAAGCAGAAATTTTTTAAGGTAATTTAAAAATTAAGTTTGATTAGTATTTGTATATTGACAGCTAATTGTAGTTTATTAACATTATAGCTTCATGAATATAATTCAAAAAGTCACTCAAATTTGCACTTTTTTTTATTCTTATATGTATTTTAGGACTCCCTTTTCACATACACAAGAAAAAAATACTTATTAACATTAATTCTTCATATATTTTGCTCTTGCAATATATCTTAGGATTCTTTAATTCTTCAATAAATAATAATAATTTAAATATGAAAAGATGATGTTTCTATTGCAGAGACTTTTAACGAAGGATAAAAAGTTTGAATCACCTTCATAAGGGTCTTTACACTTTTAATATATTGTAGATGTAGATATAGATACATATTGTAGATTGTAGGTGGATAAATAAGCTTTAGAATGTCACTTTAACATTTCCAACTCTTTTTAAATATTAATCATATGTATATAGATCAAACTTTGTGTGACTCTACAAGAAAAACTAATTCTTGCAAGGTTTCTTGGAGGCTTAAATACTAGCTTGGAAGTTATTTTACCCTAAACCCAAAATCACGCATATTTAAATGGTATATTCTCTTGAAGAGACATATAGAATATCCCATAAACTAATGGGATATTCAATAAATAGATCAAGGCATCAAGTACTGGCTTTTTCAAAGCCATCATACGTTACAACAACCCTCATAGTGAAAGTTGCTGCAAACAATATTTTTTGTCAAAATGGATAATTATGGGAACTTCAATTCTTGAATGTTTAAGATTTGATCTGTCTATTGTTCGATGCTTTAAGACTCTTTTAATTCCTCCTATTTACTAGTCGTAGAACGTATTATTCTAGTGTCACATAAACTGTCTTATTAAAAGTGTGCAACAACCTTAATATAAACTTAGCGCTGACTCTATGTGTCTTTGTAAAGTAAATCAGATATTTAAAATTGGGGATGAGTTATTATTTCTAAACTCACCACGTGTTCTTAGTTAATAATAAGGTACACTAGCATAAAAATATAATTGGAGGGTATTTGTAGACCAAAAGTATAACAAATATTTTATTTAAATTATCTTTAATAATAAATGAGTATATTTAAAAAAGTACGTCGAAACACATTTGCGGTTGCATTTGTTATTGCAACATCCCAATTCATGACAATTGTATGACGTACAACACCAAACATTGCCTCTTACGAAGTGCAAAGTAATCACTCAAAAATTTCTTGAGTTTCATCCCAAAGAAGAGCACGACCAATAGGTTGAAAATGATTATTAACTCCAGTAAATAAAACAAAAGGCATCTTATATTTGTTTATCAAGTATGTAGGATCAAAAATGACAACATTGCCAAAAATTTTATAAGTTATCCTAAACAAAGCATCAACCCAACACAATTAGCTAAGCGACCTTCTACATTCATCTCTATTGCATAAAAGAAGCCCGAGCTCTCAAATTGGTGTTTTTGAAAGGACTTCAACATTAATTGAATGTCTCCTTTCTCAATTTTTGTTTTTTGCCTTTTAATAGTTAATAATTTTGAATATTTTGTTCAGTTAAATTGAGAATCTCTACATTCCGTGCCTGGTTAATTAATACTGATGCAATCTTACTAGGACAAACATTTGAATTATCTAGTAAATCAATAAGATTTTTCTGAGCCTCTGACTTTTCTCTTTTCAACCGTAAGAATTTTTGACTATATGAAAAAGCAAGTTCATGATTATGGTCTGAGACTAGCCTAGCAACAACCCACTTTTCTACTTCTTGCTAAAAAAATATATCATCACTTTGCATCCTTCTCTAATATAATTTTATTGCATATTATTTTCATGATTTTTTTGTTTGAGTGAAATCATTCTTTTGAACAAATAAATTCTTGACCTATTATTGATTTATCTATTCTTGATCTACTGATTCGGTTCTTATACATAGTAAAATTACTATGATGAGCATAAAATAAAACTTGTATGTAATATCAGGTGATTGAAACTTCATACCGACGTATGACACTCTCGATTCTTCAACACCAAATTGGGGAGTAAATGGTAGGATTGCAATCGTGTTATTTTCTATTTCCCCATGTGAAGATCCTATGCCTTCTATATTTTTCTCCTACAAAGTATAACCAATGCTTGTTACATTATCAAAATAAATTTAGCTTAAAAATTCAAACTATATCATTCAAGAGGAGAAGTTCTTTAAGAAAAATAATAAATAAATATTTACCATAAATTATTTCAATGGTGATTATTTTAATCGTACTGAAAAAGAACTAGTAATGAGAACCCTAAAAGTAATGATGATAAACTAAAGGCAAAATGCATAATTATCCCCTATCTTATCACCATATTTTCAATTACACATTTTTCCTTAAAGAAGGTCCTATTACCCCCCAAAACTTTTGTCAAAATGCATAACTACCCCCTTATCCTATCATCATTTTTTCAATTACATACCCTTTCCTTTAAGAAGGTCCTATTACCCGCCTCCCTCAATCTTTTTTTTTCCATAATTATTTCCACCTTTTATGTTGAACTAGACAAAAAACATAGTTATAATAAATGAAATACATACACGCGCATCAATAAAATGACCTCACCCCATTTGTTTTAGTTTATTATCATCGAATCTTTAAAAATTAAAGCAAAGAGAAACAATATATATTTCCTAAATTTCTATATTTGTTCACTCTCTCTTTTGATGGGATTCATATTTTCTGAAGAAGAAAATCAATCTTAATCATTTGAGGATAATTTCTCCTAATAATTGATGTCAATAGAGTGAAAATAAATATGTTGCTTTAAAGTTCAATCACTCAAATGTCTTTAATTTCACTCCGGCACAATAACTAGGACTTATTTGAAGATACTGAAAAATACTTATTTGCTCTTGACTTATGATTGGTCTATTTCTTACTGGCAACAAAATGAAACAAAAACTAATGTTAGAGTTGTTCTTATTGTTGTAATTCAATTTCACAACTTATAGTTATTTTTTAACAAAGAATTGCACATCTTAGAGTTGTTAGAAGTATTATTATATTTTTGAAAGTATAACTTGTGGTTTGACCCTTTTTTGGTTCCCGTGCATAGCAAAAATTTTAGTGCATTGGACTGTCTTTTTTATATGTTAAGATTATTACTTTCAAATCTGAGTAGTTGATTTTCTGTCTTGGAAAAGCATGTGCGGGATAATTCAGTTAATATAGTCCATACATGGTTTATAGTGATGGTAGTAAATTTTACTCTCTACAAGAGTAGTCTATAAAAACACATCCAAGAAGCTTCAGAACTCTTTGAAAATGACAAGAAATTATTTGAAAGGTTTTGAAGTAGCACACACTAATTAAAAGTTTTTTTTTGGATCTTACGCACTAAGAGGTTGTGTTTTCACGCTTTTTTCCAACTCAACATAAGAGATAAAATAATTATGAAAGAAAAAGTTTATGGGGGGTAATAGGACCTTCTTAAAGGAAAGGTGTGTAATTGAAAAAAATGATGATAAGACAAGGGGTAGTTATGCATTTTTTCAAAAGTCTAGGGGAGTAATAGGACCTTCTTAAGGAAAAGTTGTGTAATTGAAAGTATGACGATAAGATTGAGGAGGGAGGGGGGGATAGTTATGCATTTTTCCTAAATTAAAACAAGAACGATGAAATCTTTCTATTTACGATAAGTCATAATAGAATCCTAAACAAACTCTATAAAATAAACTTAAGAGTCGTAGTTGTCTTCTAATACTATATTTAATATTTGTGTTATATAAAATAAAGGTGAAAAATAATTAAAAAAATTTAACCTCTATGAGTTTTATAATTACATGATTGTGTAAAAAAAAAAAGATTACACTGACAATGGACACAAATTAAACTCACAAATAAAGTGGTACTGTAATTGGTTTGTCTGAGAGGATAATTTGTATACTTTTTCCTTCTTTAAAAATAATAGTAATAAATTTAGAAACCTCTAAGAAGTCCAAAATTGTTATTCTTTAGATATTTATTGAGTAAATCCGCTACTAACTCATAAATTATATAATAGATATAAATCACACTAGAGAAGTTCTATGCAACGAGTTCGTTTGTTAAAGTGTTAACAAGAGAAATCGATCTCTGACCTATTTTATGAAACATCACTACTATACAGGGGCAGAATACAGTGTTCTACGAGAGTTTAAACAAACCTAGAAACTTTTGTGTAGACTTTGTATTTATATTTTAAAAAAATATATAGATGAGTGTAATGACTGAACCCAAATACAAATAGAAGTGAATGGATATGTCGTGCGGAACAGGTTAGTGAAGCCTCTCTTCCTTCGAGTTATGGGTTCAAATCTGAATTACAACAATTTTTCTATCTATCTATCTATCTGTCTGTCTGCCTGCCTGTCTGTCTGCCTATCTGCATGTCTGCCTATCCGGCTATCCGCCTGTCCACCTATTTGTCTGTCTCTCTGTCTGGTTGGCTGGTTGGTTGGCTGGCTGGCTGGCCGCCTGTCTGTCCGTCTATCTATCCATCTGTCTCTCCGTCTGTCTCTCCATCTGTCTGTCTAGCCGTATGTCTGTCCGTCTGTCTATTCGTCTGTCTATCCATCCATTGATCCATCCCTCTATCCGTCCATCTATCCGTCCATATATCCATCCCTCTATCTATCTATCCATTCATCCATCCATCTATCTATCTCTTTGAAAAAAGTAAACATTCATTTTTTTTCTCCACATCAGCTAAAATATAAAGCAAAATTTATACTCTAAAGACGTTTTAAACTTTAAAAGGGGAAAAATATTTTTTATTTTAAAAATTAGAAATTAAAACATACAATTGGTAAGTTAAAAAACCAAAAAAAAAAACACAATCTACTCTAATTTAAAAAGATTTGGATATTGATTCTTCAAAGACCCTCAAAATCTAAAAACTAGAAGTAAAGATTTTAATCACTATTCCGCCACTCAAATGATCCAAGTCGAAAGGGTTTTTTCCTTCATTGAGTTTATTCACATGACCTGCGAACCATGGGCAGAGCTACAGTCAAGTAAGAGTGGTCAATTGAACACCCTTTGTCAAAAATTAAACCGTGTATACAAATAAAATATTCAGTAATAGGTGTATATAATGACAAATGAACAACCATTTCATGAATTGAGCGTGGTAGTCCAGCGGTAAGGGTGTTCATTTGCAGCCCATAGTTTTGTTGTTCGAACCCTGCTTCCAACATCCTTTTCTCTTTGTGTTTTTCACTTTTATTCTTTAGATTTGATTTTAATTATGACAAGGCTGACGACCACGTGGATTGTTGGGACCTTCTCATTTCTAAGTTTTACAGCATAAATCAGTCAACATAAAAGAAAAGAAATCAACTATTACTATTTATTTTTAGCTTATCTTTAGATTTTCTTTTATGCTTCATATTTCTTTGTTATTATCTTTTAATATGTTATATTTATTTTTATATAGTTCCGCTAGTAGCTAAAATTATTTTTATTGTTAGTAGTGATTTATGCAATAGATTTATTTTATATGTAAGTGTTAATATGATTTAATTACTTATGAAATTTATTTTTTCTACTTCGTTAGAAAAGTAAATTTTCTCATTTTTAAGGAGCTTGATTTTCTAGAGAAAATATTTTGATCAATCAAACATGAAAAAATAGAAAAATATTTTTCTCAAATATTACCTCCACACTAAAAAAACTCTAGATTTTAATTTTTTTTCCCTTTTTATTGTTTGATTTCTACTCGAAAAAAAGCATAGAACGAATTTTGAGTAGAAACAATTATGCAGGCATCCAAGCCAAGTGGGTGCACCCACTCATGACTAAAATAATATATATTTTGAGCATTCACTTGCCTAAAAAAATTATTCACTCTTTTAAAGCTTGAACACCCTTGACAAAATTTATGGCTCCGCCACTACTGCAAAGCAGAATTGATGATGAATGTCTGAATAATTATTTAAAAAATAAAATAATTGAAAATATATGTTATAATGCGACCATTGATCATTTTCAAAATATGACATCACTTGAGTGTAATTGTAATGATACTGTTTATATTTATATAATCTTAAGTGTTTTGTTGTTATATAAATACTAGTCAAGTGTACGTGTTTTGCACGTGTGTCTCATGTTCATAAATATAATTATATAGAGAGATATAAAATTATTAAAAAATAGCAATTGAGTTGCAATAAATGTATGATCTGCTTAAAAGATATAATTTGACACTAAAAGTGTTTCATCTTAATCAATAAAACTATACATAAAATGAAAAATTTAATGAATTATAATTTTTTGCTCATCAAAGAAAAAGATTTAGAGGAAAATTAAGCCACAAAAGAGCATTTGTTGTACATATACGTCATATTAAATTAAAATATAAATATTATTAGTACTCTATTGTAACGACCCGATTCCAATAAATCGGAACGCCACATGGTGCTCAAGACCCCGAGGAACCACAAGCTAACCCTTCACTAATATCCGTATCTGTTCACTGCATAATATAATACGATAAATGTGGAAACTAGCTAAATCTGGCCATAAGGTTCAAACATCTAAATATACAGTACTGAAAACTAAATATCAATACATCTGTCTGAAAAGCCTCTACACTGTTTGAACTGTGGAGTTGAAGGGACAATTCCCCAACTAACTCCGTCTACTGAAATCATCAAAACACTGAAATAGAATATCCTCGAATGATGAGAACTCACTGCTGCACCCACTGCTACAAGATCTGACAGCTAAATATGCTCTAAATCTCGCTCTTCTGAACCTATGGTGGGGAAAACACCATAGCGAGAATGCGTCAGTACAAAGAATGTACTGAGTATGCAAGGATAGGGTAAGGTGAAATATAAGGCTAAGCATAAACATAACAATCTGAATAATATGTATTCGCTGGAATAAACATATATAGAAACTCTGCAGTTACCAATTTTGAAACATGTCTAATAAACAATACACCCATGGATGCATAAAGTACAACTGAAATTATCATGACACCGAATGTTACATTTTGAACACTGACACCCGAAAATAATAATACTGACAATAAGATACTGAGTATCTGAAGCTACTAGAGCTGACATCTGTACTTATCCATATTGAGAAATCGGATAACTGATATTTGATATTCAAATTCACCAACTCTGGAACACTGAACAACTGAATCTGAGATCAACCCTCATCTAGCAGGAAGTCTCTATACTCAATGATAATGATAATGGGTAAATAAGTTCGAGAGCAACCCTCATCTCGCAGGAAGTCTCTCTACTCAATTATAATGATAGCAATACTAGGAGGCCTGTATCTGACAGCCTCAACTTCTGCACATTAACTGAGTTCTTTTCTGAGACTGTTACTGAAACTGTGGGAGTGATCATTTAACCGACATGCCCCACTTACCACAAGTGGGATCTAACCTGTACCCCAGCTAGAAGGGTGCCAATACCGTGCCACCAATAAAGACAACTGCATAGGACCCTCTATTATCAGGACCTCAAATGAGAATGGTGGGACCCTCTACTCGCAGGACAACTACCTCATCTAACCCTCTACTCGCAGGATAGATGTCTCAACCTATGCTGGCAACGTAGTTCTGGAGCATAAGGATTGCTACCAGGAGTCAAACCCTCTACTCGCAGAAATATTCCTATCCTTAGCACGCTCAGTGCTGAATCCTACTCCCAACTGAAAGACACTTAATTGCTTCTTAACTGTACTCAACTGAACTGAATCTGTTCTCACATTATGATACTTTATCGATATGACAGAGTTCGCTTGATTTCATTCTCTGACGGAGTATTTCTAAATGACAATTACTTTTAAGATAAGCTTACTATCTCACAAAATGTACAGAGGTCTGTAACTGAGTGAATTGATATGTAAGATTTCAGAGCTTCATGGCCTGAGTATTCGATAAAGAATAATTTCTGAGATTACTGAGTTTTCCCCATGTTTTGAAACTAATCGGGTGTTCATTGTTCATCGCTCGATTGAGATTACCGTGAAACTGACTCGGCTCTAGACCAGCAGACTATTTTGAGCATACGTATCCTCAGCATACAATAGCATAAAGTAACAAAAGATAGATAACTCACACACAACATGCCCATAGGCCATCATACGCAACACATAATTGAGGACTTCACACTTAGCAAATCAAATGGCCTCATTTCTTCATATAAGCATCCAATCGAACACGTGGGGAGCATGCTTTGGGTCCACAGCAAATACTACGCACAAACATCATAGTTACCTCAACAATTCATCATGGCATTCCATCATACACCCACAACGCACCACAAATTCAAGGAAATCAACTATCCATAGGAACAAAGCATGAATTTATCTTTTAAGACCTAATGAACCACAATGCATAGTTTCCTATTCTATTAAATATTTTGTCAAACATATAGTAGACATAAGCTAAGCATATGGATATGGCATGAAATCATAACTTGGATAACAAATATGTCAAATACTTAATTCTTCTACACATAGGCATTTTAGCAATCACCTTACATGCACCATTTAGGGCATAGGTTTAATGCTCAATTTCATGCACCACAACACCATCATCCTTCAACTTCAACATCCACATTTCTCAATTCACAATCCAACTCACATTTAGAAAATATTTGACATATCAATCAATAGTAAGGATATATAATTCCCAATAACAATTATCAAGTCATAACAAGGAAATAATGGAATAATAGTATAAATCAAGCCTTAACAATTTAAATCATCATATATTCATAATCAATTAATTTTTGAACCTATTATGTTATAAAAACAAAATCTCTAGTCTCTTAGGTATTTTCACAAACACCTTACATGCACTTCTTAGGCATAGGTGGATTCATCGGGATTACAAGTATTCAATCACCCATTTCATATATTTATACATCACACACCACCATAGTTTTCACAAACATTCAAAGATCCCTTCTTGGATATCATCAACTTCAACAACATAATCACCAACCATCACACAAATACTACACACATATACTTCAACCAACACAGATAATCATCCCACACATATATCTCAACCATCATGTGAATACTGCACACATACACAATGAAAATTTAGAAAGTATAATCCTATATATATATATATATATACACACACATGTATCTTGAGCCTTTGAAAAAGGATTTGTGGGCTCTATGGACGAAAGGAGCCCATAGATAAACACTTGCATACCTGGAACAACGATCTTCAATGATTCCTTAAACTTGTTCTTGGTTTCTTGAAGTAGAAATTGAATTTTCGAGGAAGGAAAATTGGAACCCTAGGCTTCTTAATATTTTAGAGAGAAAGAGAAGGAAGAAATGAAAGAAAATAATGGTCCTTCATCCAAGGGGTGTACATATATACACATCACACATATACATATATCATATATATATATATATATATATATATATATATATATATATATATAGAATGGGAAAATTAAAAGGACCAAAATGCCCTTAAAAATAAAAAAAATGTCAAATCTGTCCTTTGGTGGACTGTTTTGATAGCCTGAAGTAGATCGACCATAACTTTTTTCTCCGATGTCCAAATTGGATGAAACCAATTTCATTGGAAAGAAGACTCTCAGGGATTTCCATTGATATATAGAAGCTCATACAGTTCACTATGTACAAGGAGTTATGATCGTTTGAAGTTGACCAAAAAAATCGCCTGGCTGCAGTATTTTTTTTTCCTGCACATTTTACTGTTCACAGTTCGATCGGAATGGTCGTAGTTTGATCGGAATGGTCGTAACTCATCGCTCGAGTATCCGTTTTGGGTGATCCACATATTGTTGGAAATCTTATTCGATGATCTACGAAATGGTGGGTCGAAATCCAAGAAATAACACATAGAAAAATTATAAATCATTCTAGAAGATAGGATCCAATACGTTTACGCACAAAATTCTAACGAAATTTTTTTTGGGGTATTACGTCTATGATCCAATTTAGGGTTGAAACTAATATTCATAATAAAATATATCATCATCAAATTAAGAAAACACAAATAAAATAACACTTTATAAGAATATATTATTTTCTTTCGATTTTGTCCAACATCACTCCTTTACCTTGCTACAGCTTATGATCGTACATGGACAAACTTTTCACTTTCTTCCATTACTCAAAATCAATATTGTATATATCTTTAATAAAAGAACGTAGATAATTAGATGTAAATATTTAATGATACAATTACGGCAACATCATGATGCATATTAAAAGCTTTAACCTCAATAATTATTTCCTCCTAAATAATTGTAATGACCCGAGACTACCCCCTAGTCGTTACATGGTTCTTTCAATCCCGAGAGACTACAAGCTAACCCATGAGATGGTACCTGCTGTGAGAACTGAATAATATAATCATAAATATGGAAGAATACTGATGCGCCATAAGGTTTTAATAACTAAATTTAAAAATGGAATATGAGTCTATAGAAACAACTGATTGAATCTGATAAAATAATGATAAACTGGATAACTAATTGTAATAGCTGGACATTGAATAATTGACTCTAATGTCTGAAAAGCCTCTAAAACTGACTGACTGAATATGAGTTGATGGGACAGGCCCTAACTAACTCCAACTAACTACTAACCGAGACATGAAATAAAGCAAGCCTGTCCTTGAAGTATGAGGACTCACCACTACTACTGATAAGGATTTGATAAATCTAATCACGAGCCGGGAATTGAGCGTTAGAACCTATGATATAATACATCATATCACAAAAGAAAAGGTATGCGATCAGTATTTTAAATGTACTGGTATACTAAATGAGGTAGGATGATATGCATTGGTTCATGAACAAAACTAATAATAATAACTAACTGATTATACATGTAAAACATATAGTACTGAGTAGAGAATATGAAATCTGTAGGTACTGAAAATATAGAGAAAACTGTAAATATCGAGTATGCATGACAGTCTATAAATACTGAAGATATATGAAAATCTGTGGATACTGGGGATGTATGACCAAGCATATAACATGGACTGAGTAAAATCTGTAAACTAAAATCTGTATGTTTTGGTCAAACAATACTAAGACTGAATAACTGAGCTAGGACGGTAACTGAGACTATATCTGAGACTGTGGGAGGTATCATCTAACCAACATTCCCCAATTTGAGCTAATCGGGGTCCAACCTGTAACCCCAGTTGGAAGGGTATTAATACCGTGCCACGGGTACTAACTATGGCTGTGTGGATCCACTAAACTGATATAATGTCAAAAGGACTAAGGGTGTCAATCTTGAACTGACGGATGACCCCCGCGAGATAGTCAAGCCTAATCTGATGGATGACTTCTCATATCCTATGGTGACTGCATAGTTCTGGAGTATAGGAACTGCTACTAACGACTCTGCCTATCTAACAAGGAAGCCTCCATCCCTACACTCGCTCGGTGCTAAATCCTGCTTCCAACTGAAAGACACTGAAATACTAGACTGTTCTGAGTTTAACTAACTTTTGACTATTTTGAAGTGCTCATAGTATATTCTGAAGACTGCTCTGTAATGTACTGAATCTAGACTAAATAAAAAACTATGGTTTTCGGGTATTCAATACCCCCCCCCCCCCCCCGAAAAAAAAAAAACAATACTGAAAAGACACTAAAGCTTGAAGATCAAAACATGAAGGCTCTTATTAAATAAATCACTCTTGTAGGCATTTTATCAAACACTTATAGTTCATGGTTTAAAACAATCATAGGAATGTCATGAAATTTGTAGGAATATCATGAATTCATCATAATACCATCAAATCATGGTATAATTCAGTAAATAATAATAGTAGCACAGGGAAGATTAAATAATAACAATAATTTCATGGTAACATGGTATAAAATCAATAGTACATGGAGATTCATGGATGAAATCATAATTTAAAATATGATAACGTGCAAAGATCATAATTTTGTAATTTAAAAGGATTTCTTGGAATATGGATGAAAGGGATCCATGGATGAACATCTAACATACTTGGGTTAATGAATCTGAAGAGATGAACGGAGAGTTCTTAAGAAATTGCCTTGAATTTGAGAGCTAGGGTTTCTTGTTCTTGAAATGGGGATCTTTAATTTTGAAGACGAATTGAATAATGATGAGTACATAGGTCACTAATAGGCTAAATCTATTGTTTTAGATAGATTAGGGCCGTGGAAAAAGACCCAAATACCCTTAAACAAATTAAAAAATGGAAGCTGAAAACTGACCATCCCAATTTTTGGCCTTGGCGCGATGCGCCACTATTTCGTCTAGACACTGGAAAAGGGACAACTGGGACCTAAACAAATGTCGCGACGCTCCACTATCGCAGTAAGCCTTGGGATGCCATTTTGGCCTCCTCCGCGATGCGCCAACATCGCAGATGCCCACTGGAAATTGACAAACAAGAAATTGGTCTACTCCGCGATTCGCCATTATTGCGGAGACACACTGGAAATTGAAAATTGTCATTTGGGTTGACTACGCGACGTGTTGAGGGTTACGATGACGATGTTTTACGACTGAAACTTAAATTCGCCATAACTTCTTATCCGGTTATCGAATTTGGGTAAATTTTATATCGTTGGAAAGATAATCGATTTCCTATGTAATAGAAGGCTCTAAACTAAAAATTAATGAGTGTTTCAAAAATTTCATATATGAATACTCATGTATTGGGACTTAGACTATGCTAGGGAAATATGGGGTGTTACAATATCTCCCCCATGGGATCATTCATCCCCGAATGAAACTGGTTAAGCTGAGGGAACTGATGGACTGAGCTTATGCACTGAATATGCATGTATGATGCATGGAATACATGACTGAACTGATATAATGAATGCACGACTGACATGAACATGATATGTGGCTGAAACTGAGCATGACAAAGAAAAGAAAATCTTAAGAAGATTGGTACCTTTTACTGAAACTGGATCCACGGAGAAAAGATGAGGGTGCTCGGTCCGTATATCTGCCTCTGCTTCCCAAGTGGCTCCTTCAACGGACTGATTTTGCCAAAGAACTTTGACTAGTCGAACTTCTTTGTTCCTTAGTCTACGAACTTGATGATCAAGAATTTCGACTGGGACTTCCTTTAAGGAAAGACTGTTCTGAATATCTACATTTTCTAAGGGAACAACTACAACTGGATCACCAATGCACTTTTTCAACAATGAGACATGGAACACTGGTGTACTGAGGCTAAATCTGAAGGCAACTCAAGCTCATAAGCTACCTTTCTGAAACAACTAAGAATTCTGAAGGGATCGATATATCGAGGACTGAGTTTCCCTTTCTTGCCAAATATCTTCACTCCCTTCATGGGAGAGATTTTCAACTACACGAAGTCACCAACCTCAAACTCGAGATCCTTTCTCCTCATATCTACATATGATTTATGTCTGCTATGTGCAGCCCTAAGCCTTTCTCTAATCAACTTAATCTTTTCTAACGTATCAAACACCAAGTTAGACCCTACTGCTGCAGCCTCACCTACTTCAAACCAACCAATTGGAGATATACATCTCCTACCATAGAGAGCCTTAAATGGAGCCATACGAATACTGGAATAATAACTATTATTGTATGTGAATTCAATCAAAGGCAAATGGTCATCCCAACTACCCTTGAAATCAACAATGCATGCTCTTATCGTATCCTCATGAGTCTAAGCAGTCCTTTCTACTTGACCGTCTATCTGAGGGTGAAAAGCTGTACTGAGGTGGACTTGGGTATCAAGACACTTTTGGAACTCTTAGAAGTAAGAGATAAATTGAGTCCCTCTATATGAAATGATAGATAAGGGAACACCGTGTAACCTAACCAAATCTCTGAGATAGAGATTGGCATAGTCCTCGGCTGAATAAGAGGTATGGACTGGTAAGAAATAAGCTAATTTGGTTATTTTATATATGATAACCCAAATAGAGTTATGCTGATGACGGGTACGAGGCAAACCTGTCACAAAGTTCATGTTCACTTTCTCCCATTTCCACATGGGAATATTGAACTCCTGCATGGACCCACTAGGTTTCTGGTGCCAACCTTAAATTACTGACATGTAGAGAACTTAGCTACAAACTCTACAATATCACTCTTCATCCCACTCCACCAATAGATCTCCCGCAAATAGCGGTACATCTTAGTGGCCCCTGGATGAATAGAGTAACTCACCCCATGCATTTCTGTAAGAATTCGTTGCCTCAAATCATCTACACCAGGAACACATAATCTACCCTAACAACGTAAAACACCATCTCCCCCTTGGGAGAAAACCTCCACCTTCTAATCTCAGGCTGATTTTTTCAACTTAACTAGACTGGGATCTTTATCCTGCTTTTTCTTCATCTAAGAAACTAGAGATGATTCTGAGCTACTTTGCACCCATACACTACCTTCTGCTGAATCAATTAAATAGACACCTAGTTGGGTAACCTGATGAAATTCATGAGCTAACTTCTTCTTACCATCCTCAACATGAGCTACACTACCCATAGACATTCTACTGAGAGCATCAGCCACAATATTAGCCTTGCCCGGATGATACAGAACACTCATGTCATAATCTTTCAATAACTCTAACCACCTTTTCTGATGAAAATTTAAATATTTTTCAGAGAACACATACTGAAAGCTTTTGTGATCAGTGAACACTTCTACATGCACCTCATATAAGTAATGCCTCCAAATCTTTAAGGCGAATACTACTGCTGCTAGCTCAAGATCATGAGTCGGATAATTCTTCTCATGAGTCTTAAGTTGTCTGTAGGCATAGGCTATGAACTTACCTCTCTGAATGAGGACACAACCCAAACCTACTTTGGGTGCATTATAGTACACAACAAAACCATCTGAACCATCTGGTAGAGTCAAGACTGAGGCTGAGGTGAGTTGAATCTTCAACTCTTGAAAACTCTTCTCGCAGGAATCTGACCACTAAAACTTAACTTTATTTTAAGTCAATCTGGACATGGGGGATGCAATAGAAGAAAATCCTTTAACAAATCGATGGTAATAGCCAGCTAAACCCAAGACAAAAAACTCTTGATATCTGATGGAGAGATGGGTCTAGGCCAGTTTCTCACCGCTTTAGTCTTTTGAGGATCAACTCTAATGCCATCATCGAAAATAATATAACCAAGAAATGCTACTGATCTTAGTCAGAATTAACACTTAATGAATTTAGCGAATAACTGATGAGATCTAAGAGTCTGAAGAACTATGTTGATATAGTCTGCATGATCGCTTTAGCTATGAAAGTAGAAAAGAATGTCATCAATAAAGACTATGATGAACATGTCCAAGTACTGCTTGAACACTCGGTTTATCAAGTCCATGAAGGTTGCTTGGGCATTTGTAAGACCAAAGGACATGACTAGAAATTCAAAGTGACCATACCGAGTTCGGAAAGCTATTTTTGGAATGTAACGTTCTTTAACTCTAAGCTGATGATAGCCTGATCTGAGGTCTATCTTGGAAAAGTAACTGGAACCCTCTAGTTGGTCGAACAAGTCATCAATTCTAGGAAGTAGATATTTATTCTTGACTGTGACCTTGTTCAACTGATAGTAGTCTATGCACATTCTGAGAGAACCATCTTTCTTATACAAGAATAGAACAGGTACGCCCCACGGGGAGACGTTGGGTCTGATGAATCCCTTATCTAAGAGATCCTTCAACTATTTTTTTCTGTTCTTTGAGTTCAGCTGGAGCCATTCTGTTTGGCGAAATAGATATAGGCTGAGTATCTGGGAAAAGGTCTATTCCAAAGTCGATTTCCCTTTTGGGAGGAACCCTGGGAAGATCTTCAGGAAATACATATGAGAATTCATTTACTACTGGGACTGACTCAAGAGTAGGAGTTTCTAGTTTAAATTCTTTGACTTGTACAATATGATAGACACACCCTTTGGATATCATTTTTTGGCTCTAAGGTAAGAAATCAACTGACCCCTAAGAGCTGTAGTACTACCCCTTCATTCAAGGACTGGTTCATTTGGAAACTAAAAATAAACTATTCTATTTCTATAATCAACTAAGGCATAGCATGAGTGGAGCCAATCAATGTCGAGAATGATGTCAAAGTCCGTCATCTCTAACTCCACGTTATCAAATAAAGTAACTTTTTGAGATATTGTGACCGGACAGTTCCTGTATACCTGTCTGGCTACAATGGAGACGGACATTACGGTAGACACTGAAAAGGGCTCTGCTAGATTTTTTATACTGACTCTAAAATTGATAGTTATATATGGAGTTACAAAAAAGAGAAGCTCCAGGGTCTAGTAAAGCATAAACATGTACGTGAAAGACCTACAACGTACTAGTAACTACGTCAGGAGAATTTTCCTGATCTTGGTGGGACTGAAGAGCATATAATCTGTTCATACGTTGACCACTGGTAGCATTGGAAGTAGCATCCTGCTGAGTTGGGAGGCCGGATGGAATGAAAGACTGATGGGATTGGCCATGTTGGCACGCATCCTTACCTTTTTGAGAAACTACCCGACACTCCCGAATTCGATGGCCTAGCTTGCCACACCCAAAGCACACATTACTACCCGCTCTACACTCACCCTGATGGTGTCTGCCATATTTTTGACATAGAGGATTAGTACGAGCACTGCTAACACTGACCTGGGACTTAGAGCCTAGTGCCCTATCCCTATTGTCGTTTCTGAATTTGGGTACTAGGGCACTGTCTGAAGAAGGTATTGGGGCTGAAGACCTCTAATAAAACTGAGGTTGGTTACCACCTTCTGACATTAGCTGATTAAAATTAAAACTACCTATCCTAGCCCTTTTGTTTCCTTGCTCTCTTTCCTTAATCTCCTGCTTCTCTATCTGTTGAGCATGAACTATCAGCCTAGACAAGTCCATCTCACTAATCAATATTGCGGTCCTACACTCCTTGACCACACTATTTGACACGCCAGATACAAACTTACTCATCTTGGACCTATTATCAGCTACCATATAGGATCATACCTAGCTAACTAAGAAAACTTAAGGAAATACTCCCTCACACTCATATTGACTTGCCTCAAATTAATAAATTCTAACACCTTGGCCTCCCTCAACTCTAATGGAAAGAATCTGTCCAAGAAAGCCATGGCAAACTCTTCCCATTCTATAGGCCCTGCATCAACACCTCTATCAACTTTCTACTACTTAAACTAAGTATGGGCTACATCCTACAATTAATATGTAGCTAACTCGGCACTCTGACTAGAAGTTACCCCCATAGCATCTGTTACCTTCTGAACTATATCTAAGAATTCTTATGGATCCTCTTCAGACTTGGATCCCGCGAAGGAAGGAGGATTCATCTGGGTGAAATCTCGAATTCTGATTCCAGCGGTATTGATCACTGGGTTGTTCGGAACAGTAGATGGCCATTCATTCTATAATACTACGGAGTTTTCTAGAGTAGTGAACGTAGTCCTGAATTCTGCGTGAGAGACATGCTCGTCCAAAGGATCTGCCTAGACAGGCTGAGTGGCTGGCTGAGTTCTTATTCTTCTTCCGTTTTTCTTAGAAGGCATATTCTGTAAACGGAAGGAAGAAATGGATTAGACAGGGAGTTTAACTTGAGCTCATGCTCATTTGCACGACATGAATACTAAAAGAAGGGAAACTTTTCCTAAACGTCTTATAGCCTCTCATCCATAAGTGTGGCGCGCTACACACCCATGCACAAGACTCTACTCGACGTGGCTTTCAGACTTTCTAGGATACTTTAAAATCTTAGGCTCTGATACCAAGTTTGTAACGACCCGAGACTACCCCCTAGTCATTAAACGGTGCTTACGATCCTGAGAGACCACAAGCTAACCCATGAGCTAGTACCTGTAGTGAGCACTGCATAATATAATCATAAATACGGAAGAATATTGACGTGCCATAAGGTTTTAATAACTGAATTTAAAACTAGAATATGAGTCTATAGAAACAACTAACTGAATATGATAAAATAATGATAAACAGGACAAGTAACCGTAATATCTGAATACTGAATAACTGACTCTAATGTTTGAAAAGCCTTTAAACTGACTGATTAAATATGAGTTGATGGGACAGGCCCTAACTAACTCTAACTAACTACTCACTGAGATATGAAATAAAGTAAGCCTGTCCTTAAAGTATAAGTACTCACCACTACTACTGATGAGGATCTGATAAGTCTAATCATAAGTCGGGAACTGAGTGTCAGAACCTATGATATAATACATCATAGCGCAAAAGAAAAGGTATGCGATCAGTACTTTGAATGTACTGGTGTGCTAAATGAGGTAGGCTGATATGCATGGTTTCATGTACAGAACTAATAATAATAACTAACTAATTATACATGTAAAACAAAGAGTACTGAGTAGAGAACATAAAATCTGTAGGTACTAAAAATATGGAGAAAATTGTAAATACTGAGTATGCATGACAGTCTGTAATTACTGAAGATACGTGAAAATTTGTGGACACTGGGGATGCATAACCAAGCATATAACATGGACTGAGTAAAATCTATAAATTGAAATCTGTATGCTTTGGTCAAACAACACTAAGACTGAATAACTAAGCTGGGACGGTAACTGAGACTATATCTGAGACTGTGGGAGATATCATCTAACCGATATTTCCCAATTTGAGCTAATTGGGGTCCAACCTATAACCCCAATTGGAAGGGTGTTAATACAGTTCCACGGGTACTAACAATGGTTGGGTAGATCCACTAAACTGATATAGTGTCCAAAAGACTAAGGGTATCAAGCCTGGACTGACGGGTGACCCCTACGAGATAGTCAAGCCTAATCTGACAGGTGACTTCTCATATCCTATGCTAGCTACGTAGTTCTGGAGTATAGGGACTGCTACTAATGAATCTGCCTATCTGATAGGAAAGATGTCATCCTATACTCTCTCGGTGCTAAATCCTACTCCCAACTGAAAGACACTGAAATACGAGACTATTCTGAGTTTAACTGACTGGTATTTGACTATTTTGAAGTGCTCATAGTATATTCTGAAGACTGTTCTATAATGCACTGAAACTAGACAAAATAAACAGCTATGGTTTTTGGGTATTCAATACCCCCAGGACTCAAAACAACAATACTGAAAAGACACTAAATCTTGAAGGTCAAAACATGAAGTCTCTTATTAAATAAATCACTCTTATAGGCATTTTAGCAAATACTTGTAGTTCATGGTTTAAAACAATCATAGGCATGTCATAAAATTTGTAGAAATTGCATGAATTCATCATAATAGTATCAAATCATAGTTTAATTCAGTAAATAATAATATTAGAACATGAAAGATTGAATAATAACAATAATTTCATAGTAACATTGTATAAAATCAGTAGTACATGGAGATTCATGGATGAAATAATTTAAAACATCATAACTTAAAAAGATCACAATTTATTTAAAAGGGATGCTTGGACTCCATGGATGAAAGGGATCCATGGATGAACATCTAACATACCTGGATTGATGAATCTAAAGAGATGAATAGAGAGTTCTTGAGAAACTGCCTTGAATTTGAGAGCTAGGGTTTCTTGTTCTTGAAAAGGGGATCTTTAATTTTGAAGAAGAATTGAATAATGATGAGTACATAGGTCACTAATATGTTAAATATTGTGTTTTAGACAGATTAGGGCCGTGGAAAAAGACCCAAATACTCTTAAATGAATTTAAAAACGGAAGCTGAAAACAGACCATCCCAATTTTCGGCCTTGGCGCAATGTGCCACTATCGCGCTAAGCCACTGAAAAAGGGACAACTGAGACCTGGACAAATACCGTGATACACCACTATCGCGGTAAGCCTTGGGATGCCATTTTGGCCACCTACGCGACGTGCCAACATCGCGAAGGCCCACTGGAAATTGACAAACGGGAAATTTATTTGCTCTGCGATGCGCCATTATCGCGAATTCACACTAGAAATTGACAATTATCATTTGGGATGACTACGCGATGCGTTGAGAGTTAAGATGATGATGTTTTACGACTGAAACTTAAATTCACCATAACTTCTTATTCGGTTATCGAATTTGGGTGAATATGGATGGCTCTAACTAAAAATTAAGGGGTGTTTCAAAAATTTCATATATGAATACTCATGTATTGGAACATAGATTATACTAGGAAAATACGGGGTGTTACAATAATAAATGTAGATAGATCATCTAAATTTCAGAAAAAATAAATCATATGTTAATTAAATTGATAGAAGTTATACCTCAATTATCTGTGTTCTTTTGAAGCTTAAAATTTGAATTGAAATTTTTATTCTTACCGTATTCTTCAGGAGAGATCACAACCTATCAATCATAAATTATGTTAGAATCTCAAGAAATTAATGATAGAATCTCAAAATATGACAAAGCACACACAAAAAATCACACAATTAGACACTCAATCCAACATTTAAAAGCAACAAATAACCAATAGCTGATAAAAAGAATTTCAAAGTGCAAAGAAAATATAAATACAAATTAAATAGAAAAGTAAAGAGACAAATATTCATACAATTACTTGAATGCTAATATTAAAAAATAGAATTTACTTAATTTTCTTTCTATTTTAAGTAAATTCTTGCCAAAATAACCTACCTATTTTTGTTAAATTATTGTTAAAAAGGGACTCATAAATTCGATCAACAAATAACTACAAAAGTAGTATTTTGTTAGTATTAAAGTTTATATTTGGTTAGTTAGTATTTTTAATTATGTTTAAATAAGGAAAGTGAATTAATAATTGAAAATCAATAGTATTTTTAACTATGTTTAAATAAGGAAAGATTAATAACCAAATTTTAATGGGACACTAAAGTATTAATAAAAAAAAAAAACTTAGAAAAATGGTAAATGACAGTTTTGTCTATTATGAAGTCTTTTAATGGAGGGCAAAAAGCTCAAATCACTTTTCTAAGGGTCTTCAGATTTTTAATATATTATATTATATATATATATATATATATATATATATATATATATATATATTATAGATTATAGTTATAGATATATTGAATATCAATATTAATTTGTTATTTTGACAGTTACTATAGATTAGTTTGAGGTGATTGTCCTATCTTAATATTCAAAACCCCTAAACCTCAAATTCTGGCTTCGCCTCTATCATTGTACCAACTCAATCACCTTTATGAATTCGAAAAAAAATGAATAGCCTTTGCCACTAAGCTGAGACGCCCCTTTTTGTCAAAAAGTTACTCCATCTGCCCTATTTTATATGACATCATTTCTTTTATAATCTGTTCCAAAAACAATGTCACTTTACTATAGTTAGAAATAATTTTACTTTTAAAATTAGTTTTTACTCTTGATAAAATGATTTTCAAACCACACAAATATCTAAGTATTGTTTTAGCAAGCTAAATGGTGCCACATAAAATAGAAAGAAGGGAGCAATTATAATTTCATTGTTAATTTACTTTCCCTAGGTTGTAAACAAACCCAAAATGTTTTGGATTTATGCTCTATAACGAGTAAATATCTTAAAAGATCACTCAACTATGTGAAATTAGTTAGCAAAGTCACTAAATTTAGTTTTGTATCAATGAATTCACTCAACTTCTAGTTTTATATCTATAAAGTCACTCAACTTGTGACTTGTTCTTGCAAAATCACTCTACAAGATTTGTCATTGAAAAACAATCTAATTTGAGAAAATAAATTAATTTTTATGTTTGGTAGTGATATTCAATATTAGCTAATCTCAAAATTACAATGTTGCTTAAACTATAATTTTTTATGAGTTGCTTTAACTTGTTACTGTTGCTACTTCCTATTACCATTGCCTCAAAAAAGAAAAGATTATCTCAGGTCACAATATACGGAATTTGTTTATATAAAATATGAATTTTATTTTTATTTGAATTGAACCTTATTCGCCAAAGAGATGTCTTTTTAAATACAATCTTTTTTCAAATAAATTTCAAAATTTTGCATATTAATAATGCGATAAATATAAATAAATCTTACTAAGCTTTAAATTACTATAAAATTAAAAAGTCATACTAAATTCAAAAAAAAAAAAAACATATCATGTCCAAAATACATTTTAGCAAAAAGACTTTTGTAAAAATTTACAGCATGCCATTTGAAACTAAAATATATTATGAATATTGACATTATTTTGTTAGTTTAGTGTTTAAGTTATGGAGTACAGAAATTGATATTACAAAAAATTAGGCGAAATGGTCTACTGAACTTTTATACTTGTCCAAGTTTATAAAATAGGCATCTCTGCTTAGCCTTTTGTCATCTGAACCTCTAAATTCCTCAAAACACAAGATTTTAAACCTCTCCTACCATGTGTGTAGCTCACTCATCCTAAAATAAATGACACGTCAGATCCACGTCACATAAATTAATGTCATGTCATAATTATCTTTATTAATTATTTTTAAATAATTAATAAACAATATTAAATAAACAGTAAACTAATAAATTAAAATTTTACTTTTTAAATATAATTCATATTTATCACCACCATCCCCACAATCACCCTCACCACCATCTTCACCTCGCCCAACCCACAACCACAGAGACCACCAAACCCACCTCCCTCACGCTATTTATCTTTTCTTTTCTCTTCTACACAACAATTAGAACAACAATCAATATGATGTCCACTATCAATACCCTAAAATACCCACCTCCAATTTCATCTTCTCATTTCATATCAGGCCACTGCTAGCCGGTGCACTAATGCAACCCTTCACCCTCTTCGCCCTTCTTCTTCCTCCACCAGCAACACTATGAACAATCTTCATTAGACCTCCAAATCACCAACCCAGTCAGACCTTCATCAAACCTCCATTAAAATCTTCCATCGTCGAGGTTCTTCCTTCTTTCAATGTTCTTTTTCAAATATTAATTAAAGTTTTTTGGTGGTGAAAAATGAGGGAAAATGGAAAGGTGGAGTAAAAGAAAAGGGGTGGATGGAGAAAAGAAGAATGGAATGTTAAATGGAGAAAGACACTGTATGTCCTATCGCAAAATAAATGATCCATATTTGAGTCAATTGAAAATTAATGGCCAGTGGGCCAAACTAATTTCTATAAGGTAAAAATTCACATATAGACAACTTATAACTCTTATAACTAAATATCTAGTCTAAGTTTCATAATTACATTTTATAGATAAAAATAGTTGGTGGTTAATTGTCTATATTGAAGAATTATACAAAAAAAAAAAGAAGAAAAAAACCCAACTGCAATTAGAGATAAACAAGGAATGTTAAATGCAATCAATTTCTTTAAATTCCTCCAATGCAATCAATTTCCTTAAATTCCTTCAACTTGTCCACATATTTCTCCTTCATAACTAAACATTAAATCTTATTTTTATAGATCTGGCAAAAATGGAGAAAAAATATGTTATTAAGATTTGAAATAATCAGTGAAGATCTCAATTCATACAATTGATAACAGGTAAAATCTCTATTAAAAATATGTAAAAGAAAATTTATGAAATACTTTTTTCTGAAAAATATGTTTTTGAATTCATTCTTGAATTTGTATATATTTTCTGAATTCGAATAACTATTACGATTTTGAGTTTGTTCTGATTGTTGGATTTTTATATTTTTGATTACTGAGTGTATAATAAAATTAATTTGTATTTTTTCTCATAAATCGTTAAATATTTGAAAATCTTATTGGAGTTGATATTGATGATACAAATGATCAAATTGATGTAGGTCCTATTGAATGGATTGAAGTAATTACTATAAATGAGTAATTTCAAGCAAATTTTTTAGGACCAAATCATAATGAAGTTTTGATTGATCAGGTGTATACGAAGAAGGCTATTTTAAAGTCGGTAATGACGTAGAACTCAATTAGACACAAATTTTAATTCAATACAATAAAGTCAAATGTAAGCGGATAAGTAAAATTTATTTAAAATCGTGTAGATCAGCGTATTTGTTTAAGTATGTAATTTTGTACATGTTTGTATACTTGTACAAGTATATGTATGTTTGTATGTTTGTATATTTGTATATGTAAGTATATTTGTATAAGTGTTCTTAATGTTTGGACATTTGTCTATGTAATTGTATTTGTATTTGTATAAGTATGTGATTTGAAAGTATTAAATGCATACGTTTTTGTGTACTTTGATGTTTTATTTTTCTGTTATATGTGTTTACCATTATATGTTCAGTTAAATATTTTGTGTTTATATATATTAGTGTTCAGCGATAATTTATTTATACAAATATTTTTTATTCATTATAAAAAAGTTCTATTCACTGGTGGATGCATTTACATGGTAATGTTAAGTATTTAGTTAATTTGTATATAAGTTGAAATGTATTTTTTTATATTTATATTATTGTATGTTAATATAAGAATATAACATGTATTATGAATATATATATATATATATATATATATATATGTTTATTGTGTATCTAGGTAGCTACCCTTTTTATATGAATCTAAGTATATATTCATGTAAATACTGTATACGAACATAAATATATACATTCAGAACTTTCCGCACATTGTATAAAAGTACAAATACACAAACTTTCTGTATATTTTCATCATACGATAATATTGGTGAAAAACACATAAACTTTTTAAAAAGCATTCATCATATGTGACTAATGTTAGTTGAAATTTTGTATATATATCAAAACAACTTCGTATAAATACTATGATTTTTCAAAAAAAATTACCCAAGTCACATAACTGTTACAATAAACCAACTTCAAAATTACCTTCCTAAACCATAATTAAATTCTAAATCAACTTGCTATATCAAAAGCTAGATTATAAAACAGGTTGCTATATCAAAAAAAATTTGATCAGGTATTCTAATAATAACAATTAAACTGTCTATGGAATAACAATCACTTTTGTACTATCACAACTAAACTGTGGTCTCATTTGCCTGTTCGAACTCTCATCATCACTCACGACATTTTTCTCAATCTTCTGAGTTCCATGATGTCATAAAAGGGCAGTATACCAAGTGCGTAAAGCTTCAACGTCAAACACTCCTGGTGGTACACTTTTTTCATGGCTAATATACTCTACATATGCAATAACATATACTCCACAATCCCTGCATATTCATATTTTTGGGAAGTAGTTAGCAAACGAAAATGAAAAATATGTATTTGTTATGATATTAAATATATGTATATATGAATTGAACAAAATTAGAGATTTGTATACTTTATATATGAATATGTACTCGTACTAATATGGTTTTGCCCTTAAATTGTATATATATATATATATATATATGCACATGCACATTGAACTAAATAAAATACTAATCAAATCTCTTATTAATCAAGCACATTTTTATCCCCAAAATATATGAAATAATTGCATCACAAAGAAAAGTGTATTTGTTATCGCAGCATGTCCCACAAATGTTGTCGAAAACACTATCCAAAATTAAAGCATAGACACAAAAACTTTCAAATGCAATTCAAGCTAGACATATTTGTACAAGTTCACTCTATATACATATATGCAAACTGTATACATATATACACTCTCTCTATATATATGCAAACTGTATATACATATATGTACTCTAAAACTGTATATGTATGCATATGCATGTATTATTATACAAAAAGTATATGTGTAAATTCGCTATATATACATATATGCAATACTATATATACATATATCCAAATGCAAACTTTATATACATATATTTTTGTAGAATGTGTATATACTTTTATTCATACAATAAAATTCACATATATGTCCAACAAACTTTATATACACATGTTCTACCAAAAAAGTATATGAATATATGTATATTGAAACAAAAGTGTAAATTGAATAATAATTTTGTTTCATGAAAATATATACAAAACTACCTTGTAATCATTGTCAACTTCATTGATATTTTGGAAGTGTCAGTTAATTTAACTCTTGACTGTGAATGTACTATGCTACTGTGATTATTGATATGATCATTACTTTATTTTGTTCGTGACTCCGTTCTCGACTTGTTCACTTTCAACTCCGCTAAAAAATCTGCATTTTCACTATCTAAATGAGAAACACCCAAATCAAATGATGGAGCGCCGCAATTAATCATGAATATATGTTCAATACCTCTTGTCAATCTCCTATTAGGGGTTTCTTCATCCATTTGAAACAACAAGCAATTGGTAACTTGAAACCCTAAAAAAAAGAAAAATAGATGAACAACGAAGAAATTTATAGACTCAAATGGATAATATATAAAAAAAAAATTAAAAAGAAATTCAATCTAATACAAAAAATACTAATAGATTTCCTCAAATATTCAATAAATATCAAAAAACAAATTCAATCTAATATGAAAAATACTAAAAGATTACCTCAAATCTTCAATAATTCTAATATATGTTATCAAAAATACTAAAAGATTACCTCACTAATATAATATATAAGAAAATCAAAAAGAAATTCAATCTAATAACAAAAATATTAAAAGATTACCTCAAATCTTCAATAAATGTCATAAACTGATTTTATGTGGTGACAAATCTGCCAAAACGATTTTTCAAAGAAAAATCAAGGATGATATTTTGTGATATTAGATTGATTTTGAGCTCAAAATAAGGAGAAAAAAGTTGAAGATCTTTTGAAGAATTGTGTATTATGACATTGCCAAGGTTGTTGTTTCTTCAATGTAAAATCAAGGAGATTATATGTAATTTTAAGAAAAAATTAAGAAAAAAAAGTTGATGACATATCTTCAATAATCTTGTGTTTTGATATGCGCGTTGTTGCCGTTTCTTTAGCCAATAGAATAGAGAGAGAGAAAAATAAAATACCAAAAATAAATCACTCAGAGAGAAAATAGGTAAATAAAATTCTTCATATATTTGTATATAGGCCCCCCACAAAAAAACTGATTTTTTAAACTACCAAATGACTATGAATTGTAATTTTTTAAAATATTAACCATATCATGTAATTAATATAGTATTTTGCCTATAATATGTAATTTTTCCTTTCTATAATTGGCCGTTTTCAATCATTTTTTCATTTGGGTCATTCGACTCTTTTTTTAATAATTCTATTTTTTTTGCTATAAATATTTTGACTAGAAAAAAGTCTATTTTATTTTTTCATTTAAACATAATAATTAAAAACAATTGTATAGTATAACTGTTGTATAAAATATGTATCAATATGAGATATATGTATATAAACTAGGGTGAATTAATTAAGGGTGACAAAAAAGAGTTGAAATGAAAAAAGAGTGTCTCAAGTCGTAAATATTAGGTGTAGGTGATAAGTTTATAATTAGAGTTTAATAATAATTGAATTTCTTTGAATAAGTCCTTAAGTTTTATTTGTTACACTTTAACCCAAATTTTAACTTAAACCCTAGTTCCTAAAGGGGGGGAAATATTTTTTTTTTCTCCTTTATCTTCCAATGATTTCTCTTGTTTTTTGCTTCTTCTTTCTTCTTATTCTTCTCCTTCTCCTCCTCCTCCTCCTCTTCCTCCTTTATTTTGTTTCTCTTTTTGGTGTTGTTGTGGCTACTATTATTGTGAATATCTTCTGTGAAGAACTTGAGAGAAAAAAATTCTCAATTTTAGACTAAATTTTGTTCGTATATCATTGAGAATTACTTAAGAGGTGATTTTCAATCATTTTGATAAATAAATTATGTAGTTTGGTGTGTATTATGCATCTAAGTTTTAGTTTTATATTGCTAGTCTTGTCATTGCAACATATGTTTCTGCGGTTGCTGCATCAGGTGCTGAAACAGATGCAACAACTACTGAAAAATATGCAACAATTATTGAATAATTTATCCAGCAAATACTTTATCAATTGCAACAACTATTGAAAAATATACAACAGTTGTTGAATATTTATTCAGAAAATATTTCGTCAATTGTAGAAAATGCTATATATATTTTCAACAGTTGTTGAATTTGTTGCAGTAATTTTTGCAAGATATTCAGCAATTGATAAAATAAAATATTGTAGTTACTGAATAATTTATAGCAATTGTTGTAATTGATGAAGCAGTTGCTGAATAAACTATAGCAGTTGTGACATTTTAGTATAATTTTTTCTCTTCTATCATGACCAATTTATTTTTTTTCTAAATCATAATATCTTCAATTACCTTCAAGATCATTGATGATAGACAAAATAGCATTAGAGATTGATTGTCATGGCGAATGGAATTGTCATGGCGAATGGGTTAAGTCCTGATCTGCTATGAATGCATGTACTTATGGTTATTTTATTAGATTTGATGTGTTTTGGAGTAATTTTGCAGAAAACTAGGTTTTGGATGCCAAACGAAAGAAAAACTAGGTTTTGGATGCAAATGAAAGAAAATAACAAAAAGTTAAAGTTTTGGGCTACTTACCTAGGCACTTACTGGGAGTAGGTGCCACTTACTTAAGTAGGAGTCAGAACGTTAATTTTAGAGGCTCAAAAGAAGGAAAAAAAAGATTTTGTTACTTACTAAGGGTACATACGATCCATAGGTGACTAAAAGTAAGTGACAGAGGTCTAATTCCAGAGAGCTTCAGAAGCTGTGCAGGAGGTCTGTCACTTTTTAAGGACCACATACTGACCATATGTAGTACATATATATATATATATATATATATATATATATATATATATATATATATATATATACTACATATGGTCCATATTTGACCTTAGTAAGTGGGGTCACCGACCTCAATTTTTTTGGATCGTTTTGAAATTGTTTTCTAGGGTTTCCATGTAACCTATATACACACCTATGATTTTTTTAGTCATTATTATGTACGTTTGGTCAAGTTTTTCAATTTTATTCAAGATTTAATTTCTAGGGTTTCTTGTAATCTATAAATATCTTTTAGACTATGTAGGCCCCCGGAGGCTAGTTTATGCCATTTGGGCTAAGTTTATACACCATATACTCTTGTTCTTATTTTTGGTTTTTTATTCAACATAAGACTTTTGGTTTTCTTCATTCATTATTGTGAGACTGATTTTGTAATTTTGCCCGTGGATTCCATGATTGATCTTATAGCTATGAGCGGCTAATTTCCTTAGCTAGGGTTGTGGGAACCCTGGCGGATTAACAAAGTAGCAGAAGTGCCAAGTCGTTCTAGATAAATATTCTTGCATGTACTGTATTTTATAAATTCTTAATAATTTATTAGCGGCGTCCAATGTTAAGATCTCACCTATATTCACAACTTGAACACTAGAGAGGCAAAGAGTAGGAAAAGAAGATCACAACATTAATTTGGAGATTTATAATTGATCCGGGATAATCAGAATCATCCATGTAAGACAATTATCTTTCATATAGTAATTGAGACTCAATTATCTTTCATCTAGTAATTGAGACTCAAAAGGTGATAGTTAACTGTGATCTAGGATAAGGGTTAGTAAAGAGACATCGCGAGACTCAAAAGTTAAAGGGTGAAATCCATCTATAAGTCCACAAGACAGTTGATGGTACATAACTTATCATATTGTGCATGTAAGGTATCAAAATAGTTCGACAGTGCACGATAAATCTACAGATTTAGAAGTCAGGGGGAACACAAGCCTAGAGTTTATCTTAGATTGTTTACAACCACAAGCATCTAACTCTTATTACTTTTTGCTAGTTACTACAAATCCTCCCCTTTTTACTTTTCCGCACTGCCTGGTGATTTTAATAAGTTCAACCAAGATATATGGCATATTCCCTATGGTATTGACCCCAGCCTATTTAGATTACTATATTTTGATAGCGACCGCTTTATCCTTCTAAGAAGGGGTAGTTTGGGCGTTATCAAATTTTGACGCCGTTGTCGAGGAATACGATTGTAGATTTACTGATTGGGATTTTTAAAGTTGTCAAGTTTATTTTTTCTATTCTTTTTCAGGAATATGCTAGTGTATGCCTACTCTTCTTGATATGGAAACTTGGCCAGAGAAAGTATGGAGTGATGAAGACTTTTTTATTATTGATCCTTATCCTTTTGATATGGTGCATTATTGTAGAAGTGTGGCAGATATAGTCTGTGAACACAAGGATAGCCTATTGGAAACATTGGCATACCTTGTGATAACCATCATAATCTTATTCAAAAGGTTTATAGTTTTGGCTTGGATATTCACCACCAAGAAGTATAGTTGGATGCAAAAGTTTTTGCGTGTAATGGCCAACAACTTACTTATGGGTGTTGCAAAACTCAAAAAAAAATTGAGAAGCGAACTTCTGGAGCTAAAATTAGAGGAGTCTTAAATTGATCATACTCTTATGGATAGTGTCACTCTTAAGGAGATCATACTAGAGTTATGTAGGGATGTAAATAAGACTACAATTCCTAAGTTAGGGCATATTGGACGTCATTCAAAGCATTTTTCTTCATTGTACTTGGATAGTTATATCATGATCGAGCCATCCGAACCTGAAGAAGGGTGCAAGAAAGAGGAAACATATGTCTAAATTTTTTAATTTTCTAAGCCATAATCAAAGAATTACATTCCTCATGTAAGGGCTAAGAAGTAAAACATGCCACATATATTTCTTGGGTCCTTTATTTTTATACCTCCGTCCCATGGGAATAATAGGAAATTAGAAAAATAATTAGGGGTGAAATTTATAAGTTCAAAGTGGAAAGCAAAAAATGGAAGCTAGCTCTTGGGATACCTTGATGAAGTTTGAGTAATCAAAGTACCCATAGGCTTGTTGTTGAAGTCTGATAACCAGCATAGCCACGTCATACCGCTAAAATACAAGCGAGAGGGTTGAATTGAAATTTTTTGTGAGTCGACTACTGACTCCTTACAGTTGACTCACTTGCAGATCAGTGCACTTCACAAAACAGATTAGATTTAAAACAATTAAGAAAATAAATAATAGAACATAAAGTAATAACCCAGATATTTATCCTGGTTTGAAACACCAATGTGGTGCCTACTTCCAGCCCCCCTAGGCTTCAAAGTTCCCTTATATCATTCAATGTTGGGCTCGAGTACAATGATAGAAAACAAGTTCTGAAGACTTATTTTGCTCTTCAGATCTTGTGACACAGCTTCAGTTGATGTTACCAAGTTGACTCGATCTTACTCTTTATATAACAATTGTAAACTAAAAGTTACAAAACCTTATAAGACTAAGATTAAGGAACTTTGATTTTTCTCCTTGAAGTTGCGTAACTCTTGTCTGTCTTCAGTCTTCTGATGTCGCCCATAACTACATATCCACTAGAAGTATAATGCACTCAATTGCAAATATAGTAACCAACAAGGTTAAAGTCGATCCCACAGGGAAAACGTGAATAGTTTCTTGCCATGATGTAATCCACAAGCAGTACAGGAAAGTAAATAGGGGTATTTATTATCAAGTGAAAATAGTAACAAATTATTGAGTTTTGCCAAGTTGAAACCAATATGAGATGAACGCTAGGTCTGTGTTTCCCCTAGATTCTTAACTACGTAAATATCTTGTGTTCAACCTAATTATTCTATGATTCTGCATGCAAAGCCTACAAGATAGGTATTATCTATTGCTTAGAAGATAAATTTCACCCTTTGACTTGGTTATTGTCTCAGGGTGTCACCTTGTTTCCCCTTGATATGGCCTCAGTCATACTTGGTTATCATATCACTGTCTTAATCTTCTTGTCCCAATCACAAGCTTCTTGGTTATCAAATGGATGTGAATACAGTAAATCTCAAGATACTGCAACTACTTGAGGCTAATTATTGTGAAGAAGAATTAAGATACATGCAGAAACTCTAGACTAATTGAGTCTCACACTTCCTCTACGTAGCTAATCCGCAAGGGTTCCCACAACCCTAGATAAGAAGATTAGTCGTTCATGTTTGTGCAAGAAACCATGATTATTAATGAATAACACATAAAATCAATTGCACAATAATAATATACATAAACTCCAAAGTCTTTAATTTACTAAAACCATAAAATCTTAAGAACAATTGTAAGAATATGTAATAATATGTAATAGCGCATAAAAGAATGTCACAATGCGTGTAACCTAATAAAAGATAAACCCTAGGGTATTTATAGTATCTCAAAATAACATAAAAATCTTATTAAAAATGGGAAAGGTAAAGTTAAGTCAGCAGTCGGTATGACTCGGTCTTTACTCGTATCCTCAGCTTACGAGTCATACCCTACCTTGCCGTAACCATTCCGGTGTTTAATATTCCCATGACTTCAATTATATGTTCAGCTTACAACTTCAACCTACGAGTCGTAACTACATAGATGACTCGTGTCCTTCATCTATATCCACCTAGGACTTCTTTCTTTCCAAGTCTTGAACACTAGTTTGTATACGACATCCCTATATGAGCCGTACTCAGATTTTTGACTCGTATACTTTTGACACTTCAATTCCTAGATAGTAGCTTGGATTCTATTATGCCCATGGCTTCAGCATACAACTTGTATCCTGGCTTACGACTGGGATACTTGAGTCGTATCTTCCTCATACTTGGTTTCTTGATTTGGCTTTTGGTTCTGTTACTTATACAACTTAGCATACGAGTCATATCGACTGGTTATGACTGAAAGGTTGACTCATATGCTAATCAAAGTTGGTCTTTTTCATGTTTTTTTTGTTCTCTTTTTCTTAGATATTGTTGTTGACCTGTTTTACCTGCAATTCACACCAAAGTGCCTTATATCTAACAAAATATCCTAAGTTCACACTTTAATTCACATTTTTAAGCATGAAAGTGTTGTGCTTTCATGCCACATCAACACCTTCAACTTAGACTTTTGCATATCCTCAGGCAAACAAAACCAAATACCACTTTCTAGCGCAAAGGCGATGCTTAAATAGGAAGATCTCAAACAACCCATGGCAGTGATTTTGAATTAAATTTCAATCTTGTTGTTCCCCTTTTAAATTTTACTTTACAACTCAACTTTGCGGATGGGAATTTAGCACATGTAGAAACATGAAAGAATCTGATGATGGCATTACATTAGCAATGGACAATTGGGCATAGACGTGCTTTACATTCATCAAACAATCTAGCAACATAGCAATATAACCTATGTGCACTCACACTCAATGAAATCCCATTCACTCTTCATGGATAGACTCCTCTATTTAGGGATATGCAAATGACTCTCTCTCACACAAAGAAGTATCATCGTTGTGCAAAAAATACCATAAGTTTGCCCTTATGCTCTTTTCCAAAGTTGTCCGACAGTCACAGTAGGATCACTATAGGATTTTATTTGGCTTGTAACGTAGGCTTGTGGTTGGTATAATATGTATGGATATTTAAAGTGACTAATCCTCTTGGACACTATGCTCTTCTCGGGGTCCACTTTTGTTGACTTTTTTTATTTCCACCCTTACATGTCTCTTTTTTGGAGCACATTCCACTTGGGTCAGGTGGTGTTTTCTAGCTCTTATTTTTCTTCTTTTTCCTATTTTTCTATACCTTGTACGTTTCTTTACATCAGGGATACCTATGTTTTAGTTATTTCCCTTGTACACACTTTTCTTCATTCTAGGTTTTCTCTTACACACCCTTATAATAGCCATCCTCAACTTTGGTGATTTGTCTAAGTTAAGGTGCACAGTGTCCCCAGGAGGACCAGGTCCACAACAGGTTCATTGTAAGTTAAACGGGAAGGTGATAGATCTAACAAGAAAAATTAGTCTATTAAAGCTCAAATATTTAGATCAACGGGTTTTGTTCATTTGGTTTAGGCATTTTATGCTTAAGTAGACTCACACAATAGGGCCTATGATCATCTCCTACCTAGATATCCCCAACGTATGTAAAAGAAATCGAGAAAGTTCTATATTCCAACACAATCGAGAACTCAGTAAAACTTACACGCACTTGTACAGGGCTACATTACTAAGTACCAGTTATCCAACTATGCAATAGTTTTGTCCCAAGTTATTTTATCCCTAATCCTAATGCCATTATCATATGATCAATAGTTTCACACAACTATATAAATCACGCAATTCATAAAACAAAAATTTTGAGGGGGCACCACTTTCACAATAGCATTTCAAAAATCAGCACAAATCAGCAATATTTCATCAATCAAAAGGTAAAAACCAAAACAACATCAAAAATCATTTCAATACATTAGAAAATTTTACAAATCCATCCAAATCATAATAAAAAATATCTGTTTCCATAGGCGCATTGATGTACTCCCTATATCAGTTGCCTGCATCAAACCTTCAAGTCATAATAGACTTTCAGCTTTTAGCTACATCTGAAAATTTTCAAACTACTCCCAAAATTTTTGGTATCCATACCCCCAACTTAAAAATGTTACACTGTCCACACTATTACAAAAATAAAACAGAGAAAGGATCAGGGTCATACCTAGGCGTTCAAGGCGCTGAACCATCAACATCAGTACATGGACCCTCAGATCGGGTCCCACTCTCATCTGCTACTGTCCCACCCATGTATGACGGTCATGCTCATCTTGGATGCTATCAAGGTTGTCCTTTTTCTTCCCAGCTCTAGCCTATTTCTTCTTTCTCTTCTTTTCTCTTTTCTCTTCCTTGGTCTGCTCAGCCTGCTCATCTGCTGGCACTGCCCAAATATTTAGCACCTCGATTGTGGAAATCACGATCTCTATAATAGGCTCAGCAATTATTAGCCTCTTGAAGATCTCAGTAACCATCTTCTTTATCTCCTCAATCTTGGTTCTGACATCGGCAACATTAGGCGTCTGTCCACTACCCAACTGATGAGTAATCCTTGATTCAAATGCATCTAGGTGCTCTTGAATTTTCCTATCCTGTGCTTCCAACTACCGACTCATCCAAATTCTTACTGTTCCCTCCATATGACTTACCTTTGTGGTCAACATTTCTAACTGGGTTACAACTTTAGTCCACATAGTCTGGGATATCAGCATCATATCGAAAGGTATACCCCATGGCCTAGGTGGCACGGACTAAACTGGCGGTGGGGAACTAGAAGTATCTGTAGTATTTGTAGGTGCAGTCGCAGTCTATGCACATGCTTTAGTAGTCTCTAACTTTGAAGGAACACTCCCACCATTGCATCTATAGCCTGCCTTATAGGTCAATCCAATGGGTTAGTTGCATCTCGAATAAACCCGATATCAAAAGTCTTCCGGGCCTTAATAATCTCATCAACCCCAGGTATCTCCAACACTCCTGCAGCCTAGCATAGCTTTGTGATCGTACAAAGGTATACCAGGAATGCCTTCTGCACTGTAATAGCCCTATCTATCAACTCTCTAAACAAGAAACCACGAACATTAAAGGCATATCCAACAGTGAAACTAGTTATCATCGCTTTCCAGACTAGGCTCAACACATCATCACCTGTTGTTGGACAAAGCCTGTGTTAGGCTATTATCCACCATGCCTTAGCATCAAAGGTGAGAGTGCACTTCTTTATCTGTTGCGAATCACCAATACCACCTACAACCCAAGTAGTATGCTCACCATATGTAGCTATCCTCTCCGTTATCCATCTAAACATTATTATCTTATACTTAATACCTAATGTCTAATTAGTGATCTTCCTCATCTCGGCTATTCTATAATCTATTTCAGTTATGCTAGCCGGAGCCTGATAATCCAACCCTTATAAATATCTCCTAATGGTTCGGAGAGAGATATCAACACACACTCCTCGAATCATCAAGAAGGTAATAGGCTCGCCTCCCTTCCACAATGTACCCTATGGATATTTCCGCTAAAGTTATCCTTTATATATGGTATAGAACTTACGAATAAGCACCTCATTGTAACTACCCGGTGCTCCTATCATCCAGTCAAACCCATATTGCTGGAAGCATTCATTGAACTTAGGTAACTCAGCCATCCCTATAGTAGTCATCCGTCTCTCCAAATATAGCAACCGTTTTATCTTATTGTCCTGAAGATGAGACATCCCTATGTTAAATGTTGCCTATATATCGGGGTAGCCCCATCATTCTATAATGGGCACCGAAGCAGGGGTTAATTCTAGTGGTGGGTCCTGTCTATCTATTAGGGTATCCTCTACTTTTAGACCCTAAGTTTATTTGCACTCTCCTCAGCTGAACTAGACTCGGCCTCTTTATCCTCATCATCATCCATAGGCTGTGGTGTGTATGGAGGAGAGATAGTTATGTTCTTTCTTTGTGGTGGTGATTCAGACTCTTGGGGAACTTCTTTCTTCCCTTTTGACTTTGCAAGTGCCTTACCTTTATTTGCTACTTTCTTAGATGTAGTAACGTGATAATCTTCTCCAGTACTTTTCGATGTAGAGCTAAACCCAAAAATACTGGACTCCTCACTTTCAATGGGTGCTTGATATTTCCTTTTTTAGCTACTGTTTTAGATAAGGATGCATTTTTTGGATTCATTTTTCTGTAGGTACATTAATATTAGTAACTAAGAAAAGAAAAGAAAAGAAAAGTTAAAGACTAAAGTTCCATGTGCCTTTTCTGAAATGAGTATTAGTGATGGGTATTGGTCATACCCATTAGGTACGACTCATATACTCAAGTCATATCCAAGATAGTATATGATCTTTGTTTATAGTTCAGTTTACGACTTCTCTTTATCAGCCATACCAACTGGTTACGACTCATGACCAGCAGTCGTAAGTTGATCAAAAATTTTATTTTATTTTTGTTCTTCCCATGTGGGTACAATAAATGTGTGAGTCATAAGGTCTGGATACGACTTGTATGATTGAGTCGTATCCATTCCAGAACTTTGAATTTGTTATATTTCCATGTTGTCTGTAGGTACAAATCTTATTACGACTCCCGTACCAGTAGGCACGAGTCGTAAGGAGTCTCGTATCCACTGCAACATAGAAGTCCAACTTTAAAAGTTTGACTTTGATGAAATTTCCAATTTACCCACTACTCTACTCAACTATATCTAGCAATGTAAACATACACATACATCAATATCCATTTTTAAACCCTAGTTCCATCCCCATTTTCAATTTTCAACTCAAATCAATAACAATATGCTATCAACTACCCAACATATGCATACTTTCTTCTCAAATATGTTTACAATACAAAGCATAACATATTTCTTATTACGAAGCAAAGTAAATGAGGTTGGGAACTTACTTGATGAGTACGAATTAGCAAATCTTGAATTTATATTGTGTCGCTTCCCAAATACGAGTTTTAGCATAAAAATTGAAAGTTTGGAAGATGATGGTAATAAAATCAAGTTGAAAACACTATGTTTTATAAATTGGAGGTAAAAAATCGAGTGAAAAAAAGAGTGGGAATGATTGGTGTCGATCAGGTATCCGATCGTGCCCTATTTCTTATTTTAATTAGGCATAGCTGAGTCAGACCTGAGATTTGACCTAGTAAGTTGGGGTATGAATTGTCGATACAACTCATACCTAAGCTTACGAGTTATTTCCTTCCCTTGTATGGCCTAGAAGCTTACCTGGATTCTGGAGTGAGTACGACTCTTGGTCATGATCCGTAACCAAAGGCTACGACTCATACCAAGAGTTGGATTCATTCTAGAATTTAATTTATGATTTTGATTGATCTCCCAGGTCATTACGACTCCTAGTCACGAGCCGTACCATATAGATATTACTCGTAAAGTGTCTGTATGATACCCTTTTGACTTCTCTGGATTTTAACTTTATTTTTTTAGTTTACATGTTGAATAAACACACTACCCTATAATTGAAATAAGTACAAAAACATGGGTTGCCTCCCAAGCAGCGTTTGATTTAACGGTGCAGTATGACGTGGCTAAGTTGGATAGTTAGATTTCACCACTTAGCCTCATGGGTTGCCTCCCATGCAATGCTTTATTTAACGTCGTGACAAGACACAATTGCCTTGATTACTCAGACTTCATCAAGGTCATTATCATCTAGTTCTTTCACCTTTTCAATATTTCCCATATAGTGTTTTACTTTGTGTCCATTTACCTTTAATGGATTTGTTCCATCTTTCATTATTTCTAACACACCATAGGGATACACTCTTGTCATAGTGAATAGACCATGCCACCTAGAGTTTAGCTTTCCAGGAAATAAATGAAGCCCAAAATTATAAAGCAAAACTTGGTCACCTTTTTCAAATACTCTTTTCTTAATCTTGCGTTCGTGATGCAACTTCATCTTCTATTTGTAAAGTACTGAACTTTCATATGCTCAGAGATGGAATTTTTTCAAATCATTTATTCCATTCAACAAAGATTTAGCTACCTTCTTCCAATATAAATTCAGCTTCTTCAATGCTCATAGTGTCTTATGCTCAAGCTTGATTGGTAAATGGCAAGCTTTGCCATAGATGAGATGATAGGGTGAACCACTAATGGGAGTTTTGTAAGTTGTACGATAGGCACATAATACATCATCTAAATTTCTTGCCCAATCAGTCCTAGTGGCATTCACAATCTTCGCCAATATGAACTTGATTTCTCTGTTGAACACTTTGACTTGTCCACTAGTCTATGGATGATAAGGTGTTTCCATCTTTTGATTCACTCCATATTTTTCTAACAGATTCCTGAATAGATGATTACAAAAATGTGACCCTCCGTCACTAATAATAGCACGTGGCATACCAAATTGAGAAAAGATATTTTTTCTAAAAAATATGGTGACACTCCTTGATTCATTGTTAGGAAGCGCAATTTCTTCCACCTACTTCGACACATAGTCAACAGCTACAAGTATGTACTTCATGCCACAAAATCACAAAAGGTCCCATGAAATCTATGCCCCATATATCAAGCACTTCCAATTCTAAGTAGGGTCATAGGTAATTCATGTCTTCTAGAAATAGTACCTTGTCGCTGACATTGATCACACACGGCAGCATAGTCATGAGCATCTTCGTATATGGTTGGCCAATAGTAGTCACATTGTAGGATCTTAGAAGTTATTCTGGCCTCTCCATGATGACCCCCAACTGGTGATGAATGACACGCCTCAAGTATGCTCATCATATCCACCTCAGGTATGCATCTGCAAATGATTCTATCTGCACAAATCTTAAATAAATAAGGTTTATCCCAGAAAAATTTTCCTACCTCATGCATGAACTTCCTCCTTTGTTGATATGAGAGATCTTCTAGGACTAGATCACTTGCTAAGTAATTTACATAATTTGCAAACCATGGAATTAAATCTTAGGAAGCTTCTAAGATCTGTTCGTCTGGAAAACTTTCATCAATCTCCAAACCCTTACCAACCTTTTGTATAGATTCCTTCTCTAGTCTAGATAAGTGATCCGCAACTTGATTTTCTGTGCATTTTCTGTCTTTCACCTCAAAATCAAATTCTTGCAACAGCATCGCCTAATGGATAAGCCTCAGCTTTGAAACTTTCTTAGCCATTAAGTACCACAATGCTACATGGTCAGTGTGCACAATCATCTTTGTCCCAATCAAGTAAGATCTAAACTTTTCAAAGGCAAAAACCACTGCCAATAACTCTTGCTCTGTTACGGTATAGTTCATTTGAGCAGGATTTAGTGCCTTACTAGTATAGTAGATGGGATAAAGGATCTTTTCTTTTTGTTGGCCTAGTACAACCCCTAAGGCCAAACTACTTACATCACATATAATCTCAAAAGGTGAGGGCCAATCAAGAGACACAATGATTGGAGCAGCCACCAACTTTTTTTTAATCTTTTAAAAATCCTTCTTACATACATCATCAAAATCAAATTTTACCTCCTTCTTAAGAAGTTTGCAAAGCGGACTAGCAATCTTTGAGAAGTCCTTGATAAATCACCGATAAAAACCTACACACCCTAGAAAACTCCAAATTCCCTTTATAGAAATTAGATAAGGTCATTATTCAATTAGTTCAACCTTTGCTCGATCAACCTCTATGCCTCTCTTTGAAATTTTGTGCTCAAGTACAATTCCTTCTTTGACCATGAAATAGAGTTTTCCCAATTAAGTACCATGTTGCATTCTTCACACCTTTGTAGAGATTTTGTTTTTGCCAAGTGATTTAGACAATCATCAAAAGAGTACCCCACAACTAAAAAATCATCCATAAAAACTTCAATGGTGTCTTCCACCATATTGGAGAAAATGGACATCTACATCTCTAAAACATAGTTGGGCATTGCATAGACCAAATGGCATTGGTTTGAATGCAAAGGTCTCATAAGGACATGTAAAGGTAGTCTTCTCTTGGTCTTCCGGTGTGATAGTAATTTGATTATAACCGAAGTACCCATCAAGAAAATAGTACCATCTTTTGCCTACTAACCAATCTCTGTATCTATCATTATAATAGTTCTGACCTTGATTTCCTTTCCCTTGAGCTCAAAAATCAGCCAATCTACGATTAAGATAATTTGCCTCTTCTTCAGATTCGATCTTGAATGGTTTGGAGGTAGACCCCTATGCCACTACTACATTCACCTTCTCAGCACTCATTGATGAAAATTGTTTTGTAAGTAACCCAATATCTGTATGAAGCTGTGCAACCTCTTGTGCTACCATATCATTCGTTGTTACATACGTATTTGTTGCTCCAATAACATATGTACCACTACCATATTTTGAATCTTGAGTATGCCATCCTCTGTTGGCAACCATAGTATCATCTAGCATTTTATGTGCAGCTTCCTAGTGAAGACACATAAGGATACTACTCCATTCAAAGAAAATGGGAACTACCTCAATCTTAATGCTTCTTGATTAACCCTAAGAATATTGTAATTTATGCATAGCCTAAGAAAATTTGTAAGGTGCAATTTTGCGCATCCTTTACAGCTCCCGAAAATACACCCTTCAGATTTAGAAATTAAATCATAGCATTAGTGATATCAAACTTCACATTAGGAGCTAAAGGGGGAGGAACAATGGCTCCAGACTTCGTAGGCTCAACATAACCTAAATCTTTACCATCTTCCTCATGGGTCTAAATGTTGATATGCTAGAGTAAATAGAGCCCTGTCTCTCTAAACTCAATTATCAACAACCTGTCTCGGTCGTACAAATCCTTCCTGAGCTACTGCTGCCTCTGCAGCAAGTTGGCTTCTTCTGCTTCTCTACATTCTTGCTCCAACAATTGTTGTGTTTGTATGACTACAATATTCTATGGATCTAATGGAGAACGTGGGAGTGCATCATTTGGGTCCACAAGTGGGGGATCTTGCACCCCATTACGAACTTATCTTGAGATCATTTTAGGCGTTTGAAGGATTTTTTTGGCTATGGATCAAAAGGGAGTAAGGGATTGCCGCTACTCCTAGTGCTTGGCATACACCAGCGTATGCAAATCAAAATAAAAAGTTAAAAACCCATGAACTTCACTAATTAAATTCATAGCTCAAGCCGTCTTCCCCAGTAATGGCACCAAAATTTGATGTCACCTAAAACTATACCTCCACTAGAAGTATAATGTGATCGATTGCAAATATAGTAACCCAACAAGTTTGGGGTCGATCCCACAAGAAAAAGTTTCTTGCCTTGATGTAATCCACAAGTAGTACAGGAAAGTAAATAGGGGGATTTTTTTTATCAATTGTAAATAGTAACCAATTCTTGAGTGATGTTGAGTTGAAATTAATATGAGATGAATGCTAGGTCTGTGTTTCCCCTGGCTTCTCAACTGCATAAATTTCTTGTGCTCAACCCAATTATTATATTGTTCTGCATACAAAGCCTATAGTACATGTATTATCTACTACTTAGAGGATAAATTTTACCTTTTGACTTGGTTATTGTCTCAAGGTGTCGCCTTGTTGCCCCTTGATACGGCCTCAGTTATACTTGGTTATTGTATCAGTGTCTTAATTTTTTTGTCCCAATCGCAAGGTTCTTGGTTATTGAATGGAAGCGAATACAGGCAATCTAAAGATACTGTAGCTACCTAAGGCTAATTATTGTGAAGAAGAATTAAGATACATGCAGAAACTCTAGACCAATTGAGTCTCACACTTTTTCTACGTAGCTAATCTTCCAGGGTTCCACAACCCTATCTAAGGAGATTATCTATTCATTTTGTGCAAGAAACCATGATTATCAATAAAGAACACATAAAATCAATTGCAAATAATAAGATGAATGAACTTCAAAGTCTTTAATTGACTAAAACCTTAAAATCTCAAGAATAATTGTAGAAGTATGTAATAATATGTAATAGCCCATAAAAGTATGTCACAACATGTGTAACCTAATAAAATATAAACCCTAGGTTATTTATAGCACCTCAAAATAACATAAAAGTCCTATTAAAAATAGGAAAGGTGAAGTTAAGTTTGCAGTCAGTACGACTTGATCTTCACTCGTATCCTCAGCTTACGAGTCGTACCCTGCCTTGTCATAACCGTTTCAGTGCCTAATCTTCCCATGGCTTCAATTCTCTCTTTAGCTTACAACTTTGGCTTATGAGTTGTAACTACATATACAACTTATATCTTTTATCCGTATCCACCTGGGACTTCTTCCTTTTCAAGTCTTGAGCATTGGTTTGTATACGACATCCCTATATGAGTCGTACTTAGACTTCTGACTCATATACTTTTGACACTTCAATTCTTAGATAGTATCTTGGATTCTATTATGCTCATGGCTTCAGCATACAACTCGTATCCTGGCTTACGACTGGGATACTTAAGTCGTATCTTCCTCATACTTGGTTTCTCGATTTGGCTTTTGGTTTGTTTACTTATACGACTCATCATAAGAGTTGTATAGATTTGTTACGACTCAAAGGATGACTCGTATGTTGATCAAAGTTTGTCTTTTTATTCTCTTTTTTCTCAGATACTGTTGTTGACCTATTTTAGTTGCAATTCACACCAAAGTGCATCATATCTAACAAAATATCCTAAGTTAATGTATCAATTCATAGTTTTAAGCATTGAAAGTGTCGTGTGTCCACACCAAATCATCTTTATCTTTTAAAGTCTTCGACAACTACTCTTCATAAGAAAACCCAAGAGATTTTTTCTCAATCAAGAATTTAAATTGATTCCTTGATTGAGGAATATAGCCGTATGATATGTCCATATACATCTTTGGATCATGTCCATATCAAATATATCCATGATTTATTTTGCCTTTTGGTCTTGTATAGATTGATGCTTTCCCAAATGTGCTTGTGATCTTCTCTTTCTTTTCTTTAGTCGTTATTGATCTGATTTGTCTTGAATTTTTGGATAGAGATTCTCCATGATTGATTTGATTTGTTGAGACTTATGGGACTGAGATTTTTCTTCCATTTGTTCTTATTTTGATTGATTTTGTTTGATGCCATGGATCATAAGTTGATGTCCTTCCATTCCTGGAGCCAACTTTCTTTATCAGTAGTTTTCAATGTCCTGCAAAGATCTACTTGCTAGTTTCTCATTATTAAAACTTAGACTTCAGAGTCTAATAATCTCCCCTTTTTTTATAATAACAAACAACTGTAAACATTGGTTGACTTCCCTGTCTGTCAGCTTGCTCCCCCTGACATGTAATCATCTTTGGTATCCCAAGTTTCTAAGGTATCAGTCAGCCTTTGTGTACTAAAAGTTGACTTGCTCACCCTGACTTGTGAGCATTTCTTCTGTCCTAAGTTTCTTGGGCATTAGTCGACCTTTGTGTGATAAAAGTCGATTGTCGACTTATTCTTATGCCTCTTAATTGATGGGTGCTTTTTGATTTCTTGATGTTCCTGATGTTTCTATCTTTCTCCCCCTTTTGGCATAGTAAAAAATAATAGCAACAAAAAAAATATAGACCAAACAGCACACGAGATACAATAGACAAACATGGATAGTCATAGTATATTAACTAAGCAGAGAAACAAAAAAATGTGCCAGATAGCGTGATAAAGATTATGTTACAACCCATCAACATAAGGGATAGTAACCCCCTTCTGAATAAAAATTCATAATTCAGCATTTTTCGAGGAAGTATATTAGGGTATTATACATATTATGACAGAACTTGTCATAGGATTTCTTAATATTTTTGACAAAGGAGGAGTAGGAAGTTTGAACAAAGAGAACCAGATCATTATTTGAGGAAGATACTTGGGATTTAAAAGAGTCCATATGAGAGAGCACTCGAGAGAACAACTTGACTCCTTCTGACTTGAGCTCATCGAGTGCTAGCCAAACCATACTTATGTCAGAGCTTGTACTTTTGCCAAGGTCCAGGAGTTTAGTAGTTGACTCCTAGAGTTTTATGACACCTTCCTCAATGGCTTTGAGTCATTGATTGAGTACTTTGAGTTCCTTCAACAAAGAGGTAGAGGAGTTAGAAGCAGATTTACTTACCTTCGGAGGTTCAGCCTTAGCACGAGCAGATTCTTTCTTGCACCATTCATTTTCCACCAAGACATACCCCATGCTGCTAAACATTCTTGATCATAAGCTACAATAACTTCTATAGGAGGATAAGCAGAGAGATCGATGGAATAAAATAGAAGGACCCAGATGATGAGCAACCTATATGGAAAACTGGCAGAGGCATGGACTTCCCTTGCACTCTCAAGCAAGTACTCTCGTATCTAGGTTGCCCAATTGATTTTTATATGTTTGACTAGACAGTATAGCACAAAGACATCATAACAAGTGATGTTTCTTAGGGATCCTTATTGCAGAATCACAGTGAAAGCAATAATATGGGTCATTATGCAAAATTTGAAACATAAAGAAAAGGGGCCAAAATTGATTAACACGGAGTCAGGGTCAGACAAAAATTTCTTGGCTTCCTCAAAACCCACTTCGAAGTCCTTGGGCCAGTTATTGTTCATAAAAGGGACTACACCAAAAAACTTAGTATCAAAAACATTTTCAAACAGGAAGTTGTTTAAGAAAATTCTTGTTTCTAGCACAAGAGTCTCGAATTTACCACTATCTAGGAAAAGTCGAAGATTAGCATAAAACATGCTAATAGGTTTTTCATAAACTAAAAGTCCACAGAGGCAAAAAATCAAGGATAAATCTTGAAATTTTAAAAAGTGACTAACATTCAAAGAGGCATGTTTTAATAGATTAAGATTGACGATACGATCAGGTCTGGTAGTGCAATTTTTGAAGGAGTGGAATTTTTCTTTGTGAGACTTTGTCCAGAATTAGTGCATCTCTTCTAAAGGGAGGGAGTTATAAGGATTTGGACAAGTTTTTTTGATGGAGGATATGGGGATAGAAAGGGGTCATCATCTCTTGAAGAGAGTGGACTGAGATGAGGATTCATTGGATGACTCAGAGAGAAGAATGGGATCATCAGAAGAAATTTTAGATACTTTGTCCATGGAGCAAGTTTTTTTCATGGGAGAGAGAGGAGATAATATTTTAAGGATAAGAGAGGGAGAAGAAGATTCGATTAAGAGAACTTAGAAGAAAGAGGGTAAGAGACGACTATTCAGAAGGGCTAGAGAGGAGGAAAGTGAAGGGGTGTGAAGTGAAGGAAGACAGATGGAGGTTACAATGCATGGGAAAGAGAAAAGGGTGGATGAAGAGGCATGGGAAACGGTGAAATTAATAATGACTTCCCTTTTGAAAAGACTCTTTTTTGGTAAAATAGGTAAAATTGGACTACGTAAAAAGATTTGTGTCCAAACATATGACTCATAAATCATTAATGTCAAATCTTTTTCTGAGAAAATAAGATCTTTCTTCTAGAAATGGTAAAAATAAAATTGGACTACGTAAAAAGATTTGTGTCCAAAAATATGACTTATAAATCATTAATGCTAAATATTTTTCTGAGAAAACAAGATCTTTCTTTTAGCAATGGAAAAAAAATCTATTGGCAGTTTTTCAGATCAACAAAAAAATCCCCACTTTCTCCATGATTATGAATATAATGATGCTTAATGTCAACATGTTTTGCCCTAGATGCTCAGAATATTTAGATAGACTAACAACACTAGTATTGTCACACATTCGGGAAACAGACTCAAAAGACAAAATAAAATCAAGTAGTTGACGCATGATTCATAGAATTTAAGTACATTAATTCCCAAAGGTTACGTATACTGCTCCAATTATTGGCAAGTCAACTAAAGTTTGCTCCTTGCTAAGTTATGAACTTGGGGCATCACTCATGTGACAAGAACTTTCATCAGAATAGCAAAATTCTCACAAGAAGATGTTAGAGTTATCAGGAATAATATTAAAACATATATAGTAAGAAGACTTTAAAATTAAAACAATTTTAAGACTTATAACTACATCAAAATTGCTTTTTTTTTAAAAAAGGAAAGCACTCAATTTTTTATGCCAAGCCTTTGGAGCTTAATTGAGACTGTGGAGTGCTTTAGCAGTTTAAAAACATGATTTTGGGTTTAACAAATTTTCAAATTATGGAAGTTGTCTCTAAAAAATTTCTTCATGGATAAACCATATAAAGCAGCTTAAAAAATTTGAGGGCAGCAACTGATATTAATAATTCGTATTGATTCTAATGGGGACAAAGATTTTATTGAAGTCATTACCTTCTTGGAGGGAATAGCCTTGAGCTATATATCTATCTTTATTTCAGTTTCATCATTTCAGATATAGAAGTTGACTCTGAATGGGGTATAGTCGACTCATCTTATAATGGCTCAGAGTGAGCAAACATTATCTCCAGATTATAAATCACTTACCTGTTCTTCATCACTACACTGTTATGAGTGAAACATTTTTTGATGATGTGACATGCTACGTATGCTCTTTTTCATTTTTGGCATTCACCAAAGAGATAGATACCAATGTTTTCATGTTTGATGAACTATTTTTTTGTTTGAAGGATATTTTAAAACCATTGTCACACTACTAACCAATGTTGAGTACGTTATACTTGAGTCCATCTACTAGACATACTTTGGTAGATTCGTATGAGAAGTTGATCTTTACTGAATGTACTTAGTTGACATTGCCTCTAGTGTTGTCACTGAATTTAATTGATCCTTCTCCAGCATTCCTCAGTGTAGAAGTGATTTTTCATTTCGGTCATGCATTTGGAAAATCCACCATTAGGAGCCAATATTTCCATTTCATGGTTTTTGCGGATATGTTCCTGTAAAATAAGAAAATTAATTCTGCTTAGGTACCCAAGTAGTCTTGGGTCCTGCGGGTTAGATGTGCTTTCTTTGGGCTTCCAAACTCACACACTTTTAGGCTTATGCCTACAACTGTAAGATTTGTGTCCTCTATGTCCACAAATAAAACAGATGGGTCCTCGAGAGAAGAAAGAGGTCTTAGCTAATTTAAACGACCCTGATGAGGAACTTGAATTATTTTTGAAGAAATTTGATCTTACAAAACTGTGGCTTGGGGATGTCTTAAAACTATTTAATTTTAGTTTTGCATCATCAAGATCTTCATAAAGTAGGTCAATTTCAACTTGACATGCTTCGATTTCTATTTGCCAGTTTTGTCATTCCTCTTTGAGTTTTTTTTTTAAATCGTCCTTCATAAATTTCTTCTCTTGAGCTAGTTTATTATATTTATCTATGATTTTTTGAAGCTCGTCGGTTATCATATCCAAGTTGGATTTAAGAGTATTATAATTATGATAGTTGTGTTGTCTTACCTCGCTAGATTTACCTGTTTCCATAAAGCATATATTGGTGGCCTCTGTTTCATCATCGGTTTCATCTTCATAACTCTAGGCTCTAAAATTTGGTTCTTCCTGGATATTCTTCTTTTTAATTCTGGACAATTCTGTTTGAAGTACCTAGACTTTCCATAGTAATTGCAATATTAATCATTTCTAATGAAATCATCATTCTTGGTTCCTTGGGATTTTTGTTGTCTCTATCTCATGATCTATCTTACTCCATGATTTTGGACATTCCATCACTATTAGCCTCTTCAAGAATATCCACTTCTTCAGTTGGAGCAGCATTGAAGTCTACTAGTTTCTTCTTCTCCTCCTTATGTTACCTATTAATATAATTTTTCTCATATGCAATAAGGTTACCTCGGAGTTCGTCATATGTCATGTTGTGAAGATCTTCGTCTTCTAGAATGGCAACCTTAGTTTCCCAAAGCTTTGGAAGAGACTTTGGACCAGCTTCTAGACTTGCAGGCTATGTGGATAGATTATCCCCAGTGATTTCAGTTCGCATACGATCTTACTGAATCTGGCAAACATTGTTTCAATGTCCTTATTCTTTTCCATTTGAAATAGCTCGTATTCATTGATCGGGGCAGGAATTTTTGACTTCTTGACTTTGGTGGTTCCTTATAACGCCCCAAACTCTGATCTCGAGATGTCACACAGTGCTCAAAACTACGAGTAGCCTTAAGCTAACCCTATTTTCCTTCTACTAGGTATAAATCTCATAATTAAGGTAATATAGACATAAAAGTCATACTGAATGCAGAAACTGTCTGAAATAACTAAGAATAATCTGAAAGAAATGTCTGAAAATCAAATACTGCAAGTCTGAACCAAATCTAGCGGTCTAACAATTCTCTACAACTAATACTAGAGAGTCACTGGGATAGACCCCCAGCTAACTCGAACTGTCTGAAAAGAATACTGAATTATATAAAACTACTAAGCTGCAGAATCTGAATAAATTTGTCCCCAAACTATGAGGACTCACCAACTGTCGTATGTAGATGAAGATGCTCGAACTACTCATGCTACTGATACTGAGCACCTGAACCTATATTATGAGACAATGTTGCACATAGATATATATATGTGGATCAGTACTTTGAGGATGTACTGAGAATACGGGGGTGAAATGCATAAGTAAAACATCATCTCATCATCATAATTTATAAAACAATGCATGATAAATGTAAATGACTCACATAATCTGGAGTATCTGAAATACTAAAATCATGAAGAATAATTAAATTATACTTTATAAATCTAGTGAGTCATAACATTTAGTTCTGAAAGCTGTACTAGTATTATATCTGTAATCATACTATCTAAGTGTAGAAAGTGCTCACTTCTAAAATCTGAAATCTAAAAGATAAAGTCTATAACTATTATCTTTCTGTAATGCATAATCAGAGTAAATCTGTGAGACTTTGCACTTAGTTTTCTAAAAGTTGATCTTACTAGTAGGGAAATACTCAAAACTATTTATTTAATTTTATTGGTAGGGAGGTTCTCTTAACCGACAAAAACTATACGAGTTATATAGAGTCCAATGTCTCGTCTTCCTAAGGAAGAAACCTCATGTTGGGAAGAGGTGTCATACTCTTGTCAGAGAGTATAACCTTGGATAAGTGATCACTACCTCAGCCCACTGTGGGCACTTCAATCTCAATTCTATGATGGTGTGTAATTCTGGGGTATGAGACCTTGGAATCATACTCATCTCGATGTTAAATACTACTTGCTATGCTCATCTTGTTGGAATTCACTTTGAAACTAGCATAAGGGTTTATTATAAGACCAGTTATGCACTTATCTGAATCAAAACTTCTCAGGTGATCGAAAGATCAAAGCTTCTCTGGTGATCGAAAGATCAAAGCTTTATTGAAAATCTGTAAATAATCTGATAATAGGATGCTTAAAGCATCATCTTTCTTGAAATAATAATATTCAATCTTGGGGTAATAATCCATGCTTCAATCTTATGTCAAAACATCATAATAATCATGCTTGATATTGAAAACAATGATAGTTCATCTCAAAATCTGTAAATTACTGAAATAGACATGAAAAATATGAAAATAGACATGCAATTCAACTTCTAAAACACTTGAAATCTCAAAATCTTGCAAAGAGCAATAATGGGTTTGAACCCTAATTCAAATCTCATGAATAATCATTCAAAATCATATAAATTTTAAATTTTAAATAAGGATGGAAGAAGATCCTTCTTCAGAAACCCCACAGACCTTGATTGATGATTAGATGAAGAAACTTGAATTATTGATTCCTGTTTGAGCTCTTGAATATGAGTTCTTGATTAGCTTGTCTTAGAAATCCTATTTAGAGCATTTTTAGGGAAACTATGGAGGATTTTGATTTCTTGGAGAAGAAGCTTTAGAGCTCAAGAGTTTTTCTTTTGAGGAGAATGATGAATAATGATCATAAAGTGATAGGAATTTGTTTAATTCCCTATTTTGGACGAATTGGGGCCTTAGGATTGATAGAAATACCCCTAATAAACTTTAAGTAGGAACTGAAAAATGCAATATTTTTTTGAACTGGCAGGCCACCGCGACGCGCCACTATCATAATGGCTCAAAGGAATTTGGACAATTGGAAACTGGGCAAACTCTGCGATGCGCCACCATTGCGGTGCCCCTTTGGAATACCATTTTGGCCATTGGCGTGATGCAGAAAGATCACGTTGGGCAACTAGATTTTGATAAATGGGAAAATGGACTACTCCGTGATGTACTAATATCACAGAGGTCCACTGGAATTGACGATTGCCATTTTTTGCCTTCTTCGATAAGTTCTGAGTGCCGAGGTGGCACTTTGTCAACTTCTCAAACGCGTGTTGGATTTATGCAAATTTGGTATCGACAAAAAGCTTATTCAATTCCCACACAATGGGAGGTCTAAATCTAGATAATTCCATACGAAATAAATATTCTTAATTTTGGAAGCTATTTCTTAATATTCTATGAACAAATTTAAGCTAAGAAAAGTACAGGGTATTACAATATCTCCTTCTTGGGAACATTCATCCTCGAATATAACTAGTTAAGCTTAAAATACTGAGGAATCTGAGGCTAGAAGCTATCATGCAAAAGTGAAATAAACTGAATGACTGAAACTCAATTAAAATTAGCTACTGAACTGATCTGAGAGTGCATGAATTCTCATGAAGATAACTATATAGATCTAAGACTGGAAAAGAACTGAATGAAGAAAAACTATTACCTACGGCTGAATCTGAGTTTGTGGAGAAAAGATATGAATACTTGGTACACATGTCTGTTTCTGCTTCCCAAGTAACACCCTCAACGGACTGATTTCGCCATAGAACTTTGACCAAGTGAACTTCTTTGTTCCTTAGTCTACGAATCTGATGATCAAGAATCTCTACTAGTACTTCTTCGTAAGAAAGGCTATTCTGAATATATGTACTTTTAGAGGAACTATAACAACTGAATAGTCCATGCACTTTTTCAACAAGGACACATGGAATACTGGATGAACTGAGGATAAGTCGGCGGGTATCTCAAGCTCATATGCCACATTCCCAACAAGACTCAAAATTCGGAAGGGGCCGATATACCAGGGACTAAGCTTCCCGTTTTTGCCAAATCTCTTCACCCCTTTCATGGGTGAAACTTTCAGATACATAAGATCATAAACCTCAAACAAAAGATCTTTTCTTCTTACATCGGCATAAGATTTTTGAAAACTTTAGGCTGCTTTTAATCTCTCTCTAATCAATTGAACTTTCTCCATGGCTTTAAACACTATGTCTGGCCCAATCAAAGTGGCCTCACCCAGTTCGAACCAACCAACTGGCGATCTATATCTCCGCCCATAAAGAGCCTCAAATAGAGCCATCTAAATACTAGCATGATAACTATTATTATATGTGAGCTCAATCAACGACAAATGCTCATCCCAACTACTTTTGAAATCAAGAATACATGCTCTCAACATATCCTCTAAAGTCTGAATGGTCCTATCTGCCTGACCGTTTGTCTGCAAATGAAAAGCTGAACTAAGATGAACTTTGGTACCAAGACCCTTCTGAAAGGCTCTCCAAAAATGAGAGGTAAACTGAGTAACCCTATCCGAGAAGATGGACAATGGAACTTCATGCAATCTAACTAATATTCAGATATACAACTTAGCATAATCTTCAGCCGTGTAAGACATGTGAACTGGAAAGAAATGCGCTGACTTACTCAATCTATCTATAATAACCCAAATTGAATCATGCTGACGACGTAAATAGGGTAAACTAGTCATAAAATCCATATTCACCTCTTCCCACTTCTAAGTGGGGATACTAAACTCTTACAATGCACCACCAGGTCATTGGTGCTCTACCTTATCCTGTTGACAAGTTGCACACTTAGCTACAAACTCTGATATATCTCTCCTTATACCACTCCACCAATAGATTTCCCATAAGGCGCGGTACATCTTAGTAGCACCTGGATGAATAGAATAATGTGCACCATGTGCTTCCTCCATAATCCGTTATCTCAAATCATCAACACAAGGCAAACACAATCTATTCTAGTATCTCAACATACCATCTCCCCCTTGGGAGAAAACCTCTATCATTTAATCTTTGACTGAATCCTTCAGTTTGACCAAACAATAATCCTCATCTTGCTTCTCCTTCACCTCTGAAACTAGGAAAGATTTGAAACTTCTCTTAACCCAAACGTTCCCTTCAGCTGAGTCAACCAACCTAACACCTAATCTAGATAACCGATGAACTTCCCAAACTAACTCTTTCTTATCATTTTTCACATGAGCAACACTGCTCATAGATAATCTACTAAGGGTTTCTGCCACTACATTGGCCTTTCCCGGATGATACAACACACTCATATCATAATCTTTAAAAAACTCCAACCACCTTCTCTGATGGAGATTCAACTCCCTCTGAGTAAACACATACTGCAAGCTTTTGTGATCTGTGAACACATCAACATGCACCCCATATAAATAATGTCTCCAGATTTTCAAAGAAAACACAATAGCAGCTAACTTAAGATCATGGGTTGGGTAATTCCTTTCATGGGTCTTAAGTTGTCTAGAGGCTTAGGTATAACCTTACCTCTGTGCATCAAAACACAACCCAAACTAACTATGGAGGAATCACAATAAACCATAAAACCATATGTACCATCAAGTAATAAAACTCTTCTAGTAAGAATCTGACCACTGAAACTTAACTTTCTTTTGGGTCAATTTAGACCTAGGAGACACGATAGATGAGAAACCCTTAACAAAGTGTCTGTAATAACCAGCTTAACCCAAGAAACTCCTAATGTATGATGGGTAAATAGGTCTAGGCCAATTTATTACGGCTACTGTCTTTTGGGGATCAACTCTAATACCCTCACTAGAAACAATGTGACCAACGAAAGCTACTGACCTTAGCCAAAATTTGTACTTTCTGAACTTGGTAAATAACTTGTGATCTCTAAGAGTCTATAACACAATTCTAAGATGGTCTGCATGATCATCCTCACTACGAAAGTAGACAAGAATATCATCGATAAAGACTTTGACAAACATGGCCAAATACTATTTGAACACTCTGTTAATCAAGTCCATGAAAGTTGTTGGGGTATTTGTTAGTTCAAATGACATGACTAGAAACTCAAAATGACCATAACGGGTTCAAAAAGTTGTCTTTAGAATATCACTTTCCCTTACTTTAAGCTGATGATAGCCGGATCTAAGGTCTATCTTTAAGAAATAACTTGCACCTTGGAGTTGATCAAATAAGTCATCGATTCTAGGAAGAGAATATTTGTTTTTTATTGTGACCTTATTCAATTGATGATAGTCAATGCACATACACAAAAAACCATCTTTCTTTCGCACAAATACGATGGGAGCACCCCATTGAGAAATACTAGGCCTTATGAAACCTTTATCTAAAAGATCTTTGAGTTTCTCCTTCAACTCCTTAATCTTAGCGGGATCCATACGATATGGAGGTATAGAAATAGGCTGAGTATCTGGGAGAAGGTCAATACCAAATTCTATTTCCCTATTGGGAGGTACCCCTGGCAAATCTTCGAGAAAAACATCAGGAAACTCACTGACCACACTAACTAACTGAACTATCGGAGTCTCAGACATAGTGTCTTTAAATCGAACAAGATGATAGATACACCTTTTGGAAATCAACTTTCGGGCTTTAAGATAAGATATGAAATGACTCTTGGGAGACACTGAATTACCTGACACTTAAAGACTGTCTCATCTGGGAACTAAAACTTCACCACTCGGGTGCAATAATCTATAGATGCATAACAAGAATGGAGTCAATCCATACCAAGAATAAGATCAAAGTCAACCATATCTAACTCTATTAGGTCTACTAACATGACTTTATGAAGAATAGTGATAGGACATTTTTTATAGATTTGATTGGCAACAACTAACTCACCTACTGTGGTAGACACCAATAAAGGCTCAGGGATCTTTTTAGAACTAATCTCAAAATTTACTACAACTAATGGGGTCACATAGGAAAAACTCGACCCAGGGTCTAACAACACATAAAAATCAAAATGAAAGACACGAAGCATACCAGTAACAACATTTGGTGAATGCTCCTGCTCCTGATAGGATTGTACAACATAGAATCAATTCTGGCACTGACCGCCACCGGTACTGGATAATGCGCCCTGATGAGGAACTGGGCGACCTAAATATGTTGGCGTACTAGTAGTTTGAGTCTAGGGATGATCATCTCCATTTCTCTGCTTAGCATATGGGAACTCTTTAACTCTATGACCCGACTTACCACAACCAAAATAACCCTTCTGACCAGCCAAGCACTCACTATGATGGTTCCTACCATACTTAGCACAAGGAATATAATAAGGTCTTCCACTTATACTATTCTGAGGTTTGGACATAGAAGACTTACCCCACTACTCTTGTTTACCTCTGGGAGCGGGAGCACTAGCTGAAAATAGTGTTGATATAGATGAATAATTCTAAAACTGCAAATGATTTCCTCCTTGAGACCTATTCTGACCATACTCAAACTGTCTTATTCTAGCCCTCTTATTATTTCTATCTCTCCCCTTTAACCTCTATGCCACAATCTGCTGATAATGTATCATTAATCTCGCAAAATCCATGTCTTCAATGAGCATGGCAGTCCTACACTCATTGACTACCAGGATAGACACTCCAGTAACAAACTTATTCATACTAGCCCTAGGATCAGCCATCGTGTCAGAGGCATACTTAGACAACTGATTGAACTTAAGGGAGTACTCTTTCACTATCATCGAACCCTGCCTTAAATTTACAAACTCTTCTATCTTAGCTCTCCTCATCTCACGTGGGAAGAACCTGTCTAGAAAAACATCTTGAAACACCTGCCAACTTATAGGAATGGTATTCTTACCTCTACCATTCTTCCACATCACTACCCAATTATACTATAATACTCCGTATTTCTATCCAGCTTGAAATTATCCCAAGAATGTTAGAAACTTACTTTGAAAGATAAATCCACTTTTATATATGTAGTATTCTTAAGATTTTCATTGAGGTTTGATTTTGGTGATAGGAATGAGGAGGGAGCAGCTTAGTTGGATTTTACGAGGGCTTTTTAGTTGGTGGTGGTGAATTCGAGCTTTTCGAAGAAGGAGAATCACCTGATTACCTTTTAAAGTGCGATAGCCAAGACTCATATTGACTTTATACTGCTAAGGAGGGGGGATAGGATTTTATGTAAGAACTGTAAAGTCATTATGAGTGAGCATCTTCTGACTCAGCACAGGCTCCTAGTGATGGACTTGTTTATGAAGAGGAGCAAGAAGAGAAGGGTTGAGGAGGGTCAGCCTAGAATTAGGTTGGGTGGCTTGACGCCAGATAGTGCACTGAAGATAGAAGAGAAAGTGGCAGTTTTGAGAGTGCGGGATTGTAGGGGAGACGTGGATTCCATGTGGGATAAGTCTTCCATTTGCATCACGGAGACTGCTAGAGAAGTGTTGGGTGTTTCGAGGGGTCGGACAGGATGACATAAAGGATACTGGTGGTAGAATAAAGATGTTAAGAAAAAGTGGAGATTAAGAAGGGGGCGTATGTTAAGCTGATTGAGAGTAAATATGAAAAGGAGAAGAGGATGAATTGGGAGGTCTACATATTAGCAAAGAAGAAGGCTAAGCTTGCAGTTGCGACAGTAAAATCAGTAGCATTTGAGAGCTTGTATGCAGGGTTAGAGGAGAAAAATGGGGAAAAGAGGATGTATAGGCTTGCTAAGGATAGGGAATGGAAGGTTTGGGACCTCGACCAAGTGAAGTGCATTAAGAGAGAGGATGGTAGAGTTTTGATGGAGGATGACCATATTAAGAAGAGATGGTATGAGTATTTCCATAGGCTTTTGAATGAGAAAAAGGACAGAGTCATTGAGTTAGGTGAGCTGGAACACTCAGAGGAGAGACATGATTTCAGTTATTATAGATGCTTTAAGGTTGAGGAGGTCAGGAAAGCTATTTTTATGATGCGGATGGGAAGGGTAATGGGGCCTGATAAGATTCCAGTGGATTTTTGGAAGTTTTCAGGTAGGGCAGGGTTAAGGTGGTTAACTGGTTTATTTAATGGAATTTTTAAGACAGTGAGGATGCCTGAAGCCTGGAGGTAGAGTACGATGATTCCTATATACAAAAAACAAGGGGGACATTCAGAGTTGCACCAACTATAGGGGTATCAAGCTGTTGAGTCATACTATAAAGATTTGGGAGAGGGTAGTGGAGTGGATATTAAGAAAGATCGTGTCCATTTCAGAAAACTAGTTTGGTTTTATGCCCGGTCACTCGACGACAAAAGCAATACACCTGGTGAGGAGATTGGTGGAATAGTATAGGGAAAGAAAGGGATTTTCACATAGTGTTCATCGACTTGGAGAAAGCTTATGACTAAGTCCCTAGGGAGGTTCTTTGGAGATGCTTAGAGACAAGAGGGGTCCCGGTGGTGTACATTAGAGTTATTAAGGACATGTGCGATGGAGGGAAGACTTGGGTGAGAACGATGGGAAGGGACTCAGAATATTTTCTAGTCGAGATAGGGTTGCATCAGGGTTCGACTCTTAGCCTATTCCTATTTGTATTGGTGACGGATGTATTGACGCGAAGTATTCAAGGAGAGGTGTCGTGGTATATTTCTTTTGCGGACGATGTAGTTTTGTTTGACGAGATGCGAGGGGGTGTGAATGAAAAATTGAAGGTTTGGAGACAAACCCTGGAGTCCAAGGGGTTCAGGTTAAGTAGGTCCAAGACGGAGTATATAGAATGCAAGTTTAGCGACTTGAGGCAGGAGGATGATATGGTGGTGATGCTGGATTCCCAGGATGTTTGTAAGAGAGATAGTTTTAAGTATCTTGGGTCTATGATTCAAGGGAATGGCGAGATTGATGAGGACATCTCTAATCGTATTAGAGTAGGTTGGATGAAGTGGAGGCTCACCTCGGGTGTGTTGTGTGATAATAAGGTCCCACTTAAGCTTGAAGGCAAATTCTATAAAGTGGCAGTCCGTCCAGCTATATTGTATGGAGCAGAGTGTGGCCAGTTCAGAACTCCCACATTCAAAAATTAAAGGTGGCGGAAATGATAATATTGCATTAGATATGTGGACTTACTAAAGAGGATAGAGTTTGGAATAAGATAGTCCGGGAAAAGGTGGGAGTGGCTTCGGTGAAGGACAAGATGCGGGAAGGAAGGATGAGATAGTTTGTCCATGTGATGAGAAGGGGCACGGATACCCCAGTTCGTAGGTGTGAGAGACTATCGATGGATGGCTTTCGGAGAAGGAGAGGTAGGCTGAAGAAGTACTGGAGGGAAGTTATTAGACATGATATGGAGCAGCTACAGCTTACTGAGGACGTGACCCTGGATAGGAAGGTGTGGAGGTCGCGGATAAGGGTAAAAGGCTAGGCCGCGTGCATGGGTTGTAGCTAGTAGTAGAAGAGCTCATGTATAGCTGGGTTAGTAATCCCAGGACTGTGTCCATAGGTGGGGGTCAGACTTTTCGGTTGCCATATTTCTTATCTCTTATTCTACATTACGCTTATTTATCTTATTTTGTATTGCTCTGATTTCTATTTTATTTTTAGTATGGCTTATTTCTTTTATGTTATGCCACCCACCATGCTTAATGGTGCATTACGCTCTTGCTTACTATTCTCTATCTTGAGTCGGGGGTCTATCAAAAATAGCCTCTCTACTTCTTTGGAGGTAGCGGTATGGACTGCGTATATTCTACCCTCCTTAGACTCCACTTTGTGGGAATACGCTGGTTTTTTGTTGTTGTTTTCACTTTTTGTTGAGTGGAAAATTGAATAAGCTTTCCATCGATATCTATTTCATCAAAATCCAATATCGGGGTAGAAGGTTATGCCAAAATACAGAAAGCAGTCAAAACCGCCCAGGTGCAACGGTGAGGGTCGATGGACCGTCGAGCTAGCAATGGACCATTGCCCAAGCCATTGCAGCAGAGGCAGTGAGACCACATTCTGCCTAAGGGTGATGGATCAAGCCAACGGACTGTCGAGCTAGCGACGGACCGTCACCCAAGCCTTCGTAGGAGAGGCAGTGAACCCCTATTCTCCCCAGGTATGATGGTCAGGACCGAGGGACCATCGACCCAGCGATAGACCATCACACCAACCTCGCATATTTTATTCGGTGATTTCATGTCATTTTAAAAGGACTTTTTGGTCTTTTCCCACCCTTTTAATATTCAGATAAAAGCCAAAACCAAAGCACATGGCTTCATACTTTCCAAAGACATCAAAAATTAGGGTTTTCTCTCAAAGATAATCCCCAAGAACAAGATCCAAATATTTCTTCAAGAGACTAAGAGATTCAAGTTCTTCAAGCCGAAGGACTTCAAGAAACTCACAATTAAGGTATGTCATGTTTTGATTCATGGGTCCCTTTCACCCATGAAGCTCAAGAATATCTTTTCAAAATCCAAGATTTGTGTATTTATGAATGTTCATGATTTAAATTGAATTGAAATTCACGTTCATGATGTTGTGGGGTTTTGATTCATGTTTTAAATTACATATTCCAATGATTGACCCTAGTATATGATGATTTGCATAATAATAATGATAAACCCTTCAAATTTACAAATTTATCTATGCAACCATGATAATTACACGCATTGATGATGGTATAACCAAAGTATGTTCCCCATGTGTTTAATTAAATTCCCATATGAAGGAAAAGTGTCATACTAGTGTGATAATATGAAATCCCCATCCATGTATAAGTTTATGCATGTCAAATGTTTGATAAAATGATTTAGTCAGTGAATTATGGATACATGTGTAGCCCTTGTGGTGGTTTAGAACTTGTACTTCATGAAATCTCCAACTTATTATATTATGGATTGTTGATGTTGGTCATGTATTCAAGAAAGTCATGCTTTGTCAGTTTCTTCCCATCGAGTCCTGGGGGTACTTGTACCCAAAAAATTTAGTTGTGTGCCTAGAATCAGTGTCATGTTTTCAAGGTACTCTCAGTCATGCCATGATCTATAGAATTCAGTCAGTCTCATAACTCAGAAAAACTCAGTAATCTTAGTAGTATTCCATCAGTCCACGAAAATTCAGTTAACTCAGTCCAGTCAGTTCAGTTAATCATGTTCAATGTCTATTCAGATGGGAGTAGAAATTAGCACCGAGTGAACCCAAGGATGGGATCCCACCTGTTATATGAGGCTGTGATTCTTAGAAGTAATCCTTGCGTTCCAGAACTACGTAGCCAACATAGGTTGAAACATCATAGCCTATTAGATGAGGGTAGATAAGGTGGCTTAATCTGTTATATGAGGGTTCCCACCGTTCTCACTAGAGTTACCTATTATATGAGGGTTACTCACAGATTGTCCTTACTAGTGGCGCTGTATTGACACCCTTCCAATTGGGGTTACAGATTGGACCCTAACTCAGCTATATTGCGTTATTTGGGGCATGTTGGTTAGATGACTACTTCCCACAGTTTCAGTTACATATCAGGACTATCAGATATAATCATTCAGTCTCAGTAATAGAACTCAGATAGTTCTACAGAATTTAGGACTATCAGATATAGTCAACTCAGAACAGAATGGAACTCAGCTAGTTCAATCAGAAACTAGACTGTCAGATACAATCGCTCAGTATTAGTTATCTCAGTTATATAGTTATCAGTATCTCATATTCTCAGTACTCATATTCAGTAATCATGTTATCATGAACTCAGTTATAGTTGTTACGTATTCATGTATGTATTCTTACATCCATGTTATTCAGTCAGTTAGTATAGTTCATGCATGTGAACCCTTTGTATTCAGCCTACCTCACATGTATACCAGTATATTCAAATGTACTTACACATTTACACTATGGTGTTTTATACCATAGGTTCAGAAGCACGAGTTCCATAGCATTAGTAGCATTCCAGTCTCAGCAGTCAGAGTTAGCAGTGAGTCCTCATCCTTTGAGGACATGACCATTACTTTATTATCTCATTAATTAATTTATTTCAGTAGTTGGAGTTAGTTGGGGACATGTCTCATCAACTCCTTATTCAGACAATTCAATTTTAGAGGCTTTCAGACTACAATATGTTCAGACAGATTATTTAAGTTCATGTTTTGGTATTGATATACGGTACTCTCAGATAGTATGCTTTATCCGTTTTGAAATTTATGGCATGTTTCAGTCTATTATTTTTGCATTTACATGATGTCATACAGTATACAGGTACAGATATCAGTCATGGGTTAGCTTGTGGTCCTTCAGAGTCATGAGCACCATGTAGCGTTTCGGGTACCAGATTCGAGGCGTTACACATATGCTACATCCTTCAATCTATAGAATGCTAAATCTACACTCTCCTCCTCAGAAATATGCATAATCTGGGTGATCTTCTTCATCTCATCTAGATAAATTTGTGGGTCCTCACCTACTTTTGACCCAAAGAACTCTGGCGGGTTTATTCTCATGAAGTCTCTAATTTTAGCTGCTGCTAAATCCCCATTCTACTATAGTGGGTTTGCAGCCTGATTCTGATGGTTTCCCTAAATATTAGCAGTCACTGCCTAGGCCAACGCTTGAAAGGAATCCCTAAACTCAGCGTGGGATACATTCTCATTCAAAGGATCTGTGGGCTAGGGTGGCTGGTTACCATTTATGAGGGTGTTAGCTCAATAAGGAGGCATACTCAACTGTCATGTAAGAGCACGAGTTAAAAGCAGATAGAGATACTATAAGCACGATAGATCATGAAAGAAAGAGATGATTTCATAAGAATATTTCGTAGCCTCTTGGTCATAAATATGGCGCGCTTAACACCCATGATCAAGACTCTCTGTAACGCGGCTTGTCTGACTCCCTAGGACTCTTAAAACCTTAGGCTCTAATACCAAGTTAGTAACGCCCCAAAATTTGATCCCGAGAAGTCACACGATGCTCAAGACTACGAGTAGCCTTAAGCTAACCCTATCTACCTTCTACTGGGTATAAATCTCATAATCAAGGTAATATAGACATGAAAGTCATACTAAATGCAGAAACTATCTAAAATAATTGAGAATAATCTTAAAGAAATATTTGAAAATCAAATACTGTAAGTCTGAATCAAATCTAGCAGTCTGACAAGCCTCTACTAATAATACTAGAGAGTCACTGGGATAGACCCCCAGCTAACTCGAACTGTCTGAAAAGAATACTGAATTATATAAAACTACTAAGCTGCAGAATCTGAATAAATTTGTCCCCGAACTATGAGGACTCACCAACTGTCGTATGTAGATGAAGATGCTCGAACTACTCATGCTACTGATACTGAGCACCTGAACCTATATTATGAGACAATGTTGCACATAGATATATATATGTGGATCAGTACTTTGAGGATGTACTGAGAATACGGGGGTGAAATGCATAAGTAAAACATCATCTCATCATCATAATTTATAAAACAATGCATGCTAAATGAAAATGACTCACATAAGCTGGAATATCTGAAATACTGAAATCATGAATAATAATTCAATCATACTTTATAAATCAAGTGAGTCATAACATTTAGTTCTGAAAGTTGTACTAGTATTTTGTCTGTAAATTATACTGTCTAAGTGTAGAAAGTGCTCACTTCTGATATCTAAAATCTAAAAGTTGAAGTCTGTAACTGTTATCTTTCTGTAAAGCATAATCTGAGTAAACCTATGAGCCTTTGCACTTAGTTTTCTAAAAGCTTTTCTTACTAGTAGGGAAATATGTAAAACAATTTATTTACTTTTACTAGCAGGGAGGTTCTCTTAACCGACATAAACCATGCAAGCTACATGGAGTCCAACGTGTCGTCCTCCTAAGGAAGAAACCTCATATTAGGGAGAGGTGTCATACTCTTGCCAGGGAGTATAACCTCAGCTTAAATGATCACTATCTCAGCCCACTATGGGCACTTCAATCTCAATTCTACGGTGCCACACACTACAACATTTTAGTCCTACTGCCACCCTTGTAAACTGTGGCCTAAAGTAGCAAAAAGTGTGGCCATTGATCAAAGGCTACGCTTTTGGACTTTAGACAACACTTTTTGGGGGGTGGCCTAAAGAGGCGTAATCTTTTACTTTAGGCCAGACTTTTCAAGTGTTGCCACATCAGCTACATTTAAAAGTGTGGCCATTAAAGTGCAAAGGTCACGCTTTGCAGCTTCTCATTGGCTACACTACAATCTGATAAAGCTACACTTTAAAGTGTTGCCTTTACTTTTTTTATTGGGCACGCTTTTTAAGCGTAGCTTTTGTATAGCACATCTATAGCAACACCTAAAAAACGTGGCTAGTTCTTTATTACTAACCACATTTCAAAATTGTGGCCTTTTATACATCCTCTATAACAACACTTACAAAATGTAAGCATAATTTAGATACATGCCACAATTTAATTAATAAGTCATACTTTTGAAGAGTAGAAATATTATTTAAAATTTGGTAGTTTAGGCTACGTTTTACAAATATCGCATTAGGCATAAAATGTTAGTACGTACTTTCTAATTGAAAAATAATTATTTTGACCGGAATGTATACATCACTAATCACATTACATATACATACATATATATATAGTCTCACGCACCAATTAGCTAATAAATGGCATTAGGCATATATTTGTCTTGATTTCCACAATCACCACCAACAGAATGGCTCCTTGAGAAGTCAAGGATAAGCTGTGCTCGAAGAACAATTCCTCCAAGTTCAAAATCTTCTGGCAATGCAAGCCGATTCCCACTCTCACCTTCATCATACCTGCTCATATTGAAAAAGCATGTTTTATCTTCATCTTCATGGACAAACTTAGACCCAGTCGACATTAGCTTATTAAAAAAAGTGATGCAGTTCTTCCAGCAAAAAGATCTAGTCGTCGCTTGTTTCTCCTATGACTCATTACCAAGTGCAATATCTTGATGGCACACCAACCATTCAATGAAAACCAAAATACCAGGCAATAAGAAGCTTGATGAGGGATCATTTTAATTAGATATATCTCTCAACCACATGACCCATGAACTCAAAAGCAACAGTAAATGCATTCTGTAGAAGAACTCATCTCTGCAGAATCTCATCATATGACTGATTATCACTTTCCCTAATCACATTATGGATGGTGAATATTAAGACGGCCACGAGCCTGATAGTTGCCAGTTTGGAGTCAGCAGCATCTGAACCAAAACTATACTTCTCATCAGACCCAGAAGAGAGAAGCTCAAGCAGATCATTCTTAACCATCAACAACACTTCTTCAAAAGTCTCCAAGCTGAGTAAAGATAATAAGAAGTTAGCGTCATTACTCAGTTCTGTTAGTCATCAATAGAATCTTAGACAGGAACATACCTAGTGCGCGTGAAGAGAATACCGTTCAACCGATCGAATCCAGTGCTAAAGTTTTTGAAGATTTCAGATATATTTGAAGTATTTTCCTTCGATATACTTGCTTCAACCTTTTCATCTTTCAGAGACTGCCTCATTTCATATTTCCCTCTTCCTTTACCAGTTGTTCGTGAAGGAGCTGCCTTGATAGCTGAAGCCTTAGCATCCCCTGGAAGCTGGGAGTAAAACACAGACGATTCTGACATAACAAAGAAACCAATTAACACTAAGATCATCCACATAGCCTATATTGCAACCGAAGAAGAAATTGTCCAAACGGAAAGAAAAAATGTCCAGAAAACTTTAGCATGAAAGAGTCTTTTGGGAAGAACTTGAACAATATATACTACATAATGACATATTGATCACTACTTGACATACTAAAAAAAGATGCAAACTGAAGTTCCACACTTCCAGCGACTGAAAAGATGGAAATCAAAGTTCCACAACAGGATCTCGAGAACTTCCTACAAATGGTATTTAGGTGTCTATATTGCTTCAAAAAATCAGGTCATAATGAAATTCTATAACATAATCTGCACCTATGCTTTATATCATTCTTTTCTCTAATAATAATTCATATTTCTTTTTATTTAAGACCAAAACCACATGAGTACGCTTTATCACTCTCAAATGATTAACTAACAAGTAAATTCTTCCATCAGATAAGTAATTACTCTCCCATGACGCAAGAACCAAGATGAAGCTACTTATTACACATCAGGAAAAAGGACAAAGGAAAGGGGGAAACATAAGCAACCACAGAATTACGGCCAGGAGAAAATTGACAAATATAAGGCATCTTCATAAAAATAAATCAAACCTCTATATAGTAAAAGCATACAATAATTAATGATACTGATAACCTTAAGGGGTCGCTTCAATATAACTGAACCATTGCCTTTTACAGGATATAGTGCGGCAATCAAAAGCTTGACTCTAGTTTCAATATATTATGGTTTTCCAAGACATCAAAGCATACGCATGACTGAACTTTCTAACGCAATATTGAACAATTGTATGAGTAAACAATGAGTATAAGTAGATCTACTAGCTCAGCCATAGCCAAAATATGGATCAGAGTGCTCAGAAGGGCCAATTGCATCACTGGATCAGTAAAAAGTCTACAATCTGTTATCCAAAGCACTTTTCAAATGAATTTACCAAACACAAATTATTTTTTTTAAAAGCACTTTTCTAAAAAGCTATTTCATAAAAGTGACTCCCAATTAAGCAGTTTTGTAACAATAATCTCAAATGGGCTCACAATCTAAGAAAGTTGCACTTATGCAAAAAATTAGATACTTTTAAATAGAGAATTCTCCATCAATAAGTAGCAGAAAATCCACACACTTGATCGGAAGCATGGGTAAAATTTCTCTCAGCCAGCCAACCTAAAAATACTATCTTGTCTAGTTATGCTACAAAATGGAATCTATGGACATAACAGCTACATTAGTGGAAGAAATAAGGTTGTCATATTTAACCTTACCGCCCAACCACAAGTGATGTATTTTATAACAGCCATAGCCAAAACTAAATAAAATATCCATGACTAACATTACCAAACAAGTTTCTAACTCCCTTACACATCCAATAAAAGTTACATGAAAACCAAATTTAAAAAAGCAATCCAGCTTTCAAACACTTACCGCCAGGAAGTGGTAATATTTCGAGTTTTTCTGTCTAGCTGAAGGTTTTCTAAGGTAGATGTAGCACGACTTACATCTTCTGCAAGTTCATCATTGTCATATCTCCAGTTGTATTCATCCGTCCTGTATCCAGATATCGACGAACCCCTCTTCTATCTAAACCCGCAACCATATGAACAAGATTAAACATTTATCTAGGAATTATACAAATAAAGCAAGTACACTACATACTAGATGACTGGGCAGCAGGACCTAGCCTGTGGAATGAGGATGGTCTCAAGTCAAGATGTCAAAACTGAAAAGAGAAATAACTAAATAAATAAGCAAATGCAAAAGAGATGACATAATAGTGTCTTATGTGAAAACCTTCCCAATGGAGGTAAGGCCCCGGAAACTGAAGATGAGGGCATCCATATTTTCATTATTTCTAAATTGGGAAAAGAATCAGCGTCTGCTGTCAATCTCTCTCAGCACTCCTTCCTTTAGATAGATTCTGCAGCGCAGATTTTAAATACTTGCCATAATGCTAATTCCTAATAGATAGACTTGTATATTCACTATAGTCAATTCGAATGCAGGAAAGCGTGAACTGCAAATGCTATAACTATCATTTAGTGGAACTACTTAAGCATTTTAAAGACTAACAACACCTGGAACAGGAGACCATTGAGCCATCACAAAAAGCAATGGAGATTTCAACACAAGGTCAATAATCAGTTTCTACCAACGCAAGTTACATGTATTAACACTGATACACTTGTGTACACTTGAAATTATTTAAAACCAGCATCTACAGAATAGGGAATGCTCTTCACTAAGTCAAGCGTATCTGAGCAAGGTTAATGGTTCAAAAACAAACCCGTGGTATTTATAGCACCAGGCAGATATACCTCATGGGACAAAGAAAAGACAGGAGTGTTTGAAGTATAACAAAGAAACAAATCATGTTGAATAAATTAAGCTTAATGGTCTCTTTTTCTCTTTTGATAAAATTAGCTTAGTGATATACATTGTTGTATTGGTCAGTATCTCTAGTAAATCAAGGGAACTGTTCCTAATTAGGCCTTGATGCTTTCAACTTATTTACTTCCATCCTCCTCTTTGATTAGCTTCTTGGGACCTTTAGTAACATGTTTACCCCTTAGGACCACATTTGGTCATGTTTGGAATTTGTAAGCAATTTATCGTTCTATAGAGGGCAAAATACAAGGAGAATTTGGATACCACAAGGTGAGAGGGCAACAACTGCATTAGGATGTTGAGACAACTACTCTTTACAAACTGAACTATTTATATATTTAACATGTTCCATAGACCTCTATTATTGAATTCATCCTTCTCGACATTTAATTCTTTTCAAGGATGATAAACAACAAACAAGTCGATAGGATTATCAATGCTAATCTCCCCATATTTTGTATTCTTCTAATGTCCTACTAATAGAAACACAAGCATACCACAATATAAGAAGTTTTATCAAACCTCATACTTCAAGAATCCTTAGAGAACATCCAAAAGCAATGGACCACTATCCCCATTCCCATTAAGATTGTATCCATTTTTGCTGCTAAATTCTTTTAGCACTGATTTCCAAGAATCCTTTTGCTGCAAACAAGAAATCTCTTGTAAATTGAAGTACTAACTCATAATTTTTACAAATTGATTTAAATTCATTGAGGAAAGCTGTACAATATTATCAAATTACACTCTGGTAAATAAACTTTAAGTGTGTGGTTTAATTTAGCCTAGTCAAAATATTCACATATCAGTGCAGTTAGCAGCCTTCTTGCATCCAGCAAGGGTGTAAAACAAAAAAGTTACAAGGATCAATGTGGGAGAATATATGAAATATTCACTCTAATTTAACTACTAAAAGCTATCTCCATTCACTGTTATAAAATTACAGTGCATATGGTAAGAGGAATTTCGCCATAAAAGTAATATTTTGTGTCTACTGTGTAAATATCAGTGTACTATGTAAGAATCCTTAAGCAACTATATGTGTTATTCTCTTTAAGGTAATTGTGCAATGGAAATGTACAATCTACACCACTTCAATAATCCAAAACAAATTTAAAATAAACATGATCTTAAAGCATAAGGAGCAAAAGTCCAAAATAATTAAAACATATAACTGAGAACCTAAAGGGGAATCATTGTTGAAATTCGGGTTGCCCCTCCAAGCTACAGACATAGCTCCGTTACCCATGAACTCTACACACCTCAATCATCACAGGCTCACATTGTAACATCACCACGACCACTAACAACAACAACAACAACAACATCAATGACAATGAAAACCCCTTTTCAAGGATTTAAACGTAAGACATATATGATGATGATGTGTAAAGAGAATTGAAAGAAGTAACAACAAAAGGATAAAATCTTAAACCCTAAATCCTTTATTTCTTTATGTGTGGATATATATATCCTTTAAATTTCTTCGAATCGATTAAGAACTGAGCTACTGTGAGATGAAATTTGAGTATTTTGGGCAATGAAATTTGAAGAAATTTGATGGATCCCATGGATTTGAAGAATTTTGGGCATAGATTATTGTGTGTGATAATAATATTTGGAAAAGGATTTTATGAGAGAGAATCGATATATCCTAGAGTGTAAATGCCTACTTTTATTAATTATTTTTAGCTAATTATATATTGGAGGGAGAGTGAAATATTTATGAAAATTTTAGGCCATATTTTAAAAGTGTTGTGTTTTAAATTATATTAATATCACATTTAAAAGTGTAGTTATATATATAAATAAGCGTTGCCAATTAAATTCTGATTTGTCAACGCTCGTAAAGTGTGGCCTATATTATTAAGGACCACGTTTTTAAATTGTTGCCAAAATTAATGTGGCCAAAAGCTAAATATTAAGGCTACACTTTAAAAGCGTGGTCTTTAATAGTATAGGCCACACTTTATAAGTGTTGTTCAAATTTAGTGTGGCTAAAAGACTAAAATATTGTAGTGACATAGTTTTGGGGTATGAGACCTTGGAATCATACTCAACTCAGTGATAAATACTACTCCATTTAATTTACTACGCTCATCTTATTGGAAAACCACTTTAAAACTAGCATAAGGGTTTAGTATAAAACCAGTTATGCACTTATCTGAATCAATCTATAAATGAAGTTATTTTGCTTTCTGTAATCTGTAAAGTAGATTCCAAAACTTATCTGGTGATCAAAAGATCAAAGCTTTACTGAAAATCTGTAAATAATCTGATAATAGGATGCTTAAAATATCATCTTTCTTGAAATAATAATATTCAATCTTGGGGTAATAACTCATGCTTCAATCTCATGTCAAAACATTAAAATAATCATGCTTGATATTGAAAATAATGATAGTTCATCTCAAAATCTGTTAATTACTGCAATAGACGTGAAAATATGAAAATAGATATGCAATTCAACTTCCGAAACACTTGAAATCTCAAAAACTTGCAAAGAAACATAATGGGTATGAACCCTAATTTAAATCTCATGAATAATCATTCAAAATCATATAAATTTTAAATAAAAGCTTGGTTTTGGTAAGGGTGTCAAGTGGGCCGGACCGGCCCTTGTAATTAACCCGGCCCGGTAAGCCCTAGGGCTTTAGAATTTCGGGTTCCAGGCCGATTATTTTTTTAAAATGGGTCCGACTAATCCGGCCCGGATCAAGCCCAATCCAGGCCCGTCGGTTAACCAGCCTGGCCCGAATACCCTTTTTTTTTTAAAAAAAAAAAGATTTTGGGTCAAACTAGCCATTGGCCCAACGGTTATATAGCCGTTTTTGGGTCCAAACGGCTAGTTTGGGCCCATTTATTAAAAAAAAATTAACTTTAAAAAATATTTTTTAATCCCAAAAAAATTCTATAAATACCCTACAACTTCAAATCATTTTTCACACAATTTTTCACTCTCTCAAATCTCATTCACTCTCAAATCTCAATTCTCAAATATTCAATATATTTATTTTCTTAAAGTGTTCACTTTAATTTTTTAATTTTTCGTTTACAAAGTACGAGCCGAAGTTTCTAAAGTCGAAACCTTCGGATACTTTCAAAATTTTGTATTGTTGTTCCATCTCTTACGTTTAATTTTTATTTATTGTATTAATTGTTTAATATTTAATTTTATTATATTTGTGTATTTTGAATATTTTTAGTTTAATTTAATTTATATTATGGATAAATTAAGAAACCTCGCTAGTAAAGGTGTTAAAAAATTGTTCCGGAAGCGGTAGTGGTAGTAAAAAGCAAATTACTAGCGGTAGAGGTAGTTCAAGTAGTAGATATACCCGTGTGCCTTCGCCTCCGGTACCGCTTGGTACACCTTTTGAGGAAGAAATAGGTGTAGGTGCTCACGATATGGATTATGTAGAAGCTCAGGAAAATTACGGTATAGAAGAAGAAAATGAAGTAGATGCGGTTAATTTATATGAAGATAATGAAAATATTGCTGAGACACCCATAGTAGGAGATGCTAATGTTAGATCTGAATCGGTTAATCTCCCTCCCCGTCCTCCCAGTGCCCCAAGACCTCGTAAAAGAACTAGTGTTGCATGGCAATTTTTTGAACGCATATCAGATATTGAGGTGCAATGTAATATTTGTCAACAAATATATAAGTATAGAAGTGGAGGCAAGCAAGGCGGTACGGGTACGTTAATGAGACATATAGCTGAAGATCACAAAAGAGAGTTAAATATTGCACAAGGAGGTGGGGATGTTGGTGGGCCAATGCAAACTAGAATGGACCCAGCAACCGGTCACGTAGCTAAGAAGTATAATAAATTGAGGGATCGGGAAAAAATAGCTAAAATGGTAGTTGTGGGTTGTTTTCCTTTTAGTTTTCCTTCTTCTGAAGCCTTTATTCGTTATATACAAGCAATTTATAATCCTATGTTTAACGGTATTCCTAGAACTACTTGTCGGTCTGATATAACAACAAGACTGCTATAAAAAAAATTAAAATCTACGATATCTCCGCCCTTGCCTGAAATTTTTCATATTAAGTTTGCATGTAATATATATAATTTAATTGTAAAAGATGGTCTTGAGTTTTTTAAGCTTTATATTGAAAAAATTCGTCTTGCCGTTGGTTTTATTCAAGAAAATAATCGTAGATCGAGAATTAGAGAATTTAAAGTTAAATGTCAAGAAAATGGACTTACATCGATTTTGATGCCTGAGGAAATTGATATTAGATGGAATTCTACGTATGAATTTTTAAAAACTTGTTATAAATATAGAAATTCTATTACACTAACTTTTAACTAACATTGCGGTTCATTTACTGATTCTGCTGATTGCATGCTACATAATTCTGATTGGGTTATAATTAATGATCTTGTTAAGATTTTAGAAAAATTTTATGTAGCTACGGCTGAATTTTTCGGTGCTTATTATCCTACTGTTTGTAATATTTTGACATATAGAGCCAATATTTCTGGTTTGCTCAAAAAATATAAAAATAAAGAAGGTTATAAAGAAGCTGTTGGTGCCATATTTACGAAATTTAAAAAATATTTTTTTTCCGATTCCCCCTATTTACTTGGTTGGTGATATGCTAAATTCATGCATGAAATATAATAATATGGGCCACTTTAGTACTCTTATTTATTCTAACTTAGAAATAAATACTAACCATGATTCTGAATAAGTACAACCTGATTAGTGGATGGCTACGGCTGATGCAAAGGATTACATAGAAAAATTATATAATCACTATGCTGATTTATTTGATTTAGCCGTACCTACAATTATCACTCCAACTGTCGCTCCTCATCCTCCCGAGGAGCCATTATCTTCTAAAAGACTGACACATAGTAGTTTTTCTGATTCGTTTTATGATTTAAATTGTTGAAACAGTGTTGATGAGAGAACTTACACATCAACTTATCGGGAAGAGCTGAAATATTATCTTCGGACGGCACCAGAGGATCGCAGACGACGGATCAATACGTTGGATTGGTGGAGGAGTAATGAAACACAATATCCTGTGCTTTCAAGATTAGCTAGAGATATCTTGAATGTTCCAATGTCAACCGTTGCATTAGAGAGCGCCTTTAGTCAGGGACGACAGCAGCTTGGAGACAACCGATACTTATTGGGAAGCAATGCAATGAATGTTCTAGTTTGCCTCAGAGATTGGATTAGAGCGGAAAGAAGAAACCAAGGAATGGAACCGGAGCCGAGCGACGAGCTGAAACTTGAAGAAATTATGACTTCATGGGAGAACTCAGCAAAATCAAGTCCAATGCATGGTTTTGCTCCCGTTGACTTCGACTATCCTATGCAAGTTCCCGTTAATATTAACATGAATGAGTTGGAAAAAATAATGCATAATTTGTAGATTTTTCATTCATGTAAATTATAAATTTTGGATCATTTTGCAATAAATAAAATTTTCCAAATTCATTCACTCCTTAGTCCTTGCTTTTTATATTTTTTCATTTAACGATTTAAAATTTTAAATTGAATTTCTAGCTTTCTACTTTAAATTAAAAACTTACTTCTAATATATTATTAATTTACTACCAAATATTATTAATTTACTATATTAAGTAGCATATGTTTTGTATATTTGTGCATGTATCTTCTAAAGAAGTGTATATTTAACGTATACATGTGTATATGTTTTATAAATTAGTATATAAGTATATCTATATATATTGTAATGTATATATATTGTAGAATATTTTATAAGTAGCAGTATATATATATTGAATGGTGCGTATACACGTGTATATATCTTCTATAGAAGTGTATATTTAACGTATACATGTGTATATGTTTTATAAATTAGTATATTAGTATATCTATATATATATTGTAATATATATATATATATATATATATATATATATATTGTAGTATATTTTATAAGTAGTAGTATATATAGATTGAATGGAGCGTATACACGTGTATATATCTTCTATAGAAGTGTATATTTAACGTATACATGTGTATATATCTTCTATAGAAGTGTATATTTAACGTATATATGTGTATATATTTTATAAATTAGTATTTAAGTATATCTATATTTATTGTAATGTATATATATTGTAGTATATTTTATAAGTAGTAGTATATATAATTGAATAGTGCGTATACACATGTATATATCTTCTATAGAAGTGTATATTTAACGTATGTATGTGTATATGTTTTATATATTAGTATATAACTATATCTATATATATATTGTAATGTATATATATTGTACTATATTTTATAAGTAGTTGTATATATACATTGTGTGGTGCATATACACGTGTATATATCTTGTATATTTAACGTATACATGTGTATATGTTTTATGAATTAGTATACAAGTATATCTATATATATTGTAATGTATATATATTGTAGTATATTTTATAAGTAGTAGTATATATACATTGAATGGTGCGTATATATGAGTAATTGACTAATTGTGTATATGTGTATATATTTTTTAAATTCTAATGTAGTATATACTATATATATAGTGTATATATATTATTTAACATATTTATAATGTATATAGGTGGGTATATGTAATGTATATTGAAAGAAAGTTGTTTTTGTATATATTTTTGACCGGTTTTGACCGATATTTTAACCGGGTTTGATCGGGTTTTGGTGGGTTTGACCGGGTTGGGTTAAGTGGGCCGGGTTAGGGTGGGTTTTAATTTTTTTACTGTTGGGCCCGGCTCAGCCCGACCCACTTAGACCCCAACCCGGACCCCGCCCAACCCTTAACCCAGTTAAATAACACGGGCCGGTTTCGGGTTGGCCCGGCCTGGCCCACTTGACAGCCATAGGTTTTGGGCACAAGGATGGAAGAAGATCCTTGTTCATAAACCCAACATACCTTGATTGATGATTAGATGAAGAAACTTGAATTATTCATTTCTATTTGAGTTCTAGAAAATGAGTTCTTGATTATCTTGTCTTGGGAATCCTCAATTTCGATCTTTCTTGGAGAAACTACGGAGGATTTTGATTTCTTGGAGAAGAAGCTTTAGAGATCTAGGTTTTTCTTTTGAGGAGAATGATGAATAATGAGCACAAAGTGCTAGGAATATTTTTAATTCCTTGTTTTGGACGAATTGGGGCATTAGGAATAGACCAAAATACCCCTATTAAACTTTAAGTCGAAACTGGAAAACGCAACATTTTTCCGAACTGGCAGGCCACCGCGACACGTCACTATCTCGGTGGCTCACTGGAATTTGAACAATTGGGAACTGGGCAGACTCTGCAACGTGCCACCATCGCGGTGACCCTTTGGAATGCCATTTGGTCATTGGCGCGACACGATAAGATCGCGTTGGGCCACTGGATTTTGACAAATGGTAAAATAAACCACTCCTCGATGTACCAATATCGCAGAGGTCCACTGGAATTAATGATTGCCATTTTTTCCTTCTCCGCGACGCGTTGAGTGCCCAAGTGGCACTCTGTCAACTTAAAAATGTCATAACTTCTCAACTGCATGTCGGATTTAGGCGAATTTGGTATCGACGAAAATATTATTCAATTTTCCACACAATGGGAGGTCTACATCTAGAAAATTCCATACGAAATAAATATTCTTCATTTTGGAAGCTATTTCTTAACATTCTAGGAACGAATTTAAGCTCGAAAACATGTGCGGTATTACAATATCTCCTTCTTGGGAACATTCGTCCTCGAATGTGGCTAGTTAAGCTGAAAATACTAAGGAATCTATCATGCACAACTAAAATACACTGAATGACTGAATCTCAATTAAAATGAGCTACTGAACTGATCTGAGAGTGCATGAATTCTCATGAAGATAACTATATAGCTGAATCTAAGATTGGAAAAGAACTGAATGAAGGAAAATAATTACCTTCGGCTGAATCTGAGTATGTGGAGAAGAGTATGGATACTTGGTACGTATGTTTGCTTCTGTTTCCCAAGTTTTACCCTCAACAGACTGATTTCGCCACAGAACTTTGACCAAGGGAACTTCTTTGTTCCTTAGTCTACGAATCTGATGATCAAGAATCTCTACTGGGACTTCTTCGTAAGAAAGGCTATTCTAAATATCTGTGCTTTTTGGAGGAACTATAAAAGCTGAATCGTCCATACACTTATTCAACAAGGACACATGGAATACTGGATGAACTGAGGATAAGTTTGGGGGTATCTCAAGCTCATATGCCACCTTCCCAACACGACTCAAAATCCAGAAGGGGCCGACATACCGGGGACTAAGCTTCCCTTTTTTGTCAAATCTCTTCACCCCTTTCACGAGTGAAACTTTTAGTATACAAGATTATTAACCTCAAAGTCAAGATCTGTCCTTCTCATGCCGGCATAAGATTTCTGATGACTCTGGGTTGCTTTCAATCTCTCTAATCAACTGAACTTTCTCCATGGCTTCAAACATCATGTCTGGCCCAATCAAAACAGCCTCACCCACTTTGAACTAACCAACTGGCGATCTACATCTCCGCTCATAAAAAGCCTCAAACGAAGCTATCTGAATACTAGCATGATAACTGTTATTATAAGTGAACCCAATCAATGACAAATGCTCATCCTAACTACCTTTGAAATCAATAACACATGTCTCAACATATCCTCTAAAGTCTAAATGGTCCTCTCTGCCTGACCATCTGTCTGTGGATGAAAAGCTGAACTAAGATGAACTTGGGTACCAAGACCCTTCTGAAAGGCTCTCAAAAATTGAGAGGTAAACTGAGTACCCCTATTCAAGATGATGGATAACGGAACTACATGCAATCTAACTAACTCTCGGATGTACAACTTAGCATAATCTTCAGCCGTGTAAGACATGTGAACTGGAAATAAATGTGCTGACTTAGCACATCTGTCTATAATAACCCAAATCGAATCATGTTGACGACGTAAATGGGGTAAACCAGTCATAAAATCCATATTCACTTCTTCCCACTTTCAAGTGGGGATACCAAACTCTTGCAATGCACCACCAGGTCATTGGTGCTACCTTAACCTATTGAAAAGTTGCACACTTAGCTATAAACTCTACTATATCTCTCTTCATACCACTCCACCAATAGATTTTTCGCTAATCGCGATACATCTTGGTAGCACCTGGATGAATGGAATAACGCACACCATGTGCTCCCGACATAATCCGCCGCCTCAAATTATCAACACAAGGCACACACAATCTATTCTGGTATCTTAACACACTATCTCCCCCTTGGAAGAAAACCTCTATCTTTTGGTCTTTGACTGACTCCTTCAGTTTGACCAAACTAGAATCCTTATCTTTCTTCTTCTTTACCTTCGAAACTAAGGAAGATTAGGAACTTCTCTGAACCCAAACATTCCCTTCAGCTGAGTCAATCAACCTAACACCAAATCTAGCTAACCGATGAACTTCCCAAACTAACTCTTTCTTATCATTTTTCACATGAGTAGCACAGCCCATAGACAATCTACTAAGGGTGTCAGCCACTACATTGGCCTTGCCCAGATGATACAACACACTCATATCATAATCTTTCAACAACTCCAACCACCTTTTCTGATAGAGATTCAACACCCTCTGAGTAAACACGTACTATAAGTTTTTGTGATCCGTGAACGCATCAACATGCACCCCAGACAAATAATGTCTCCAAATTTTCAAAGCAAACACAATAGAAGTTAGCTCAAGATCATTGGTTAGGTAATTTTTTTCATAGGGCTTAAACTATCTAGAGGCATAGGCTATGACCTTACCTCTCTGCATCAAAACACAACCCAAACCAACTCTGGAGGAATCACAATAAACTATAAAACCATTTGTACCATCAGGTACCGCTAAAATTGGGGCTGAAGTGAGTCGAGTCTTCAACTCCTGAAAACTCTTCTCGCAAGAATCTGACTACTGAAACTTAACTTTATTTTGGGTCAATCTAGACATTGGAGACACGATAGATGAGAAACCCTCAACAAAGCATTTGTAATAACTAGCTAGACATAAGAAACTCCTAATGTCTAACGGGTAAAGAGGTCTAGGCCAATTTCTTATAACTTCTGTCTTTTGGGGATCAACTCTAATACCCTCACTAGAAATAATGTGACCAAGAAAAGCTACTGACCTTAGCCAAAATTCGCACTTGCTGAACTTGGCAAACAACTGGTGATCTGTAAGAGTTTGTAGCACAATTCTATGATGGTCTGCATGATCATCCTTACTACGAGAGTAGACAAGAATATCATCAATAAAGAAAATGAAAAATGTACAAATACTATTTGAACCATCAAATGAAAGCAATTTGTATGTAACATGACTAGATCTAATGATAACCTAGTCCAATCACGTCCCATAAGCTATACATGGTGGAATTACTTAGTTTGAATAGGATCTTTAGAAGAATACTGACAAAATCTAACACTAATAGCAAATACCTTTGTCAATTTAATTTCTTAGCCATTATTTAATTTCACCCTGATACCGAGAAGCCAGGAGATTGAAATAATCATTAATATTGGAGTAAATCAAATAAGTCATCGAATATACATAGCCAGATGAGAAAATGATATTGTGTGACTTGACTGTAGTAATTCATGAGATGGGACGCAAGAAAGAGATAATAATAGGTTATGAGAATAGGATGGGAGACCAATGACAAATAAATGGTTAGGAGAAATACGATAGAGAGCAAATAGGAACACTGACTAGACTAGCTGAACTAGCAGAAAGAGAGTACGACGGAGCTATACGATATAGAGGTATAGAAATAGGCTAAGTATCTAGGAGAAAGTCAATACCAAATTCTATTTCCCTATTAGAAGGTACCCCTGGCAAATCTTCGGGATAATTATCAGGAAACTTACTGGCCACACTGACTGATTGAATTGTTCGAGTCTCAGACATAGTGTATTTAACTCAAACAAGATGATAGATACACCCTTTGGAAATCAACTTTCCGGCTTTAAGATAAGATATAAAATGACTCTTGGGAGACACTGAATTACCTGATCACTCAAAGACTGACTCATCTGGATTGAAACTTTACCGCTCGGGTGCGACAATCATAGACGTATAACAAGAATGGAGCCATTCCATACTAAGAATAAGATCAAAGTCAACCATATCTAACTCTATTAGGTTTTCTAACATGACTTTATGAAGGACAGTGATTGGACATTTTCTATAGATCTGTTTGGCAACAACTGACTCGCCTACTTGGTATACACCAAGAAAGGCTCAGGGATCTTTTCAGAACTAATCTCAAAATTTATTGCAACTAATAGGGTCACATAGGAGAAACTCAACCCAGGGTCTAACAACACATAAACATCAAAATGAAAGACAAAAAGCATACCAGTAACAATATTTGGTGAATAATCTTTCTCTTGATAGGATGGTAAATCGTAGAATCAATTTTGACATTGATCGCCTCCGGTACTGTATGATGCGCCTTGAGGAGGAACTGGGCGACCTAATAGTGCTGGCGCACTAGTAGTCTGAGTCTGGGGACGATCATCTCTATTTCCCTGCTTAGCATACTGGCACTCTTTAATTCCATAACTCAACTTACCGCAACCAAAACAACCCTTCTGACCAGCCAAGCACTCACCAGGATGATTCCTACCATACCTAGCACAAGGAGGATAACGAGGTCTTCTACTTTCACTATTCTGAGGTTTGGACATAGAAGACTTACCCCACTGCTCCTGTCTACCTCTGGGAGCAGAAACACCAGCTGAAGATAGTGCTGGCATAAATGAACAATTCTGAAATAATGAATAATTTCCTCCTCGAACCTATTCTGGCCATACTCAGATTTTCCTGTTCTATCCCTCTTATTATTTCTATCTCTCCCCTTTAACTTCTCTACCTTAATCTGCTAAGTATATATCATCAATCTGGCAAGATCTATGTCTCAAATGAGCATAGCAGTCCTATACTCCTTGAGTACCAAGCTAGACAGTCTAGTAACAAACTTACTCATACTAGCCCTAGGATCAGTCATCGTGTCAGGGGCATACTTAGATAACTGATTGAACTTAAGGTAGTACTCCTTCACTGTAATTGCGCCCTGCCTCAAATTTACAAACTCTTCTATCCTAGCTTCCCTCATCTCATATGGGAAGAACCTATCTAAAAAAGCATCCTAAAATACCTGCCAACTTATAGGAATGACATTCTCACCTCTACCATTCTTCCATATCACTACCCAACCATATGCTACATCCTACAATCCATAGTATGCTAAATCTACACTCTCCTCCTCAGAAACATGCATAATTTATGTGATCTTATTCACCTCATCTAGATAAAGTTATAGGTCCTCACCTGCTTTTGACCCAAAAAACTCTGGCGGGTTCATTCTCATTTAAAGGATCTGTAGGCTGGGGTGGCTGGTTACTATTTCTGTGGGCATTAGCTCTATGGGGAGGCATACTCAACTATTATGTAAGAGTACGAGTTAAAATTAGATAGAGATATTGTAAGCACGATAGATCATCAAAGAAAGAGATAATTTACTAAGAACGTTCCATAGCCTCTTGCGTGTAAATGTGGGGTGCTTCACACCCACGATCAATACTCTCCATAACGCTACTTGTCTGACTCTCTAGGACTCATAAAACCTTTGGATCTGATACCAAGTTTGTAATGCCCTAAAATCTAATCCTGAGACATTACACGATGCTCAAGACTACGAATAGCCTTAAGCTAACCCTGTCTGCCTTTTACTAGGTATAAATCTCATAATCAAGGTAATATAAATATGAAAGTCATACTGAATATGGAAACTATCTGAAATAACTGAGAATAATCTGAAAGAAATGTCTGAACATCATATACTATAAGTCTAAATCAAATCTATCAGTTTGACAAGCCTCTACTACTAATACTAGAGAGTCACTGGGGCAGAATCCCAGCTAACTCGAACTGTCTGAAAAGAATATTAAATCATATAAAACTACTAAGCTACAAAATCTGAATGAATATGTCCCCAAACTATGAGGACTTACCAACTGTCCGATGTAGATGAAGATGCTCGAACTACTCATGCTGCTAATACTGAGCACCTGAACCTACATTATGAGATAATATAGCACATAGACATATATGTGGATTAGTACTTTGAGGATGTACTGCGTATACAGGGGTGAAATTTATAAGTAAAACATTATATCATCATCATAATTTATAAAACAATGCATGCTAAATGTAAATGATTTACATAAGCTGGAATATCTGAAATACTAAAATCATGAATAATAATTCAATCATACTTTATAAATCTAGTGAGTCGTAACATTTAGTTTTGAAAGCTGTACTAGTATTCTATCTATGTCTAAGTGTAGAAAGAGCTAAATTATGAACTCTGAAATAAAAAAGCTAAAGTCTATAACTATTATCTTTCTGTAAAGGATAATCTGAATAAATCTGTGAGCCTTTGCACTTAGTTTTCTAAAATCTTTTCTTACTAGTAGGGAAATACTCAAAATTGTTTATTTACTTTTACTGGCAGGGAGGTTCTCTTAACCTACATAAACTATGCGAGCTACATGAAGTCAAACGCCTCGTCCTTCTATGGAAGAAATCTCACGTTGGGGAGAGGTGTCATACTCTTGTCACAGAGTATAACCTCAACTTAAGTGATCACTATCTCAGCCCACTATGGGCACTTCAATCTCAATTCTATGGTGCCACGTAGTTCTGGGGTATGAGACCTTGGAATCATACCCAACTCGGTGCTAAATACTACTTCCTTTAATTTACTGCGCTTATCTTATTCAATTTCCCACAAAATGAGAGGTTTAAATCTAGAAAATTCCACGCAAAATAAATATTCTTCATTTTGGAAGCTATTTCTTAACATTCTAGGAATGAATTTAAGCTAGGTAAAGTCCGGTGTATTATAATATCTACCCCTTGGGAACATTCGTCCTAGAATATGGCAAGTTAAGCTGAAAATACTAAGGAATCTGAGGCTATAAGCTATCATGCTTAACTAAAATAAACTGAATGACTGAATCCCAATTAAAATGAGCTACTAAACTGATCTGAGAATGTATGAATTCGCATGAAGATAACTATATAATTGAATCTGAAACTTGAAAAGAACTGAATAAAGGAAAACTATTACCTTCGGCTGAATCTAAGTTCGTGGAGAAGAGATATGGATACTTGGTACGCATGTCTGCTTCTACTTCCCAAGTAGCTTCTTTTACTTCCCAAGTAGCACCCTCAATGGACTGATTTTGCCACAAAACTTTGAACAAGGAAACTTCTTTGTTCCTTAGTCTACGAATCTGATGATCAAGAATCTCTATTAGGACTTCTTCAAAAAATGGCTTTTCTGAATATTTGTGCTTTCTAGATGAAATATAACAGCTGAATTATCCATGCACTTTTTCAACAAGTACACATGGAAATACTAGATGAACTAAGGATAAGTCTGCGGGTATCTCAAACTCATATACCACCGTCTAACTATGACTCAAAATTCGGAAGGGGCCGACATACCGGGAACTAAGCTTCCCCTTTTTGCTAAATCTCTTCACCCCTTTCATAGGTAAAACTTTCCGATACATAAGATCATTAACCTCAAACTCAAGATCTCTCATTCTAATATCGACATAAGATTTTTTACGACCTAGGGATACTTTCAATCTCTCTCTAATTAACTAAACTTTCTCCATGGCTTCAAACACCATGTTTGGCCCAATCAAAGCGGCATCACCCACTTCAAACCAACCAACTAGTGATCTATATCTCCCCCCATAAGGAGCCTCAAATGGAGCCATCTTAATACCAACATGATAATTGTTATTATAAGTGAACTCAATCAGCGGTAGATACTCATCCCAACTGCCTTTAAAATCAAGAACACATGCCCTCAACATATCCTCTAAAGTCTGAATGGTCTTCTCTGCCTGACCATCTTTTTGTAGATGAATAGTAGAACTAAGATGAACTTTGGTACCAAGACCCTTCTGAAAGGCTCTCCAAAACTGAGAGGTAAACCGAGTAACCCTATCCGAGATGATGGACAATGGAACTTCATGCAATCTAACTAATAGTCAGATATACAACTTAGCATAATCTTCAGCCGTGTAAGACGTCAATCTGTCTACAATAACCTAAATCAAAATATGCTAACGATGTAAAAGGGGTAAACCAGTCACAAAATCCATATTCACCTCTTCCCACTTCCAAGTGAGGATACCAAACTCTTGCAATGCACCACCAGGTCATTGGTGCTCTACCTTAACCTATTGACAAGTTGCATACTTAGCTACAAACTCTGTATTATCTCTCTTCATACCACTCCACCAATAGATTTTCTACAAGTCGCAGTACATCTTGGTAGCACCTGGATGAATGGAATAATGTGCACTATGTGCTTCCGCCATAATCCGCAGCCTCAAATCATCAACACACCACATACACAATCTATTTTAGTATCTCAACTCACCATCTCTCCCTTGGGAGAAAACCTCTATCTTTTGGTCACTACTTCAGTTTGACAAAACTAGAATCCTCATCTTACTTCTTCTTTACCTCCAAAACTAGGGAAGATTCAGAACTTTTCTGAGCCCAAACATTCCCTTCAGCTGAGTCAACCAACCTAACACCCAATCTAGCTAACCGATGAACTTCCTGAACTAACTTTTTCTTATCATTTTTCACTTGAGCAACACAGCCCATAGATAATCTACGAAGGGTGTCGGCCACTACATTGGACTTGCCCGAATGATACAACACACTCATATCATAATCTTTCAACAACTCCAACCATCTTTTCTGATGGAGATTCAACTCCCTCTGAGTAAACACATACTACAAACTTTTGTGATCTGTGAACACATTAACAAGCACCCCAGACAAATAATATCTCAAGATTTTCAAAGAAAACACAACAACAGCTAACTCAAGATCATGGGATGGGCCATTCTTTTCATAGGGCTTAAGCTATCTAGAGTACAGGTTATGACCGTACCTCGGTGAATCAAAACACAACTCAAACAAACACTAGAGGTATCATAATAAACTACAAAACCATCTGTACCATCAGGTAATGCTAAAATTAGGGCTGAAGTGAGTCGAGTCTTCAAGAGTCGAGTCTTCAACTCCTGAAAACTCCTCGCAAGAATCTGACCACTGAAAATTAACTTTTTTTTGGGTTAATCTAGACATAGGAGATGCGATAGATGATAAAGCCACAACAAAATATCTGTAATAACTAGTGACACACAAGAAACTCCTAATGTCTGATGGGGAAATAGGTCTAGGCTAATTTTTTATGACCTCTGTCTTTCGAGGATCAACTCTAATATCCTCACTGGAAACAATATGACCAAGGAAATCTACTGACCTTAGCCAAATTCGCACTTGCTAAACTTGGTAAACAATTGGTGATCTCTAAGAGTCTGTAACATAATTCTAAGATGGTCTGCATGATCATCCTCACTACGAAAGTAGAAAAGAATATAATTGATAAAGACTATAACAAACATGTCCAAATACTGTTTGAACACTCTATTCATCAAGTCCATAAAGCTGCTGGGGCATTTGTTAGTTCGAAGGACATGGCTAGAAACTCAAAATGACTATAACAGGTTCAGAAGTTGTCTTTGGAAGGTCACTTTCCCTTAATTTAAACCGATGATAGCCGAATCTAAGGTATATCTTTGAGAAATAACTTGCACCTTAGAGTTGATCAAATAAGTCATCGATTCTAGGAAGAGGATATTTGTTTTTGACTGTGAATTTATTCAACTGACGATAGTCAATGCACATACACAAAGAACTATCTTTCTTTCACACAAATAGGATGGGAGCACACCATGGAGAAACATTAGGCCTTATGAAACCTTTATCTAAAAGATCATTAAGTTGCTCCTTCAACTCCTTAAACTCGATAGGAGCCATATGATATGGAGGTTAGAAATAGGCTGAGTATCTGGGAGAAGTTCAATACTGAATTCTATTTCTCTATGGGAGGTACCCCTGGAAAATATTTGGAAGAAATATTAGGAAAATCACTGACCACACTGACTGACTGAACTGTTAGACTCTCAGACTTAATGTCTTTAACTCGAACAATGTGATAGATACACCCTTGGAAATCAACTTTCGGGCTTTAAGATAAGATATGAAATGACTCTTAGGAGACACTGAATTACCTAACCACTCAAAGACTGGCTCATCTGGGAACTAAAACTTTACCACTCAGGTGCGATATTCTATAGACGCATAACAAGAATGGAGCCAATCCATACCAAGAGTAAGATCAAAGTCAACCATATCTAACTCTATTAGATTTGCTAACATGACTTTATGAAGGACAATGATAGGATATTTTCTATAGATCTGTTTGGCAATATTTTCTATAAATCTTAAAATTTACTGCAACTAACGAGGTCACATAGAAGAAACTCGACCCTGGGTCTAACAACACATAAATATCAAAATAAAAGATACGAAGCATACCAGTAACAACATCTGGTGAATACTCCTGCTCCTGATAGGATGGTAAAGCATATAATCAATTCTGTCATTGACCACCACCGATACTGGATGATGCACCCTGAGGAGGAACTGGGCGACCTAAAGGTGTTGGCGTACTAGTAGTCTGAGTCAGGGGACATTCATCTCTATTTCCCTGCTTAGCATATGAGCACTCTTTAATTCCATGTCCTGACTTACCTACACCAAAAAAAACCCTTATAACCAACCATGCACTCACCGGGATAATTCCTACCAAATTTAGCACAAGGAAGATAACAAGGTCTTCCACTTACACTATTCTGGGGTTTGAACATAGAAGACTTACCCCACTATTCCTGTCTACCTCTGGGAGCTAGAGAACTAGTTAAAGATGGTGCTGTCATAGATGAACGATTCTAAAACTGTGAATAATTTCCTCCTTGAGACCTATTCTAACCATTCTCAAACTATTCGGTTCTAGCCCTTTTATTATTTCTATCTCTCCTCTTTAACTTTTCTGCCTCAATCTACTGAGCATGTATCATCAATATCACAAGATCCATGTATCCAATAAGCATAGCATTCCTACACTCCTTGACAACCAAGCTAGACACTCCAATAAAAACTAACTCATACTAGCCCTAGGATTAGCCATCATTTCAGGGGCATACTTAGACAACTGATTAAACTTAAGGTAGTACTCCTTCACTGTTATCGAGCCCTACCACAAATTCATAAACTCTTCTATCTTAGCTTCCCTCATCTCAAGCAGGAAGAACCTGTCTAAAAAAGCATCCTGAAACACCTATCAACTTATAGAAATGGCATTCTTACCTTTTCCATTCTTCCACATCACTACCTAATCATACGCTATTTCCTTCAATCCATAGGATGCTAACTCTATACTCCCCTCCTCAGAAATATGTATAATTTGGGTGATTTTTTCACCTCATCTAGATAAAGTTATAGGTCCTCACCTACTTTCGACCAAAAGAACTTTGGCGGGTTCATTTTCATTCAAAAGATCTGCGGGCTGGGGTGGCTGGTTAGCATTTCTGCGGGCGTTAGCTTAATGAGGAGGTATACTCAACTGTTATGTAAGAGAACGAGTTAAAAATAGATAGAGATACTGTAAGCACAATAGATCATGAAAGAAAGAGATGATTTTCTAAAAATGTTCCGTAGCCTCTTGCTCATAAATATGGTGTACTCCACACCCATGATCAAGACTCTTCATAAAATTACTTGTCTGACTCCCTAGGAATATTAAAACCTTAGGCTCTGATACCAAGTTTGTAACGCCCCAAAATTTAATCCCGAGATATCACACAATGCTTAAAACTACGAGTAGCCTTAAGCTAACCCTGTCTGCTTTCTACTAGGTATAAATCTCATAATTAAGGTAATATAGACATAAAAGTCTTACTGAATATGAAAACTATCTAAAATAACTGAGACTAATCTGAAAGAAATATCTGAAGATCTAATACTGTAAGTCTGAGTCAAATCTAGCAGTCTGACAAACCTCTACTACTAATACTAGAGAGTCACTGGGAGAGAGCCCCAACTAACTCGAACTGTCTAAAACAATACTAAATTATATAAAACTACTAAGCTGCAGAATCTGAATGAATAAGTCCCCAAACTATGAGGACTCACCAACTGTCGGATGTAGATGAAGATGCTCGAACTACTCACGTTGCTGATACTGCACACCTGAACCTATATTATAAGACAATGTAGCACATAAACATATATGTGGATCAGTACTTTGAGGATGTACTGAGTATACAGAGATAAAATGCATAAGTAAAACAGCATCTCATCATCATAATTTATAAAACAATGCATGCTAAATGAGGTAGGGAGTATAACCTCATCTTAAGTGAGGTACTCTTGCCAGGGAGTATAACCTGGTAAAATGCATAAGTAAAACATCATCTCATCATCATAATTTATAAAACAATGAAACTTCTCTGGTGATCGAAAGATCAAAGTTAATAATTTGATAATAGGATGCTTAAAACATCATCTTTCTTGAAATAATAAACTTCAATCTTGGGTTAATAACTCATGCTTCAATCTCATGTCAAAACATCATAATAATCATGTTTGATATTGAAAACAATGATAGTTCATCTCAAAATCTGTTAATTACTGCAATAGGTATGAACATATGAAAATAGACATGCAATTCAACTTCTAAAACACCTTAAATCTCAAAATCTTGCAAAGAGAAATAATGGGTATGAACCCTCATTCAAATCTCATAAATAATCATTCAAAATCATATAAATTTTAAATAAAAGCTTGGTTTTGGGCACAAGGATGGAAGAAGATCCTTATTCATAAACTCCACATACTTTGATTGATGATTAGATGAAGAAACTTGAATTATTGATTCCTATTTGATTTCTTGAAGATGAGTTCTTGATTATCTTATCTTGAGAATCCTTAATTTATATCTTTCTTGGAGAAATTATGGAGGACTTTGATTTCTTGGAGAAGAAGCTTTAGAGCTCTAGGGTTTTTCTTTTGAGGAAAATGATGAATAATGAGCATAAAATGCTAGGAATATGTTTTATTTCTTGTTTTGGATGAATTGAGGCCTTGGATATTGACCAAAATACCCCTATTAAACTCTAAATTGGAACTGGAAAATGTAAAAATTTTCCAAACTGTCAGGCTACCGCGACGCGCCACTATCGTGGTGGCTAACTGGAATTTGAACAATTGGTAACTGGGCAGAATCCACGATGCGCGACCATCGTGGTGCCCCTTTGAAATGCCATTTTAACCATTGGCGTGACATGGTAAGATCGTGTTGGGCTACTGGATTTTGATAAATGGGAAAATAGACCACTCTGTAATGCGCCAATATCTCAAAGGTCTACTGGAATTGACGATTTCCGTTTTTGAATTCTCCGCGATGTGCTGAGTGCCCAAGTGGCACTCTGTCAACTTAAATATGCCATAACTTCTCAACCGTGTGTCAAATTTAGGCGAATTTTGTATCGGCGGAAAGCTTATTCAATTTCCCACATAATGAGAGGTCTAAATCTGGAAAATTCCATGCAAAATAAATATTCTTCATTTTGGAAGCTATTTCTTAACATTCTAGGAATGAATTTAAGATAGGAAAAGTGCAGGGTATTATATTCCTTCATAAGTTACCTCCAGGTTGTCCCACATTTCTTTTATGATTTCACAAGTTGACATCTTATCGTACTCTTCCCCGCTAAATGCACATAAAAGTAAACTTATAGCACGTGCATTATTTTGAATTACCTATTGTTGTTCTTTGGTGACCTCAAAACTTTTAAAGTCTTCTATGTCAGAACTACTAGATTCTTTATCTTTGTCATTTGACTTATCTTTAAGTCCTAGAATCAGTTTTGGACCCTTTTTGATGAAAATCCAGGCTTTGAAATCATTTGATTGAATGAAGATTCTGAACCTATTCTTCCAGTAAGAGTAATGTTGTCCATTAAATCATGGTGGTCTTATGGATGAGTGATCATCCTAAAGAAGAGCATCGAGAATTTGATAATTAGCCATTTTATCTTTGCTCTCTTGTGGTTAAGTAATGTTGGTGAGACTTGCTTTGATAGTAATTGAAATTCAAGAAGGGGGTGAATTAAATTTTTTTTTGTGAGTCGACTATTGATTCCTCACAGTCGACTCGCTGTAGATTAGTGCACTTTGTAAAATAGTTTAGATTTAAAATAATTTATCAAATAAATAATAAACATAAAGTAATAACACAGTGATTTATCCTAGTTTGAAACACTAATATGGTGCCTACTTCTAGTCCCCTTGGGTTTCAAAGTTTTCTTAGACCGTTCAATGTCGGGCTTTAGTAAAATGATAGAAAACAAGTTCTGAAGACTTATTTTGCTCTTCAGATCTTGTGACATAGCTTCAGTTGATGTTACAAAGTTGAATCGATCCTAATCTTTATATAACAATTGTAAACTAAAAGTTACAAAGCCTTATGAGACTATGATTGAGACACTTTGATTGTTCTTCTTAAGTTATGTAATCTGTGTCTGTCTTCTGTCTTCGACTGCTACTCTTCATAAGGAAACCCAAGAGATTTCTTCTCAATCAAGTATTTAAATTAATTCCTCAATTGAGGAATGTAGTCGTATGATATGTCCATATTAGATATTTCTATATACGGCTTTGGATCACGTCCATATCAGATATATTCATGATCTTTTTTTTTCTTTTGGTCTTGTATAGATTGATGTTTTCCAAAATGTTCTTGTGATCTTTTTTTACCTTTTCTTTAGTCGTTATTGATCTGATTTTTTGAGACTTTTGGTCCAAAAATTCTTCGTGATTAATTTAATTTGTCAAAACTTATGGGACTGAGATTCTCCTTTTGTTTGTTCTCATTCTAATTGATTTTCTTTGATGCCACGAATTGTAAGTTGATGTCCTTCCATTCCTGGAGTTGACCTTTTTTATCGGTAGTCTTGAATGTCCTGCAAAGATCCACTTGTTAGTTTGTTATTATTAAAATATAAACTTCAGAGGCTAACAACCGCAATATTAAAATAGGCGCTGCTTGAGAGGCAACCCAAGGTATTTTTTTATTTGTACGTGTTATTATGATTATTGACAGATTTTCATACCTATGGTACCGTAAGTATATTCCTAAATCTCTTGTTTTATAGAAGTCTAATGCATTGGGGACAATGTATGATGTTAAGTTGAGGGGGAAGTTGCTTGTGGGTCTTAATGTTCTCTTGGGGTTTTTATTGTCATGTCTCTTTTTCCTGAAGTCCTGTTCCTAGTAGAGTTAGCATGTTTAGGCATATTTTGTTTTGTTTCATGATGCCTTGTGTTTTAACTAGGAGAAACATGAGTATCTAGGGCAGTTGATATATTTTTGTTGATTTTTGAGAAAATGATACCCCTTCAATAGCTTGTCTTTGACCGGTGTGATATGTATATATATGTGACTATTGTGAATCTTGTTATGGCATTAGAATTATGGACATGATAATCATAGTTAATAATTGCATGAACCAGATAGGTAATAGCTTATGATATGACTCTGTGTCATGTGCATGTGAGATACTAGTTAGTTCCCTTTGCTGTTGAATCCAGAACTTGCCCAGTTAGTCTTGCCTAAGTTGTAGGAGAATCGGTTAGGAGATTATAGGTCATTCTTGAAATAAGTCCACTTTTAGCCTAAATGACCTTCCGAATGTGCATAAGTATCCCTTGATCCCTATTTTTTAGCTTGTATACCTATTTTTCTTGTTATACCTTTCACCTTCCCATTTGTATTACAATGAATCTATTTTGGCCTTGGCCCTTCTTGGATATTGTGTGCCTCAACTCAAGAAAATTCCCTAAGTTGAGGATGACTATTATAGGGGTGAGTAATATGAAGTGGGTTCAAAGAAGGATAAAATAAGAGAAAAAGAGATAGGGTTGGGTGTGGTAGAAAAAGAAAAAAAAGAAAAAAAATAGAGAAAAGAATAAAAGAAACCACAACCAACCTGAATATGCAATAAAAAAATAAAAAAGGAGAATAAGGGTGGAATAAAAGAAAATTGGTTTCTTATTGGACCCCAAAGTAAGTATAGGGCCAATGAGGCTTAGTCACTTGATATATCTATATGTACCATACCAGCCCCCTAGCCTATGTTACAAGCTGAGCAAAATCCTGTTGTGATCCTAACTTGATTGTCCGAAAGCTAAGGTATAGAAAATAAGGGTAAGCCTATGACATCTGGTGCGCATTATTGGAACTTCTTTGTGAGTGTGTTTGTCTTTTAACCGTCTCTATATTGAAATCCATGACTTCATATGAGTGATTGGACTTCCTTATTGTGAGGACACATGGGTTGTATTGCTAGCAGCTTAATTGTTTAGCTAGTGTAACTTGTATATATGCATGGTTGTTTATTTCTAATGTAATGCCATAGCTTGATTACTTTGTGTCACTTTGTTATGCTTTATTGATACACATGGTTCGTTTTAAAGTGTTAAAATAGGATGGGGTAATGATCTTGAGCTTAAATATGATGATTGACTACCATGGGTGTCTTAGGATTCTCTGGGTTAAGCATCATCATATATTGTGTTGTATTTTTGTTACCTGAGGGCATGCAATATTCTAAGTTGAGAGTCATGATGTGTTATGAATTCACAACACTTATGATGCTTAAACTTGGAAAATATACATGTACTTATATCTATTTTGTTGGATTTGTTGTGTTCTTGGAGTGATTTTGCAGAAAATTAGGTTTTGGATGCTAAATGGAAGAAAAACTCGATTTTGGATGTTAAACGAAAGAAAAAAATAATAAGTTGAAGTTTTGGGCCATTTACCTAGGCAATTACTGGGAGTAGGTTCCATTTACTTAAGTAGGTGCCTAAGTTGGTGTCAGAACTTGAAGTCTAGAGTCTCAGAAGCTGTAAAAAGAAGAAGTTACCACTTACTAAGGGCACATACGGTCCGTATGTAGTACATTCATTCCGTAGGTGACCAAAGAAAGTGACAGAGGCCCTAGTAAGTGACCAGGGAGCTTTAGGAGTTGTTTAAGAGGTCTGGCACTTACTAAGGACCACATACAGTCCATATGTAGTACATATGGTCCGTATTTGACCTTAGTAAGTGGGTTCACCGACATCAATTTTTTTGGATCATTTCAAAATCATTTCCTAGGGTTTCCATATAACCTACATACACTCCTATGATGTTTTTAGTCATTATTAGGTACATTTAGTCAAGTTTTCTATTTTATTTAGGATTTAATTTCTAGGGTTTCTTGTAATCTATAAATCCCCTTCAGGCTTTGTTTAGTAGAGGATATTGAGAGATAGACCCTTGGAGGCTAGTTTATACACCATATACTCTTCTTCTTGTTTTTGATTTGTTATTCAACATAAGACTTTCGATTTTCTTCTTTCATTATTGTGAGATTGATTATGTAATTTTGTCTATGAATTCCATGATTGATCTCATAGCTATGAGTGACTAATTTCCTTAGCTAGGATTGTGGGAACCCTAGCAGATTAACCAAGTAGAGGAAGTTCCAAGTCATTCTAGATAATGATTCTTTCATGGATTGGGTTTTCTTTGATCTTATTGATTTCTTAGCGGTGACCAACGTTAAGATCCCGTCTATATTTACTACTTGCTTCACAAGAGAGGTAGAGAGTAGGAAAAGAAGATCACAATAGTAATTTGGAGATTAATTATCGATCTAGGATAATCAGCATCATCCACATAAGACGATTATCTTTCATCTAATAACCTGAGACTTAAAAGGTGATAGTTAAGTAGGATCTAGGATAAGGGTTGGTAAAGCGACACCCTTAGACTTAAAAGGTAAAGGATAAAATCCATCGATGAGTCCACAAGATAGTTGATGGTACATAACTTATTAGATTTTGCATGCAAGACATCAAAATGATTTGACAGTGCACGATAAATCTACGGAGTTAGAAGCCAAGGGGAGCACAAGCCTAGTGTTCGTCTTAGATTGTTTACACCAAAAGCAGCCAATTCTTGTTACTTCTTGCTAGTTACTAAAAATCCCTCATTTTTTACTTTTCCGCACTACTTGATGATTCAACAAGTTCAAGCAAGATATCTAACGTATTTTCTTGTGGGATCAACCCCAACCTAGTTAGGTTACTATATTTTGACAGTGATTGCTTTATACTTATAAGGAGATATACTTTGGGTGTTATCAAGTATACTAATCATTATATTTGGTGTTGGAAAAATAAATAAATGATCAAGATAATAGCGATAATTGTGCATCGAGATGTAGCATATGATGATTTAGCAAAATTGCAAAATCATTACTTATTCTGAACTAAATTATGAGTTAAAATATATTATCATCACTTACATACACAGTTATGGTGAAAAGCAGAAGACCGCACCTTCTAGGATATAAGATCAACGTAGTTTGAATACTTATTTGGAAGATGAATCCAGACCCATTTTGAGGTTATACAAGGTTGAAAGGTTAATGGAAAACCATAATTTATCTCAAGACCAACAAATGTTAAATAATGAATGTAGTTGGGTGGATATGGATGTTCCAGATAAAGAGAGTGCAGGTCAATAGATTCCTTCAACTTAAGTTTCCAGTAACACAACAGCAACTATACAATCAACTCAATCCAGACATGCTTGAGATGATAAAACGGGATTTTACAATGGTATGTCATTTAAGAATAAAACAGAATTAGATATTTCACTGAATATTTCTTGTGTGAAGAAAGATTTTAAATTGAATAAGGTGATTTACTCTAATTCTGTATATTATTACAAATATGTGCATCCTGAGAGCAAGTAATGGTTGAGAGATGTGAAGCTAAAAAATTGTGATAGGTATTACATTAGAAGGTATGGAAATTTACACATATTTGGTTTAGAAGAGGGTCAGGCTACTCCAAAAAATCAGCAGTCTAGCGCAATTGCTTCCCTTCCAATAAATTCTTAAAATTATAGATCAATAAACTGAAATCATCTAAGCTAATAGGACCCAAAAAGGAGAATGTTGAGGAAAAAGGTAATGAAATTGAAAATATAGACTGAAGTAGCAAAGAAACAGAATATTGGTCTGATGGTAAATTACCCAGTAGAAAATTCAATTCATGTTTGTAAAAGCAATATTCCCTTTTTTTGATATTTTTATAATGAATTAATTCAATGAATTAGAATGAGTCAACTGATTGGTGGTCTATATCCTTTAGACTATAGTTAATGAAGCCATAACCCACACCTCACAACAAAGTAATTGGAGCATACTTCCAACATAGGTATGCTGAGTGTAAAGTTCCATCTACAAAAGATTTGAAGAACTCTATGCGTATTGAATTGGGCTGCAAGGTAAGTTCTTGTTAGGTTTGGATGAGTAGCGAGATAGCAAAGCCTTTGGTTAGAAAGACACACAAGCATGGATACGGAGTACTTAATGCATATAGTCATATGCTTATGATATCAAATCCAGAAAGTAAGATGGCATTGGAGGTTGATGAAAATGGTAGGTTCAAGTACTTTTTTATGGCCTATGGAGCTTGGATTCTTGGTTTTGTGAAAATATAAAAAGTTATTGTTATCGATGGGACATTATTAAAGAGTATGTACAGTGGTGTATTATTGTCTACTATTGCACAATGCGAAGAATCATATTTTTTAGTAGCATTTTTTGTAGTAGACTTTGAATGTGCTTCCTACAAATACTTTTTTGAACAAATGAGTAGCGTTGTACTTGATACCCCCGAATTGTTCATAATTTTTGATAGACATTCAAGTATTGTAAATATAGTTTCAGTTGTATGCCGTTTAGCTTATTATGGTTGTTGCATGAGTCACCTTGGAGAAAATATTCAAAATAATTTTCATAATGGAAATGTTGTCCACTAATTTTATAAGGCAACAAAAGCATACAATGTATGTGTATTTAGTGATCACTTAATCAAATAAGAGATATAGTTCTAGGAGACGCCACACATCTTGAACATATAGTATTTTACTGATGGAGCAGGGCATTCTTTCCACAAAATAGGTACAGTTTACTAGTTTATTATTGTTGATAGTTGGTACAGTTGTTGTAGTTTTCTGCAGCAACTATTGTAGATATTTCAACAACTTCTAAAATAAGTGCAACAACAGATGAAACAAATCTAGTAATTGTTCTAAATAAATGTCGATGTTGATTAATGTATTAGTAGTTTTAGCAGTATATTTCATTAGTTGTTGCATTCCTTCAGCAATTGCTATACTTGTTTCAGCAACTGATGCATTTTTTCCTAGAATAAATGTAGAATTGCTGAAATAAATACAACAACTGCTTGAAACATACAGTTATAATAATAGAATTTGAGACTACATATTATCGGTACAATATTATGATGAAAAATATTGTTCAGTCGATTAATGGAACGCTTCCAGATGAAAGAGAATTTTCTATTACTATTTTATTTGATGGAATAAACAAACGATTTGCTGAGATATTTCATGAGAGACGTATAAAATTCCTTAATGAAAAAATCAAATTTGTCTCTTTCACGGAGAAAATTATTGCAGAAAATGTTAAGTTGGGAAATAAGTTATTGGTCCATCAAATTGCTAACTATAGGTATATTGTCATCGATCATGAAGTAGTTTTAACGGTTGATTTGCAAAACAAATCATGAACTTGTAGAGTCTTTGATGTTGACAAAATATCTTGTCCACATGCTATGGAAGCACTCCGTTGCCAATACGGTGAAAACTATAGGAGACAAATTTATGAGTACTCCTCTTTGTATTATATGGTAGAGGCATATCTTATTGCATATGTGGAGGAAATTAAATTCATGCCATCTGAAGATTCTTGGCAAGTTCCTATTGAGATTTTTGAGAGTTAAATTTCTCCTTCATTGTTGAGCCAAGAAAGATTGAAAAAAGGCAATTAAAAAGGCAGAAAAGAGTCAAAGAATAATTTTCAACCAAGAAAAATAAATGTTCCATATGCAAAATGGTTGGACACAAAAGGACTATATGCTCTATATGCTCTGAGTGAAATGCTCCATAGAATCACATTCGGTCTTATTATTTTTGTATTTGCGAACACACCTTATTGTTATTGTTGTTGTTGTTGTTTGTGAACAAATTTGAACTTATTGTTGTTCTTATTATTCAATTTTCGAAAATTGCATGTTATACTATCTAGGAGATTTAGCAATTACAATATTTTCTATGAAATATTCAGTAACTAACGTACTTGATATACATAATTCAACAATTGCTATGAAACGTCTAGCAACTAACATACTTGTTGTAGCATAATTTAGTAACTGTTATGAAATGTTAGCAACTTACGTACTCGTTGTAGTAAATTTTAGTAGTTGTTATGAAATTCTAGCAATTAACTGCTTGCTATGAAAAAATCAATTAAGATGACAGTCAAATCTAACTTTTACTTTTAAATTAGACTAATATCAGAGTATTTATCAGTAAATATGATTGATCCAAATAGTTAATTATCATTTGACTCAATTTTAGTTGATTACATTTGCAATCATTTAATTGATCGTCTAGTATATCTCAAATTACTATCTCATTATATTTCATAATTATAAAATCTAACTTTGATCTTAAATTAGACTAATATCACCCTCTTTATCATTAAATATGATTTATTCAATCAATTAGTGATCGTTTAACTCAATTTTAGTTATTTTAATGCAGTAGTTACTATAAAATGTTCAGCAACTAACGTACTTGTTGTAGCATAATGTTGTAATTGCTATAAAACATTGAGCAATTAATGTATTTGTTGTAGCATATTTCAATAATTGTTGTGAAGCACTCAACAACTAACTTACTTCTTGTAGAATATTTTAATAATTGTTATGAAATTTCTAGAAACGTACTTACTTGTTGTAGCAAATTCAATTAAGATCACAATCAAATCTAATATCGTCCTATTTGTCTTAAATATGATTGATCCAATTAATTAGCCATCATTTAACTCAATTTTTTTATTATATTTGAAATTATTTAATTGATCATCTAGTATATCTCAAATTACTATCTCATTGTATTTAATAACTGCAAATTCTAATTTTACTCTTAAATTAGAGTAATATCATCCTATTTACAGTTAAATATGATTGATCCAATCAATCAACGATCATTCAACTCAATTGTAGTCGATTACATTTGCAATCATTTAATTGATCTTCTAGTATAGCTCAAATTACTAGCTCATTGCATTTGATAACTACAAACTCAAAATTTTACTCTTAAATTAGACTAATATCACCCTATTTATCATTAAATATGATTGATCCAATCGGTTAATGGTCATTTAACTTAATTTTAGTTATTTCAATACAGCAATTGCTATGAAACATTCAGAAACCAACGTACCTGCTATAGTATAATGCAGCAATCACTATGAAACTTTCAGCAGCTAATCAACTTACTATAATATACTTCAGCAATTGCTGTAAAATTTCTATCAACTTACTTATTGTAGATTATTTGAACATTTTTTATGAAATTTCTAGCAACTAACTTACTTGTTGTAGCAAATTCAATTAAGATCACAATAAAATTTAAATTTTACTGTTAAATTAGACTAATATCACCTTATTAATCATTAAATATAATTGATCCGATCAATTAACGGTCATTTGACTCAATTTTAGTTGATTACATTTAAAATCATTTAATTGATAGTCTAGTATATCTCAAATTACTATCTTATTATATTTGATAACTATAAAATCTAAATTTTACTCTTAAATTAGACTAATATCACCTTATTTATCATTAAATGTGATTGATCTAATCAATTAGAAGTTATTTAACATTGTTTTAGTTGATTATATTTGTAATCATTTAATTAATCATATTGTATATCTCAAATTACTATCTCATTGTATTTGATAACTATAAAGTTTAAATTTTACTCTTAAATCAGAATAATATCACCCTGCTTATCATTAAATATGATTGTTCCAATCAGTTAGCGGACATTTAACTTAATTTTAGTTGATTACATTTGCAATTATTTAATTAATCATCTAGTATATCTCAAATTACTATCTCATTATATTTGATAACTATAAAATCTAAATTTTACTCTTAAATTGGACTAATACACCCCCTTTATCATTAAATATGATTGATCTAATCAACTAGCGGTCATTTAACTGAAATTTAGTTGTTTTAATGCAGCAATTACTATGAAACATTCAGCTACTAACGCACTTGTGGTAGCATAATGCAGTAGTTGCTATGAAATATTTAAAAACTAACATAATTATTGTAGCATATTTGTAATGATCCTGCAGGTCACTTTCTATATTTCCACTCATTTTTGGCATTTAAAACTTTCCTATAGCTACCCCAAGTCATTTATTACTTGCAGTAGCTGATAGTTCAATTATCGGGCACTTCATTTGTTTTTCAGAGACAATTCTCTGTTTTAACATCTTCGTTGGTTAAAATTTATGGTCGGGCAAAAACTTCAGTTGAACGACCTTGTATTTGAATTATAACAGTTCCAAAGGCTCAAAAACATCAATTTTTAGGCTAGGTGGATTCTTGATCCGCATCTTGAGGCTCCTAAACTCATTTTGGGCTATTGGTTGGAAGTTAAAAAATAACACTTGGGTGTGGAACACACTTTTCATCAAAACAACTTGGAATGAAAATTTTGATTTTTGAATCCAGAATGTCAAATTTAATAGGGTAGCATAGTCCATTTGTGTATATGAGAATTCAAATAAATCTTGAGGGGTCAAAGGAGACCCAAAATATTTAGCAGCCTTTTGATGCTTAAGTGGCCCTCTCTATCTCAGCGAGTGTCACTTTAGCGGCATATTGTCCGCTAAAATGCCAGCCGCTTTAGCGCCAACTGACCACATAAGGGGCCTGCCCCATCAGCATGAGACCGCATTAGCGGCACCTAGGCACTTTAGAGATGACCGCTACAGTGTTCCAAGGCCTACTTTAGCGGTACCTGGTACTTATAAAATCCCTACTTAGACCATTTTCTCCCATTTTCAGGAGAGTAGAACCCTAAAAAGGTGTGATAACTTAGAAAAACTATTTGTGGGTGATTTTGGAATGTTTGAAACCTCAAGTAACGTATTTCTTCTCCAAATTCTTGGTAAGCTTACATCAGTTTAATGATTAAATCCTTTATCATTGTCCAAAATCCCTAAAATATTAGTGGGATGATTATAGCACCATTTGAACTTAGAATTTACCCATTTTAGAGGGTAAATATTCCTTGAGCATAGGAAGACGTATTGACAATTTTGAAAGTGTGATCCCATAAGTGGGTCCCACATAGAATTTTTATATAATTTTGGGTCTGAATCACAATACTGTAATATGGGTATTATCACTCTTGTAGTGATTATTAGATTATGATTTTGACAACATGGCATTTTGTAAAAGCTTTTTGGAAAGAAAAATCGATGGTTTAGCTGATTTTATTGAGCTTTTCTTCGGCATCCAGGTAGGCTAGATGTACCTTCCTCATAGATTAAGATAATTCATAGTATATTTATGTTGTTATGCTTTATATGGGATAGGAATTAGGTCTTGAAAATATACTTGATATAATTATCATTATTTGGATTGTTTATCCTATCTTGGAATCGTAACTTAGGTATAATTGGCTTAATTAGTATGTTTAGGTAGAATTCTTATGTTAGGGCTAATTATGGCTTATCTAACATATATAAGAGAACTTAGATACCTTAGACTATCCCCGGGTAGATTTTTCCTTATAATAAATTTTGGGAATTAGAAGTGGCGCCCCTCCAGCCCATCTTAAGTCAAAACTCTTGCTAGTTCTTGGTAAACTTAATGGGCATGATATATATATATCCTTAAAGTTGCATATTTTAGAGTTTGTAGAAATAATATCCTTGATACTTATGCTAGTTGGGTAATTAGGAGTCGATACTAGTTCTTGTTCCAGTTTGGTGGCATATGACCTTGAGTTTTGGTTTAATTTTGGCATTTGACTATATGAGTTTATATTAAATTTCATCATTTGACTATATAAGTTCTAGTTCTAGTCCAACATTTGATTATATGAGTTCCAATTCTAGTCCGACGTTGATGGTTTATTTATGATGGGAATGGATTTGGTTCTAATTATAGGTTTATGGTATAGATGGATTCTTCCTAATGTCTTGAGATATGCTTAAGCACTGAAATTTTGGTTATTTAAATTCTTGATTATACCCTTTGGGCTCATTGGGCCCACATTGTGTTATTTGCTTTTTCATACTTACTGGCTTTAGGGGCCAATTTTGTAGTATTATTTATGCTTTCTTCCATATTATATCTATTTTGGTTATTTATTTCTAGTATTGGAGTGCTATTCTAGGTTTGCCCTTTTACTTTGACTTAGCTTATTTATCTTCCATTCATACTTATGTCATGATTTAACTCAGTCGGTCGATGATGCCTACTGAGTACCCGTGGCTTTCACACTAATACTATATTTTTGTACCTTTTTAGTGCAGATCGTAGTAGTAGTTGAAACACCTAGGTCTTGAACCATTAGAAGACAACTTTATTTTTGTGTCTTTAGGTTGGCTACGACTAGAAGCTTGAGTCATATCCTTGGATATGACTCATACCCACCTTGCCCTCCTCTTTCCTATCCTAGGTAGCATATGAGGGTAAGACATTGTTCACTCTACGACATGGCCTCTCCTTGGTCATAACCAATGCAATGAGTTGTATACTACTCAATCGTATGGAGTAAAGTTTCAACTTGATTGAACTATTTTCTATACAAATAAAGCTTACATATTAGTGGTTGAGTCATACCCTTTGGTTATGACTCAAGGGTTTTCACTCATACCCTTAACAATTTAGATAACCTAAGAAGAGCCTAGGGTATGAGTAAGGGTACCACTTGTACCCTAAGGTACGATTACTAAGGGAGTCGTACCCCTCGACAAGGTCATTTTCTAGATTTTAACTAAGAGCCTTGTGGTCATTTATCATTCCTAAAACCCTAAAACCTCTCACTATATAAGTGTGTGTAGCCTCCTAAACATCCATTTGGATGAATCAAACACCCTAAACACTCTTTCAAGCTCATCTTTGAAAGTTTGGAGGCTAAGGTTTCAAGAGAGCTCATCTAGTAGGAAGAAGGAGTCAAGTTTCTTGGTGATTCAAGTTGTTTAAGTCATGTACCTATTCCCCTTGCTAAATAACTCTAAATACATTTATTTCACACTTGTATTAGTAAGTGTACATGGTTGTTTTGAAATCAATGAAAAGGGTTTTATTGCCTAATGATAAATAATGTTGATACTTGCTTAGACATATATTTATACATGTTATTGATGATGATTTGCATGTGTGGTAACTTGTTGTATGTGGTATAACATGAGGGTCTTGAGAAACCCTAACCTTAATGATTTCTACCATGAAAATAGCCTTGTTAAAGGAATACACATAAGGTGTTTGTGGAAATGTGTAAGTGAATTATCTAGTTACATATTGGTGATGTGTTGAATTAGGTAAATGTCCCAATAAGGATGAATGACTGGTAAATGGTAGTGTGAAGGCATATTGATCCATGTGTTTATAATTTATGACCTTGTTGGGTTAATGACTAATAAGGAGATTGAAGCCCCTAAACATAAAAATAAACTTGATGTGTGTGTTGAGCCTAAATGTGGTGAGAAAATGGTGTAATCATGATGACGAATTATGAATAGTTATGTGGGTCTTGATGACCATAAATGTAATTGACGTGATTAGTAGTTAAATGGTTTTGTGAAGGTCAAATGTATATCTATGGAATTAGTCTAGTAAATAGGGATGAGTCATGATAAGGACTCAACTAATGTGAATACTTGTAGATGGTTGGTAAAGGCCTTATTGGCCATGTATTGTGTTATGATACTTGATAAAAACCTCTTTAATCATGTGATGGATTAGCTTATAGCTTTAAATGGGGTGATGGACCTATAAGTAAGAATGGTTGATAATTTGTATTATGTTTATATTGATAGCCATGTAATTGATTGACTTATGACCATGTGGATTTGATGGCTAAGAAAAAGGGGTTTAATTCCCTAAGTTTAAACTTAAATTTGTAGATGTAACTAAAGTGTGGTATAGAAATGTTAATAAATAATGAATGAGTTAGTAGGGGTCTTGATCACCACTGATTGAATTGAATGATGGTTTGAATCGAGGGCTTGGCCTAATAAAGTGTTCAATTGATGAATATTTGCATGAAGACCTTATGGTGTCATGTGGGTCTTGATTACCATAAATTGAATTATGTGATGGAATAAGTTAAGGCATCGGCCCATTGAAATGGTTGAGCAAAAAAGGCTCCTATGAGGACTAGGTGGACATATGTAGTGTTTAATCGGCTAAATGAGATAAAGTCCTTAAATATCAAAATGAATTATATGGATGTTAATGTATTAACCAATAGACTGAGGATCCAAATGTTAAATAATAATGGTAATGTGATGGCTTGTGGTTAAAGTGCATTGCCTTATGAAATGACTTATGGTTAAAGTCCCTCGTCTAATGACTTGTGGTTAAATTCCCCCCATCTAATAGCTTGTGGTTGGAGTCCCTTTCTTAAAGAGATCTTCTTAGGTCAAAATACCTTGCCTTATGAAATGGTATATGCTTAAAGTTTTATAACCAATTGAATAAAATGACATGTGATTAAAGTTCCATTACTGATTGAATGAAATGGCATGTGATTAAAGTTCCATGACCGATTGAATGAAATGGCATGTGATTAAAGTTCCATGACCGAATGAATATGGGTGCATATAATTAGAGTTCCATGCCCACTTGAGTATGTGCGCATATGATTAGAGTCTTATGCCTAAGTGTATGTGAGCATGTGATTAGGGTTCCATGTCTAATTGAATATGTGAGCATGTGCAGAGTCCCATGCCTAATAGATTATGGTATATGGATAGAACCCTTGTTTCCATAGAGGGATAGGTGGTTGTAATCCCTTGCTTAATGAGTGTACCCATAGTTGAAGTACTTTGTCTAATGATGTATGAATGTGGTTAAAATACTATATCTAATATGAATGGGTTGAACCTAAGTGTGGAATACTAGAATCCTCCAGTTTATTTCTTGTGATTGAAGGATTTGAGAATGTTGTTAAGTCTTGCTATCTTATTGGCATGTGATGTGCCTATATGTATGGATAAGTGTATAAATATGAATGAATATAGTTTATTGACTGATTGTTGATTGATGATGTTATTTTATCCTTATTCTTGAGTTACATGCTAGTTCTTCAACTACTAACCATCTTTGGATGATATGTTCTCACGTGACATAGAGGACAGAGCTTATTCTTGTTCTTCTACACAGTGAACAGGTGTTCAAGCGGTTCATGCATTGACCTTAAAGTAGTGAGCTTCCATACTCTGGAAGACCTACCTCTCATAGTCACGTTATCTTTTGTCATAGACTTGTATAGGTTTGGTACTTGGCTATTGTCAGGGGTATGTCTCGACATATTATGGACTTTAATTGTTAGAGGTTTTGTGGACGACTATGGACTTGGGTGTATCATCTAGACTATTGACATTAATGAAATGTTAAATGTTATCTAGTATTGACTATTAGCATTATATATTCTGCTATCTTATACTAAGGTCAGGATTCACCTGACCTTCGTGGTTTTTGTGATAGTGGTTAGGTTGGGTTATTGGTGCAACCTCTAATTCATGTGAGCTTGAGGTGCCCATATGACTTTACCCAACTTTGGGGCGTGTCAGTAGTAGTAGCTATTGATGCTGAGATCGTGCTAACTTGTGTTTGAAGACAGGGTGAGCTCTTGGAGTCGGAGTTGCCCTTTTTTCTTTTATCATTTATCTCTAGTCTTTCACTATTCAAGACGAATTTGTACTTGGCTATTTTAGCACTTATGTTTCTTTTATTAGTAGTTCGTATACCGACATTACTAGGTCGTGGGATGGTTATTGATATTTTACCTATCGTTCAGACTATTATTATTATTTGATCATTACTATAAGCCTTCACTTGTAAACTTTTGACTTTCATGCCTTTTCCACCAAATTAGTCCATTGCTTGTAGTTTCGAGCTACGATTTGATTTACCTACTAGTGGAATAAATTAGGTTCCATCATGACTAATAAATTGGGTCATAACAAATTAGTATCAGAGCCTAATATTAACTAGTATTGTTAGTACAAGAGTAATTGTCTAGTAGAGTCCCTTGGGTTGGAATGATGATGATCTTTTTTCATCTTAGGGAGGCTATAGCAAATTTTTAGGAGTTTTTCACTTCTTTCGCTTATTTTATGCTAAGGGTTTAAGGTGGTTTCAAAAGATATTTTTTGTTTTACTATTCTGTAGATGGCTCAAACACGTGCTACTGCTACACGAAGTGAGACCCTAAGTCCGTTCCTGGGGATCCTTTTATAGTTCGTGGATGATCGAGAGGTCAAGGATAACCTAGAGATGTAGTATCAGTTAAGGACCAATATAAGGGGCCTTCCCTAAGCCCTATTACTACTCCCGAGCTAGAGATTCTTTTGCCCTAGCCAGTGGTGGTCCAAGGACCAGCCCAGGATCTACCTGGGCTTCTTTCTTCTTTGTCACATAGGGATGCATTGGTTCAACTTTTGGGATTGGTTTATGGTGCATCGTATGATGGTGCTCAATATTCAAATTAGAGTGGTACTGAGGGGGGTACTACTTATAGCTGTAGCTCCCAAAATTAAGGTTCTTCCTACACCAGTGGTTGCTCAGTCGATGGTTTCCCAACCTACTGAGTCTATTGAGAAGCAGAAGATGTTGGGTAGATTCTTCAAATTGGCTATGCCTAGGTTTTCTGGTGCACCGAGTGAAGATGGTTATGAGTTTCTGATTGTTTTTGAGGATAGGCTCTGTAATTTAGGCTTGGTTGAAACTCATGGTGTGGGTTACATTATATTTTAATTGGACTTGGCGGATCGACATTGGTGGAGAGATCATTTTAATTCCAGGCCAAATGGATTACCCCTATTGATGTGGACTCAATTCTCTGAGATCTTCTTAGAGAAGTATTTGCCTCGCATCTTAGGGATCGTTTGAGGGATCAGTACTTGAGGTTGGAGAAATACTCCATGAATGTTGTAGAGTATGAAGTTTGATTTCATAAGTTGGATAGGCATGTTTCTTCTATTTTGACTACCAATTTTGAGAGAGTTTGGTGTTTTGTTTGGGGATAAAGACTCCCTCTCTAAATGTCTACATAGAGTTTGGTTGTTATGGGTAGGTCTTCTAATGAGTTTTTCTTATCATGCTTAAGGTATGGAAGAGATACATTGTGAGGTTCAAAGGGCAATGGTAAGAGGCCACGGTAACAGGGTAGTTTTAGTAGGAGGTATAGTGGCTCATGGTTCAGAGGTAATGGTTATCAGGGTAGTTACCTTCTATGCTAGACTTATCAGCATCAGGGTTAGTCTAGTATCCCCATTTATGTCGTACTTTAGATTACTAATGGAGGCTATCCTAGTTTCAGTGATCATGCTGGCCAGAGTAGTGGTCAGCCTTCGAGGGGTTTATCTTCTTGTTATTCTAGCCGTGGTGGTTATTCCGAGTTATCCAAATCTTCTAGGCACAGTACAATGCCAGGGGCATGTTATGTTTATGGGGACTTTGGATATTTCGAGAGGGTACTCAGTCATGGAGCGATAGTTCCTTCAACTCAGAGTATTCTGCCAATTTGGGTAATGCATCCCCCATCTAGAGGTAGTTTGCATGGTCATCGAGGTGGTCCGTAGGATGCTCGTAAAGGTTCTCAGCCAAGTGGGATAGGAGTTTAGTTAGGATCCCAACCAAGTTATATGTTGTACCTGCTAGACCCAGAGGCTAATTTCTTGAATATTGTTATTACAAGTATAATTTCATATGTTGTACCTGCTAGACCTAGCGGTTAATTCCTTGGATATTGTTATTACAAGTACAATGTCAGTATGGAATCAAATGGATTTTTCTTTATTTGATCCGGTATCCACTTATTTTTATGTGTGTACTTATTATGCCTCATGGTTAGAGTTATCTTGGGATTCATTGTCTGTGCCATTATGTGTATCTACTCCCGTGGGTGATTATCTAGTAGTGGATCAAGTTTATAGGTCATTTTTTATGACTATTTGAGAGTTTGATACTCAGGTTGATCTTATTATATTAGACATGGTAAACTCTGATGTGATTTTAGGCATGAACTAGTTATCCTATTATCATGCAGTCTTAAAGTATTTTGCCAAGACCGTTACCTTAGCCATGCCTGGCATACCCCTGATTATATGGCAGAAATCTATTAGCTATAAAATGATAGGGATTATTTCTTACATTTGGGATAGGAGACTTATTTCAAGGGGTTGCGAGACTTATCTAGCTTACATTTGTAATGCTAGAATGGAGAGTCCGTTACTTGATTATGTTCCTATAGTTTGTGAGTTTCCTGATGTTTTCCCTACTGATCTACTTGGACTTCCTCCTAGGCATGATATTAAGTTTGTTATTGATCTTGAGCGGGTCACCCGACCTATTTCTATGGCACCTTACCATATGGATCTTGCTTATCTTAAGAAGGTAAATTCTCAACATCAGTATCTTCTTGGTAGGGGTTTTATTTGACTGACTATGTCTTTTTGGTGAGCTCCTATCTTGTTCATGAAAAAAAAGAATAGGTCCATGTGCATGTGTATTGAATATAGGCAGCTTAAGAAGGTGATGGTGAAGAACCGGTATCCTATGCCTAGCATTAATGATTTGTTTGACCAGTTTTAGGGTGAATCAATTTTCTCTAAGAGTGATTTGAGATCTGCATACCATCAGTTGAGGATTCGGGATAAAGATATCCCAAAGATAGCATTTAGGATGTGGTATGGTCATTATGAGTTCCTGGTAATATTCTTTGGGTTGATCAAGTCCCCAGCCACGTTCATGGATTTGATAAATCACGTTTAGGCCTTATTTGGATTCTTTTATGGTTGTATTCATTGATGAAATCCTTGTGTATTCGAGAAGTAGAGAGAAGCATATGCAATATTTTAGGATTATGCTCCAAGCTTTGAGAGATCATTGGCTTTTTCACAAATTCTCTAAGTGTGATTTCTGTCTTGAGTCGGTCACCTTCTTTGTACATGTGACATCTAAGTATAGGATTATGGTGTATCCAGTGAAGATTGAGACTATTCATAATTAGTCCATGCCTACATCTCTGTCTGGGGTTTGTAGCTTCATTGGTTTGGCCAATTACTATAGATGGTTGATTGAGAATTTTGCTACTATTTCAACATCGATGACCAAATTGACTGGGAAGGATGTTCCTTTTTTATGGTCCAAGGAGTGTAAGTCAAGATTCAAGAAACTCAAGAGATTTCTCACTTCAACTCATATTTTGGCTCTTTATGTTGAGGGGAGGGATTAACGGTATATTGTGATGCTTTCGGTGTCAGTTTAGTTTATGTGTTGATGCAGTAGGGTCGACTTATTGCTTATGCATAAAAGTAGCTAAAGGTGCACGAGCACAAGTACCCACTCATGATTTGGAGTTGGTAACGATAATTTTTGCACTTAAGATTTGGAAGCATTATTTTTATTGCATGCATTGTGAGATTTTCACAAATCATAATAGTGTTTAGTATCTTATGACCTAGGGAGAGCTTAATTCTAGGCATCATAGATGGATGGGGTTGCTTAAGGATTATGACATCTCTATTTTATACCACCCAGGTAAAGAGAATGTGGTAGAAGATGATTTGCACCGAAAGGTAGTGAGTATGGGTAGCTTGGCTTCTATCTAAGTTTCTAAGAGACCGATAGCATAATACATCTAGTCCTTAGCCAACTTGATGGTGTGACTTGTTATTTCAAACCCCAGGAGGATTCTTGCTAGTGTTGAGGCAAGGTCCTCACTATTTGAGTAGATTCAGAGTCGTCAGTTTGAGGATATAAGACTTTGTATCCTTCGTAATCAGGTGTTAAGTGGTTAGTCCAAAAGAGATATCATAGATTCTGAGGGTGTATTAAGATTTGATGGCTGCATTTGCGTTGTGAGATTAAAGACTTGATTCGGTCAATTCTGTATGAGGCTTAAAGCTCTAGATATTCTATTCACCCGGTATAGCTAAGATGTTGTAATGTACTGAAAATAGGTTATGAGATGTCACACGATGCTTAGGGTCATAAGTGACCTCAAGCTAACCCTTCTACTGGCATAACTCATAAGCAACTAAATAAGATACATAAATCTGAAAGAATAATGCAGAAGATAACTCTTTTCTGAATCTTCTCAATACAAAACTAAATTTACAAGATTATAACTCTACTTTTACAACAAAACTCAAAACTGAATACATCAACTTCTACTGACTATCTACGAAGCCTCTAATAACACTGAATATGGATAGCTGGGTCATGACTCCCAACTATCCCAACTCAATACGACTGAATAAGGAGAATATAATACATCTCAAACTGTATAACTGACTCAAGCCCTCAAATTAAAAAGGTTCATCACCTGCTGACTGGAAGCTACAAACTGACAGAATCTGAATGTGCATACTAAGTCTTGTACCTACATTAAGAGATAATGTAGCACACAGACGTATATGTGGATCAGTACTTTGGGAATGTACTGAGTATATGGGGGTGTATGCATTTAAGTAAACAATATCATTATTCTTTGTAGAAATCATGCATGAAAATATGAATGATTCACATAGCTTGAATACATCTGAAATACAATGCTCATAAATCATGAATCATGGAATATATAATATAAATCTTGTGAGTCATTATACTTAGCTCAAAACTTGTACTCTCTTCTTATTCTCAAAACTTGTAAGTTAAAGAAATCTTTAAATAATACTTTCAAAACTCATACTCTTATCTTGAGGAGAATAACATTTCTTTAAATCTTAAAGACTCAAAACTTTACAACTTAAGACTTGAAACAACTTTGGGACTTAGAAAACTTTAGACTCTTATAGACTCAGAATGAAAACTTTAGACTCTTATAGACTCAGAATACTGTGGGAGTTTCTTTTAACCGACACAAACCATGTGAGTTGTCATGGAGTCTAATGTCTTACCCACGTCGGGGAGAGTTGTTCTACCCTTGCCATCAAAATGGAACCTTAACTTTAGTGATCACTATATCGGCCTTGGCCCATAAATCTCAATCCTACGGTGGCACTTAGTTCTGGGGCATGAGACCTTAGAATCATACCCAACTCTGTGCTAAATACTACATACATACTTAGGCTCAAAACTTTTAGGAAATCCACCTTAAAACAGTACAAGAATGTATAATGGAAGCCAAATTATGCTTCACTTTGCTTTAACTCATAACTAGTGTGGATTCCTATCTTAGCTTAGGATCAAAAGATCAATTTCTTTCTTGAAATTTGGTAAACAATCATCAAAGAGGCTTAAAATCATCATCTTCTTGAAATATCAAGACTAAATCTTAGGGTTTAAAGCTCATGCTTCAAAGTTATGTTAAAACACCAAAAGGTTCATACTTGATAGTGCAATTATTGATAAATCAACTCAAAATCTGAAAATTTCAGCAATAAGCATGAAAATATAAACATACTTGAAAATCATGCCAAAACACAATAAAACTCAAGATCATAATAATAGAAATGAAATACTTTAACAAATCTCAAAAATTCATCCTTGGATTTAAAGCATATACATCTATACACTTAAATAATCATGATTTCATAATGAAGCTTAATTCTTGACAACTATCTTGGAAACACTTTAAAATAGCAATTTACAATAGGGATATGGAATTCATGGTATAAATTCTCAACGCATGACATAAATTAGTGAAATAATCATGTAAATCAAGACTTGAACAACTTATAAATTCATAACCTCATAATAAAGTAATTTGGGTATAAACCTACTTGCAAAATCATGAAATTCTTTAATAAAAATCAAAACTTTGGGCACAAGAACGAAAGGAGTGTTCTTGCTCAAACCCCACATACCTTGAATTTGAAGCTTCGAATGAAATCTTGTTCTCAAAATACTATTCGCTCAATTAATGGGTGCTTCTCGTAGCCCTCGGTCTGGGGATTCCAATTCTCGAAGAATTACTGAAAATCGACGGTTAACTTTTGAGTTCTCTTGAAGTTTGTGTAGAAACCCTAAGCTATGTTCTTGGTGATTTTTGATGAAAGTATGAATAGTATGGTGTTTTTTGGGGTGTAATCTCGTGTTAAAGGTGGAAGGGGGTTGGGAATTTCCCACTTTGCCCTTAATGAAAATGGGCTAGGAGCTAAAAAAAAATAATGAACTAAGGGAAGTATCAGAGCAGCGCCCTAGGTAGAGCAGAGGCGAACCAAGGCGATACCTTGAGTGGAGCAGGGAGGGACCTGGGAGGCTCCCCCTTAATGCCCTTGGCTTCTATTTTTCCAACCTAAACACGACCTAAAGCTCGTCTAAAAATTTCAAAACTCATGTGTAGCGTACTCTTGACTTGACCCATCGCAACGCAACTTGAAAATAAAAAATCGGAGGTCAGAAAGGTCGTGAAATAATTCATCAAAGTTTGAAGGCTCAAAAATAAACCAAGTGTTGAACACTTTTCTAAAATTCTAAATGCAAGGCTTCTTTTGACTCGCTTTGAAGGCCTTAACAATAAGGAAACTTGCAGGGTCTTATAATATCTCCCTCTTAGGAACATTCATCCTTGAATGTCACTAGATAGGCTAAGCATACAAAGGAAAACTGAGTATGCACAGCTTAAATAACTTGCTAAACTGACACTACGCCATTCTAAACCTTTGAGTACTTTGGTGAATGCATGAACTTATAATAAGAATACTATATAGCTGAATCTTCGATTAATGAGTAGCTGAATGGAGGAAGGTTGTTATCTTCAACTGAGATCGAGCTGACTCATGCTGAGAGTTTAGAACTTGCTTGATGTTCTCATGGTGCGATCGTACTTATAGACTGCTAAGTGATAGCTTATGCAGGCATAAATCTTAAGAAAACGAGGCTAAGATTCCACAATGGCTATTACACTGTTTGAGCTGGAACTCTTGGAAAAACAAAGATTGTTCAGTAAATACTCACGAACTGAATCATGACTAGGTATTAAAATTCTGTAACTAATGCTTGATACATATACTATGCTGAATTCATAATTTCATGGGTGCGAACCACTATTTCTTGGAATTACCTTACTTATGAAACTTCAAGTAGTAAGACTAGAATAGTTCCGAAAAAGAAAAACTATAGAAATTCATCTATCAAATTTTACTGGACTGCTGGATAGCCAAACTGAATCATACTAGATACTCATACCCAAGTGGAAGATTTCTTCAACACCCTTCTAGGGAGTTTTAACGATACGAGGGAGCAAAGAACTTCGGGCACGATCTAAAAAAGGCATCTGTATAAAAGATTACAATATTGCTATGACTTTATAGTTTGGAACATAGACCTTTGAATCACAGACTGAGATGGAATTTCTGGGCTTTAGGCAACGCAACTTCTTACTTTCAAGCTTGGTGACTCTTCTCGAATAATCTCTTATCTATACTATTCTCCTCAAATACTATACTTGCTCGATTCAACTTATAATACTCACTAGCACTGATATTTGCATCTGCTACTGTCTAAACTGAACTAAATTCTTTCACCATGTTCAAGCCTAACTCAAAGTCACAAGATACACCACATAACACTGTAATACTAGTCTGAATCATGACTTAATCAGACCCGACATTTCACAACTCCTCATCTAGTGCATCATTCTCATTACCACTCCAACAACCACATTCAACCTCGTACTAGGCATCTACTAACGCGTAATGCACCCATCCACATATATACAAATATAACATTCAAGCCTATCTTCATACCCACTTATGTACCTCTAATCAAACACTCATAAAGAATCTTTCTCATATTCTCTAACACCTTACCCATAACAACTTCTTTGCACTATTTAATTCTTAAGATGATACACATAAAATACTTTCAACTAGCCAAGCCATAATCAAAACTTCACCTTAGAATTCTTTCAAACTTATAGACTTACATAAAACAATCACACAACAAATTTTCTCCAATATAACACATAAAACGTCAACTAACCATGACATGTATCAAAGGCTTGACCTCAATCTTACTTCACATTTACTGCCTTAGCTAAAATAAGCGTACAACCATCTTTTATCAACAAGAAATGTTTAATCTCTCCCATCCAGACAACTGTTCGCCATTACTATCTTGACCTAAGGAAAGGTAACTAAAAGGTTAGAGCATGAGGACCTGAGACATGAAGAAATTACTGCGTATAACTTGGGCACTCTGAGGCCGAAGGAATAGAGTATTTAACATCCTAAACTTATCAAAGAGATCTAACCTGAGGACATGCATGATATAAAATCTGAATTTTACTGATCATTAAAAATATTGCTTGAATACTTGAATTGAACATACCGTAAAGCTTGAGTACATGAGTCATGAGCTGCATGACTTAAATTTGGAGTTCATAACTTATGGAACGTGATTCCAACTGCTGAAAAAATTGGAACTCCTTATCCTCGAGAACTAAGGGAGCATAAAATTCTCTATCATATGCATGAACAAGAATTAAGATCATGGAACTGAATGTAAGGCATGAGCAGGTATTGGGACAACTAAAATACTGAGATGAGATTGGGTCGAGCATCAATATTTCGCATAGCTATTCTACAACTTACTAGTACATTTACTAGAATCTGAAAGCTTGACTTGGTTACTTGTGCTATCATCTCCCCCATAGACTTAAGCCATCACTTTAAGGCTATGAACAACTATATAAACTCTAGTCTAACTGCAATAACTTTACTTTAGAGTCTGGGATATAACAACGCATATGAACAAAAGAACTTAACCCGAATGACTACACCTGAAAGCGTAAGACCAACTTCTAATACTACTTTCTGAGCTACACCCTTTCTTTCTATAGCCCCAAAATTCATCATATAATACTTGAACACTTACTAACTTCGAATCCACATGAGCATCCCCATAGTCGGAGTGCACACCATTTAGTGCTTCAACTCTTATTCCTATTATCTCAATCTCCCAACTTTCAAAATTAGATTCTAACGCTTAACATGGATATCTCCACACCTTTGATGGACCATACTACTGCTATCATAGCCTACCAATTTCACGCTTGTAAACTTATATTTCTAGACTATGAGGACCAAAATCATACTTAACAGGCTCCACATCTTCAATCATAACTTCTTAACTTAGTTGTCAAGAACATCATATATTATCTAACAAGTCTTTCTCCACCTAGTAACTCCACGGTACTACTAACTACACCACATGCAATGATCCTAAAAAATAATGCTGCCCCATAGCACCTTAGGTGTACTTCTACATCATTCTTACAACATCAGGCTTGATAACTAATCAAATAAAATTAAGCTCTTTCACACACTGTTAAAGCCTACTAGATCACTCTTGTATGTCTAACATTCATAACACATCAATCATTATATCCACCTTGCTCATCATCTACCATTCAAACTTAATGTCTAGTTTTAGCTATGATTAACCACAATTTCTTACAATATTCTTACAGGTCAAAGCATCTGAAAACGCTAGTCCGCTAAAACTTCATAAGAATAATAATTGATCATAATCACATGGCCTATCTTATTTCCAATCCGCCAACACATCCTCCTTCTATACATCATTACTATTTACCCATCTATACACCTAACTTCTTTCATAGCCCTATGAGTTTCAACTAAACTTCCTTTTTATAACTTTAAGGAAGCCTAAATTAACAACACTCAACCACCAAGTATTTTCATCAATAACCTATACTTTTATATCACAACAAATATCATCAAAACTCTTTTCATACTTCAAGCAAACTACAATTCCCCTTAACTAATAGCTCTTTCTCTACCTTCTACTAAACTGACACACAAGGACATATCACTTTATTACTAACTTAATCATATGCAAAAAGATTCGGCTATACACATATTCAATAAATCGCACTTACCACTCTTCTTGTCACTACACCTCTAAACCCCCAGTTTCAATCAACACAAGAATGACAAGATAAATAACAAGTTGCTAGTGAATTGAAATAGGATCACACGGCTTCACTAGACTTTGATTTTGAGTTTTGAACAAGAAAATGATATGAATAACAAAGCAACTATGCTAGTAAATTGAAAGAGCCCCACACGGCTTCACTAGACTTTGATTTTGAACAAAACAATGATAACAAGGTTACAAGAGATAAAAACTTGACACACAATATTCAATGATCTAAGAATATACATCTTACTCTTTCTGACTTGCATGACTCATAAGAGTAAGGACTCAACTATAAACTAAAAGGGCTTATAACATACTAGAAGGCTCCTCTCAAGCCACTTTGTGAGACTTCTGAATATTCTTGCTAGCAAGTGTGAGAGCATTGCCAGGGGAGGGAAGTGGAACTTACTAATCACGCTATATTAATAATAATACATGGATAGGGAAGTATAGCTTATCATTATGGATTATGAGGAGGAATCTGAAAGCACATCTGACTTGGGCTTAGTGCATGACTTTTATGAACATCAATAAAGCACTTCAATCTGCAAAACTCAAAATCACTGATAGGATACTTTCTAGCTCACTTACCAGCACATAACTACCTATAAAGATTTAAGCTTGACGATTTTTGATACCTTGAAAATAAGGCAATGATGGCCTGAATAAAGTAAGATAAAAATCTATATAAGTTTTCTTAGAGAACCTTTCTATAGCACAATCTGAGACTTGAAAGAATACAGAAATTTTCTAAATGCCTCATAGCCTCTAAAAGAAAGGTACAGACATCTCCATACCATTTTGCAAGACTCTACTAGACACGGCTTCATAGACACCCAAGGACTCTTGAACTCTGTTCTTTGATACCAAGTTTGTAATGCCCCAAAAATGGGTTTTGAGACGTCATATGATGCTTAGGGTCACAAGTGACCCCAAGATAACCCTTCTACTGGCAGAACTCATAAGCACCTGAATAAGATACATAAATCTAAAAGAACAATGCAGAAGATAACTTTTTTCTGAATTTACTCAATACAAAACATAATTTATAAGATTACAACTTTGATTTTACAACAAAACTCAAAAATGAATACATCAAATTCTATTGGCTGTCTACGAAGCCTCTACTCGTACTGACTATGGATAGCTGGGTCATGACTCCCAACTATCCCAACTTAATATAACTGAATAAGGAAAATATAATATATCTCAAACTGTATAACTGACTCAGGCCCTCAAATTAAAAGGGCTCATCACCTGCTGACTGGAAGCTGCGAACTAACTGAATCTGAATATGCATACTAAGTCTTGTACCTACATTATGAGATAATGTAGCACACAGACGTATATGTGGATCATCACTTTAGGAATGTACTGAGTATATGGGGGTGTATGCATTTAAGTAAACAATGTCATTATTCTTTGTAGAAATCATGCATGAAAATATGAATGATTCACATAGCTTGAATACATCTGAATTACAGTGATCATAAATCATGAATCATGAAATATATAATATAAATCTCATGAGTCATTATACTTAGCTCAAAACTTGTACTCTCTTCTTATTCTCAAAATTTATAAGTTAAACAAATCTTTAAATAATACTTTCAAAACTAATACTCTTATATTGAGGAGAATAACACTTCTTTAAATATCAAAGACTCAAAACTTTACAACTTAAGACTTGGAACAACTTTGTGACTTAGAAAACTTTAGACTCTTATAAACTCGGAATACTGTGGGAGTTTCTTCTAACCGACATAAACTATGTGAGCTGTCATGGAGTCCAACGTCTTGCCCACGTTAGGAATTGATGTTCTACCCTTTCCATCAGAATAAAATCTTAACTTTAGTTATCACTATCTTAGCCTCGGGCCCATAAATCTCAATCCTACAGTGGCACATAGTTTTGGGGCATGAGACGTTGGAATCATATCCAACTCGGTGCTAAATACTACTCCCATACTTAGGCTTAAAACTTTTAGGAAATCCAACTTAAAATAGTATAAGAATGTATAATAAAAGCCAAATTATGATTCACTTTGCTTTAACTCATAACTAGTGTGGATTCCTATCTTAGCTTAGGATCAAAAGATCAATTTCTTTCTTAAAACTTGGTAAACAATCATCAAAGAGGCTTAAAATTATAATGTTCTTAAAATATCAAGACTAAATCTTAGGGATTAAAGCCCATGCTTCAAACTTATGTTAAAACACCAAAAGGTTCATACTTGATAGTGTAATTATTGATAAAGCAACTCAAAATCTGAAAATTTCAGCAATAAGCATGAAAATATAAACATACTTGGAAATCATGCCAAAACACAAAAAACCTCAAGCTCATAATAATAGAATTGAAATACTTTAACAAATCTCAAAAATTCATCCTTGGATTTAAAGCATATATATATATACACACTTAAATAATCACGATTTCATAATGAAGCTTAATTCTTTACAACTATCTTGAAAAAAGTTTAAAATTGCAATTTACAATAGGGATATGGAATTCATGGTATAAATTCTCAACTCATGACATAAATTAGTGAAATAATCATACAAACCAAGACTTGAAGAACTTATAAATTCATAACCTCATAATAAAGTAATTTAGGTATAAACCCATTAGCAAAATCATGAAATTCCTTAATAAAAATCAAAACTTTGGGCACAAGAACGAAAAGAGTGTTCTTGATCAGACCCCACATACCTTGAATTTGAAGCTTTGAGTGAAATCTTGTTCTCAAAAAGCTATTCGCTCAATTAATAGGTGCTTCTCATATCCCTCGGTCTGGGGATTTCAATTCTCGAAGAATTACTAAAAACTGATGATTAACTTTTGAGTTCTCTTAAGGTTTGTGTATAAACCCTAAGCTATGTTCTTGGTGATTTTGATGAAAGTATGAATAGTATGGTATTTTTGGGGTGTAATCTCAAGTTAAATGTGGAAGGAGGTTGGGAATTTCCTAGTTTGCCCTTAATAAAAATAGGCTAGGAGGTGAAAAACCAGCGAACTAGGGGGAGTATCAGAGCGGCACCCTGGGTAGAGCAGAGGGGAACCAAGGCGACTCCTTGGGTAGAGAGGGAAGGGACCTAGGATGCTCCCCCTTAACTCCCTTAGCTACTATTTTGCCAACCCAAATATGACCTTAAGCTCGTCTAAAAATTACAAAATTTATTTGAAGCATACTTTTGACTTACCCAATCGCAACGCAACTTGAAAATAAAAAATTGAAGGTCAAAAAGGTCATGAAATAATTCATAAAAGTTTGAAGGCTCAAAAATAAACTAAGTGTTGAACACTTAACTAAAATTCTAAATGCAAGGCTTTTTTTTACTCGCTTTGAAGGCCTTAGCGACGAGGGAACTTGCGGGGTCTTACAGATGTATAGAGATTTGAGGCAGCATTATTGGTAGAGTGTTATAAGAAGAAATATAGTGGACTTTGAAGCTCATTACCTATGTTTCTAGCAGGTGAAGATCGAGCATTAGAGACCTGGTTGCTTGATTTAGAGATTTCCCACTCTCGAGTGGAAGTGGAAGCGTATTAGCATGGACTATATTTGTGGCTTGCCTTACACTTCCCTTAGTTATAATGGTGTTTGGTTTATTGTGGATCAGTTGACCAAATCAATAGATTTCATTCCTATTAAGATGTCTTTTGGTGCCAAAAGTTTGGCTCATATATATATATATATATATATATATATATATTCATGAGATAGTCTTTTTGCATGGTGTGCCTATATCTATCATTTCATATTCGGGTTCAGTGTTCACTTTTAGCTTTTAGAGATATTTTTAGAAGGAGTTGGGTACTTAGATGGATCTTAGCATAACCTTCCACCCTCATACCAACAGGCGGTCAGAAAGGACTATTCAGGTTCTCGAGGATATGCTTCAAACTTGTGTTATAGATTTTGGAGGTTTCTGAGAGCAATACTTAGCTTTGGCAGAGCTCGTGTATAATAATAACTATCATTTGAGTGTTGATATGGTGTCTTTTGAGGCTTTGTATGGTAGGAGATGTTTGTTATTGATTGGTTGTTTTAAGACCTTTGAGATTAGACTTCATGGTACTTACTTACTTTAGGAGTCGTTGGATAGAGTTAGGGATTCAGGATAGGTTGAGGGTAGCTTAGAGTAGATAGAAGGCTTATGCAGATTGTAGACTCTGTGCCTTCAGATTTGGAATTAGTGATTGGGTATTCCTTTATTTATCACCCATGAAGGGTGTGATGAGGTTCAGTAAGAAAGGCAAGCTCAGGCCTAGATATATTGGACCGTTTGAGATCCTTCGCACAGTTAGAGAGGTGGCATATAAGTTAGCCTTATCTCCAAATTTTACTGTTGTCCATTTGATTTTACATATTTCTATGTTGTAGCGCTACATTCCTTATGCATCCCATGTGCTCAAATAGGACTCGGTTCGGTTGGATGAGCGGTTGACCTTCATGATGGAGATAGTGTTCATATTAACTAGCGATGTCAGGTGGTTATGCTCTAGCGAGATTCCATTAGTTAAGGTTCATGGAAGACACCGCTTAGTAGAGGTAACTACTTGGGAGATAGAGGGCATGATTCGAACTAGTATCCTCACCAGCTTAAGGCTTCAGGTATATCCTAACCCTTTATTTTTGCAGATAAAAGTTCTTTTAGTGGTGGATATTTTAATGACCCTCTATGTCATTTCCTGTATTTATGCTCATTTTCTCTATTTAGAGCTTTTCTATAGCTACCCCAAGTCATTTATGACTTATTAGAGCTGACAATTTAGTTATAGGACAGTTCATTTGATTTTAGAGCCAATTCCCTATTTTAAAATCTTCGTTGGTTAAAATTGACTACCAGGTGAAAACTTTAGTCAAAAGACCTCATATCCCAATGGTGATATTTCCAACTGCTTCAAAACATTGATTTTAAGCTATGGGTACCCTTGATTTGGGTCTCAAGGCTACTGAACTCATTTTGGGCTATTGGCCAGAAGTTAAAAAATGGCACGTGAGTGTGGGACACACTTTTCATCGAAATGACCTAGGATGAAATTTTGACTGCACCATTAAGTTTTAAACATCAAATTTGATAGGATGGAATAGTTTTTTTGTATACGAGATTCCAAATAAATCTCGAGAGGTCATTGGAGTCCGAAAATATTTAAATTCTCTAACTGATGCATTTCAGCTGGTGTGACTGCTAAATCTTCCCTTTGATCGCTTTAGTTGAGGGAGCTTTAGCGGCCTTATGACACTTAACCAACCCTGGCCAGCTCAATGAGTGTTGCTTTAGCGGTATTTTGGTGGCTAAAGCACAAGTCGCTTTAGCGCCAACTGACTGCTTAAGCCGACTTCCCTATCAGTGCAGGTACCACTTTAGCAGCACCTGGAGGCTTTAGTGTTGATCATTAAAGAGGCCTAGGGAGAACTTTAGCAGCACCTATTAAAAATAAAATCGCCACTTAGCCCATTTTCTCCCATTTTTCACCAATTTTCAAGAGAGTAGAACCCTAAAAATTGTGAAAACTTAGAAGAACTATTAGTGGGTGATTTTGGAGTGTTCGTAAGCACGAGTAACATATTTCTTCTCTGATTTCTTATTAAGATTCCATTAATTTCATAATTAAATCATTTACCATTATCAAAAATTCCTAAAATATTTGTGGGTTTATTGTAGCACTATTTGAAATTGAAATTTTTTTAATTTTGAGGATAAATGTTCCTTGAGCATAGGGGGATGCGTTGATGACTATGAAAGTGAAATTTTGCAAGTGGTCCCCACATAGAATTTTAACATAAATTTGGAACCAAAGCACAATAGTGAAATATGGGTATCATCATTCTCATTATGATGAGTAAATTGTGATTTTGATAGAGTGGCATCAGGAGGAAAATACTCGAAAGGGGAAATCAATGGTTTATATAATTTCTTTGGGCTTTTCTTTGGCATCCAGGTAGATAATCATCCTCTTAGATTGAGCTAATTTGAAGTATATGTATGATGTTATGCTAGATATGAGATGGGAGTTAGGTTTGGAGATATAGTTGGTATAATTAGCATTATTTTGATTGTTTAGGTTATCTTGGAAGATTGGGTGTAATTGGCTTAATTAGTATGTTTAGGTAGAATTTCTATCTTAGGGCTAATTGTCGCTTATCTAACATCTAGAAGTAAATTTAGATACCTTAACCTAGCCTAGGGTCAAGTTTTCCTTATAACGGATTTCGAGGATCGGAAGTGGACCCTCCTCTAGCCCAACTTAGTCTAAGACTCCTTCTAGTTCCTTGTAGACTTAATGGTCGTAATATATATATATATATATATATATATATATATATATATATATATATATATATATATATATATACATATTCATATCCCTAAAGTTTCGTATTTTAGGGTTTGTAGAAGTGAGATCCTTGATACTTACGCTAGTTAGGTACTTGGGAGTCGATACTAGTTCTTGTTGCAGTTTGGTGGCATATGACCTTGAGTTTTGATTAAATTCTGGCATTTGACTATGCATTTTGATTCAATTCTGGCATTTGACTATATGAGTTTTAATTCAAGTCCGGTATTTGATTATATGAGTTTTGGTTCAAGCCCCACATTGATGGGTGATTTATGATGACCATAAAGTTGGTTCTAATTTGAAGTTTAAGGTATGGATGGATTCTTGGTTATGTCTTGAGATGTGGTTAAACACTGAAATTTCAATTATTTACATTCTTGAGTTTACCCTTCGAGCTTATGGATAACTGCGCTGGGTTATTTACTGTTTTGCACTTACTGACTTATGGGATCTAGTTGTGTAGTATTATTTATGTTTTCTTCCATTTATATTTGTTTTGATTATTTATTTACAATATCGAAGCACTATTCTAGGTTTTCCCTTGTACTCCAACTTATCATATTTATCTTGCATATTGTCGCACTTACATCATGATTTAACTAAGTCGGTCAATAATGCCTACTGAGTACCCGTGGTTTTGGTGCTCACACTACACTTTTGTACCTTTGTAGTGAATCTGAGTATTAGTGGCCGCCATTGATGCTGAGATCGTGTTGAGTTGAGTTCGGAGATATGGTGAGCTCTCATAGTCGGAGTTATTATTTTTCCTTCTATCATTTATATCTAGTTTTTACTATTTGAGGCAGATTTTTCTTTGACTATTTCAGTACTTATGTTTCTTTTATTAGTAGCTTTTGTATCGACACTACTAGGTCGTGGGATGATTATTGATGTTTTACCTATTGTTTAGACTATTATTATTACTTGATCATTATTGCAAGTCTTTACTTGCGAATTTTGACTTTCACTCCTTCTTCCACAAAATTAGTCCATTGCTTATAGCTCCTGGATACAGTTTGTCTTACCTACTAGTGGGATAAAGTTGGTGTCATCGTTACTCGTAAATTGGGTCATGATAATATTTCAACAATTGCTACGAAATGTTGACCAACAAACATACTTATTGTAACATATTTCAGCAATTGTTATGAGATATTTAACAACAAATGTACTTGTTGTAGCATATTTCAGAAATTGTTATGAAACATCTAGCAACAAACGTAATTGTTGTACCAATTTTTGTAGCATATTTCAATAGTTGTTGTAGAAAATTCAGCAACTAACGTACTTGTTGTCGCATATGTTAGCAATTAATAAGAAATTTCCAACAACTAACTTACTTGTTGTGGCACATTTTAGCAACTCCTCTTAAATTTCTAGAAACTTAGACCAATTGCTGAAACAAAAGGCTAATTTATATCAATTGTTGTTGTTGCAAACAAACAACATTTATGAATTCTAGCTCCCAGCATACTACAAAAAAATTTTAAATCCAAGAGAACCAATTCACATATGAGTCTTATCACCACTATAAAAGTTCGACAAAACATAACAAATCAACTATATAAAAAAGCTTAAAATAAATTATCTTTGAATCAACTAGTATAGGCTCAACCTATCTCTTTGTGTCGCAACCAAAAAACTAAGGGTCATGATGGAACTTATCGCGTCTAAGCCTTTATAAGTAAGCCAATCACCTAAACTGATATGAAATAAGAAAACAACATTAAAATCTCAAGGCGATACTTTTAGAGCAAAGTCAAACCATATATACACAATAGTAGCGGAAGTTTGAATGTCAAAACAATAACATAAACCATCCCAAAACCTAGTGTCACAATGTAAGAACAATCTATATAAAACTCAAAGACTGAAAATACATCTGATAATCCAACAAAAATATTACAAGTCTGTCTCTGAATACAAGATAAGACATAAACTAGAAAAGATGAGGTTCGAGGTCAACTCTAGAAGCATAAAGTGGCCATACCTAAAATGTATCCAATCACCACCCAAACTCACCTATCACGTGGTACACTCATACCTAGATCTACACTAAAAGAGCACAGTAGGTATAAGTACGGTCCACTTGTACTCAGAAGGTATCATAGGCTGACTGAGCAAAGTCAAAAATAAGATACATAAATATACATTATGAGCATATCACCTGCAATCAGAAAATATCCCAACCGTTAGCTCACACTGTCTCCACTAACAATTTTAAATATATCACATAAACCAAATACTAGGGCAAAAAAGGAATACAATATATATATATATATATATATATATATATATATATATATATATATATATATATATATATATATATATATATATATATATATATATATATATATATATATATCAAGTCAACCACAAAAGCACAACACTGAAGGTTATCACATAACCTTTGTAAACATATACCGAGCACTTTTCCTTAGGACCTATAGAGGGTTCGCAACCCGTATACAATCTCAATAACCAATCTTAATCGTAATATCCATATCTGCTCTCTAGCTTATGAACTACGTCAGAGGGTTTCTGAAGGCGTCACATTTTTGTTAGAAAAAATAATATTTCCATAATGGTACCAATGTCTCATGAATGTATGTATGATATGAGGATGTAATTCTTACAACCAAACCAGAATGAGAATCTCAAATCCAACCAATATATATGCACGTGAGCTAAAATTTACTCAAGAGGGCAACCATCCTTGATCCAATATAAGCCATGTATCATTAGGACAAAATGTATCACTGATATCACATAAACCCCAACTTAGGCATTTTTCTCAGGAAGAAAATAGACAAATGTATGCACAAAATCAACAATATCAGATAAGGGCCCCACATGGCCACATATAGCAAAAATTATGTCTCAAATCACCAATAACAACGGCATATGCCCCCAGACTGGCACATAACAGTAATAACACTATTTTCATAATTGATTCCTATACCCATAATATGGTTTTATATAAGGTATTAACTACCCAGCCTAGTCTGAAGAAAGTTAACCCATAAGTTACCTCGAATGATGAAATCCTGATTCAAAGCCTTCAACACAGAGCCTTCTCTTATCAAATGGGATCGAAACCAACTAAAACAGACAAAGATAGAGTCTACACACTAAAATAAAGCCATCGATACCATATATTGTGTATTTTTTTAAGTCGAGTCAAAACAGACCTCCAAAATAAGTTCTAAAAAAAAAGGGTCAAACAAGAATTTTTTGTTTATAAAAACTTTTCCCATGATTTAAATAGTCATAGAATAAAATCCAAGTGAAAAAGGTTAAAATGGGATTTAATTTGAAGAAAACCATTTTTAGGCCCTCAGGGCCAAAATTCCTAAATTTTCCTTTTGAAATCATGAAATTATGAATTTTAGATGACAAGAATCGAAGTAAAATAATTGAAATTGTGATTTGGAGCTTACCCAACTCAAAAATAGAAGAACTCATCTGAAAACATCTTAACTTGAAGCTCAAACCTCAAAAATGAGAGAAAAATAAGAAAAAAAGATTTTATACTATCCCAACATTGTTCGTTAAAACGGTTACCGCTTTATTGTGAGTCGACCACTAAAGTTGTCCGACCCTACAAGGGTTGACCGTTAAAGCAGTCAGGGTTTGCTTTAGTTGTACCTGACTACCTAGCTGGGCTCCGTTTTAGTGAAACCTAGGCCGCTAAAGAGGCTACCGCTTTAGCATTCCTATGGTCGCGTAAGCGGCTACACCAGATAGCTCATCCACCAATAACTTTGGTAAAAATGAAAAATTGTGAATCGAGCACTAGGAATTTATTTGAAATCCCATACAGGTAAACGAAATATGCTACTAGACTAAATTTGATATTTCGTGCCCAACTGTGACATCAGTTTTTTGAAAAGAGTTTGTTTTCAAAAAAATTAACCCTCGAGACCTGATTTTATAATTTTTCAAATTGAGGATTGAAATGAGATATAAAATCTATAAAATTACACAAATCAAGCTATCAACACAAAATCAATGTTTTGGATCTATTGACGCAATTCATTCTACCATCTGATACGGAGAATAATAAATATCGATAGAAGTCAACATAAGGCCTTTTTTAACCATTAAAACCACAAACTCAAACAAAACGCACAAAAAAGCATTGAAAATTATGCCAATAATTTCCATACTCTAAAAATATTACGTATAGACCACGGGAAGGGGTAAAATAGTAAAATCACCTAAAAATAAATAATTCAAAAAATCAAGCCCTTAACTTTGCCTTTTTCTTTAACACTTGACAATGCCTTTGAAATTTAATCTTTTCTCCTTTTGACAACATCAGGAGTATACGTATCTAAGATATTTGATAATGGCCTAATACCTCTCTCAGAAATCATGGTGATGATAGTTTTCTCTAAAGCATCTATCCTAGCAGCTAATGAGTCTATCATGTCATAACAAAGCTTATAAGAAGGAACCTCAGTGGTGTATGGGGTTTCTCAAGGATGCGAAACATTCTCAACAATCGGAGATCTTACTACTCTAAAACCATCATTATAACCTTTGAATCAATTAGTAACAAATAGAGAAAACCCTCCTTCTCTTCTAGCACCAAAACCACCAGTACCTCTATTAACATTCAGAGAAGATCTTCCTCTTCCACACCAATATCACTAAAACCTCTATCAACATTGGGAGAAGATCCTCCTCCTCCACCACCACCAATACCAAAATCTCATGAAGATTCACCAACACCATTACCTCCTACAACAAGTGCCCTTGAAGGGTCAAAATCTTTCTTAACAACTATACAAAAATTAAAATCCTTCTCAAAAACTGTACAATCTCTTTTGATTGCAAGAACACCATTTAAATCTCTCTCAAGCTTTCCAATCTGGTAATATTTAGTTAATTATAAAGGCACAAATCCAGTGAGAAAATCCATCTCCGTCTTGCTAGGTATAGAACTTATCCATAGATGCAAATCTACATGTAAAAAATAACAATATTAAATTATTATAACACAAAGACAATTTTAGAAAAATAAAAGGAATGAATTCATATACTATAAGACGGATAAGCTGCACAATGTGTGAGACCTAAGCCAGAATTTGGTACAGATAGTTGAAGCTTATTATCTTGCCTCACTAGCATATTATAGAAAATCAATTTTCAGTTTCTTGTCCTCTCTTCTTTGTGTTGTTTAAAATTTCAACATAAATATAAAAATTCGATCTTTTTGTTCCCATTATTATTTTTAAAAGCATTATAGGATAATTGAGCCATAAGATCTTGGTTTTCCTACAGATATGTAAGCTTCTAATCTACATAGTTTTTCCTATTTCCTCAACTTATGTTTGTACTCAACTTGTGTTTGGATCAATAATCCTATAATAATCATTCATCAATACTACAATCATTATTACACCGATTTGCTTTAACGAGAACTCTATCTGAGGACTCACCCCCAACATAATTTGATCGCCTTAAAACCTAGTTAAAATGAAGTCTTTTACTTTAAATTCAAATTAAGATCCTATTTGCCTTACCTATACTGTGTTCCTATTCAATCCCACTTCAAAAAACTAAGAAAGCTATCTATAAGGAGGGAATTATATGTCATTCACATCTTCTAACTCTTGACTTTGTGTGAAAATAGCATATGATCATTCAACATTCTGAATTTACATATCTTGTTGTAGGATCTAAAATCCATGAAATTTTATATAAACCATCTAATTATGGTGTGAAAACGTTATTAAAAAATATCATTATGTTGGTTGATATTTCTTGTAGTTGTTATCATATCTGTTTTGTAACCTATCCTAAGTATTAGTGAACTCTTTGTTTAAAATGAGAAATCTTTATGTCGTGTGAGTAGTAAAAGACTAGTTTCCTTTTAAAATTGGTACTTTCAGTTTTCTTAGAATTTTTTTTCAATTTTCTTTTTAAATTGGTACTTCCAGTGAGTGCAAATCTTAAACTATTCACTAGGGTCAAACTATTATCTTCAGTTTTTAAATGGGATCTGTAACAGAGTCCATTTGCCCATGAAAGAGAAAATTCAAAAGAGAAGTTATAGATGTGAATTATTATAATAAAGAGGTAAGTTTTACCCATTACAAATAACACACCACTAACCAAACCATAAACTAACTCAACTCTCTTTTGAATTTTTGATATGTGTACAATACATTAATATATAGATGTTTAATATTATTCCAAAAATATATAAGTATAGTGATGTTTATCGAGTACTCAGGGGGAGGGGGGTCAAACAACTCATGATTCTCAACAGATTTTTTATTAGTTGCTGAAAGACATCTATGAATTCTTGGTGAAAGACACTTATTTGAAAACTCTTTGAATTTTTTTGAAGGGGAGGAATAACCTCAAATGCCCAACACTACATAGAACAAAGACATAGAGAGCGAATCAAAATAGTGAATGGACCAAAAAAAATTGAAAAATAAAAACTGAATAAAATAAAATTTACCAGGAAAGCCCATGAAAATCCATAAAGATTGGTGGTCTTCCCCTTTGGATTCACCGTCTTCAAAAGATATTTTATGTAAGATCATAACTTACATGACCCCATGAATAGTAAAAAAATGCATCTCTACCGGCTTAGAGTAAAACCCATTCAGATGAAATATTCGTGTTTAAATCTTTTGCATAAAGAAAAATGTGCACAAAATAAAGCAAGCACGGTGACTTGTTTACACTTTTATGAACATCCTTGGATTTGAGATGCTCAATCAACTCCTTCTCTTTGAAAGTCTTCCCTACCAAGTCAAAAACTTGTGGTCTCTTCCTCATTGTTTTAGGTGACTGATATGCTATAGAAATATAGCACTTTAGATGCTTAAAATGAGGAAAATATGCAAGTTTCTGAGGCTATTTTGTTAGATAAGATCTGTTTTGGGAATGTTTTGTAGAAATCAGTTTTTGGATGTTAAGTTTCTGAAAAAGGTAAAAAAAAAAGGTGTTTAGGCCACTTTTTGGAGCAATTATAGATATTCAGGATGTTTTTCAGCTTGTTCGTGGTCAAAGAATGTTCGAGAGTGAAAAAGAGATAAAAAAATGGCTCCTGGCACCTACAAAGGCAACCTACGGATCGCATGTAGGACCTATAAACCGTAGGTGGACAAAGCAGGTGCCAGAGATCAAAATTCTGAGAGCTACACAGAAGGATTTGCACCTGCGGTCTGCACCTGTGCCTTGTGTTAGGACCGCATGTACTACCTGCGCCCTGTGCCAGACCGCAGTTATAGAGAGTAGGTAGCCATTAACCCAGTTTTATTCAGTTTCATTCAGGCTTTGGTTTTAGGGTATCTTTTTTTACTATAAATACCTTTTATGTACTTTTTAGTCAGAGTTACACACTTTGATATTCACAAATATATTTTGATTCCAAGATTCCTCTTTGATCTTGGGATTGTCTTGCATTGATTTTGGCCCATTAATTCAGTTACGGTTGTGTGCTTTACACTTCTTCTTATTGTTCTTTCATCTATGCTTTCAACTATGAATGTTATTTATTTCTTCACAATCATGAGCGGTTAAAACCCATTGCTAAGTTTGTGAAAACCCTGGTGGATTGACGAAGTAAGGGAAGTGCAATTGTTGATCTGAACCAATCTTATGGCATGCATTACTTTTTCTTTATTAAAATAGATTCTTAATGGGTGCACACATTAGGATCCCGATTAGATATTATTGCTTACTCTAAAAGAGGATCATCGACTAGGAAAAGATAAAGACAATAGTAATTTAAGGTTAATTGTTAATCCATGCTAACCATGGAATATAGTGAATGACCGTTAACTGTCATCTAATAACTAGAGACTCAAAAGGTAATAGTTAATTGGGATCGATATAAGGGTTAGTAAGGCGACATCTTGAGACTCAAAAGGTAAAGGGTAAAATTCCTCTACTCATCCAAAAGATTGTAAAAGGTACATAACTTAACAATTCTCCATGCAAGGTATTGGATTGGTTCAACAATGCATAATAAGCCTACAAAGTTGGGAATCTAAAGGGAACATAATCCTAGTTTTCACCTACACTGATTACAACCTAAGTCAATACAATTACTTTATTAAGTTTACTACATCAAACCCCCCCCCCCCAATTTAGTTTTCTTGTTTTGCCTGTTGACTACAACTGCTAAGATCCGCAAACCATGTGTTCCCTTGTGATTCAACTATTAGGTTACTATATTTTGACAGTGACCGTATCATAATCTAATAGGAGGTGTTGTTTGGATGTCAATGCATGTTATCGAGGAACACGGTGTTGAGCTGTGATCGAAAGTTGTTGCAATTTTTGGATTTTTCTTTTTGTTCTTGATCTTAGTTGGGCATACACCGATGTATGCCTAGAAAACGAAGTAGAGGCAATCCCTTACTCCCAGTGAATTCGAGTCCAAAGAGGATCCTACAAACACCTAGTAAGATATCTAAGCAGAAAAGAAATAAACCTTTTGAAGGGGTTCGTGATGATATACCTCCCTTTTCTCTCAAAGAAGTATAGGATATAGTTGATCGATAGACCGGTCAGCTCTTGGCTCAAGCAGAGAAAGAGAGGAGGGAAACTAAAGAAGCCCAATGTGTAGCTAGGGAGGAAGAGCTAGCTGAGCAGAGACTAGTATCAGACCGCCGAATAACACTTGATGAAAACCAGAATACAGCTAGAGGTGCCCGTGTTCAAGTCATCCCAGCATATCAGTATGTGTAGCCATAAATAGATGATGAAGAAGACTTGGGATACATTGAGAAAGTAGAGATTGGAGCCATAGTTCCTCCTGTTTTGACCCCAGGCATCAAGTTCGACATCACAAGTGCAATGATCCAACTTCTAAATCTAAAGGGTTGTTTGTAGTTCTGCCTATAGAAGATGCAAATTTGCACCTTGCAAACTTCTTCGAGATCTGCAGTTCGTATATAAATCTAGGGATGAATCAAGAAGCACTTAGACTGAGGATTTTCCTCTTTTCACTTATAGAAGAAGCATCTTTATGGTTAGGGGAACTACCAAAAGGCTCTATCACTACATGGAAGGAGTTGCACAAATAATTCTTGAATAGGCTCTTTCCTCCATGTAGGATGTTGTAGTTCAAGAAAGAGATTTATAACTTCAGGTAGTTGTAGTCCAAATTTATGTACAAGGCTTGGTTCAGGTTCAAGAAAAAGCTAATCATGGTTCCCAATCATCGATTGTCGAGGATGATCTTATTATAGATATTCTATAGAGTCATGACCATCAGCTCCAGAGCCATAGAAGAAACTATATCTGTAGAATCTTTTATGAGACTACGCTAGGAGGCAACTTCAGAGATATTATATTAGATCTCGCTTCCTAAATGAGTGTGGCAAACTCGAGAGGCTGAAAGGGGATCTGGGACTTATGATATTGGTGCCTCTTATGACCAAAAAGTAGCTGATGACACAGTAGCACAAGAGATTGCATTGCTAAGAACTAATCTTCGGGTACTAGCAAAGAAGCTTGCAGCAGTGAATTATGAGAAAGTAAATGTAGTAGCAACACAGGGTTTAACTTCAAAAGTATACGAGTCAGAATTGGAAAAGAAAGTGAATTATCTATATTTTTAGATGTCGAGTTTCCGAGCCCAAGGAAAAAGGAACCAAGGTCGAAACTACAGTGACAGATATAAAGACCGTAGTAGAGAGTGAGATAGTGACTGGAGGAAGAAGTATGACAATATAGAGAAGGGAGATAAATACATTCTATCTGGAAAACAAAATGCAAAATCCAGAATGGAAGAGATGTTGCCTAAGCTAGTGAAGGGTCCAGAAAATCAAGAGATCAGCCTTAAGGAGATTAAGGCCAACATTTTAGGATTGACCCAGAAGGTCAAGTCGCATGCCACTGCTATCAAAAAGTTGGGGCACCAGTTCGGGCAGATATCACCAACTCTGAACCAAAGGCAACTAGGTACCCTTCCAAGCAATATGATACAAAATCCTAAAAGTGAAGGTCACGTACTTGCCATTACCACAAGGAGTGGTATCACTACTATAGATCCCCCACTACCGATTGTAGAAGCTATTGATGATGAGACATCTATTGTTGAGTCTGAAAGGGTAATAGGTAATAAAGGTGACACTGCTGAAGAAGGTAAGGGTCCGATCACTAATCTAGAAATCAGACGGATTCTGAGACTGCCCCTGTAATACCCCACATGTTTCTAAGCTAGGAAGTGAATAAGTATTCCTACGTATGAAATCTCCTATCCTGTGATTCATACTTGAGTACATTACTTACAATGAATATCATAGTAATAAGATATCTTATGATGCATTAAGCATGTTCATATGAGTCACTTAAGGTAATACAAGCTAAGAGTTTTTGAATCCATCAAGTTTTAGTATTCGATTTTGCAATGGTCATCTTTGAATGAGTATAAATAGATGTTAATGTGGTATTTTGTCTAATTTAGACCCACCAAATTGTACATAATCGAATTAACTTTCCAACTATACCAATTTTACCTTAATCCAATACCCGAGCGAAAAGTTATGCCCATTTTCATGAGAGACAGTAAGCATAGGCGATTGGTTAGGCGCCGCCCAACCCAAGCATAGGCGATTAGTTAGGTGCCGCCTAACCTAGCTTAGGTAATCACTTGGATGCCGCCTAAGTCAATTCTAGGTGCCAAAAACACTCTGTTTTGAGTAATTTTAAGGGTAATTAAGTCTTTTAACACTCCTTACACGTCCCTAAACTTAACCCTATGATATATATAGATTCTAAATATATTACAACCCTATTTTCATCTCAAAGTTTATCATCTAAGAATACTAAAGGAGAAAAACAACTAGGGTTGCATAATTAAGCTTGAAGATCCGATTTCAAGGAAATTCCTCTGTCAATCATCAAGAATCTTTCCTTCTAAGGTATGCGTGAGTTGATTTATGGATCCCTTTAATCCATAAAGCTCAAAAACCCTCTTCTCATTATAAAGTATGATTTCTATATTGTTGTGTGATTCCCAAGATGTAATCTTTATATGTTTTTATGAATTCATGATATCATATGAGTTGGAAATATGTAAATTGGGTTGTTCATGATGTATAATTTGATGATTTCACCTATGCTTAAGATGTGCATGTAAGGTGTTTGATAAAATGCCTAAGAAACTAGAAATCATGCAATATAGCTAAATTATGACTAAGTGAAGGATTCATGATATGCCCTTATGTTCCAATGACTTCTATGTTGTTAATGTGCCTTGTAAATGTTGTTGGAATAATCATGAACTATTCTTATAAGATTATGCTATGTTTACTTGTAAATCCTACTTATGAACAAGATGTATGATAACTATGCAATCCACATGAACTTCCATGCTATTGGTATGCGTTGCCAATATGATTATACAATGAACATGATATTAAGATTTGTGCAAGTACTTCCATGTGATATGAAATCCTTTCCATGCAATACATTGTTGATAACCATGCTTAATATGAGATCCATACTTATGATATTATAAATTATGTACTCTACTCTTATGATCAAGTGAGTCATGTATATCAGTTTCCTTCCATCGAGTCCTAGGGGTACTTGTACCCGAAAACTATATCTGTGTGCCTAGATCCATATCAAGTTTTACAATATCTGAACTCAAGCTATGATTTCATAGACTTCAGTCAGTTATGTGACTCGGGAAAACCTCATGATCTTAGTTAGTTGTCAGATATCAGTAATATTCCACCAATCAACGGAATTCAATAAGATTAAGTCATTCACAGTCACTTATTCATGTCCAGTCCCTCCAGATGAGAGTAGAGGTTAGCACCGAGTGAACCCAAGGATGGGAACTTACTTGCCAGTTCAGGGTGTGATTCTTAGTAGTCATCCTTATGTTCTAGAACTACGTAGCCAGCGTAGGTTGAGACATCTTAACCCATCAGATTAGGGTTGATGAGGTGGCTTAACCCATCAGTTTAGGGTTCCCACCGTTCTTATTGAGTACCCGCCAGATAAGGATCACTCACAGGCTATCCTTACCCATGGCATGGTATTAACACCCCTCCAGTCGGGGCAAAGATTGGACCCCAGCTTAGCCATAACGGCATACATGGGGCATGTCGGTTAAACACTACTTCCCACAGTTTTAGTATCAGTCTTAGTAAATGAACTCAGGGCTTTCTTCAGATTTCAGTATATACAGGACTATCAGATACAGTCATCCATGTAATCAGTTTCAGTATCAATCATGACAGTTATCAGTAAACCATGTATTAGCTTACAAGTTATGCTATCACGTATTCACGATCCCAGTTTCTATATATGTGTGTTTGCACTCCCACGTTCATATTAGTAAGTCAGTGTTGTTCATGCATGAAACCCTTTATGTTCATCCTACCTTCCTCGTATACTCAGCACTCCAATGGTACTAACGCATTTGTGCTATGGTGCTTTCTTTTCATATTACACCACAGGTTCTGAGACACGAGCTCCAGCCCAGTAGTAGCGGTAGCATTCCAGTCACAGAGACATAGTAAGTCCTCATTGATTCGGGGATAATATAATTTGATACATTTATTTATTTCTTCAGTTCAGTTTTACGGAGTTAGTTGAATTCATATTCCTTCAACTCCTTAGTCAGATAGTTTAGAGGCTTTCAGATTTATGTTCAGGTTGAGTTGTTTTGGGTATTTTCACCCACATGATTGTATTCAGTTGAACCTTATGGACTTACAGTTCTATGTATTCCGCATTATTATATCATGATTTGCAGTATACAGGTATAGATATCAGTCATGGGTTAGCTTGTGGTCCCTCGGGGTCATGAGCACCATGTAGCATTCTGATTCAGCGAATCGGGGTGTTACACCCCCACTTTATCCTCAGACATTGAGGCAAAAGAAAGAAAAAAGGTAAGTTCAAATAATTTATTAACATGCTGAAAGAATTGAGCTTTAACATACCTATCCTAAAGGCATTGAGACAGATACCTAGATACGTCAGGTTCATAAAATAGTTAATTACAAGGAAGAAAGGATCAATATTTGAGGATGTTGATGGTATGCACCACTGCAGTGCAGTCATGACTAGGTCTTTCGGGCAGAAAAAGGGTGATCTCGGTGAATTCACTATACCATGTACTATTGGGTCATTTTAATTTTTCCAGAGCCTTGTGTGATTTAGGGTCTAGCATTAATTTGATGTCGATGGTTGTATTTAAGAAATTAGGTTTGAACCCTCTGGAACCGACTTTGATACGGTTGTTGATGGTCATTGTACAGTGAATAAGCCTATGTGGACCTCTTTTGATATGATCATGAGGGTGGATAATTTCATTTTTTGGATGACTTTATCATACTAGACTGTGAGGTTGATACCGAGATGCTCATTATACTAGGAAAACCATTTATGGACACAGGTAGATCTACGGTTAACATGGAAAAAGGTGAGAAAAAGTTTAGAGTCAACAGTGAGGATGCGACATTCAACATGCAAAAGTCAATGAAGTAGTCAATCAACATGAGGGTAGGTTTGGTGATTTATTGTATTGATGACCCTGGAGAATACTCCTATGGATATCTTAATGAATTTTGAGTAGTCAAAATACCTACATCGCGACGCGATGTTAAATCAAGCACTGCATGGGAGGTAACCCACGGGCTTATTGGTTAAGTCTGAGCAACCAACATAGACACGTTGTGCCGTGATGTTAAATCAAACGTTGAGTGAGAGACAATAATTTTAGTGTTCACATTTTTGTTGTTTTTGTCTTTTTGTAGGTTTTTAGCTTTTGCAGATTACCCAAAATGCGATAAAAATTGCTACATTCATCGATTTTTAGGTAAGGGGACTGTGTGATCAACCCATCGTGGTCATAAGTTCTATACGTTAAAGTGAGTAATAAGTCAAAAAGTTGAAATTTTGAGGATGAAAAATGGTAAGTTACGGACTCCGGCATTTAATTTTACTTTTGGGACCTAAAACTTAGATTGTGGGGCCATAAGTATCTAGAAAAATATCAAAATGCCGAGTCCGGGATACAAAAAAGTGGGCCAAAATTTTTGGCTCGACACCTGCGCCCTGCACAGGCCACATATAGTACCTTCGCGCCCACTGCCTGGCCGCAGGTGTGGAGTGCAGGTTGATGTTGCGACTAGGTAACTTTGTGGGCTTGATTTTTAATTTAAATTTTGAGTCCACCAATATTTAAATATGACCTAAAACAGCCCTCCACCTATATAAAAATATTTTTACCCTCATTCTAACTCATTCTAATCCTCAAAACTTTATTTTGCTCTTTAACTTAAAACTTCGCTATTAAAACATAAACTAATCCATACTTAAGTAAAGGCTAGATTGACACTTATTTGAGATACCAACACTAACTTGTCCCAACACACTAAAAACAAGTTTCAACCTTGGTTTTGCTTGAGTTCTTCATTATTCTCGTTTGGTTCTTCGTATAAAAGGTAAATTTCTTGGCTCCTAATGGTTATATAATGGTTTATCTATTGTTTAAACAAGTTTATATATGTATTCCATTGCAAAATATATAGAAAATATCATGTGTGTATGTAGGAGCCTTGAAATAGCCTAAAATCATAATGTAGGACCTTGTTTTAAAGAAAAATCTAAAGTTAGGCCCTAACCAGAAGTTGAACTGAAAGTATTACCATTAGTTGAGCATATTGTTTGCTCTGAAATTCATGATTCTTGATTAATGTGTGCACATTGAACTTGTTGGGATTTCAAATAGGTTTTAGGGATGTGAAAATTGAGGAAAAATTTGAATTTTTCAAATTTTGAGTTTTTCTTCAATTTTTGTTATCCCTCACTTTTGTTGGAAACTAACAACTAATTTTTTAGGTACATATGGAACCTAAAGAAGTGAAGAGGATGAAGGCAATACTTTAAAGAAATGGGTAGAGTCTCCTGATCAGAGCAATTCAGTAGAGAAGTACCCAAGGCAGCAATGTAGAGATGTTGCATTTGAGGTGACACACAAAGTCATGAGAGGACTGACTTGCCAGGATACTGAGTCAGTTGTAGCCCAACCGAGGATGAAGTCCTTATGGATGTTACCACCACACACTCTTCCATTTGATGATGATAAAAAATAGAGATAGTGTCTAAGTCTACTCCACAGGTTGATACTCAAAATCTCTGGTCTGAGAAGGGGTCCCAGGATTTATCTGAGGTTAAGTAGGAGCAGTCATCTGCGGTGCCCCAGTCTGAGAAGGGTGTCTCTACTCATGTATAATGGACATAGGTACCCCAGTATGATGAGGATACCGAGTATCCTTCCCATGATACTTCGGTACAATAGAGTCTCGCTCCTACACCTTCCCCAGATGCACCTCCCAAGGAGGGACATCAGAGGTGGTGTATGGAAGGAATACGGGAGATTTATGATATTGAAAGTTGTGTTTAGGAGCTAGGAAGACCTACAAGGTGCATTTATGAGAAGCGTCAGATTGACCTATTGGGGATTGATTGAGTACCACAGCTGTGGGCTGATATTTGATAGATATCAGCCCTTCCTATGCACAGACATCAAGGCCTGATCAAATTTTCTAGGCAACCACAACTTAAGCACACACTAGTTAAAAAAGTCAGAGTTGACATATCGATAGAGACTATTCACAGAGTTATCTTCGGCCCAGATTACATCACTCCTACATCTACAGCTTAGTGCAACCATAAACTGAGGGTCACACATGATTGACATATCATACGAGAGGCTAAGCACCAATATGAGAGGGTCAAGATGTCTAGGTGGATATCTAGTTATATGTCACCGTCAAGTGATATAGACCCATGGATAGAGGATCAAGTTATGATAAAAAAGGCCTTTTTATATTAAAGGTCAAGTTTTGGTGGTTATTGATTAGATATCGACCAATACTCGCTGCTTTGAATAATACATTGACATGGAAGGGAGCAACATTGGTTGCCTGTCTGATGGCCAGTTATGATGTTAATTTTGATGCTATTCTCCAGCATGAGTTACATGATAAAGTCTTTGGGGAATTAGATAATCTTTTATTTCCTTGCATTATTCAAAGGTTGTGCAATGAGGCAGGCATGCCTGAGATGCCAGGTGTAGACAAGAGGGTAACTACGATGGCGACTGTATAGATGAGGACCATGAAGGTATGGCACATTCAAGAATTTCTAGGAGATAAAGACAGCAGGAAGCAGTACTACGGGCTAATTCTGAGGGCCCAATAGCTTTTGCAAATACTGATAAGGCACATTGAGATAATACAGGTGTTAGTATTGACATGGAGATAGGGGAGCAGAAAGAGGCACCTAATTCAAGTACACAGGGTGAGGGAACACAGGCTACTTATTTTTTAGCCTCGTCTTTGACCTCAGAGTCAGTTGGTACATCTATAGAGCCTACTCGCCCATCCACTATAGCTCCTACAACAGGTATGGTTACTATATCTAGTGAGTTTTTACAGAGCTTAGTGGACAATCAGAGGGCCATAGATACTAAAGTGAAGGCTGTCGAGACTGGGATGACTACCATCTATGATCAGATGAGATTAGGAGTTAGGACTAGATTTGATCAGGTACAGGCTCGATGGGAGGCTGTATTGAGTACTGCACTATTCGAGATATGTGCTAATTTTTAGACATAGCTCGATGAGTTTGAGATATGGGTTATAGCTCGATATATAGAGATAGCTGCACCAGATCTAGCCCACGTGAGGAAGGAGTTTAATATGTTACGAGCAGAGGTACGCTCTCTAATGAAAAGTTGAATTGTAGACACTCCCTCAATTATACCCCAGGTGGTCCAGATATCACTTCCGTATATACCGAGATAGTTTGATCTTCTCACTCAGGGTTATGAGGAGGTCCCAGCAATTGGGGCCAAGAGAGGTCTTATTGATGTCTTGCAAGACCATGTTTTACCATATGATCAAGTCGTTAAAAAGTCTAGGAATGATTCTATGGAGTCTGAGTTCATAGATAGGCAGAGGTGTTCCTTTATAACAGTGGGTGCCTCTACCAGTAGTGCACCACCATTACCACCACCTCCACCGGCCCACCTCCGCCGGCTAATATGCCCTCATCTAGGAATGCTCCTAATTTAGGTGCCTAGTGCATCCCAGGTATGTTGTCACATCCTTCTATTTTACTTTATTTAAGCGCATTGAGTATAGTGCACAGTTTTTCATTGGGGGATAGGAATGCCATGCCCCCATGGGTTTTTGTTGTCGTGCTTCTTTTCCTGTCGGCCGTAGTATGGTTGTATAACTGAAATGTTTATGATAATTTTGTGTCGTATTGTATTTTTCTTCGTATTATGTTGCTTTAGTTTAATTAATTTTAAGTATTTAAGGAAGTAGTCATATTTTGACTGAATTTGATACCCCTCTAAAAATTTATGTTTTAAAAGTGTGTGAATATATATATGTGTGGTCATTGTAGATCTTGTTATGGCATTAGGATTAGGGATATGATAATCACTTTAATAATTGCATGAACTAGATAGGTAGTAGTTGGTGATGTTGACTTTGTGCTATGTATGAGTGAGATACTACCTAGTTCCCTTTGTATGTCGAATTCCGAACTTACTTGGTTAGTCTTTCCTAAGTTGAAGGATAGTCTCTAGGTTGAAGGATAGTCGGTTAAGAAAGGATCATAGGTGGTTTTTGAGTTTAGTCCACTTTTTGCCTAAATTACCTTCCATGTGTAAAGTTTATCCCTTGATCCCTATTTTGAGCCTTATAGCTTATTTTTCTTGATTCACTATTCACCTTCCCATTTATAATACAATGAACCTGCTTTGGCTCTGGTCCTTCTTGGACATTGTGAACCTTAACTCAGAAAAATGCTTAAGTTAAAGATAGTTATCATAGGGTTGCATAGTGTAAAATGGGTACGAAGAAGAGTAAAATAAGAGAAAAAGTTAGTAGGGTTGGGTGTGGTAGAAAAATAAAAATCAAAAGAAAATAAAAAAAATATGAAAAAAAGAAAGAATAAAATACCACACCCAACCTGAATGTGCAATAAAGAATAAAAAGGGATAAATAAGGGTGGAATAAAAAGAAAATTAGAAAGTAAGTGAGACCCCAAGGTTAGTGTAGTGCCAAGGAGTCTTAGTCACTTGATATTTCCATATGTACCATACCATACCCCAAGACTACATTACAAGCTGAGAAAAGTCCTATAGTGACCCTAACTTGACTATCTGAATGCTAATGTTAAGAAAATAAGGGCATGCCTATGGTATTTGACATGCAATGATTGGAACTTCTTTTTAAGAGTGAGTGTATCATGATTGTCCCTGCATTGACATGTATGATTTCATATGAGTGAGTGGGACATCTTTGTTGTGAGGGAACTTGAGTCATATTATCAGCTATTTCCTTGTTCGGGTGGTGTGATTTGTATGTATGAGAAGTTGTTTGTTGTTAATGTATTTGTCATACCTTGATACCATTATGTCATATTTTTGTGCTTCATGTTCATACACAGTTGGTTTTAAAAAGTGACATTGGAGGAGGTGTTGTGTTTTGAGCTTGCCTTGAATAGCTTAGTTTCTCCTAGTTAAGCATCGTTTTTATTTTTATTGTATTTTGTTGCCTGAGGATATACAAACATTCAAAGTTGAGGATGTTGATGTGCTATAGAAATATAGCACTTTCAATTCTTAAAATGAGGAAAATATGAAAGTTTTTGGAGCTAGTTTGTTAGATATGATCTATTTTGGGCATATTTTGTAGGAAATTCTATTTTAGATGTTAAGTTCGTGAAAAAGGTAAAAAAGGTGTTTTGGCCACTTATTGGAGTAATTATGGATATTTGGGAAGTTTTCTAACTTTTTCGTGATCATGTTTGAGAAGTGAAAAAAAAGCTAAAAAGATGACTCCCGGCACCTACCAAGGCAACCTACGGACCACATGTAGGACCTACAAAAACAGGTGGATAGAGCAGGTGCTAGAGGTTGAAATCTCAAGAGCTAAGCTACAGGAGTTACACTTGTGGTCTGCACCGGCTCCTTGTGATGAGACCACAGGTACTACAGAGAGCAGGTGGCCACCGACTCGATTTTCTCCTATTTCATTCGGGCTTTTGTTTTAGGGTTTCCCCTTGTACTATAAATACCCTTTATGTACCTTTAAATCAGAGTTACGCACTTTTGATATTCATAAACATATTTTAATTCCAAGATCTGTCTTTGATCTTGGGATTGTCTTATATTGATTTTGGTCCATTAATTCAGTTACAGTTCTGGTTTTTTACACTTCTTCTTATTGTGATTTCATATATGCTTTCAACTATGAATGTTATTGATTTATTCACAATCATAAGCAGCTAAAACCCATAACTAGGGTTGTGGAAACCCAAGCGGATTGATGAAGTAGGAAAAGTACGGTTGTTGATCTGAACCAATACCCATGGCATGCATTGTCTTATCTTTATTATAATATATTTCTTAATGGGTGCACACATTAGGATCCTTCCTAGATATTGCTTCTTACTCCAAAAGAGGAACAATGACTAGGAAAAGATAAAGACAATAGTAATTTGAGGTTTATTATCAATCCATGCTAATCATGGAATATAGTGAATGACCGTTAACTGTCATCTAATAACTAGAGATGCAAAAGGTAATAGTTACTAGGATTAAGATAATAGTTAGTAAGACGACATCTTAAGACTCAAAAGGTAAAGGGTGAAATCCTTCTACTCGTCTAAAAAACTATAGAAGGTACATAACTTATTGATTCTGTATCCAAAGTATTGGGTTGGTTCAATAACGCACGATAAGTCTATGGAGTTGAAAAGCCAGGGGGAACACAATCCTAGTGTTCACCTACACTGATTACAACCAAAGTCAATACAGTTACTTACTCGAGTTTACTATATAGACCGCCCCCTAATTTACTTTTATTGTTTTACCTGTTGACTACAACTACTGAGATCTGCAAATTGAATGTTCCCTTAGATTTGACCCTAACCTCTATTAGGTTACTATATTTTGACAGCGATGGTATTATCATCTAATAGGAGGTGTTGTTTGGACGTCAACCAGTGACATTTTTTTCATCTTACACATATGATAAATGAAAATTCAATGAAGTGATGATGGGAACTCTCTCATGCTATAACAAACCAGGATGCCATAATAATTTATCCAAACTTCTTCTATTCTTTTACTATAAATTTGGCATCACAAAAGTTGGTACACCATATTCATTTGATATGTTGACATCCTTAGGTAGGTCTAGGTAATTTTCAAAAATGGAAGATTTAAAATACTTAATCAATTTTTGTTCCTCTAAGATCTTTCTATATTCATAAAAATACTTACCCAACCTCACCTTAATAGTAACAACACCCATCAAATCTAGACATTTATCAATTATGGTCTAAAATTTGTAAATACCTAATTAGGGCAGAAGGCTAGGGTCAGTTTGGGTCGCTGGTGTAGGTAATTACTTGGTGGGGGTATTATTCTTGTTATGATACCTTGTTTCATGCTTTATTACGAATCTGTTTACTTTTCTCTATTTACTATTACTTGTGGGTGTCGTATTTATGTTATGCCATCTTGTTCCATGCTTTACTATGAATTTATTTAGTATTTCGTGTCTCGAGCAGGGGATCTATCGGAAACATCCTTTCTACTTCTTTAGAGGTAGAGGTATGGACTGCGTACATCTTACCCTCCCCAGACCTTACTATGTGGGAATACACTGGGTTTGTTGTTGTTGTTGTAAATACCTAATAGGCTTGACAAGTGAGATGTCAAGTGGAGGAATAGTCGGAGAGGACTTGGCATGATTAGATGTCTCCTCCTCCAAGATAGGTCTATCATGCAAATCCTCTACCTCACTTTTTACATTCTCATTACCTTTGGATTTATCATTTAAAGCATCTACATTTGTGGAACAAGCATCTGTTCCACCTTTTTTTTCTTCTTCTATAAACTTTTCTAACCTTATGTTTTCTTCTTCTTCTTCTTCTTCTTCTTCTTCTTCTTCTTCTTCTTCTTCTTCTTCTTCTTCTTCTTCTTCTTCTTCTTCTTCTTTTGTTTGCCTTTGTTTATTAGTTCTCCTTCTAGTATTTTTAGTATAAGTAGTAGTAGTTGTTTCTCTTTTTTCTCTTGGAGCCATTTTATCTACACCACATAAAATAAAACAAAAATCATTAACTTATTTAACAAAAATTAAATACTTAACATGAATATTTGCTAAAGTGTATGGTAGTTTATGACATTCTATATACTACAAAAAGTAGAGATATGAAAGGATGCCATAAAAAAATCTACCACAACTCAATCTAACTCCACAACCTTCATTTTCTGATGAGCAAGCTCATCAACATCCAAATTTTAAAAGAAAAAAACTAATCTTGATTGTGCTTTATACAAGTTACATATTCTCCAGCTACAACAACAATAGTAGTAGGGTATACACAGACCTTAACGCTACCTCAAAGGTAGAGAGGTTATTTCTGATAGATCCTCAACTCAAAAAAATTATATATTCTCCACATAAATAAAATCACTATGTTAAGTATATCTATCTACCTAAAGACAAGACAAATAAACTCAACATACCATAACTTCCTAGATTTTTGACATTAGTAACAACTTTTTTTCTCTCCAGTCAAAGATGAAGGAACATCAATTGCACCAACACCACTCCAAACTCTAAATATAAGACCCAACCCCCTATGTTTCAACCTAATGTACTAATCAACAAAAGATGACAACCCCAAGAAAGTCTCCCTAAATTCATGATGAGTAAGATCAAAATATTCATTCAGACTAAGGGTATAACTAAAATTCCCCTTACTATTATGCTCTATAATATAAGCATAATTTTCTTCAAACGCCTTAAATCTATACACCCTTTCTTGTTCTGAAGAATAGTTTTTACCATTTTGCTGGAACCAAGTTTCAAAAAGGTTAGAAATTGATGAACAAGTGCACAATGATTCTTGAAAATTTTGCAAAATAAGAACCAAACAAGGCAATAACCAACTCATGGTTAAAAGTTATGGCCAATACGTATAAAAATATTTTGCTATAAACTTTGAATTAGATTTTGAAAATTTATCTTTAGAAATTTATTTTGCCATATAACATTTTGAAAAAATATCTTTAAGTTTCAAGATTTAGTTTTGGTTTTAGGGACTTCCAACCAAAACTTTAAAAAAAAAAATTCAAGTGTATTGCATATCTTCACTGTACAAAATTCATGTGTATTATATATATTTAATGTACAAAATATCCTTTTTCAGTCCTAAAAAAATCTTTTTTTGTTCTAAATTCTCATAACTGAGCTTTCAAGAAACAACATTGTCGGAGTTTCATGATTAATGAGGCTGCAAATTTTTCATTTCAGAAAGAACAAATCCAAAAAGAATCAAAACCTATAAATCTAAATCCATATTTTCAAAATCAATAAATTCTTTCTTGAAAATGAATGAAACCCTAACTGTGAGAGTAAAGAAAAAGCTTTACCTTTGAGAATCGAAACCAAAGTTTTACCTTTGAGAATCAGAACCCTAGCTTAACGTTGGAGATCGTGATGGTGATGACAACACAAGATTGATGATGGCAACTTGAGGTTGAAGATGGCGACACAACGGCAACAGCGATGGCAACACAACGATGATGGCAACACTATTGATTGTTTGAGAAAAAGGTGTTATTTGGAGAAAATTAGTGAATTGAACATTTTGATTTAGTTAAGTGAGGAGAAGAAAGGAGAAATGAGAAATTAGTACAGTGAGGAAGGGTCCATGGGGGGATTAGTTTTTCCTTTTTTAAAAAGGTTGAGTTTTAAGAATTACATTTTACACCCTAATTTAATTCAATCATTAATTAGAAAATATTTGACTTAACTAGTCAATTTTGTCATCAAATTTAATTTCAAGACTTATTTGTAACCCTAAACTTAATTTTCTCTAAAACCTAGATAGGATGTGCATAGAAACTATATAGTTGCGAAGAAGAAGAAGAAGAAGAATGAAGGAAAAAGAAGAAGAACGAAGCTGCCAACAAAGCAAAGGTCTAGAAAAGGGAATTAAATTCCACTGGCTATTTACATGTCTTTATTTATGGTCATTTGGCTATTTTTGTTCTTTTTCCATGTTAAATTTGTATTTTCTTTTTTTTTAAAAAAATAATTAAACCCTTTTTGTGTGTATGCACCCTGTATGCGTGAAATCACGCATTTTTTCTAACTCACCCATTAGATTGTCATCTAAGTTTGATCAACGGTCAGAAGGATTTAAAATCTTATGTTTTGATGGGTTGAGGATTCTGATGGCAAATCGCTAAGTAGAAGTATACAACTTACAAACTTGGATAAGTATAAGAGTTCAGTAGACCATTTTACCAAAATATTATGGCTAATTCATTTGAAATTTGAATATGTCATCAAATACTAATATGGAATATTATTTTATCGAAAACATAAACTCATATGTCTGAGCTGGTGTACAGTTTAATTTATTATAATATATTTATTAGAATAATACTGTATTTTATTCATTGGACCAAGTTGTTTCACCCATTTCATTCACATGTTTCATTATTCGTCTACTGCAACCTCAACATTATTCAATGATAGATTGCATAACTTGGGTATGATTTAATGATGATGATTTCGTCCAACTTCAGCAGATCATTGTACATATTATTTTATGCACATGTTATTTTATTCCTTTTGTACACCCTATGTAAATCTTTTGTTTCCTACCTTATTTAGAAATCTTTTGTTTCCTACCTTATTTAGAAGTCTTTTTCCTATCTTATTTAGAAGAATATCCCTTAGTTTCCTACCTTATTTAGAAGTGTATCCCCTTAGTTATTTTGTACCTTATTTACAAGTCTTTAATTTGATTCTTTATTTTGTATATATAGGATATTGTACAAAGCAATTAAGCATTCAAGAAAATGGAAAAGAAAATTTACCCCAATTTCTTTTAATTTGTCTTTCTTTTTCATAATTTTCTTTTAATTCGTATATGATATCAAAGCAAGGTTGATTCCAACCACCTTGTCTATCCTGGTGATTCATCATTCTTTCTTTACTCTAATCAACCTGGAGAAAGAAAATTTAATGATTATAAAGCACAGAAGCCTGGTTTTAATTCTAAGAAAAATGATTTAATTTATAGTTACTGTAAGAAAATAGGTCATACAGTGGACAAATACTATAGAATTCATGGATTTCCTACTGATTTTAAGTTTACAAAATAGAGAAAATATCAAGTAACTACTCAAGAGCAACAGTTTTGACATTATTAAGGAACAGGTAGGGAGTAATGGTCCAAACATCAGGTCCTTGATGCAGGAAAATATGGGACAACAGCTGGAGCTTCTTCATCAAATCAAGACTGCAAAACAAGATGAAAATACTCCTAAAGCTTCTGCCAGCATGAGTTTTGTAGGAAAAGCTAAGTGTTTCAATTCTTATACATACATAGTTAACATTAACAGTAATTCTTGGAAATTAGATAGTGGAGCTACTCAGCATATGACTCACATTAAATCAATTCTGTCAAATTTCAAAGCTTTACCTAAAGCTCTCATGGTGAGTCTCCCATACTTCATAGAAAGTCAGAGTAACTTATTTAGGAACAGTCTGTGCACTACTAAATCTAGTGTTAGATAATGTTTCATATATACCCTTTTTTAAATTCAATCTCTTATCTATACAGAAATTGTGTAAACAACTCAATAATTATGTGTTATTTACTCCTACTCCTTGTTTCATGTTTTGGGGCCCTTCTCTAAGGAGCCCACTGGAAATTGATAGAGAAAAGAGAGGGCTCATCATACTCAAATTAAGCTAATCAGATCTTCTTTCAAATGCCCCAATCAAGAAAATTGCAAGTCGTAGTTTAGGTTTTAATTCAGATTTTTGTAATAGGATGTTTAATTTTAATTCCGCTTCTAGTTCATGTTCTGCTTTGTTTAATTCCAAAATAAAAGAGAAATTATGGAAATATATATTGAGGCATATGCCTTTGAGTAATATGATAAATGTTCCTTTTCATTCCATTTCTCTTTGTCAGAATTCTGATACTCCTTGTGTGATTTGTCAATGACAAGACAATCCAAACTATCTTTTTCTACTGGTAACATCTCAATAAGAGATATTTTTAAGTTGATACATATTGATACTTGGGGACCATATAAAGAACCAACACATGACGGGTATAAATTCTTTCTTACCATTGTGGATGATTTTAGAAGAAGAACGTGGACCTTTTTGTTAAGCAATAAGTCAAATGCTTTCACAATCCTCAAATCCTTCTTAACTATGGTCGAAAGACAATTTCAAACCAAGGTCAAAATAGTAAGATCTGACAATGCTCTTGAGTTAGGAAGTGGAACAATACAGTCAGAATATTTTATTTCTAAATGGATTCAACACCAAACTTTATGTGTATCTACTCCACAACAAAATGGTGTGGTAGAAAGAAAATGTAAACATTTGCTAAAAACATCTAGGGCTCTTTTATTCCGGTCATAGATGCCCATTCAATATTGGGGTGAATGTATTTTGGATACAGCCTAACTAATCGATAGGTTTCCTTCAAAAATCCTTAACAATAAAACACCCTTTGAGGTACTTTTCAATACCATACCTAACTATTCTAATCTCAAATGTTTTGGATGCTTATGCTTTATCTTTACTTTATCTTCTCAAAGGCCTAAGTTGTCACCAAGGGTCACTGCTTGTGTCTTTTTAGGATATACATATCGAAAGAAAGGTTACAAAGTTTTAGTTCTTGATACTAAGAAAATCATTATTTCTAGATATGTTGTGTTTCATGAAAATGTCTTTCCTTTTGCTTCTTCAAAATCCAATGATTCCTACTTTCAAGTCTATACATCAATCCTAACTACTGATTCTGATGATAATACTTACACTAATCAGAGCATCCTATCTCCCTCATCTAACACTTCGACTTTGCCTCATGCACCTACTATTGTGGAACAAGTTCAATATTCTACTCCTTCTACTATCATGAATTAGGTACAATCTCGTGTTCTTTCTACTATCATGGACCAGATACATCCTCCTGTCCTTCCACAAATAATATTTCCTCACTCAAGAGATAAAATCGAGAACACAAGATTCCTAGTCATCTAGAAGACTATATTTACAATTTTGTGCATCTAGCTAATGTAAGATCTTCTTATTTCTCATCTCTTATTTCTGTCGTTTCTTTTTCTGTCACAAATCTATCTTACAACAATCAACATATGCTGAATTCTTTGTCTAATATTCAAGAACTTACAAATTATAATCAAGATATGTTGCATAAGGGTTGGAAAGAAGTTATGGACAAAGAACTTCGGTTCCTTGAATGGAACAACACTTGGGACGTGGTCCAACTACCTCCCAAAAAAAAGGTTTTATCTTATAAGTAGGTTTACAAAGTCAAACAACATAGCGATGGCAGCATTAAAAGGTTAAAGCTATATGAGTAATCAGAGGAGACATACAAAGGGAAGGGATTGATTTTAATAAGACTTTTCTCCAGTTGTCAAAATAACTACTATTCGATGTCTTCTAGCTACAGCTGTCAAAGGAGGTTGGGGGCTCTATCAATTAGATGTTAATAATGCATTTTTACATGGAGATCTCTATGAGAAAGTCTACATGAAGTTCCCTGATAGGACTGTTCCACCATCCCCATCTCATGTTTGCAAGCTTAAGAAGTCTATAGACTACGCCAGGCCTCTAGGCAATGGTATTCAAATCTCACAACTGCCCTTAATTTTAAAGGGTTCACTCATTCTCTTAATGATTATTCTTTATTTATAAAGAAATATGACTCATCTATTTCAATAGTAGAAGTATATATCGATGACATTGTTTTAATAAGTAATGACAATACAGAATTACCCGCATTGAAGTTATTTCTATATGAAGAGTTTAGAATAAAGGATTTGGGAGATTTACACTTTTTCATGGGCATGGAGGTATTGAGGGAACCTCATGGAATCATACTTTCACAATGAAATTTTACAGTTGATCTCCTAAAGGAATTTGATGTCACACATATATCACATGTTTTATCTCCTCTTAATCTTACAGTAAAGCTGTGTTTAAATGATAGAAATGTTATTCTGAATTCCACTGTATATAGACATCTCCTTGATAAGTTAAATTATCTTACTCACACAAGGCCAAATCTTTCCTTCACTATTCAACATCTTAGCCAATTCATGCAACATCATAGTCTACCTTATCTCACTGCCACATTACATATTCTTCATTACTTGTTCAAGGAACCAGGTTTGGGACTTTTTCTCAATGTCTCTTCTTCTTTTGAGTTTCTTGCCTTTTGTGATTCGAATTGGAGAATATGTCCAAATTCAATAAAATCCATTAGTGGATTTTATATATCACTTGGGGGCTGTCCAATCTATTGAAAGTCAAAGAAGCAAACATTTATTTCTCTTAGCTCCGTTGAGGCTGAGTATCGTTCTGTGAGGTGCGTGGTTACTGAGCTCACATGGTTGGTTCGTCTCTTCCAAGGATCCAATAAGTCCAATATTTATTCCTTTAGATATGTCAATTGGGAAAATACGTCCATAGTAACTATGATGGATATATCATATTCGAAAACTAGCAGTGCTATCTGTCAGTCCTCCAGGGCCCAAATAACTTAATTTTCTCTCATGAAATATTTTTGTTAATAGATTATTTCAATCTAAAACTTGAGATAATGGGTGTAAACCGAAAAAGGATTCATAAGTAGTTGTTAATGGAGTTGAGATTACCAAATTCCAAGATCACTCCATTCCAATATCATTACATGTGCCTCTTCATTCGGATAGTCGAGCAGCAATACATATTGCTAAGAACTCCGTGTTTCATGAAAGATACAAAGCATGTTGAGATTGATTGTCATTTCATTCGACAAAAGTTTTTAGATGGACTTATTTCACTTTCATTTGTTCCATCTTCCTCTCAATTAGTTGATCTATTCATAAAATCACTCACTGGTCCTCTTCATCACAGTGTTTGGGGCAAGTTGGGTGTTCGTTCGTCCCCTCCAACTTGAGGAGACATGTTGGAATAATATTGTATTTTGTTCATTGGACCGATTTGGTTCATCCATTTCATTCACCTGTTTCATTATTCGTCTGCTACAACCTCAACATTATCCGATGATGGAATACATGACTTAGGCCTGATTTAATGATGATGATTTCGTCCAACTTCAGCAGATCATTGTACATATTATTTTATGCACATATTATTTTATTCCTTTTGTGCACCCAAGGTAAATCTTTTATTTCCTACCTTATTTAAAAGTCTTTTGTTTCCTACCTTATTTAGAATAATATCCCCTTAGTTTCCTACCTTATTTAGAAGTGTATCTCCGTAGTTATTTTGTACCTTATTTAGGAGTTTTAAATATGATTCTTTACTTGGGTATATAGGATATTGTACAAATCAATTAAGCATTCAAGAAAACGGAAAAGAAAATTTACCCTAATTTTTTTTGTCTTTCTTTTCCATAATTTTCTTTCAATTCTTACAATATTCAAGCAGTAATTTAAGAAAAAAAATACAATGTTGTGGAAATATTTGTCTAAAATCTAATGCATAATTGATTTATAGGAATATCTATTATTATGAGAATTTAAATTTGATATTTTGATCGGTTAGACTTGTGGGTGGATCGAGTCTTTGATATTGATCTTTTAATATTTTATTATTTACGAGGTTTATATTTATATGACATAAAAAGTAATGTATTTTTTCAAATAAGAACTTTTTTTATGACAAATCTTGTATTGTGATTTTGTAAGAGAAAAGTCACAAGTTGAATGACTTTATGAAATAACTAGTGAATTTATTCACGCTTGGCGCGGTCTTATAAAATATGTAAGATATCAATAATTTTATTGATATAAATGAGTTTTTATAGAAAAAAAATTGGGTAGTAATCATATATCAGATTTTCAGTAATAAGTTGCTATTTAATAAATATAATAAACAGCGAAAAATATATTCTAATAACTTAAATGACTAATGTGATCTACAAAGTCTTATAATGGATCTATTTACATGACTACAATACGGAACACCAAATAATGCTATGAACATGATTATTAATTGTTTTAGGAATTATGACAATAAAAAATTGTGAAAGTAATGAAATAAAGACCATTAAGCTTTACATTACTTTAAGGAAATGTCTTTTAAATTTCTTAACTTGAATATTTAATATACTGTACTTAAAAGATTTAAAAGAGTGAATATTTTAGCTTTATAATAAAGCACACAAATGAAAAAAATAAATAGAGAGAACTCCCCAAAAGGAGAAAAAAATACATTATTGAATTTCTTGGTCAAAGAGATGTGTTATACTATTTTATATATTCTTAGCTTTATAAGTATTATAGATTAATTGTTTAGTTAGATATAAATAAGATACACTGACATGTAAATATTTACCTATTAACGATTATTTTTTATAACAATTTGGTGCGTTAAATATTACACTTTGAATCTCGAAACTCTTTTATATGTGAAGAGCATTTTCAAAACATGTACTTATATCATTAACTTTAAATAGGTACAACTTCTTTTATATGAGAAAGAATTCTCAAAAGAAGTGGTTATGTCATTAACATTAAATAGGTACATATTTGGATAATCTAGATGTTCAATAATTATAATTTTAGTTGAGATGTTTAGGTTAAATCGACATGCAACTTTAAAAGGTGAGAAGTGACTTAAGCCTAAAGATACGGATACATATGATCCTTTATGCCAATCCTCTTTTCCTTTTCAATTTCATATCCAAATTCTTAAATTCAATTTTTTTTCATGTCACGCGTTTGCCTTTAGGCTCTAACAATTTCTATACAAAATAATTTGTGAAACATGACAAAAACAATATTAATTTCAATATTACAATAATAAAATATCTACATACTCTACCGATATTATGTAATAATTAAGAAAATATCTATTCATCTCTTTCAAAAAGGAAATAAAATAATAGAAAATATTATATTCACAAAGTGGAAAAAGAAGGAAAAAGCAATTATTAACTACATTTCAAGAAAGGAAAAAGTTGACGAAAAAATTATATATGTAAAGAAAGAAATTATGATTTTATAAAATAAATTAGTTCATCTTTAACTTTTAGTGATCAATAATTAAGATGAAACACTCATCAACAATTAAAGAATTATTTTACACTATTACATACAAATAACATAAATTGTTTAATTAAAATAACATTAAAAAACAAAAAGAAACTGAACTATTCACATAAAAATAGGAAAATCCCGATCCGTTTTCCTTCATCTTTTACTGAATATTTAAATACTCACTACGTTCTATCAAAATTTACAAAAAAAAATTCTTTTTGAAATTATACATACAAAAAAGTAATCAATGAGCAAGAAGTAATTCAAACTATATATAACTCTATCAAAACTTCTTGAGCACTCTTTCTTGCCTTCTTGATGTATCATAATACCCTATAAACTAAATGTTATCAAACAATAAAAGATGAAAAGAAAGATTTTGAGCAAGAATTTTTTTTCTGTCTTTGCGTTATTTTTTTCTTTCACAATTTAGCTAATTTAGAGGAGACTATAGTGATAAAGAGGAGAAAGAATAACTTTGAATGAGAATTTTCATGACACAAAATATGAATTTATATAGATAAAATAGAGGAATATCATAAGGCATCATAAATTTACAAATTAAATTTTAGGGTTATGAAGATTAAAAAATGAGAGTTATGAATATCATTAAGAGTATAAATTAAAGAGGTTTGAGTTATGAATAGATTTATAATTAAATACATTAAATAAAAAAATTCAAACATTAGTAGATACTGTCATTTTTGTACAGTTATAATTAGGATTAAAAGGACATAAATTAGAACATATATATATATACATACATATATATATATATACATACATATATATATATATATATATATATATATATATATATATATATATATATATATATATATTGACTTTTGAGTTTTCTTTAAATACATAAATATTAAAATAAGGAGAAATTCAATTAATGTCCCAAAAAATAAATAACATTTTATTTGTTTACATAGCACACAAATGAGAAAAGTTTAATAACATTGATGATGGAAGTTATTTAATATGACTATCTTTAATATTGTGTATAAATGTTAAGGTGAATTTTTAATTTTTTAAAATTAAAGAATGGCCAAAAAAATCACAAAAAGGATAAATAGGTTTGGAGGCCTCTAAGGCATGCCACATAGGATTGACTAAAACTCTCCTTTATATATATATATATATATATATATATATATATATATATATATATATATATATATATATATATATATACTAGTGAAATAGTCTGCGCTTTGCGCGATTCGTAAGAGAAAGAATTCAAGAATATTCATTAAAAACCCTCTTAGATTAAAATTGAATGTAATTAATTACATTCCAATACCGTTACAATTTAAAAATAAACTAAGCAATTAACGTTAAATAAAAAAAATACTTCACTAAAAAGCTAGGGTATTCATTTCTAGAGTAATAATTTTCCAACCTATAACTCATTCGATAATATTATTGATTTTTCTTCGTTTTTATGGTACAAAAGAGAAGAAAATACTTTGTCCCATATTAATTGATTTTTTTTACACACATTTTAAGAAATTTTAAATAGGAAGGTAATTATTCTCCCTTTTAAAAAATATTTTGCAAGCTTTATAAACAAGTGTGAACACTTACAAAAAAGAATTAACTGTAAGATAATAGAATATGAAAAAAAATTATTAATACTTTCTTGATTTAATAAAGTGACCGACTAACTAATATGAACAACTACTTTTAGTAAAATGGCCAACTAATATGGGACATATGAAATACTCATGGTCTCCTTTTATTTTCTCTTGTTCCATCTTGATACTTTTTGCATGGTTCCTTTGTTATTGTCAAATAATATAAATTTTGATCGATATTTTAAGATGTATTTTTTAATCAAATTAAAAAACAAAAATTGCAATATATAGTACTTTTCATATAGTTTTTGAGTATTCAAATTTTAATTTTAAAAATATAGATTAAACTAATCAAATTTAGCTTTAAAAATTAGTTAAATTAACTCAAAAAATGAAGCATGTACTTAAAAAATGGAGGGAGTATATCAATTTGTAATTCTCATTATAATATCAATAAGAGCAAAATTCTAATTTATTAATTATTTCACCGTGAATCTTATCACCTCCTTTGATACTAAATATGGCTCTGGGATATGATCATTTATAAACTCTTTCAAATCAAATTTGTATTTTTTTTCAATTCTATCACATAATTCATAAGTCGCATTTTCATTAATGTTGTCTATCATCATGCTAATTTTGTAGTGATATTCTCACAATTTTTTTTTTTTTGACAAATGCTAATTAGTATCACTAAAGAAAACAAAAACTTCATATTAAAAGATTACAAAAGTATATATCATGCAATTTCATGATCAAGAATGCAAGTAGAAGGGACCCTCAAGATTATTCAAGAGTAATGATCAAAATTTCATATTATGCTCAAAAATATTTTTATATAACCCATATAAAATAACATAAGCTACAAACTTAATATATAAACTTAATTAATAAAAACGAAAATGATTAGAAAGCTAATAAACTTTTAAAAGATACTATTATACAGTTTTTTAATCCACTTTGTTACTCTAATTTTTGAAAATAATCAACATCGATTCCTTCTTATATAACATCATATGGGAAAGAAAAGAAAGTTAGAAAAAAGAGATTAAAATAAAATGAAAAATAAAGACAAAAACTACCTATAGTTCAATTTTATGCATTTTCTTTTTAAATAAAAGCACTCAATTTGAGTTTTGGCCCCTTCCCTCCCCTTCATTTTATGGATTCATAAGTTTTATTTAAATAAAAATTATCTCAACAATGAAAAATTTAGGAATGCTATGAAATAATAAAATAAATGATTAATAAAAATGCTCCAAATAATTAAATTTTTTTCAAAGAAAATAAAAATAATAATAAACAAATACGGAGCAACTATCTAACTAAATAAAAAAATTGATAAAAAAAATATAAATGTCTTTGATTTTTCGTGAAAATATTTTATATTCATGCTTCTTTCTCCTCTTCACTATGTCCATTTTTTCATTCATCAACCTAACTAAATATCACATCGAAATTGATAAAAAAAAAACAATGTATTAATGTTGATGTATAAATAGAAGCCTGGAGAATATATAATTGAACATTCATGAAAAATAATCAATATTTAGACAGTTTAATCTAAAGGAATGAGGAAGAAAAAAAAGGAGAAAATAGATAAAATGTCATTGAGATATGCCACATTGATTTGTCATTGATATATATATATATATATACTACTTGGGCATGAATAATTCTATAGTTTCACACTTTTTTATGTTGCATCATTCGAGTCTGCGTCTCCTTCTGTTCCTACTTAGAAAATCTGCAAATTACAAACTGTAATATAACCAAAAATAATAAATAAAAATAGGAAAGCAAATATGTCATAGAGATAGAATGCTTATAACTTCTTATTACTATTAAATACATTAGTCATTTTTATATTTGTCATTCATATCTATAATTAAAATCAGATATATAAGTAGCATAAGTTTAAGCAAGAATCTAATGATGAAGATAGAAAAACCACTATATTGCAACAACACAACATTCTGCGGAAATTGAGAGCAAATTTCATATATATGTTAATATATATAATAAAAATAAAAACAGGAGCCAATTATATAACACAATAATGACAAGAGAAAAAAATTAGAGACACAATAAATAAAAATTAATAACTGAAGATGAAAAATATGATTTTGTATTCACCCATTAGTATTGGTACTTACAGAAGATTTAATGTTGATTAATGAGAATATGAAAAAATGTAGGAGGTGAAAAAGTTGTAACTCATATGAAATCATAATGTTAATTGAATGTATGAATTAAAGACATGATTTTGTAAAATAAATTAATTGAAAAAAATGAGAAAGAATGTCCAAAAAAAGGAGAAAAAGTAAAAATGTAAAGGAAGGCCATAGAGAGGTGTCACATAGGCATATCTCTAAATATCAGTTAAATTTGAAACCTCTTATTAAAGTTTCACTCTAGCCCCCCAACGATCTTGAGCCGCCCCTATATATATATATATATATATATATATATATATATATATATATATATATATATATATATATATATATATAGTAAAAATAAAAACAGTAACCAATTATATAACACAATAACGACAAGAGAAAAAAATTAGAGACACAATAAGAAAAAAAATAATAAATGAAGATGGAAAATATGATTTGGTATTCACCCATTAGTATTGGTACTTATAGAAGATTTAATGTTTATTATTGAGAATATGAAAAGATGTAGGAGGTGAAAAAGTTGTAACTCACATGAAATCATAATGTTAATTGAATGTATGAATTAAAGACATGATTTTGTAAAATAAATTAATTGAAAAAAATGAGAAAAAATGTCCAAAAAAAGGAGAAAAAGAAAAAAGTAAAGGAAGGCCATAGAGGGGTGCCACGTAGGCATATCTCTAATCCTCATTTATATATACTAGTTTAGAATAAGTACGTTGTACATGTATTTCATGCTAATCACTAAAATTGTATATAAAAAACTAATAGTTAAAAGGTAGCAATTTACATTAACATAAATAAATTATCAAAAAAAGATTTTAAAATAAATATTATATCTATTTAATAAATGATATAAATAAATATTATATAGTATATAATTAATTTTAAAATTCTAAATATTAATAATATTTTTTTTACTTAATTTATGTAAGAAAAGATTTAATAAATCAATCAACTTTGCTTTGCAATCTCCTTGTAACTCGACCAACAAAAACACCTTATTCTTTACAAAAAAAAAACACCTTATTCTTTCTTCTTAGCCCCCTCTTTTCTCACTTCCCTCACAACAACCTCCACAATCTTTCTTCCACCCCGTCTTTGTTCTTCTCTTTAATCTCTTTTATTTTTTGGTAGATCTGACTAACTTGTATACAAGTCATGGGTTGAAGTACATAATGATAGCTATTTTGTAAAATCAAGTACTTATTTGATAATTCATTATTAAGCATTTTATGCATGATCAACACCATAGAAAAAATTAATTTAGCCACGAGCATCATTAATAATCCATAAATAAATTCAAATGTAATTTTTTTTTTTTTTGATAATTCATTACTAATTTGTTATTAAAAAAAATTATTTTGAGGTGAAATAATATAAAACAAAATTAAAAGTTCTCATTTGTTAGAATAAGTGTAAACAAAAAAAAAATTGGCCCTCAACAAAATATTGTTAGTCTCTTTTACCCTTATAAATTTCACATAAATAGATTGATTTTATTTCTTAATATATATTTATAAATAGACACTTAGTTATTCCCCTAATATGCCAAGAAATTTTGATAATTAAATTCTAAAATCATTCACAAGTACAAATCTTGTATAAGTCCTTTTTCTTCTATCCTTGAGAGTCGTTGTCCCTTTTTAAGAAAATCAACGCAACTTAAAATTTTGATATTTTTTTCAATTGGGCGAAGTGCTCATAATTGTCAGAGGAAATTTTTTCAGCAAAAGTTTATTTGTAGGCCAAAAAGTCCAATCACATTAAATCGAAAAAAATACAATTTTTCAAATAACACTCTTAAGTTATTCTTATAGAAAAAAAAAACTCTACATTATTCTTATAGAAAAAAAAAGAAGATGATAAGATTAGCATAAATACAAATACTTACTAAATTTATTAACATAAAACGGCTTGTAAAGTGAAGTACTCTTACAAAATTAGATAAATATTTAATAAAAAAATCGTAAATCCTATTAAATAGGTAAATACAAACATTTAATTTTTTTCTTAAAAATTTTAAGTAATTTATAAAAGTTGAAAATTTTTCCTCCAAATATGAAAGATAATTTTCAACAAGAAAACAATTACCACAAAAAAACTCTAATTATGAATAAAAAAATTATATCATACACTCACCAAAATAAACTCTTAAATTTGAAAAAAAAAGAACATAAAATTAATCAAAAAATAGTTAACGAATATTATAATATATAAGTACCTCTTGAAATATTAAAGTGTCGTGCATGTATAGGAAGGCCCTCATCATTAGAGTTTCCATTGATGATTCAACAACAAACCCAGTGTATTCCCACATAGTAGGGTTTGTAGGGGGGAGGATAAGATGTACGCAGTTCATACCACTACTTCAGGTGAAGTAGAAAGGCTGTTTTCGATAGACCCCCGGCTCAAGACAAGGAATAATAAATAGATACTTAATAGAACATGGAACAGGATCTCAAGACAAAAATACGCCACCCACAAGGAATAATAAACAAAGAATAGTAAACACATTCATAATAAAGCATACAACAAAGTGTCCTAGCAAGAATAATACATCAACCAAGTAATGTCCAAACCCAACGACTCAAACTGGCACTAGCCTTCTATCCTAATCTACGCCCTCCAGATCTTCCTATCCAGGGTCATGTCCTCAGTGAGCTATAACCGCTCTATGTCCCGCCTAATCACCTCTCTCCAATATTTCTTCGGCCTACCCCTATCCCGCCTAAAACCATCCAAAGAAAGCTTCTCACACCTACGAACCGGGGCATCCGTGCCCCTCCTCATCACATGCCCGAACTATCTCAATCGAACTTCCCACATCTTGTCCTCCACCGAAGCCACTCCAACCTTTTCCCGAATAGTCTCATTTCGAACTCTATCACAACTATTAAACCCACACATCTAACGCAACATCCGCATTTTCGCCACCTTCAATTTTTGAATGGGAGAGTTCTTGAATGGCCAACATTCCGCTCCATACAACATGGCCGGCCGAACTGCCACCCTGTAGAATTTGCCTTTAAGCTTGGGCAGCACCTTTCTATCATACAACACCCCCAAGGCGAGCTTCTACTTCATCCAACCCGCTCCAATACGATGGGAGACATCCTCGTCAATCTCACCATTCCCCTGAATCATGGACCCCAAATACTTGAAACTATCCCTCTTACACACCGTCTGGAAATCCAACCTTACTACCATCTCGTCTTCCTGCCTCACGTCATTAAACTTGCATTCTAAATATTCTGTCTTGCTCCTGCTCAACCTAAACCCTTTAGACTCAAGGGTCCATCTCTACACCTCTAATTTATCATTCACACACCCTTGTGTCTCATCAATCAAAACTACATCATCTGCAAAAAGCATACACTAAGGCACCTCTCCTTGAATACGCTGCATCAACACATCTATCACCAAAGCAAACAAAAACGGGCTAAGAGTGGAACCCTGATGCAACCCCGTCAAGACAGAAAAATGCTCCGAGTCTCCTTCTGTCGTCCTCACCTGAGTCTTAGCTCCATTACACATGTCCTTGATTGCTCTAATATACGCCACCGGTACCCCACTCACCTCCAATCATCTCTAAAGCACCTCCCTAGGGACTTTATCGTATGCCTTTTCCAAGTCGATAAACACCATGTGCAGATCTCTTTTCCTTTCCCTATACTGTTCCACCAGTGTCCGTACCAGGTGAATTACCTCCGTCGTCGAGCGCCCGGGCATAAATCCAAATTGATTTTTTGAGATAGACACTATCCTCCTCAACCTCAACTCGACCACTCTCTCCCAAATCTTCATAGTATGGGTCAGTAACTTAATACCTCTATAGTTATTGAAACTATGAATATCACCCTTATTTTCTTGAAATTAAATTTTCTTTTTTGGGGAAAATGCATTGGCATCTTTATGTTAATTTTATGTATTAGGTTAGATTTAGAAGTTTATATAGGTCAAGCTAAGTATGGTTTACATCTTCGATGTAGTTTGTGAAGTTGTGAATTTTTCGTGAAATGTGGTTTACATCTTTGGTGGGGTTTGCAAGGTTTTGAATTTTCTATGAAACTTTAAAAAATACTTACAATTTTTAGATGATTTAATCCATCCAAATATGAGTTTCAAATTTCCAACATTTACAAAACTTCTTCTTTGGTCCTTGCCAATCTTGATATCTGCTCAACCACAACAGACTCTACAGGAACAATACTAATATAGTTTTTGCGAATAGCTTGCGTTCTCCAATGACTTGCTCATTCCGATGTCCTTGTCCTTTTTTATTTCCTTCATTCTTTCGTTCCTCTCTATTGGGAAAAATGTTGAATTAGTATTACATAAAACAATAAACCGACATGTATTAGATAGGAAAGATTAAGAGAAGTAATGTGCATTTCTAGAAAAAAAACATTATAGTCTGTACGTAATTTGTCTACAGTTCTCTAATTCTTAAGAAAATTAATTTATCTTCATCTCAAAGTATAAACTGATTGGAGAGCTTCGGTAAGATGTTGAGCTTGTTTCCTTTGAAGTGCAAATATCTTTCTTCCTTCTTCATAACTACTTTCAAAAATTGTCTGAGAGATCACATCACAACTCAATTGCTTCCTTACATAGATTGAGGAATATAAATACTTAGAGAATCACAAAGTTTAATGATTCAAATCTAAGTCAAACATTTTACCGTCTTTAGATCCCACTTTATGAAATTTCATTGGATATATCATTCAATTTTAGCACCTCGTAAATAGGCATAGTCTATGAAGAATATAAAGAGAGTTTATTTGTCGCATGAGATGCCAACACCAAGTTTAGTGACTCTACTTACATCATGTGTGTTACGAACTCATCCAAGTTAACATTTTCAATTATCTAGCTTATGTTATTTCTCTAATCCTAAGCTATAGTCTAAACCTGCCTCATGTATAAGCATTGAGCTCAAGTGCCATCTGTACGCATTTCAATATGCATTCCATGTTTTGATTCTAATCCTATCATGGAAAGCGCATTCTATCCTATCACTACATCAAAAATGATCTCTAGAAGCAATTAATTAACGGAGATTGTTTAATTGCTACTAAATATTTTTTTGAGACATTTATCAATGACAAATACATAAGGCTCTCTTTGTAAATATCCCTAAACCCTATAGCGACATTGAATCGAAGTCTTGATATTTAAGATCACGAGCATTCATGATACAGTACTTTACAATATTAAAAATTGACCACAAGAGAACTGTTTAATAGACAAACTAAAGAACATTCAATGCAAATAATAGACTTTCTAGAAGGTTTTGCTTTTGTTTTTTATTACAAACTAAAAGCCTTTAACATATCGCCTTTTGAATAAAATAGATGTGGAGTCCAAATCCTAGCGCTATATTATCGAACCTCCAAACCTCATTATTAGAAAACTTTTTCTTACTTTTCCACGATCATTGTTCTTTTATCCAATCTGTTGATCCTTCACAACTTTAATCCTTCTTTAAGATGATAGTATATGTATAATTATAATAATTCATGTATGCATACTTCACATAATGGTGTAATTATGTCGATAGATTCAAAAATTGAACTTACTTGGTTGGGATGGGATATTCTAAAAAGAATTTCAACAATGTCACCACTATGAAGCACACTATCCGCATAGAGGTAACAACAAGATGCTGAAGGGGTCTCATAGAGAAGTATGTGAGCTAGAGCCACATCTTTAACATGCACATATGCTTAAACTAAACTGGCATATGTTTTACCTGATGCAGTCTAGTACTTGAGGACGTGAAGATTGATCAATTATGTATCGAACCTGCAGATCTCACTGCAAAATGGTAAAAAGGTTACAGGAAATATTATCCAAGTAAAGCATGTCAATGTACCATCATAACTTTAAGCAGGATGGTCCTTCTTGTTTTTGCTATCTCACTTGTGGTCCCTCAACGAAAATTCCTGTATAGTGTGTGCAACCAAATTTATCAAGAAACAGATAGTTACTGCTCCTGTAATTTGCTTAAATTTAGCAGAAGAAATTTTACAAAATCAAAGCATCAACACTCAATTCATTCAATAACTCAAACTGATTTGATAGAGAAGAGAACAACAATCCCCAAATCAATCTACAAAGTTCAATCGACTTAAACTGTAAACACTTTTAACATTCAAAATCATAAGTTGCAGTATGAAGAAATAGAAGCAGTAGCATATCGGTAATACCAACAACAAAAACGAACATGATCTACGCTCATCATCATCTTTGGTTGCTTTTGAAAAAGTTTTGTATAAATATAAAAAAAAAATTATAGAGTTTTAGTCGGACTATGCCGCAGCTAATCAGATTTTAACCTAATTTGAATTCTTCGTGTCTTTAATCTACTCCTATTGAAATTTAATTCAAATATATGTTAGGACTTTTTCCATTTATTCTTTTTATATATTTAATATAATAATTTATTTTTTTTAAAAAAGAGAAAGGACAATTATATGTAGTTTAAATAGAATATGCAAAAAGACAATTTTGTCTAAAGGAGAAATTTTTAATGAAGGGCAAAAAGTTCAAACGTGATTTATAAGACCATTCACACTTTTAATATAACTAGTTTAGCCGCACGTGCCTCGCACGTGTAACATTTGATTATTTAAAATTAAATAATTTTATTTATTATGAAATTTTTTAATAAAGTGCAAAAAAGTTAAATCACTTTTCAAAGATCCTTCACACTTTAATATAATAATGTACATATAAACATATATTGTAGTGTAAGAACATATACATTTTACCACCAGAAGTTTAAGTGGTTGATAGATCATCACTTTTCATTTTTCATACACTACCCGTGCTCTATCATCACTTTTGCATTTGTCATACACTACCTATTTCCCTTGCTGCTAGATACTAAGTGAGACACATCAATTTGAATCATATTTGTAGTATGATTATTTTTCTCTTTTTTTTTTCTATATTTAGAACCCTTCCTTATTTTTAAAGTTAAATCATTACAAAATTATTGTTTACATTGTTATTACGTACTTAAAACTTTTAAAAAGTTGATACTTCTTAAATTTTTATAATTATTCTAATCTTGTATATTTATTTCAAGATTTTTCAAATTCTTAAAATCAAATTTAGTTGATTTAGAATTCTTAAACTAATGAAAAAATATTTATTTATCATTAATTCTGATGACTTTTAATAAGGAAAGATTTTACCATAAATATATTTAATTAATTTTCAGTTCTTAAATATTAGAAAAATAGTGAAAAGATGATTTTGTTTAAAATAAAGACTTTTAATGAAAGACAAAGTTCGAACAACATTTCTGAGGTACTTTACACTTTTAATATAGTATAGAAGTATAGCATAGATATAGATTATAATTAGAAATAGTTTAGGGTCCGCGCCTCGTATATATATAGGAAATTGTCAAATAATATTTACTTAATAAATTTTAAAGTCCTATATAGAAAAAAGAGTCAGAAATATACCTTCCCAATTTATAAGCCCAAAACTTATGTCAAATAATATTTACTTAATAAATTTTAAAGTCCTATTTAGCGAAAAAAGTCAGAAATATATCTAAACTTTGATAAAATTTATTATAACATACCTCAACTTTATGGGATCTTATAACTCTCCTCGACTATTTATTGATTTCCATATTTCTGCGGCATATAAGAACGACGAAGAAAATAAAAGAAGTGAAAAAAAGAACGACTAAAAAAATAAAAGAAGTGAAGAAACAAAGCAAAAATAGAGAAGAAAGTTGTTGTATTGTCAAAATATGATCTTTTTCCCTAACACATGATCTCAATAACTAGTATATTGTAAAGTATTGAGAAACAAAGTTCAAACAGCAATTTGAAAGTACAAAAAAAACATATAGAATAATAACCCAAATCAAGAGCTAGAACTCTATTTCTAGTCGAACAAACCCCAAATTCGAAGCTGTCATTATACGTTTAAAGTCTTATATTTATATAAGGTAAACTTTTTTAATCATATATTTTAGAAGTCTCTTTTTTATACATTCAAGTAAATAAAAAAATCTATCAATGTTAATTCTCCATGAATTTAATTAAATAATAATTATATTATGTATTTAAAAATTTAGTATTTCTTAAATTTTCTTATTCTAACGTTTTTATATTTCTTTCTAGATTTTTCAGATCTTTTTAAAATCAAATTTAGTTGATTTAGAATTTTTAAACTAATGAAAGAAGTATTAATTGTCATTTGTAAAAAGTTCTAGACATATATTGATTGATTGATTTCACATAGTTGAGTAACCTTTTAAGATATTTACTCCCCCATAACCTACTTACAAAAAATGTTTAAGCTACTATGTAACCTACCAAATGTGATTGGACATTATTAATTGGGTTTTTATTATTTTGGATATAGTTAATAAATTTACCTGTCATTACAATAAAAAAACAAAAATGAAATTACAGCTGGTATCACAATAAATGTTGTATGGAGTAACAATAACGTAAGTATTCAACTTTGAAAGAATGTCTTTGATGATAGGCGAATTTACGTGCCTATATCAATATATTTTGCCCATATTTTAGCCTAGTTTTGAGAACTAAATATCTATTTCATGCACTTTTAGTCCTTTTTCCTGTAAATGAGCTAACAAACATGATTAGTAAAGTTTCAGGTATAAATGATGCAAAATACAGCATTTTATGTCTTACTTGACGCAAAAGAAAGCTCACGAACGAAGTGGAAAGGAGCTGGACGCCTAAAGGACCAAATCTGCTGCATGGAAAATCTGTCCCGGGCTAAAACACAATTCTGAAGACTTTGGGGACTTACAGATACAAAGCTGGATTTTTACAAAGATACATTAACCTAGTACAATTAGGTTCTGTATTTCATTAGTTTATTTGGATTATGATATTGTAACCTTACCCTAGTACATTTGGGTCAAGGATTTCATTAGTATATTAGGATTTGGTTATTTATTTCATTAGCATAGTAGGAGTAGGATAGGAGTATTATAAATACCCTATCATGCTAGAGATTTTTAATTAACTCCTCCCTTAGTGGAGAGAACCATTCATTCTTCAACAATTCACTCATCATCTAACAATCTTTCAATTCTTCACTTAATTCAACAATTAATTTTCTTCCATCCCTCTCATCTTCCACCACAAACACTTCTAATCTACTCTTCTATTCTTAAATTCCACAACAAGAGAATCGTTACTTGCTAGGGAATCACCAAAACCACACGCCTATCACCTACTTCTCACGCCATCAACCATGCAAATCGTGATATCCTTCGCATTCATGGGTAACTAAACCTCTTAGTTGGGGTTATGGAAGCCGAATGAGTTACTATCTATTGCTGTGAGTTTGTGAGTTCAAGACACGTATATTGCTTATATCATTATTCTCTTCATCTTAATCTACATTCTTTGCGGTTGCAAACGCAAGAATACGCCAGTCTAACATTTAACTTGTTCGCGAGAAAGGTTATTTGTCTGGAAAAGAGATAATGTCAAGGTAGTAGGACACCCTTTCCTATTAAAAAGCTAGTGCCGTAACTGGACTAACCTCTTGGAGAATTCGTACCATTAGACACGCTTTAAGCTCGAGAGAGTTAAAGTGAAATAGTCCTTGTTTAGGTCGAGAGACGCTTGGATTTACCATCGACTACAATTCTCTATAAGCAATTGCATGTCAAGACTCTACACACTCATAGCCAATAGAGACATATACCTCAGAAGGTGGACATAACCCCAACGCTTCAATTCTCATTGTTTCACAACCTACGAAATACTCTCTTTTTACTTTGCTATTTTCAGCTTTTATTTTATTGTTTTGGTTACTTATTACAATCCCCCCTTCTTACGAGACTTGCACCAAAAGTCTATTAATTTTGCTTACTTGTTAGCCAAGCTATTCCCTGTGGGATCGACACCCAACCCAGGTTGGGTTCTATATTTGCTAACGACCGCTTTACACTCCCACGAGAGCTGTAGATTGAGCGTTATCAAAAATTGACGCCGTTGCCGGGGAATACGAGTGTCAATCAAGTTCGTGATAATTACTAGACCCTTTGGTCAAAGATTCTCGTACTTTTACATTTAGTTTCTGTTTTTGTTTATTGCAGGTTTTTACTTTAGTGCATGCCCCATACTAGAAGTTCTGGTAAACCGTTATTACCAATCAATCCTGAACCACAACGAATTAGAAGAATGGAAGCACAAGCTGAAATCGACAGGATGGCTGCTCAACACGAGCAGGCGAGATTAGCCGCTCTTGCTGCCGCCCAAGTACACCAGCAAAATATTGATAATCCTGGGCGAGAAACTAATCCTGACGATGAAGATTTAGGTGATGACGAGTTGATAAACCCAAGGCATGTTGCTGAAACTACAACACCTGCCAACAGAAGAGGTCGACAAGCTCGGTATAGGTATGATCGCCAACCTTTGCAGCCAGCTTTCGACGATGATGATGATGATCTTGATGGTGCCGGAGCCACTGGAGCTATAATTCCACCACCATTAGCGCTCGGAGCCAAGTTCAACATCACAAGCACCATGATTCAGTTATTGCAACTCAAGGGATTATTTGGTGGACTAGCAGGCGACGATCCGAATATGCATCTCATCAACTTTATTTCTACATGCAAGTCTTTTGACAATCCTGGTGTTGGTCAAAATGTTATTCGATTATGTCTATTTCCATTATCTCTGTCTGGGGAGGCAACTCTATGGTTGAATGGGCTGACTCCTGATTCTATTACAAATTGGAGGCAATTGAGAGACGCTTTCCTAGAAAGATTTTTTCCGCCATCCAAAAGAGCACAATTGAGAGATGAAATCAGCAACTTCCGCCAGCTTCCCACTGAAGCTCTTCATGAAACATGGGAGAGGTTCAAGACAAAGCTAGCGAGGTGCCCAAACCATCACATGACCAATGTTCACCTAATGGAGATCTTGTATAGAGCCTTGAATTCAATAACTAAACCAGTGGTGGATAGTGCAGCTGGAGGTTCTTTCATGGACCTCACCTTTGGTCAAGCAAGCAATATGCTAGATCGCATGACGAAACAAAGTAGAGTTTGGCATACCAGGGATTCTGAGGTAGCAAGCCCCACTTTATCTATTGGCATGACTGCAGACCAAAGAAGAAGAGAAGAAGAACGTGATCAAGACATGGCGCACATGAAAACACAAATGGATCTTCTGACAAAGCATTTATTATCAGGGAAGACCGAAAAAGTGAAAGCTGTGATGCTAAAAGGAAGAGACGAATTTGATTCTGAAGAGGAGGCCAACTACTTGAATAATCAGGGGGGTTTTCGTGGGAATGCCCAAGGAAACCAAGGTCGGAACTATTATGATAAATCTGGAAGCAAATACCAAGGTAGTTGGAAGAAAAACAATGAAAAGAGTGGTTTGTACATTCCCCCTGGTAAATGTGACACCACCACATCTAACTCTATGGAAGACATGATGGCTAAGTTATTGAAAGGAGTGGAAGCAACGAGCGCAGGAGTTAAGGAGGTGATTGATGATTTGTCCTCCATGAAGCAACTAGTTGATTCTCATTCCACTTCTATCAGGCAAATAGAGCAGCAATTGAGCCAACTTTCAGCAGCATTCAATCAAAGAAAGGCTGGCACCTTACCAAGCGATACTGTGCAAAACCCAAAGAATGATGGGTCATGCATGGCCATCACTACCAGAAGTGGTAAGGTGCTGGAAACTTCAGCAAAAGGCAAGCAAGTGGTTGACGTAGCAGCAGACATTGACGCCACATCTAGTGACGTTACAAGAGAAGAAGCCGCAACAACTACTTCAAACGTCAAGGATGTTTTACCTAGTGACAGGCAGCCAGAAAAAAATGATAAACGGAAGCAAGAGGAGAAGAAAGCCATGGAGAGAACACTTCCATACCCACCACCACCTTTTCCACAAAGATTGAAGAAGGCGGCCGATGACACTAAGTTCAGCAAATTCATGACTATGCTCAAGCAGCTGACCATTAATGTCCCATTGGTAGAGGCACTTGAACAAATGCCTGGGTATGCAAAGTTTATGAAAGATCTTTTGAATAAGAAGAGGGCAGCAAGTTATGAGCTGAAAGAAGATGTGCATCATTGTAGTGCAATTGCTACCCGATCGATAGCTCAGAAGAAGGCCGACCCCGGAGCTTTCACTATTCCTTGCACCGTCGGATCTTTGGACTTTGCTAAAGCATTGTGTGACTTAGGAGCCAGCATCAACTTGATGCCATTATCGATCTACAATAAGTTGGGGTTAGGAGATCCTACACCAACTAATATGAGGCTTGTTATGGCGGATAGGTCGGTAAAACGACCGGTTGGTATTCTATGCAATGTCTTGGTGAAGGTATCTTCATTCATATTTCCAGCAGACTTTGTCATCTTGGATTGTGAAGCAGATTCAGAGGTTTCCATAATCTTGGGATGCCCTTTCCTTGCTACGGGAAGTGTGCTCATAGATTTGAGAGCTAATGAGCTTTCATTCCGAATAAATGACGAAGTGGTTCGCTTTGATGTTTGCAAATCAATGAAACAACCCAAAGATCTGAGTGTATTTTCTGTGGCTGATGTTGTCTTTGATGATGAGAACGAGTTACTTGCAGAAGAGCGAATTCTTGATGATCCTTTGGAGGTTTCGCTCATGAAAGGAGAGAATGATGATGCTGAAATTTCTGAAGATGATATTTGTGCTCTATCGGGATTAGGGACATATCGCTATACCCCCAAGAAGCTGGATCTTGATCTCAAGAATCGACCCACACCACCAGCTAAGCCATCTATTGAAGAACCACCCACGTTAATATTGAAGGAGCTGCCAAGCCATTTGAAGTACGCCTTCTTAGGAAGCGGAAACACTCTTCCAGTCATTGTAGCAGCCGATTTGGGTGAGCAACAAGTTGCAGCTCTTATTGCAATCTTACGCAAGTATATTAGAGCTATTGGATGGACCATTGCGGATATTATTGGTATTCCACCTGGGATTTGCACACATAAAATTCAGCTTCAAGAAAAGTGCACACCCACCATTGAAAATCAAAGGCGATTAAACCCACCAATGCAAGAAGTGGTGAAGAAGGAGATTATCAAGTGGTTAGACGCAGGAGTTGTATACCCTATTTTTGATAGTACATGGGTAAGCCCAGTACAATGTGTTCCCAAGAAAGGAGGTATGACGGTGGTTGCGAATGCAAAGAATGATCTTATTCCACTCAGGCCCGTTACTGGATAGAGAGTATGCATGGACTACCGCAAGCTGAATTCTTGGATGCTCAAGGATCACTTCCCCATGCCATTTATGGACTAAATGCTAGATCGATTAGCGGGGAAAGGATGGTTTTGCTTCTTGGATGGTTATTCAGGTTATAATCAGATTTGTATTGCTCCCGAAGACCAAGAGAAGACAACGTTCACATGCCCATATGGTACGTTTGCCTTCAAACGTATGCCATTCGGGTTATGTAACGCACCAGCCACCTTTCAACGTTGTATGATGTCTATTTTCTCCGATATGGTAGAAGACACTTTGGAGGTATTTATGGATGACTTTTCAGTTGTTGGTGAGTCTTTTGAAGCGTGTTTGGCAAACTTGAGCTTGGCATTGCAAAGATGTGTAGAGTTCAACCTTGTGCTGAATTGGGAGAAGTGCCACTTCATGGTAAAAGAAGGAATAGTTCTTGGGCACAAGATCTCCGAAAGAGTAATAGAGGTTGATCGCGCCAAAATCGAGGTAATAGAGAAGCTACCGCCTCCAATTTCGGTGAAGGGAGTTCGTAGTTTTCTTGGCCATGCTGGGTTTTATCGTAGATTCATCAAAGACTTCTCCAAAATTTCTAGTCCATTGTGCAAACTATTGGAGAAATATGCGAAGTTTGACTTTAATAATGATTGCTTAAAGGCATTCGAATGCCTTAAAGGAAAACTCATTGAAGCCCCTATCATGGTAGCACCAGATTGGACGCTCCCATTTGAAGTCATGTGTGATGCTAGTGGTGTAGCCGTTGGTGCTGTTCTTGGGCAGAGAAAGGAGAAATTGTTTCATCCTATCTATTATGCGAGTAAGGTCCTAAATGAAGCCCAAAGAAACTACACCGTTACTGAACAAGAGCTCCTAGCGGTTGTGTATGCATTTGAGAAGTTTTGTGCCTATCTACTGGGTACTAAGGTGATCGTTCATACAGACCATGCAGCTCTTAGGTATCTAATGACGAAGAAGGATGCAAAACCAAGGCTGATTCGATGGGTGTTGCTGCTGCAAGAGTTTGATTTCGAAGTCAAAGATAGAAGGGGTTGCGAGAACCAAGTGGCTGATCACCTATCTAGACTTGAGAATGAGTATGTGGCGCAACCAGAAAATCAGATTGATGATGCATTCCCTGACGAGGAGATACTAGCGACAACAATGAAGAAATTACCATGGTATGCCGACTTTGCAAATTTCGTGGTGAGTAATGTGTTACCTTCCAATTTATCTTACCACCAGAGGAGGAAGTTTATGCATGACGTTCAGCACTACTATTAGGATGAGCCTTATTTGTTTCGAAGATGCGCGGATGGTATCATTCGTCGATGTATATCCCATGAAGAAGTGCCTACTATATTGAAAGCATGCCACACTTCGCAAGTTGGAGGACATCATGCAGGAAATCGAACGGCAAGGAAAGTCTTGCAAAGTGGTTATTATTGGCCTACAATATTCAGAGATGCACACGACTATGTGAGAAGGTGTAACCAATGCCAACGTCAAGGTGCTATTTCAAAACACCATGAAATGCCCATGTCCAAAATTCTGGAGGTAGAACTCTTCGATGTGTGGGGTATTGATTTCATGGGACCATTCGTGAATTCGTTTGGAATGAAGTACATCTTGGTTGCTGTGGATTATGTGTCAAAATGGGTTGAAGCTGTAGCATTGGCCGACAACGAAGGAAAGCGTGTTATAGCGTTTCTAAAGAAGAATATCTTCTCTCGCTTTGGAGTACCTCGTACTATCATAAGTGATGGAGGATCTCACTTTTGCAACAAGCTATTCAAATCTGTATTGGCCAAGTATGGAGTCAAGCAACACAAGGTAGCTACGCCTTATCATCCCCAAACCAGTGGACAAGTTGAGGTTTCCAACCGCGAGATCAAGCAAATCCTTGCCAAGACGGTTAATGCGAGTAGGAAGGACTGGTCTCGAAAGCTAGATAATGCACTATGGGCGTATAGGACTGCATTCAAGACACCCATTGGCATGTCACCTTATCAGCTAGTTTATGGGAAGGCTTGTCATCTACCCATCGAGCTTGAATACAAGGCATTGTGGGCATTGAAGCACTTGAACTTGAATTGGGAAGATGTGAAGAATCTGAGGTTGGAGCAGCTGAACGAACTAGATGAATTTCGTCTCCATGCATATGAAAGATCAGATTTATCAAGGAGCGGATGAAGAAGTATCATGATCAGCGGATTGTTCGACGAAATTTCAAAAAAGGTGACATGGTACTACTCTTCAACTCCAGATTTAAGATCTTCCCAGGTAAGTTAAAATCGAAATGGTCTGGTCCATTTAAAGTCATCCAAGTCTACTCGTCTGGAGTAGTCGAATTGGAAAACAATGAGGGTGTTATCTTCAAAGTGAATGGCCAACGTGTCAAGCCATATATCGGTCCTCTTGACTCGATGAATGACATGTCCATCACTTATCTCGATGAAGTCTAAGTACTCGAGATTACTATGTCGAGCCACGACAATAAATAAGGCGCTAGATGGGAGGCAACCCATCGTTTTATCATTTTATTGTTTTATTGTTTTGTCGTTTTATCGTTTCGTCGTTTTCGTATTTTTTCTTTTTGATAAATGAAAATCCAAAAATAAGAGTCATGCCACGACCAAAACTAAGGCGCTTGGTGGGAGGCAACCCATCGTACTAATCTTTTTCATTTTGTTTTGAGCTAATATAGGTGCAAGAAGTATGCAACGAGGAGATTGATCTCATTGACGATTTGGACGCATTGTATGGTAAAGTCGGTAAGTTAGGAATGGTGATGCATAAGGCTATGAATTGAGCCTTTCTCACGTCATAATAGGCTTCGAAGAAGGCTAGGCCTTGGTAAAAATAGGCCACGAACGATGCACAACCTATTCTATAGCCTAAGGACTCGGAATCTAGTGTGCTATATACTATGCGCCGCCTATTCCTAGGTATGCTTTTAACTATGCGCCGCCTATGCTATGGCATTTGGTCTCAGTATCTCATGTGCCATAGACTATGCGGCGCATATGTCTACAAATGCCATAGACTATGCGGCGCATATGTCCCATTATGCTATAGACAATGCGCCGCATATGTCATTGATATGCCGAGAGATATGCGCCGCATATGTGGTGATCTTGTCCCCAAATCCGATTGTAAATGGGTCATAACCCGACCCATACTCTTCCTATATAAAGGGGACTTGGTTTTATAACACAACCACATTAGAAACAACCCTAAAGGCGCCGCATAACACTCCAAATCCTCTCAAAATTTTCTTCCTTTGTTCTTCCAATTCACAACAACTTCTCCACAATCTTCAAGCAAGTAAGTACTCTCTTATTCTTCATCTATTTATCGTAAGTACTACGTTGCTATGCTTATTATAATTTGCTAAATCATGTGAGATTGGTAGTGATGTTCATGTGTTTGGATAATTGTTGCACTATCGTGTGATTGAATATATACGTAGGGAATTCTTGACTTGTTTCTGACTTGGGTTTTGTTTCGATAGCATTGTTATGATAATTGATGAATTGATATGGCTATGAATATTGCTTAAGATTGTTTTTTGGAGGCTTACATGATAGACTATCCCGACCATCGGGATAAGGTTATAGTGCCTATCGACTTAGGAGGTTGTGCTTATTGTAAGAATAACGATTCCATGTGGTAACCCCTATGTTGTAGTGTTGCTATATCCACCATGAAAGTAGTCCAATGGCTGCAAATAAGTGATGTAATGCTGATTTTCTTGTCGGAATACAATCCTAAAACGTATGTCGACAAAATCTGAGTACTCGACCACTTTCACTTCACTGATTTGTGCTAACAAGACTAAGTGTGGGGTGGTACCCCTAGTGCTTGTATATAGATTGTATCATGTGAGATTGTGCTGCAACTTACGTTATTTCTAGTCTCAGGTACAATGGCACCTAAAGCAAGGCAAGGCAAGGAGAAGGCTACCACGTCCCAAAAGGACCAGAAGAGAAGTCGAAAAGACCAAGGAGAACCATCCTCAGCGCACCTACCACGCAGAATGTTCGGAATAAAATGGGTTCTTGAGGAAGAAGCCAAAGCATGGTACAGCAGCAACAAAGAAAGGAAATATGTGCATGTCGACTTGATCAACAAGGAGACCCTATCAAAGAAAGAGCCGCGTATGTTGGCAAAAATAATGGCTTTGAAGCTGGATTTCATCTTCTGTGACATTGGAGAGTGCAATCTTGACTTAACAAGAGAGTTTTATGCCAACTGGTCGCCAAACACAACAGGCAACGAAGTCAAAATTCGGGGCCAAGTGTTACAGCTTACAGCGGATTGGATCAACTCTTTTCTTGGCTTACCTTCGGTCGACTCAGCACCATTCAAAGAGCTGTACAGCAGGCCTCCTTACAGAGCAATACGACACACGCTTTGTGGAAGCAGATCGATGGCAAGATGGGGCAGACATAAAGAAACAGGTCGACACAACACCTTCCCCTATGCTCCACTAAATAGGGAAGCACGAATCTGGATGCGCATTGTCAACTCATGCCTTATTCCTGGGACTCAATACACCAAGATATCGAGAGATAGAGTGTGTTTGGTTTATGCATTGATGATGAATGTCCCTATCAACTTTGGGGAAATCATCCGATCTACCATGAGGAAGGCCAGACTCCACAAAAGGTCCTATTTTACATTCGGCAATTTGTTGACAGCAATGTTGCGGAAGGAGGATATAGAAGAGGAACCAGCTGACCACAAACTCCCACATAACCCAAAGAAGGTTGACCTCACAAAGGTCAAAGATGCTGAAACAACTCATGGAGTCAACCTTACTACTGCGGAGAGACATGCTCGTGATGAGAGTTTCTTCCGTCATCTCTATGGCATGACACGGTTTACGATGATGAGTGGTGGACGTATTCCAACTGCTGAAAAGCTCCAACAGCTGGACCACTACTACCCAATGAACAGGCATACACGGGAGATGTGTGGAGTGGGCGTATATTTTGAGGAACCTCTAGACGATGATGTGCCGACTGATGATGATAGACGCTTGCCTGATTCTGATGATGAGGAGAACTCTGACGATGACTCTTATGATGATTCCGACGAAGGGGGTATGACCCCCGACATTGATGAAGAGTCCGACTAATCAGGTTCTTCGACTTTATTTTCCACTAAGGTCAGTGTCCCGTCTAAGTGTGGAGTGGCAGAATCGCATGCTATACTTCTTTGTTTGCACCTATGTTTGTATGTTTGCTTGTTTACTTTGTTTTTTTAGTCCATTTTTTTTGTTTTTTTTTCGTTTGACGTTTTTTGTTTAGGAGTAAAATTTTTTCTAGCTTCGCATGAAATTATTTTGATAGGCATCACGAGATTATAACAAGAATATGTGTTACAATTGTGACTATTGAGACGTTTAGGCTCTAGTTGTGACTAATTATGTGATATTGTGTGATTCAATTCCTTCACTTGTTGAGTCGAGAGTCTATATTACTTCCAATCAAGTCGACCATGTGCCTTGTGTGTGCGAGATAATAGTATATTCTATGTTTGTGGCTGATGCTAGAACTTGCCCGGTATGTATGCAAAGCGAAAATAAGGAGTGTAAGTTTAGGATATGATTTAGGCATTTCTTTGGCAACCTATACATGTTTACCTTTGTCTTACCTACCCATGGACATCATCCTAGTTAACCGTTTTTGAGCCTTTAGCCTATTTCTTTGACAACCTTGTATGTAAGCCTAATCCATTTTTTTTCAAGACCGTAATTTGATCCAAATTCCTAAGTGCTTTAAAGTGAAAAAGTTATGTGACAACATAAGAGGAAATTGGGTGAGCATGATGCTTTAAATTGTAATGGTGCTTGAATGTGTTATGGAAAAGAAAGTGCTATCATAAGAGGTATGTTGTGAAAAGAAAAAGGAAAAGAAAGCTGAAAAGTGAGTTGTGCTTAAAATTGAAAAACAAAAGAGGAGAACAAGGGTGGTAGAACAAAAGAAAGAAGAAAGGTTGAAAGAAAAAAGTGTCAATGATACAATGTGATGTATTAAAGTGCTTAGGAACCTAGTCACTATTCTTGGCCAAAATAGTCCTACCCGTCCCTTAGCCTACATTACAACCATCAAAAGACCTACTTGATCCTAATCTTAACATTCTGACATTTAGTAGAGTACTACATTAAGGGCAAGCCTATGGTCATTAGTTGCTACATATGAATTCTTTGTGAGAGTGAGAGCAAGGACATTTTGATATCCATGTTTGAAAAATATGCTATATTTGTGCGTGATTATGGGTACTAAATGGTGAGACACACATGGTTGATGAGTTTGGATAGTTGTATATGATTCTATGCACTTGAACGTTTGCATGTGAGTTGATCACCATCACGAGTCTATGCTTGAGAGTAAATGGTTTCTATTTATAATCGGAAAGCTACTCTTTGTTGATAATTGTTGTGCTTGTCTTGAAGAATGTTTTGTGTTGTTGCTGTAAAAACCTTAAGTCGATGCTTAGAAGGACATGATATGTTGTTCGAGGACGAACAAAGCTTCAAGTGTGGGGAGTTGATGATAGGCGAATTTACGTGCCTATATCAATATATTTTGCCCATATTTTAGCCTAGTTTTGAGAACTAAATATCTATTTCATGCACTTTTAGTCCTTTTTCCTGTAAATGAGGTAACAAACATGATTAGTAAAGTTTCAGGTATAAATGATGCAAAATACAGCATTTTATGTCTTACTTGACGCAAAAGAAAGCTCACGAACGAAGTGGAAAGGAGCTGGACGCCTAAAGGACCAAATCTGCTGCATGGAAAATCTGTCCCGGGCTAAAACAACAATTCTGAAGACTTTGGGGACTTACAGATACAAAGCTGGATTTTTACAAAGATACATTAACCTAGTACAATTAGGTTATGTATTTCATTAGTTTATTTGGATTATGATATTGTAACCTTACCCTAGTACATTTGGGTCAAGGATTTCATTAGTATATTAGGATTTGGTTATTTATTTCATTAGCATAGTAGGAGTAGGATAGGAGTATTATAAATACCCTATCATGCTAGAGATTTTTAATTAACTCCTCCCTTAGTGGAGAGAACCATTCATTCTTCAACAATTCACTCATCATCTAACAATCTTTCAATTCTTCACTTAATTCAACAATTAATTTTCTTCCATCCCTCTCATCTTCCACCATAAACACTTCTAATCTACTCTTCTATTCTTAAATTCCACAACAAGAGAATCGTTACTTGCTAGGGAATCACCAAAACCACACGCCTATCACCTACTTCTCACGCCATCAACCATGCAAATCGTGATATCCTTCGCATTCATGGGTAACTAAACCTCTTAGTTGGGGTTATGGAAGCCGAATGAGTTACTATCTATTGCTGTGAGTTTGTGAGTTCAAGACACGTATATTGCTTTTATCATTATTCTCTTCATCTTAATCTACATTCTTTGCGGTTGCAAACGCAAGAATACTCCAGTCTAACATTTAACTTGTTCGCAAGAAAGGTTATTTGTCTGGAAAAGAGATAATGTCAAGGTAGTAGGACACCCTTTCCTATTAAAAAGCTAGTGCCGTAACTGGACTAACCTCTTGGAGAATTCGTACCGTTAGACACGCTTTAAGCTCGAGAGAGTTAAAGTGAAATAGTCCTTGTTTAGGTCGAGAGACGCTTGGATTTACCATCGACTACAATTCTCTATAAGCAATTGCATGTCAAGACTCTACACACTCATAGCCAATAGAGACGTATACCTCAGAAGGTGGACATAACCCCAACGCTTCAATTCTCATTGTTTCACAACCTATAAAATACTCTCTTTTTACTTTGCTATTTTCAGCTTTTATTTTATTGTTTTGGTTACTTATTACAATCCCCCCTTCTTACGAGACTTGCACCAAAAGTCTATTAATTTTGCTTACTTGTTAGCCAAGCTATTCCCTGTGGGATCGACACCCAACCCAGGTTGGGTTCTATATTTGCTAACGACCGCTTTACACTCCCACGAGAGCTGTAGATTGAGCGTTATCAGTCTTGCAGCGGATGATTTTTTCAGAGATTTGGATTTCTACTTTTGTATATGAAAAAAAATCTCTTAATAGAAAGAGTTTCTTCGCTGACACTAGATATATACACGTATATTTTCTTTTGTTTACTGCTCCGTCAATCTTTATTTATACACAATACTAAAAATAAATGTTATTAGTATTATTCAGGATCAAATGTATTTTGAAATATTTAATTAAAATATAATCAAAATTTGATATTACTGTATTATTATTTCATAATATGTGTGTAAGGCTATGTATATATATTGTAGGGCTACAGAGTGTGGAAGCGTGATAAATTCAACCAAAGATTACGAGAAATTAATAAAAACAGTAAAATTGACACCGAGGTTTTAGGTGGAAAAACCCTCTTTAAATAGAGGTAAAAAACCACCGGCGAGAGAGCCAAAGATTCCACTAATATTGACGAGAGTACAAAATATTTTCTCGGGACTAACAAGACAAAATAGCCCCTTACAAATTCTCTACGAGTATAGAAATACTCAGAGAAAGAAGAAAATATAAAGGAGAGATTGGCTATTGAAATGTTGTGTGGGTGTCTTTGCAAATGAAGTAGCATTGGCTTTCATAGCCAAATCTGGACCTCAAAAGTCTTGCCTTCATATATGAATACAGCCACCGATGTTGAAAACACAAAGTCACAAATGTCTTCATCATCCACAATTGTTGAAATATGAGCAACAATTGTTGACAAAAGGAGAGCAACAATTGTTGACCAAGAAATCTCCACCTTGATCTCCTTTTGACCTGAAATACTCTCTCGCCATGAAAACCTGTTAACAATGAATAATACCAGCTAAGTCCAAGCAATGATCGAACTTAGCGGCTGGAAGTGGTTTGGTTAACATATCTCCAGGATTTTCAGTTGTATGGATTTTTTCCACAGTAATTTCTCCTGCATCAACAATATCTCGGATAAAGTGGCGTTTAATATCAATATGCTTGGTCTTTGAGTGATGCTTTCTATTCCTGGCCAAGTGGACAGCACTCTGACTGTCGCAGAACATAACAAGAATGTGTTGTTGTAAACCAAGTTCAGCAACCAAGCCTCGGAGCCAGATAGCCTCTTTCACTCCTTCAGTAGCAGCAATATATTCTGCTTCAGTGGTGGACAAAGCCGCAATGGCTTGAAGTGATGAATACCAACTGATAGCAGAGCCGCAGAGTGTAAAGATATAGGCTGAAAGTGATCTTCTCCGATCTAAATCACCACCGTAGTCGGCGTCAACATAACCAACTACGCCTCCTGGATCAGACCTTTGTCTATCAAATACCAAACCAATATCAGGAGAACCCTTCAAGTAACGAAGGATCCATTTGACAGATTTCCAATGCTGTTTTCCTGGGTTGTGCATGAATCTGCTAACAACACTAACCGCATAAGCCAAATCAGGCCTAGTACATACCATAGCGTACATAAGGCTTCCGACTGCATTAGAATACGGGACATGTGACATGCGCCTTTGTTCCTCTTCTGATTGTGGACACTGATCTGATGACAACTTGAAGTGGGCAGCAAGTGGAGTATTAACAGCTTTGCAATCTCGCATTCCAAATCTGTCAAGCATCTTCATTACATACTTTTTTTGTGATAGAAAAAGTTTTCCAGCTTGACGATCTCTGTTAATCTCCATTCCAAGAATCTTCTTGGCAGGACCTAGATCTTTCATATCAAATTCACTGTTGAGCTACACCTTTAACTTGTCAACAAGAGTTTTATCTCTTGCAGCAATTAACATATCATCAACATATAACAGCAAGTATACTAGTGATCCATCAGATAATTTTTGAAAATAGACGCAGTTATCATAACTACTTCTAGAATAGCCATGTCCAGTCATGAAGGAATCAAACCTTTTATACCATTGTCTTGGTGATTGCTTCAAACCATAAAGAGATTTCTTCAGACGACATACATGGTTCTCCTTTCCAGGAACAACAAACCCCTCTGGCTGCTGGATATAAATTTCTTCCTCAAGATTACCATGAAGAAAAGCAGTTTTCACATCTAACTGTTCCAGCTCCAAATCATACAAGGCAACTAGAGCAAGTAATACACGAATTGAAGAATGACGAACAACGGGAGAAAATACTTCGTTAAAGTCAATACCTTCCTGTTGATCAAAACCTCTTACTACGAATCTTGCTTTGTACCTTGCATTTTCAACACCGGGGATGCCTTCTTTTCTCTTAAAAATCCATTTGCAACTAATGACTCGCTTGCCTTCTGGTAACATCACCAAATCCCATGTTTCATTTTTTAGAAGACTCTCGACTTCTTCTTGCATAGCAGCAGTCCACTTTGCTGAGTCATCACCAGAGATAGCTTCAGAATAATTCTTGGGTTCACCATCTTCACCCATATCTTGTGCAACAGTCAATGCATAAGCAATGTTGGCAGATTCTGTGATCAGTCTTTGAGTCGGTTTTCTTGGCCTTTGTTGTGGCAGTTCTTGAGCCATAGACCATGGTTGTGGTAAACCTCGACGTTGAGGTGGATGTTGTAATGGACTCATTTGTTCAGCAGTGACTTCATACTTTTGAGTGGTGGAAGAATTAGGGATATTTGTTTCCAGAATGGGAGCTTCAGTCTCAAACTCTACCTTCTCTCGAACATCCTCCTGATCACCTGTATCAGTGGAGGGAACAACAGTATCTTTTCCAGAAGATAGCATACCATTTTCATTAAAGGTTACATTCCGACTATGAAATATTTTGCGAGATTCAGGGTCATACAAACGATAGCCTTTAACCCCTAGGCCATAACCTAAGAAAATGCATTTCTTAGCACGAGGTTCCAATTTTCCCTCGTTCACATGAGAATAAGCAGGGCAACCAAATATTCTAAAATTAGAATAATCAACAGGGTTACCTGACCAAACTTCTTCTGGAATTTTGCAGTCGAGTGATCGATTTGGTGAGCGGTTTATCAAGTAGCATGATGTTGAAGCTGCTTCTGCCCAAAATGCTTTCCCCAGAGTAGAATGGGAGAGCATACAACGAACTTTCTCCAAGATAGTTCTGTTCATCCTTTCAGCAACTCCGTTTTGTTGTGGAGTTCTTGGAATGGTGAAATGTCTGGCAATACCTTCTTTCTTGCAGAAATCATTAAACTCATTAGAACAAAATTCGAGGCCATTGTCTGTCCTTAGCCTCTTGATCTTCTTGCCAGTCTGGTTCTCAATTAATAATTTCCACTCTTTAAAGGTGGAAAAAGCTTCATTCTTTTGCTTGAGAAAATATACTCAGAGTTTACGTGAAAAATCATCAATAAATGTCAGCATATAATGACATTTACCTCTGGAGGGAACTCTCGATGGACCCCAAAGATCTGAATGGATGTAGTCCAAAGTACCTTTGGTCCTGTGAATGTCTTTTGAAAAGCTAACCTTTCTCTGCTTACCAAAAATGCAATGCTCACAGAAATCGACCTTACTGGTACAATGGTTGCCAAGATAGCCTTTCTTTTTGAGAATTTGGATTCCCTTCTCACTCATGTGGCCCAACCTCAAATGCCACAACTTCGTGTTGTCTTTGTTGGATGAGGCGACGGCTGCAGAACCTATAGCAGTTGAACCCTGAAGCAAATACAAACTACCAGATCGAATTGCCTTTAGTAACACAAGAGCTCCTATGGACACTTTTAAAACTCCACCTTCAGCTGAGTATCTACACCCTTGAGATTCAAGAGTGCCTAGGGAAATGAGATTCCATTTCAAATTAGGGACATGTCTGACACTGGTCAAAGTTCTAACGACTCCATCATGTGTCTTGATTTTGATTGTGCCTTTGCCGACAACTTTGCATTGAGCATCGTTGCCCATTAAGACAAGACCACCATTAAAAGATTCATAGGTGGTAAACCAATATCTATTAGGAGACATATGAAATGTACAACCAGAATCAAGACCCCACTCATTTTTTAACCTTTGATCAGTACCAGAAGCAATAAAACACTCTCCATCAGATTTGGTTTCTACAAAACTAGCTTCGGCAGATTTTTCGGGTTGCTTACCCTTATCTTCTCTGTTTTGCTTATTTTTCAATTTGTAGCACTCAGAGATTTCATGATTTCTTTTCTTGCAATAACGGCAATACTTAGAGTTTTTACCTTTGGATTTGGATTGGTTTTCACCGCTAGCACCTACTTCGTGGTTTCTCCCTCTAACTACTAGTCCCTCACCCGAACTTTCAGAATGAATTTGGGTATCAAATTTTTCTTTGGACAGTAGGTTAGACTTGACATCATCAAAGCTCAAGGTAACATTATTACCATATAGCATAATTTCTTTGAAATGTCTATATGAGGGTGGCAAAGAAACAATAAGTAGTACGGCTTTATCCTCATTATCAATTTCGACATCCAGATTTTCCAAATCAATTATGATGGAATTAAATTCACCAAGATGAGATTGGATGGGTGTACCTTCAGACATACGGAGCGTGAAAAGTCGCTCCTTTAACCGCAGTTTATTTGCAAGACTTTTGGTCATGTACAGAGACTCTAATTTACTCCATATGCCGGCTGCAGTTTTCTCATTGATGACTTTGCGTAGCACCTCACGGGACAAGCATAATTGGATTGTGTATAACACCTTTTCATCCGTCTCTTCCCACTGCTCCTCTGTTGTAGTGGCTGGCTTCGCCGATTTGCCGGACAGAACCTTCTTTAGGCCATTCTGGGTAAGAACAGCTAGCATCTGGACTCGCCAGATAGCAAAACTAATTTTACCATCGAATTTCTCAATATCGAACTTCGTCGACATTTTTAATAAAAAAATCTCGGTTGAATTATCGTGGCTCTGATACCAATTTGTAGGGCTACAGAGTGTGGAAGCGTGATAAATTCAACCAAAGATTACGAGAAATTAATAAAAACAGTAAAATTGACACCGAGGTTTTAGGTGGAAAAACCCTCTTTAAATAGAGGTAAAAAACCACCGGCGAGAGAGCCAAAGATTCCACTAATATTGATGAGAGTACAAAATATTTTCTCGGGACTAACAAGACAAAATAGCCCCTTACAAATTCTCTACGAGTATAGAAATACTCAACCAAGAAGTAGAGAAAGAAGAAAATATAAAGGAGAGATTGACTATTGAAATGTTGTGTGGGTGTCTTTGCAAATGAAGTAGCATTGGCTTTTATAGCCAAATCTGGACCTCAAAAGTCTTGCCTTCATTTATGAATACAACCACCGATGTTGAAAACATAAAGTCACAAATGTCTTCATCATCCACAATTGTTGAAATATGAGCAACAATTGTTGACAAAAGGAGAGCAACAATTGTTGACCAACATATATATATATATATATATATATATATATATATATATATATATATATATATATATATATATTTCCCTCTCTTTTTTGATTTGTCTTCCTTAGCAAAACCAGAAACAACCTCCACCCTAGCCATCATCACCCCACCCCCTGTGTGGCTCTCTCCCTGTCTCACATAAGTTTTCATCCAATAAGGTTCTTCTCAGTCAGCTTTCTTTTTCTCTTTCTCTGTCTCATTCTATATTAGTGTATACGTTCAAAGTTTTCAAAGTTCTATTTTTGATCAGTCTCTTTTAATCTGTTTTAGCAGTTCAGCAAAGTTTCAAGAATCCTAAGCTATTACTTTTCCGGTGAATCTCTTGCAGGAAAGTTTTCTATTCAGGTTAGTCTTTTAAAAAAAAAACTGTGCAAGAGTTTAGTCTGTGATTTTTATTTATTTATTTATTTATTTATTTATTTATTTGTGATTGTGAAGAATTAAGATAGGTCTATGCATTTTACTGTTCTGTTATGGTTTCTTTTTGTTGTTGTTGTTGTTCTTCTAGAGTGCTAATGGCTGTATTTTGATCAAGAAAATTGTGTATTTTGACTCAGGTGCGTATTCTGGAAGATGGATTCAGGGGAGGGTTCTGTTCCGAAGAGGAGGACTAGACAACAGTTTTTAAAATATTGTGTGGATTTTATTGAGAAGAGGAACAGGTTGAGTAAACGTGGTAATCCTACTCAGTCTTCGACTTGTTCTGTGAATGTTGGAAAGGATGTTAGTTGTGGGAGTAAAAGAAAAATGGTGGAGGAAAACACTTCTGGAGTTGGAAGAAAAAAGAGAAAATCAGAAGATGGAACCATGGTAAGAAATGTGGACAAAAGAAAGGAAAAGGTAGAGAATAAGAGGAGGAAGTTCCGTCCAGGAACTTGTTAGTCCATCACCAGACGGCCTTCCATCGAGGAAATATCCGAGGATGATGATGCTGATTCGTCCTCCTCCTCCTCGAGGGAGGAGAGTAATTCTGATGTAGTTATAATTGAGGAGGAGGAGGCTGCTGTAAATACTGGAGAAGGTTCAGGATCATCGTCGTTCAACAGGGGCTCGGGCTCTGTTGGGTTAAGGAGTCCTATGTTGAATGCAACAGATGACATTGTTTCATCTGCATCAAGCATGTCTAGCACAGTTGAAAAATTGGAAGAGTTTACTGATACGTTCTCCTCATCTTCTGAGTTGGAATGTGAAGCTTCGAGCGATGAGGATAATGATGACCCCAACGACAAGAATTATGGGGTGATGGAATCATCAGATTCGAGCCAATCTAATGATATAAGAAATGATTTTGATGACAAGGAATCAGAAGACGATGATATGAGCTGTCCGACGGAGCAAAAACACAATGAAAAAGGAAAAAAGGAGTCAAATGGGGGCTTAGTACCTCAGCTTTCTGTTGAGAGTGGAAAACACAACAAAGGCCGAGCATATCTGCTTCATCCACGCTCACTTTCTATGTCCAAAAAGAAGAAGTTAAATCATAAGAACTTAAACCTTGGAAATTATAGTAGTCCAATTCTTCTTCCTGATGACGAGGAGTCTGATGATGAGAAGTCTAAATCCTCATCTCAAGGGGATTGCGAGGTTGCTGACTCAGTGCAAAATGTTGTTCCAAAGGATCCTGTTAGGAAGGGTAGAAATAATCAGAGGAAGATACTTGAAGAGTCTGAATTTTTGAAGTTTGTTGTTGAATCTATAAGAAATGTTGATGATCATGATAAACTTACTCCTACTGAAGAGATGGAGCAGGTTCCTGTCAAAGAATCACTTCCTTTAATATTCCGATTTGAAGATGAGGAACCTATTCTCCTGGAGAAAGAAGAATGGGAAAAGGAAATTGAAGATCTTTTGGTTGAAATGGATATGCGTATCTTAGAATCACATATTGGATTTACAAATCCATCTGGTTCGTCTATGACTAGTGGAAATATAAGTGGCTGCGAGATGGGAAACCTCCAACTTGTTCTAGATGAACAAATTGGACTCATCTGTAAAGTTTGTTCTCATGTTCATTTGGACTCATCTGTAAAGTTTGTTCTCATGTTCATTTGGAGAGCAAATACATCTTCCCTCCTTTCGTAAGCATATGAGTTTTGTCATGTCAATCACTTTTATTTTCAGTTAGGGACACAATTTCGTGATCTGTTGTTATTACTTTAAAAGATCCCATTTTTTTATCTTAATGACTGTGTAGTAGTTTTTGCTTTATGCAAGCTAATTTTCTCATTTTGTTCTGCTGACACATGCTCTACCAAATCTAAATTCATGGCAGGTTTTTCTATAGCTACGTAGAGTAAGATGTGTTTTTGAGATGCTACATATTCTTCTTTTTGATAATATTTGTCTAATTTGTGTTCTTCAAAAAGTTCTCACTGCCTTCATTAATATTGCAACGTTCTTGCTTTGAACATATGTTTTTTGACTTGCCTTGAATTGGATTTTGGTCCAAAGACTTTCCTTCCTGACTGTTACTCCTGACTTTAAGTGCCCATAAACATAGTTTCATAGATAGGAAACTTTGTGATTTGTTCTCATCTGTCCCTTTCTAGTTTTCTTAAATGGTCTTCAATTTTCAGCTGTCTTCTCTAGAACTGAAGTGTGCATGATAAGAATTTGGGCAATGCAGTTTGTTATATGCCTTAGAGATATGTAATAAGTTTTTGAATATGAAACTTTTGTCAGTTTACTCGTCTTAATGCTTTTCTTTCAATTAAATAGATATGCTAAAAATTTACAGCAGTAACTGGAATTAGTTTGTGAGGTTTCTTAGTCCATAAATTAATATTTCTACTTGGTCGTCCTGGCTACATGTTCCTTTGCCATCCGTATATTTCATTTTTTAAACTCTGCGCTCCAATTTATTTATGGTTCACTCTTAAATTATTGAACTTCCGTCATCTGCAGGCTCAGAGAACTCGAGGGAGCTATGAAAGATTGCTTACAAATTGTTTAATGAGATTGAAGATTGTGTGTTTGCATGATATTTACCACTCATAGTTTGTTCAAACTCTAGTTATTCTGTTAGGCAGTTTGTATTTATTGACATGGTTAATGCAGTAATAGCCTTGTGATCTTTGTAAAGCATGCTTTGCATTGAGTATTTTCAATATTAATTTACCACTTAAAATATAGATATTTAATAAAAGAAAGTGTATGGATACATAGTCTTAGCCACTATAGTAAGACTAAAAATCTTTAGTGTATTTTATTTTCTTTACACTAACTCATTATTTTGGTTCATAACTTTTATTTATCATGTCTTGTAGGTGCAAAAGATAATCAAGGGGATGATTAAAGAATTAAAAATGTTATTTGAGATAACTGGTTGAAGTTTTGGTGAACCAAATAACATTAAGTTAATTCGATAAATGAATCATCTCAAAAAATTGATTCATCAAAACGCCAGTCAATTATCTTAAATAACATCTTCAATTCTTTAATCATTTTCTTGATTATATTCTCCACCTACAAAAGATGATAAATAAAAATTATGAATCATTAATAATGAGTTAATGTTAAGATAACTATATAAACTAAGAATTCTTAGTCTTAATGTAGTGGCTAAGACTACATATTCATAGACTTCTTTTGATTCAATATCAATATTTTTTAACTGATATATTAATGATGAAAACACCTATGCAAAATATACTTTACAAAGATCATAAGGCTATTACTGCATTTATCATGCCAATAAATATAATTTATTTGATAGGATAACTAGAGTTTGAATAAGTTATGAGTGGTAAACATCATGCCAACACACAATCTTCATTCACATTAAACAATCAGTACGTTGTCCATTGGACTGGATGTAGCACATCCGAAATGCTAAGAACAACGTCATATCATTCTTAAAATATTCAGACACACTCTTTTTAAAGTGCTAAAATATTTCAATCAATAATTAAACTACGTATCAATTCCAAAGTTTCTAAAAGTCATATGTATCTATTATTCTCTATTTAGGAAAATTAGTGATTCTCTAAAGTTAAACGTTCTGTAAATTATACTTTTAATCCCAATATGAACATACAAGGTGGTAAAACATATTTTTTGGACATTTAGATCAAGGTATTTAGTAACACAATAGATTTCTCTTGACGTTCTTTTATTACTTTTAACTCCTCCACCTTGATAATTTTTTGATACCATTTAAGTTTTCATCAGAAAAAAAGGCACTCTACATGTCTAGATGATTTGTAGGTGTATTTCATTTGCAATATTTTTCTTTTTATACTCCCAAAAAATAAAATTTTCACCACCATCAGGGGCTCTAGATTTCTTTGGTGTCTAGGGTTAATCAAAGAATGTTCTTATATTTTGTGTTTGTTAAGCAAGTCATGTGAGGTGCAGATAATATTACTCAGTTAAGAACAAAATTTTGGAGAAGAACTGTTAGTTTTAAAATTTAGGATCAAAAGAGTCTAAATTTTTGCATACATGAATTATAAATTTTTGCATCAAGGTTTATTAAAGCTCAATCTTAAAGAGGAATTCAAAATTAAATTTTTTAAGACATAAAGAAATTAATCCTGCATGAAAAAGTAAGGATGTTATTCTGAAATTGCATAAGCTAAGCTAGATTACCTCATCAATCAGCTCAGAATAGATCCAGTTTTTTGCATAATGAATGTATGTCTTGAGAAATTGGATAGTCAACATATTCTTCTTATGCTGAGCTAAATTTTTACCATGTAGCATCCAATTATATTTAACATCAACAGGCATTTTGTCCTTATCATTTTTCTCTTCTTATCTTGAATCGTTCTCTAAATCTGAGCTATCTAAAAGAACAATATCTAGTTTGACCTTTCTTACAAGTAATATAACTGTCTAAAATAGAAACTTTATTCAAATTCATTAAGAAAGAACAAAATACAAAATTATATACATCTCTACAAAGAAAAAAAATACAAGACTACAAGATATTAACTCTAGGCATTACGTAAGACAACGAGATTATACAAATCTCTGTCAAAAAAAATACAAGACTACAAGTTTAATCAATCATTTTAAATGGATGAAAATTTAAAAGTATCTTGGGAAGAGTTGTTTCCTATCCCTATTTAAAAATACAAAATATTAACTCTAGGCATCATGTAAGAAGCTCAATGTGGCATCCCCCCTAATCACATGCAATGGCATTATTTTATGTCTCGATAATTTTTCAGAAAATTTAAATTACTAGGTCACCACAACAGAAACAACGTCCAAATACATAATACCATGAATCAAGATTCACCACACATAAGTGAAACATAAATTTTTCAACTTAATTCTTTTCATTACCTCATCAAAACAAAAAAGGCATCAGTATTCTATCAATACAAAAAAAATTACCATAATCTCAACTGCACATCAATTTTACTATTGACTTATAGCAGAATCACTGAAATAAATAATCAGTAAGAAATAAAATTATGTGATCATCCATCACAATTCACAAGGGACATAAGTAATTAGAAAATGAGAGAGAGTTTAAACAGTGAACTCACACATCAATTAAGTTGGTTAGCTTGACAAATATGGCTAGCAAAGCTTCAGTTAATTCATTTGACAACATCACATTAAGAATTAAGACAAATATGCATTAATACAATGTAAAATGAATAAATTCTTTCTAAATAAAATTGTTTTAACAAAACTAGCATAAATAAAATAGAAAAATGAAGAAAAACAACTTTTTCATATGAACAATGTTGTCAATTTCTGATGAAATTATTCTTGAAAATTTGTTTCCTTAAATGATTCTCTATTGACAGTCATATAGAAGGTATTACAATTCTCATGAAATTCAATATATATGATCAAACTTCTTATTTGAGCAACAACTGCTTTATGAAATAAAATGTCTTAGCAAAAGACATTAATTTTAAAATCATGATGTCTTCATTGCTTCATTTAAAATTGCTTTAATATGTTTTACTTGAGTTGAGGATCTTTCAAAAACATCCTCTATACCTCAATGAGGTATACATAAGGTCCGAATACCCTTTACCCTCTATAGACACCACCTGTAGAATTGCATATAGATATGACATATAGGGATTCTTTTTCTACACCTTCACAATATAATTATCAGTTTAGTAACAAATTACAGGGTAACATGTTCAGTCAATGAATCATCAAATTAAAAGCTAAATAACTAGTTTAACATTTTTATCGGGTTACCAATTAATGTTTATCATAAATATTATTATTACTTTTAATTACTTACACAATCAGCGAATATAACTTAAATTCAATTGATTGAATACTTTGTGCAATCAATTAATAAAACTAAAACTTAATGATAAAACTGACTATATGCAACACTGAAAATGACTAGATAGGCATCAAAATGGTTTGATCTTGCAAGATCGTCAATGAAGTAATTTTGGTGAGAACTTATGGGAATGGATCAGACAAGTGGTTTTCCAATAGAGAGCTTTAAATTTAAACTACACATATTTACATGTCAAATAACTTATTCTAAACCACAAGAGAAAATTAAGTTCTAATGAAGAATACTTTAGGTGAGAAATAGTATTTACAGGCTAAGAAAGCGCAGCAACACCCATTGAGAAGGGGTTGAACTACTGAGATAATTGCAACTAAGGTCCATACGTAATCATCATTAACAAAGCTAACATTAGTCAAGATTCTAAGTTTTAAACTTCAAAATCAAAATTGACATAAATATACTCCGAATGTTTAGATTTATAACTTTTAACACTAAATATACAATGTTGAATATACTAGTTCTAATCAACAACAACAACAATAATATATCATGTGTAAGTAATCCCACAAGTGAAATTTAGAAAGAGTAGAATGTTAAGATAACAATTGTCATTGAATAAACATGTGTACCCCCTATCAAACACAATCTGACTTATAATCTAAATGCAAAATAATAGGACACTAGGACCACACAATCCGTCATTTCACAGATTCTACTAGTTTAAGTCCATAAGCTTACATTTTAGTTTATTAATTGTAATTTTTTATTTAAAATATTCTTAATCATACAGGTACGCTGCACTTATGATTTAAGAAGTTGAAATTTTATTGTTCATACAAGAAAAGGAGAAAATTTGCAAGTCCTTAGAAATAGTAAGATTTTTAAATGACAAATTGGATTTCAGAATGAACAAAAAAGTATTAAAAACAACATAGCCTGTGGTAACTTCTACCCTACCTAAAAGTTATTTCTTGAAACTGGTAGTTTAACTTTGGATGTGAAAAGGTCAAGTAGTGACCAACTTAATCTTGTGCAAAATCGAAGAAGTTTTTTCTACTTTCTCAAGTTCGTCTTGTATTTCTAGCAGTTTTTAAATAGAGACAGCTAACTTGCCATCAATGACAATTTCTTCCTCAACATTCTCTGCAATTTATTGCTTCTTCAACTATGCCCTCAATTTTTTTCGGAGATAGGCTGCATCTGCATAAGTGCTCTTCTTTGTTTATTTAATTGTTGTTGTTTGTTATGATGTCTAAAATCCTAACGAGACTCAAACTCTTCTTATTTATAAGGTGTGTTTTTCCTGTTAGATGTTTAAAATAGGCGTGGAAAAGCCTTTATGAGTCCACACTGGACATAACTTTTAACACTAAATATACAAGGTTGAATATGCTAGTTCTAACAGCAACATTAATAAGATATCATGTGTAGGAAATCCCACAAGTTGAATAACACAAACCTAACTCCTACCTCATAAGAATAGAGAAGTCAAAAAGCAGAGAAGCAATAAACATAACCCCAAAACTAATAAGAAACAAACAAAACCAACACATAGGGGTTTGCATCTGTTCAAGTACTGGATATAGTTGCAATGCAAATAGTAAAAAAATAAAGAACGATTGACCAAATAAAAATTAACAAATAAGTACAAACAACTCACAAGATTTTCTAACATAACAAGTTTTGTTGATGAGTTTATTAAAATAAATTCATAAAATAACTACTTTCGCTGTCATATAAATGAGATAGAAAAGAAGTTATGACATCTACAAATTTAGCCTCATTCAGAAATTTTATCAAACAGGTAAGGGCCATAAGTTAATTCCATATTGAAATTGAAAAATAGAAGATCATAGTTAAACCAACATATGAACACTAATTTCAAAGTCATCAACCATATCATATAATTAAAGGTATTTAAGTTTAACCATACAAAATAAACATAAAAAAGTTCATAGATGATTCTTATTTCATTAGCCAAGATGTGATGAATCCAACAAAAAAACACCACGACATTACTATCATAATCAACATTTTAAAGACATTTTTCTTTGATTTTTGCATCCCATTATCCATCAAAGTCTTATCGATAACCTTCTCGCAATTGAAAATATTAATTTCATCATGACCTTCACAAGTTTATTCAATATCATATGTGTAGACACGTAATTTTTTCCCTCATGAAAGAACAATTTATCTATTTATCCTTACTTTACCGTGTACCTTGATGTTGGGTGTATTTATGCATTCTAGCATTACTATTCTAGCCTTTTTTCTTAGGATGATTCTTATGTTATACATGTTTATCTTGATGTAAATGAGAATTTATGTGTCCAAGTACTTGTTTATAATGTTTAATGATGGTTTCACATGAGTTTTGATTCAATTTGAGCATTTAGAGTTCAACCGAGAAAACTTGTGTAACTAGCTTGAGCTAGGTATTTTTCTAGTCTATTGTGTTGAGTTATAATGTGTTTTAATGAGTTATTAAGGTTTTTATCAAGTATTTATATGTAAAATGACTTAGTGAAAATGTTCAAGGGTCAATTGAATCAAGAAAATAGTCAAAACAATGAGTTAAGGCTTAATGTGAATTTAGCATATACTTAGCTTATGCTTCTAATTCATCATTGAGGATTTTGTCTTGTTTTAAGCTCTAAATTGTTGTTTTTAATTCTATAGGATGCTTTATAAAAGGATTATGATGTTATATGAAGGATATAGAAGCTTTAAATCAAGTGGAAACTACTTAAAAGGGCTCGAAAATGACCACGGAAGCACAAGATGCAAGTTGGACACCAATTTGAACCCCTAGAAAGTTTTGAACGCGTGTGGTGTCTGTTTTTGTCCATTGGGAATGTGATTCATTCCATTAGATTCATAAGGGGCCCAAAAAGGTGAAACATCGCATCGTGGAGCTGTCCCAATCGGAAGTTGTCCAAAAATAGTGTTTCAATGCGATTGCACTGCTTAGCACCAATGACCAAAATCGGGAGTTAAGGAACTAGTTGTGCTCAGGATGCCATTTGACATTGTGGTGCAGTGCACCAATGTCTAAAATCGAGAGAAAAGTGTCGAACTGAAGGAAAATAGCATGGGAAACTAATCCAAGTGGGGTTATAACTTATATACTATAAATATAACATCTTAAAACACGTTTTGGGACATCTTTGAACCCCTAGATCTCTTGGAGCAACATTGGAGGCTACCAAAACTTCTTTTTAGGTTTTTATTTCTTTAATTTAGCTTTATTTTATGGTTTTAATCATTCATACAATTAATTGGATGTTGATTATGGCTATGAGTGGCTAAAACTCCCTTTCCGGTGTTGAAGCCAAGAACATGATTATTATTGCTATGGATTACGTTTGTTTTCTTTGTTTATCAATATTGGTTGTTTGATTATTCTTGTTTTAACTATTTTAAGGATTCACGACCCTTAGGATACGTCTATTGTCAACCTTGTGAACTCGGGAAAGGGAATAGGGCGATAGAATATGACAATAAATAGAGTATGGTTCTTGATTCTTTATAAAATAAGCAACTTGAATTAGTATCTAGGACAGGAATGTTCTTAGATACCTTACTTGATTCATATGTAGGATGATAATTGTTGAGAACTTAAGTGAATTATTACATCCCCGCTCAATGATGTAGGTGTAAGGTTCAACTTAGGTAATAGATTAGAGGTTGAAAAACCATAATCGCGCAATTAACCCTACGAATCAACAACCAAGATAAGCAAGTTAACGAATGAAATCCAATAACATAATATGATTGTTCAGAGTGCTTCAACCCTAGGTTTTCTCCTATTGATTGTTACAAGATCTTTACTTTATACATTATTTAATTTACTTGCAATATACAAACTCAATTCTATCTTTTGGTTACTCTCGCATCAAGTGACTCTAAATTGTGAACTGAAATCAAATTTTTGCCAAATCTAGTCTTTGTGGGATTGATAACTCAGTTTTCTTGAAGTCCACTATATTACTTGGTAAACCACATACACTTGTGTGTGCGCTTAGATGCTGTCAAGTTTTTAGAACTGTTGCCGGGGACTTGTTAGTTAGCAATTATTTATTTTAGTTTTACTTTTAGATTTATTTGGTGTTTTTTTACGCTTGGTCTTGGTTTTGTTTTTACATAAAATAGGTTTCAAAGTTTATAAGCTGACAAGGGATCGGGAGTTTGTAGAACCAAGCCCGGAACCTGAGCATCTTTACCATTCTCCCCAGAATTCTGCAAATCTAAGAAGGCGAAGAGTACTGTTCCTGTGGTGGAACAGCAAGCAGCTGGTAGGAAGGTTAGGGATGTGGCAGTCCCACTTCCAATGAACTTGACTTCCCCAATTTAAAGACCGGCAGCTGGGGGTAATTTTGAGTTGAAATACAATATGGTGCAGTTTCTTATTAGCAGTGGATAGTTTGCAGGGATTTCACACGAGGATCCACAAGTCCACTTGTAGACCTTCATTGAGCTTACAGATACATTTACTCTAACCGGGGTGACTCCAAATTATATGAGGCCAACACTCTTTGCCTATTCACTTATTGGAGAAGCTAAAAGGTGGTTGAATGCAGAGTCGTCCAGTTCAATCACAACATGGGACGACTTAGCCAAAAGATTCCTAATCAGATTCTTTCTATCAGGCAAAACTATGAGACTTCATAGTGAGATGGTTAGTTTCAATCAAAAGCCTGATGAAAATCTATATCATGCTTGGGAAAGCTTTAAGGCCCTTCTTCGGGATTGCCCACACCACCAATAGTCAAATAAGGTACTTGCTCATACTTTTGTAAAAGCTCTCGATCATAATACAAATATTTTTCTAGATTTAGCCGCAGGTGGTCAGGCATTGGAGTAACTTACGATGAGCTGTACACATTGTTGAACCACGTAGTATAAGGAAATCCAGATTGACATTCAGATTATAGAAGTGCCACAAAAAGAATTGCGGGTTTGTTGAAGGTGGACCAATTCACCTCTTTATCAGCACAGGTTTCTGCCTTACAAAATTTGATCAACACAATATTCATCACCATGAAGTTGGGAGAAGAAAAACCTGCAGCCACAGTCAATGCTATCCAACAAGACACAAGTTGGGGTATGGTATGTAGAAATAGTGGTCATACAGCGGCCATGTATGCTTCAAATCCAGAATCTATTATGTATGAGGGCAATTCTTAAAGGCCAAATCACAGTAATGCCTACAACATGAAGTGGAAAACTCAGCCACTAAATCAGTCATAGAATGCCCCACAGCCATAGGCCCAATCAAATCAGTCAATGAGCAGCATGGAAGAGATAATAAAACAACTTATAGCTGGTCTAACATAATTGATTACGGATATGAGAAAACAAAGGGCGAAATTAGAGAATCATAAAGTAACCCAGAGAAATTTAGAGTTACAGGTTAGGCAGATACAATAAGCATTAAATAACAGTCCACAAGGTGGTTTGCCCGCTGATACAGAAAATCCAAAACAAGTCATAGAAATTACCTTGAGGAGTCGTAAAGAGCTTCATGAAGAACCTCCTAAGGCAACAAAAGAGGTAGATGCTGAGGTGGTGACCCAATAGGTTTTCGATAGAGTTGCTGAAAATTCAAGAAAGTCTGAGGACTTAAAGGAAAAAGTTACTAAAGAAGAAGTGAAGAAGAGGTTGCCACTACCCTTCCTTCAAAAGTACATAAAAGCGAAGGAGGATGCATTGTTTAAAAAGTTCATTGACACATTCAGAGAGTTGCATATTAATCTACCTTTGCTAGATGTTCTGTAGAGTATACCTAAGTATGCAAAGTACTTGAGGGATGTGGTGACGAAGAAGGTGAAACTGCAAGATATGGGAGCTATAACACTCATTGAAGAGTGTAGTGTGGTAATGACATAAAAAATCCCCAAGAAATTGAAAGATCAAGGGAAGTTTGCCATCCCTATTCAAATTGGGGAAAAAGAAGTCCATGCATTGAGTGACTTAGAGGCAAGCATAAATTTAATGCCCTTATCATTATTTAGAAAATTAGGATTGGGAGAGCCAAAGTGACACGAGTGGTGATGCAACTAGAAGATGTATCTATAGCATATCCGAATGGAATCATTGAAGATGTCCTCATAAAGGTTGGTAAATTTGTTATTCCTACTGACTTTTTTATTCTTAATTTTGTGGCAGACGAACAATACCAATTATTTTGGGGAGTCCATTATTAGCAACTGAAGGGGCTTTAATTAATGTTAGAGAAGGAACACTCAAGATGAGAGTAGATGATAAAGAGGTGGTATTTGATGTTTACAAGGACCCCATTGAAAATTCCTTATATAAAGATTTATTCATGATTAATGTGTTTGAAAGGGGTGAGTGTGGGGTGCTTAAGCCACTAAAGACCTCTTCTAAATACCCGATTGAGCTGCCTAAGATGAAAGAACCAATTCCCAACATGTTAAAAGGTAAAATAGGTCTGAAATAAATGAAAAACTGGCTCCTAAAAGGGGGTAAAAGGGTGAAGAAATATGGTTGAGTTGATATTGCTCGTGCAGTGACACTAAATCAGGCACTACTTGGGAGGACACCCAAGTTAATTAGGTATGTTTTCTTTTTAGTTTTTTTAGTTCTTATTTCACGTATTTTTTGTTTTTGGTTGAGTCACAGGTTCATGGGAAGTCTAAGTACCATAAACTTGAGCCTGAAGCATGGCAAAAATTGAGTGTGGGGTCCCACGGATCCCATTTATGTGTGAAGATGCTACTAGCTAGGCCTAGGGGCCTCAGGGAATATTTTTATCTTTTTACTTTTAAATTCATTTTGGGGACAAAGTAGATTTTTAAGTGCGGGGTAGGGAAATTCCCAAATTCTGGCTTAAATTAAAAAAAATTAGTGTAAGATATTCTTGTTGGTGTTATTTTTGATTGCATGGTGCAAGTGTTTTGTTTGGTAAAATCATGTGGAATAAGTGAATTTCTACTTTTAAGACTCTTAGGCTCATTTTTGTGACTGTTGCATTTGTGGCTTAAATTTGAATTCATGCTATTGTTGGTTGGGAGTATATGATGATCCTATTGAGTTGAGCATTGATAACGCTCAATCTACAGCTCTCGTAGGAGTGTAAAGCGGTCATAGTCAAATATAGAACCCAACTAGGTTGGGTATCGATCCCACAGGGAATAGCTTGGTCAACAAGTAAGCAAAGATTACTAGACTTTTGGTGCGAGTCTCGTAAAAAGGGGGAAGTTTTGTCGTGCAAGTAATGTAACCAAAATATTAAAGTAAAAATGAAAAATGGCAAAGTAAAAAGAAAGAATGTTTGGTAAGATGTAAAACAATGAGAATTGAGAAGTTGGGGTTATGTCCACCTTATGAGTTGTACGTCTCTATTGGCTATGAGTTATGCGGAATTCATACATGCATGTGCTTATAGAGAATTGTATTCGATGGTAAATCCAAGCGTCTTTCAACCTCAACAAGGACTATTTCACTTTAACTCTTTCAAGCTTAAAGCGTATCTAACGGTACAAATTCTCCAAGAGGTTAATCCAGTTACGGCACTAACTTTTTAATAAAGGATGGGACCCTATTACCTTGACATTATCTCTTTTCCAGACATATAACTTTTCTTTCGAACAAGTTAATGCTATACTAGCGTATTCTATGCGTTTGCAACCACAAAGAATTTAGATTAAGATGAAGAGAATAATGATATAAGCAGAATACGTGTCACGAATTCACGAACTCATAGCAATAGATAGTATCTCATATGGCTTCCATAACCCCAAAAGAGAAGTTTAGTTACCCATGAGTGTGAAGGAAATCACAATCGACATTGTTATTATACCACAATAAAGATTTCGTGTAGTAAAGTGTGGTAGGCGTTAGGCGTGAACTTCCTTGCAAAGTAATGTTTATCTTGTTGTGGAAATTAAGAATTAATATATGAATAGAAGAAGAATAAAAAGTAGAATTAAAATTGTTGGAAGAGTAGTGAAATAAGTGGAAGAATTAATTGTTGAATGTCTTAGTAGTAAAATGAATTAAAAATCTCTAGCAAAATAGGGTATTTATAACACCCATATCCTATTCCTACTAGACTAATGCATTACTTAACCCAATCCTACTAGGTTAATGTATCATTATCCTAATCCTAATAAGTTACTGCTATCCCCCAAAGTCTTCAGAATTGTTGTTTTTGCCCGGGACAGATTTTCCATGCGCCACTTTTGGTCCTTGGTGTCCAAGATTCCCCTTCCTTCCTTCGTGAAGCTTTCTTTGGCGTCAAGTTATCCATAAAATACTGGAATCTGCATCATTTATACCTGAAAACTTGCTAATCATGTTTGTTAGCTCACTTACAGGAAACAAGACTAAAAGTGCATGAATTATATAATTTGTCCTCAAAACTTAGCTAAAATATGGGTAAAATATAGCACTATAGGCGTGTAATTTTGCCTATCATCAACACCCCACACTTAAAGCTTTGTTCGTCCTCGAACAAACTATCATGTCCATCTAAACATTGACTTAGAGTTTCACAGTAACAACACAAAATATTCATCAAGACAAGCACAACAATTATCAACAAAGAGTAGTTTTCTGATCATTAATAGAAACAATTCAACCTCCAACATAGACTCGTGATGGTGGTTAATTCATGTCCATAAGTTGAAGTACAAAGAATCATACACAACTAACCAAAACTCATCAACCATGTGTGTCTCACAATATATTACCTATAATCACTCACAAGTATAGTATATTTATCGAACATGGGTATAGGATTATCCTTGCTCTCACTCTCACAAGGAATTCATATGTTTCAGCTGATAACCATAGGCTTGCCCTTAGTGTAATGCTCCACTAAATGTCAGAATGCCAAGCTTAGGATCAAATAGATCTTTTACAGGTTGTAATGTGGGCTAAGGGACGAGTAGGACTATTTTGGCCAGAAATAGTGACTATGTTCCTAAGCACTTTAATACATCACATTATGTCATTAACACTTTTCTTTCAAACAGTCTTTCTACTTTCTTTTATTCTACCACCCCTTTTCTCCACCTTTATGTTTCACTTTTAAACATAACTAACTTTTCAGTTTTCCTTTCCTTTTTTTTTTCTTTTCATAACACCTCTTATGATAACCATTCTTTTTCATAACGAATTCAAGTACCATTACATTCTTAAGCATCATACTCACCCAATTTTCTCTTATTTTGTCACATGACTTTACACTTTAAAGCACTTAGGAATTTGGATCAAATTATGGTCTTGAAAAAAATGGATTAGGCTTACATATGAGGTTGTCAACGAAAATAGGCTAAAGTCTCAAAGGGGTTAACTAGGATAATGTCCATGGGTAGGTAAAAAGAAGGTAAACAAGTATAGGTTGCCAAAGAAATGCCTAAATCATCTCCTAGACTTGCACTCCTTATTTTCGCTTTACATACATACCAGGAAAGTTCTAGCATCAGCCACAAACACAGAATATACTATATCCTCGCACACACAAGGCACATGGTCGACTTTATTGGGAGTAGTATAGACTCTTGACCCTCAGATGGAGGAATTGAACCACACAATATCACATAGTGAGTCACAATTAGAGCCTAAACGTCTCAATAGTCATGATTTTAACACATACTCTTGTTATAATCTCATGCTGCATATTAGAATAATTTCATGCGAAGAAAAACAAATTTACTAAAAAAACTTTACTACTAAAAATAATTAACTACTAAACAAAAACAAACAAACATAGATAGGTGCAAATGCGGATAGACAAGTATAGCATGCAAATACCACCACCCCATACTTAGACGGGACACACTGCCCTCAGTGGAAAATAAATACGAAGAACCTGGTCAGTCGGACTCCTCCTCTATGTCGGGGGTCATACCCCCTTGGTCGGAATCATCATTGGAGTCTTCGTCATCAGAATTCTCCTCCACGTTGGAGTCTGGCATTCGTCGATCATCATCGATCGGCACATCGTCATCAAGAGGTTCCTCAAAATATGTACCTACTCCACACATCTCCCTTGCATGCACATTCATTGGATAGTCATGATCCAGCTGTTGGAGCTCTGCAGCAGTTGGAACACGACCTCCACTCATCATTGTAAATCAAGTCATGCCATAAAGATGGCGAAAGAAACTCTCATCCCGAGAATGTCTCTCTACCGTAGTAAGGTTGACGCCATGTGTTGATTCAGAATCTTTGACCTTTGTGAGGTCAACCTTCTTTGGATTGTGTGGGAGTTTATGATCAGCTGGTTCCTCTTCGATGTCTTCCTTTCTCAAGATTGCAGTCAACAGATTGCTGAAACTGAAGTGGGACCTCTTGTGTAGCCTAGCTTTCCGCATTGTGGATCAAATAATTGCCCCAATGTTGATAGGGACATTCGTCATCAAGACGTATACCAAGCATACTCTATCTCTTGTTATCTTTGTGTACTACGTCCCTGGAATTAGGCAAGAGTTGACTATGCGCAACCATATTCTTGCTTCTCTATTCAAAGGAACATATGGAAAGGTGTTGTGTCGTCCAGTGTCCTTGTGTCTACTCCATCGTGCCATGGATCTTGTTCCACAGAGTGTGTGTCGAATTGCTCTATATGGAGGTCTACTGTACAGCTCTTTGAATGGTGATGGATCGACTGAAGGCAAGCCTAAAAAGGAGTTGAAAAAATTCGCATTGAATTGTAAAACTTGGCCCCGAATCTTGACTTCGCTTCCTGTGGTTTTCGGCGACCAGTTCGCATAGAACTCTCTTGTTAAATCGAGATTGCATTCTCCCATGTCTCGAAAGATGAAATCAAGATGTAATTCCATGATCTTAGCCAACATGTGTGGTTCCTTCTTCGCTAGGCTTTCCTTGTTTATCAAGTCCACATGAACATATTTTCTTTCCTTGTTGTTCCTATACCATTCCTTTTCATTCTCCTCAAGAACCCATTTTATTCTAAACATGCGGCGTGGTAATTGCATCGAGGATGATTCTCCTTGCTCTTTTCGGCCTCTTTTCTTGCCTTTTTGTGAAGTGGTTGCCTTATCTTTGCCTTGTCTTGCTTTGGGTGCCATTGTACCTAGACTAAAACAATGTTCACGTTAGCATCATCTCGATGTATACAATGTATAAACAAGAAGTAGGGACACCACCCCACACTTAGTTTGTTGGCACAAACTAGTGGAGTGAAAGCGGTCGATTACTCAGACTTCATCGACATACGTTTTAGGTGCTATATTCCAACACTAAAATTAGAGCATTCATACTTCTTATGATCTTGGAAATACGTTCATGTTTGATGTATCAAGACTACTATATAGGGATTGAATCAAGGTATAGTATCAATAATCACAACCCCCTATGTTGGTAGGCAACTATAATTCTTATTCCAATGAACAAATTATTCCAACATGTAAGTATGCAAGTGACAAGAGTATGCAATTATTGTGACCATATCAATTCCACAAAAGTATGATAATGCATCAAAATCAAATTCAAGTTGGGAACAAGTTAAGATCATCCTTACGTATATGTTCACTCACTTGGTTGTATCATAACAATTCAATCACATTTAATTCATCAATGCTACTTCAAGATTTAGCAATTCATAATAGGCGTATTAATTTAGTACTTACGGAATATAAATGAAGAACAAAGAAGCACTTACTTGATTGATGACTTTGGATCATTCTTGTGAAGTAAGAGAGCAAAAAGAAAATTTTTGAGATGATTTGGGGACTATAGGCGGCTCTTAAGCTAGGTTTTCAATGTGTTTTTGGTTCAAGACTAAGTCTCATATTTATAGGATAAGGTTGGGTCGGGTTTTGACCCATTTAAAATCAGATTTGGAGACAAGAAGTGACCATAGGCGGTGCCTTTTGCTTTGCCTATGCTAGGCATAGGCAGCGCCTTTTGCATAGCATTGTTGAGCATAGGTGGCGCCTATGCCATGGCATTCTTAGGCATAGGTGGCGCCTTTAGCATGACATATGAGATTCAGAGACAAAAGTCTTTAGCATAGGCGGCGCCTATGCTATGGCATACTTGGGCATGGGCGACGCCTATGCTATGGCACACTAGATTCCAAGAGCTTAGGCCATAGTATAGGCCTTGCCTTGTTCGTGGCCTAGTTTTACATTTTTTAGCCTTGTTCGTTGCCTATATTTTCATAAGCAATGCCCAATCCATAGCCTTTTGCTTCTTCATTCCTAACTTACCACCTTTAACATGCAATACGTCCAAATCAAAATTTGAAACCGACCTCCTCATTTTACACCTCTTTGCACCTACATTTACTTAAAAACAACAAAGATGATTAGAACGATGGGTTGCCTCCCATAAAGTGCCTTAGTTTTGGTCGTGGCACGACTCTTATTTTTGGATTTTTATTTATCAAAAGCAAACACATAGTAGAGCGAAAGGAAGAAAAAATGAAAAACGATAAACGATAAATGATGGGTTGCCTCCCATCTAGCGCTTGATTTATTGTCGCGGCACAACATAGTTACCTCGAGTACTTAGACTTCATCGAGATAAGTGATGGCCATATAGTTTATCGAATCAAGAGGACCGATATAAGGTTTTACTCGTTGGTCATTCACCTTGAAGACAACACCATTATTGTCTTCCAACTCAACTACTCCAGACGAGTAGACTTGGTTAACTTTGTATGGACCAGACCATTTGAATTTTAACTTACATGGGAACAACTTCAGTCTGGAATTGAAGAGAAGTACCATATCATCCTTTTGAAAAGTTCGTCGAACAATCCGCTGATCGTGATACTTTTTCATTCGCTCCTTGTAGAGGTCCGATCTCTCATAAGCATGCGGACAAAATTCATCCATCTCGTTCAGTTGCTCCAACCTCAGATTTATGGCATCATCCCAATTCAAATTTAGCCGCTTCAAAGCCCACAATGCCTTATGCTCAAGCTCAATGGGCAAGTGACATGGCTTCCTATAAACTAGTTGGTACGGGGACATGCCAATGGGTGTTTTGAATGCTATCCTGTACGCCCATAGTGCATCGTCCAGCTTCCGAGACCAATCTTTCCTATAAGCATTTACCATTTTAGCAAGGATTTACTTGATCTCTCAGTTGGAAACCTCTACCTGGCCACTAGTTTGTGGATGATAAGGTGTGGCTACCTTATGTTGCTTGACACCATATTTTGCCAACACGATTTGAATAGCTTGTTGCAAAAGTGAGATCCTCCATCGCTTATGATAGTACATGGTAATCCAAAGCGAGAGAAGATATTCCTCTTCAAGAATGCTACAACACGCTTTCCTTCATTGTCGGCCAACGCTACTGCTTCAACCCAGTTCGAGACATAATCTACAGCAACTAGGATGTACTTCATTTCAAACAAATTTATGAATGGACTGAAATCAATTCCCCATACATCAAAGAGCTCTACTTCAAGAATTTTCGACATGGGCATCTCATGGTGTTTCGAAATAGCACCTTCTCTTTGGCATTGGTCGCATCTTCTAACAAAGTCGTAGGCATCTCTAAATATCGAAGGCCAATAATCTCCACTTTGCAATACCTTTCTTGCTGTCCGATTACCTGCGTGATGTCCCCCAACTTGGGAAGTGTGGCATGCTTCCAATATAGTAGGCACCTCTACATGGGATATACATCGTCGGATAACACCATCCGCGCATCGTCGAAACAAATATGGCTCATCCCAAAAGTAGTGTTTTACATCATGCATAAACTCTCTTTTGATGATAAGATAAGTTTGCAGGTATCACATTACTCACCACAAAATTTGCAAAGTCGGCATACCATGGTAATCCTTCCATTATTGTCGCTAAGATCTCCTCGTCGGGGAATGCATCATCAATCTCGATTTTAGGCTGTGCCACATGCTCGTTCTCGAGTCTAGATAGATGATCAGCCACTAGGTTCTCGCAACCTTTTCTATCTTTAACCTCGAAATCAAATTCTTGCAGCATCAAAACCCATCGAATTAGTCTTGGTTTTGCATCCTTCTTTGTCATTAGATACCTCAGAGCTGCATGGTCTGTATGAACGATCACTTTGGTTCCCAGCAGATACGCACGAAACTTCTCAAACGCATACACAACTGCTAGGAGCTCTTGTTCTATGACTGTATAGTTCTTTTGGGCTTCGTTTAGGACCTTGCTAGCATAGTAGATAGGATGAAATAATTTTTGCTTCCTCTGGTACAGCGCCAACGGCTACGCCACTAGCATCACACATGACTTCGAATGGTAGAGACCAATCTGGTGCTACCATGATAGGAGTTTCAACGAGTTTTATTTTGAGGCATTCGAATGCCTTCAAACAATCTTCGTTGAAGTCAAACTTTGTATCTTTCTCCAAGAGTTTGCACAATGGACTCGCAATTTTGGAGAAGTCTTTGATAAACCGTCGATAGAAACCTGCATGACCGAGGAAACTACGAACTCTCTTCACTGAAATTGGGGGCGGTAGCTTCTCGATGACTTCAATTTTTGCTCGATCAACCTCAATTCCTCTTTCGGAGATTTTATGCCCAAGAACGATTCCTTCTTTTACCATGAAGTGGCACTTTTCCCAGTTCAGCACTAGGTTGACTTCTACACATCTTTGCAATGCCATACTTAGGTTTGCCAAGCACGCTTCAAAAGACTCGCCAACAACTAAAAAGTCGTCCATGAATACCTCCAAATTATCTTCAACCATATCAGAAAAAATGAACATCATACAACGCTGAAAGGTGGGTGGTGCATTACATAGTCTGAATGGCATACGTTTGAAGGCAAACGTGTCATATGGACATGTAAATATTGTCTTCTCTTGGTCTTCGGGGGCAATGCAAATCTTATTATAGCCTGAATAACCGTCTAGAAACAAAACCATCCTTTCCCCGCTAATCGATCTAGCATTTGGTCCATAAATTGCATTGGAAAGTGATCTTTGAGTGTCCAAGAATTCAGCTTTCGGTAGTCCATGCATACTCTCCATCCGGTGACAGGTCTGAGTGGAATAAGTTCATTCTTTTCATTCGCGACCACCGTCATGCCTCCTTTCTTGGGAACACATTGTACCGAGCTTACCCATGTACTTTCAGAGATTGGATAAACAACCCCCGCATCTAACCACGTGATAATTTCTTTCTTTACCACTTCTTGTATAGGTGGATTTAGACGTCTTTGATGCTCAATGGTGGATGTGTAATTTTCTTCAAGCTGAATCTTGTGTGTACAAATCCCAGGTGGAATACCAATAATGTCGGCGATGGTCCAACCAATGGCTCTTATATACTTCCGTAGAATAGCAATGAGAACTGCAACTTGTTGCTCACCCAAATCTGCTGCCACAATGACTGGAAGTGTGTTTCCACTTCCTAAGAATGCATACTTTAAATGACTAGGAAGCTCCTTCAATTCTAATGTGGGTGGCTCTTCAATAGATGGTTTAGCTGGTGGTGTGGGTTGATTTTTGAGATCAAGGTCCAGCTTCTTGGGAGCATGGCGATATGTCCCTAATCCTGATAGAACACCAATAGTTTCTTCACAATTTTCAGCATTCTTACTCTCTCCATTCATGAGCACAATCGCCAATGGGTCATCAATAATTTGCTCTTCTTCAAGTAATTCTTTATCATCATCAAAGTAAACATCATCCACCGAAAATACATTCAGGTCTTTGGGTTGCTTCATTGATTTTCACACATCAAAGCGAACTACTTCGTCATTTATTCGGAATGAAAGCTCATTAGCTCTCAAATTAATAAGAACGCTTCTTGTATCAAGGAAAGGGCGCCCTAAGATTATGGGAACTTCTGAGTCTGCCTCACAATCCAAAATAACAAAGTCTGCCGGAAAGATGAATGAAGAAACCTTCACCAATACATCACATAGAATACCAACAGGTCGCTTTACCGACCTATCCACCATTACGAGCCTCATATTGGTTGGAGTAGGATCACCCAACCCCAACTTTTTATAGATAGATAATGGCATCAAATTGATGCTGGATCCTAAGTCGCATAATGCTTTGGCAAAATTCAAAGATCCAACGGTGCAAGGAATAGTGAAAGCATCGGGGTCAGCCTTCTTCTGAACTAATGATCGGGTAGCGATTGCGCTGCAGTGATGGACATTATCTTTCAAATCATAGCTTGCTGGCCGCTTCTTTGTCAAAAGATCCTTCATAAATTTCACATACCCAGGCATTTTTTCAAGTGCCTCCACCAATGGAACATTAATGGTCAGCTGCTTTAACATAGTCATGAATTTGCTAAACTTTGTATCATCCGCCACCTTCTTCAATCTTTGAGGAAAAGGTGGTGGTGGATATGGAATTGTTTTATCCACGACTTTATTCTCCTCTTGCTTCCATTTTTCAGCCTTTTCAGGCTGTAACATACTCAACGTAACGTCATTGACGTCGTGGGTAGCTTCTGCGGAATCTTCTCCTTTTTCCTTATCATTAATGTCCGCTACTTCATCAGCCACTTGCTTGTCTTTTGATGAAGTTTCCAGCACCTTACCACTTCGGGTAGTAATAGCCATGCATGACCCATCATTCCTTGGGTTTTGCACAGTTTCGCTAGGTAAAGTGCTAGCCTTTCTTTGATTCAGTGCTGCTGAAAGTTGTCTCAATTACTGCTCTATTTTCTTTATTGAAGTAGAGTGTGAGTCCACCAATTGTTTCATTGAGGACAAGTCATTTATTACCTCCGTTACTCCAGCGCTGGTTGCTTCTACTCCTTTCAATAGTTTAGCCATCATATTTTCCATATTTCTAGAACTAGATGTAGTGGTGTCACGTCTTCCTGGTGGAACGTATAAACCACTCTTTTCAGTCTTGTTCTTCAAACTACCTTGGTCCTTGTTTCCAGATTTATCATAATAGTTCCGACCTTGGTTTCCTTGGGTATTACCTCGGAAACCCCCCTGATTGTTTAAGTAGTTGGTTTCTTTTTCCGAATCATATTCGTCTCTTCCTTTTGACGCAATAGCTTTGACTTTTTCGTTCTTCCCTGATAATAGATTCTTTGTAAGAAGATCCACTTGTTTTTCATGTGCGCCATATCTTGATCACGTTCTTCTTCTCTTCTCCTTTGTTCAGCAGTCATGCCAATAGATAAAGTGGGGCTTGCTACCTCAGAATCCCTGGTATGCCAAGCTCTACTTTGCTTTGTCATCCGATCTAGCATATTTCTTGCTTGCCCAAAGGTGAGATCCATAAATGATCCTCCAGCCGCATTATCCACCACTGGTTTAGTTATTGAATTCAAGGCTCTATATAGTATTTCCATTAGGTGAACATTGGTCATGTGATGGTTTGGGCAGCTCATAAGCTTCGTCTTGAACCTCTCCCATGTTTCATGAAGATCTTCGGTTGGAAGCTATCGAAAGTTGTTGATTTCATCTCTTAATTGTGCTCTTGTGGATGGCGGAAAGAATTTTTCTAGGAAAGCATCTCTCAATTGCCTCCAATTTTTAATGGAATCAGGAGTTAGCCCATTCAACCATAGAGTTGCCTCCCCAGACAGAGACAATGGAAATAAACGTAATCGAATTGCATTCTGACCAACACCAGGATTGTCGAATGACTTGCATATAGAAATAAAGTTAATGAGATGCATATTCGGATCATCGCCTGCTAGTCCACCAAATAATCCCTTGAGTTGCAATAACTAAATCATGGTGCTTGTGATGTTGAACTTGGCTCTGGGTGCCAATGGTGGAGGAATAATGGCTCATGTGGCTCCGGCTCCATCAAGATCATCATCATCTTCGTCGAAAGCTGGTTGCAAAGCTCGGTGTTCAAGCCTAAACCTAGCTTGATGATCTCTTCTGTTAGATGGTGTTGCGATTTCAGCGGCATACCTCGGGTTTAGTAACTCGTCATCACCTAGGTCATCGTCGTCAGGATTTGTTGCTCGCCCAGGGTTATCAATATTTTGTTGATGAACTTGGGCGGAGGCTAGGGCAGCTAGTCTCGCCTGTTCTTGTTGGGCAGCCATCCTTTCGATTTCCTGTTGTGCTTTCATTCTGCAAATATGTTGTGGTTCAGGATTGATAGGTAATAACGGTTGACCAGAACTTCGAGTATGGGGCTTGCACTGAATAAAAACCTGCAGAAAACAAAAACAAAAACTAAAGGTAAAAGTACGAGAATCTTTGACCAAAGGGTCTAGTAATTACCACGAACTTAATTGACACTCGTATTCCCCGGCAACGGCGCCAATTTTTTGATAACGCTCAATCTACAGGTCTTGTAGGAGTGTAAAGCGGTCATAGTCAAATATAGAACCCAATTGGGTTGGGTATCGATCCCACAAGGAATAGCTTGGTCAACAAGTAAGCAAAGATTACTAGACTTTTGGTGCAAGTCTCATAAAAAGGGGGAAGTTTTGTCGTGATAGTAATGTAACCAAAATATTAAAGTAAAACGAAAAATAGCAAAGTAAAAAGAAAGAATGTTTGGTAAGATGTAAAACAATGAGAATTGAGAAGTTGGGGTTATGTCCACCTTATGAGTTGTACGTCTCTATTGGCTATGAGTTATGCGGAATTCAGACATGCATGTGCTTATAGAGAATTGTATTCGATGGTAAATCCAAGCGTCTTTCGACCTCAACAAGGACTATTTCACTTTAACTCTTTCGAGCTTAAAGTGTATCTAACGGTACAAATTCTCCAAGAGGTTAATCCAGTTACGACACTAACTTTTTAATAGGGGATGGGACCCTATTACCTTGACATTATCTCTTTTCCAGACATATAACTTTTCTTTTGAACAAGTTAACGCTATACTGGCATATTCTATGCGTTTGCAACCACAAAGAATTTAGATTAAGATGAAGAGAATAATGATATAAGTAGCATACGTGTCACGAATTCACAAACTCATAGCAATAGATAGTATCTCATATGGCTACCATAACCCCAATAGAGAAGTTTAGTTACCCACGAGTGCGAAGGAAATCACAATCGACATTGTTATTATACCACAATAAAGATTTCGTGTAGTAAAGTGTGGTAGGCGTTAGGCGTGAACTTCCTTGCAAAGTAACGTTTCTCTTGTTGTGGAAATTAAGAATTAATAGATGAATAGAAGAAGAATAAAAAGTAGAATTAAAATTGTTGGAAGAGTAGTGAAATAAGTGGAAGAATTAATTGTTGAATGTCTTAGTAGTAGAATGAATTAAAAATCTCTAGCAAAATAGGGTATTTATAACACCCATATCCTATTCCTACTAGACTAATGCATTACTTAACCCAATCCTACTAGGTTAATGTATCATTATACTAATCCTAATAAGTTACTGCTAGCCCCCAAAGTCTTCAGAATTGTTGTTTTTGCCCGGGACAGATTTTCCATGTGCCACTTTTGGTCCTTGGCATCCAAGATTCCTCTTCCTTCCTTCGTGAAGCTTTCTTTGGCGTTAAGTTATCCATAAAATGCCTGAATCTGCATCATTTATACCTGAAAACTTGCTAATCATGTTTGTTAGCTCACTTACAGGAAATAAGACTAAAAGTGCATGAATTATATAATTTGTCCTCAAAACTTAGCTAAAATATGGGTAAAATATAGTACTATAGGCGTGTAATTTCGCCTATCATCAAGCATGTGCCATGTGTGTATAAGTTTTTTGTGTATTCCTTATTGCATATGATGTCTAGAACTTTTCTGGTGTGTGTGTAAAGCAAAATAAAGAATGTGAATTTAGGAGATGATATAGGCATTTCTTTGATAGCCTTGTTTTATACCTTCTAGTCATCCTACCCTTGTGTTTTATCCTAGTTAACCCCCATTGAGCCTTTAGCTTTTTCTTTGGAAACCTTATAAGTAGCCTAATCCTTCTTCATAGACCATAGTTTGATCCAAAAAGCTCCTAAGTGTTTTAATAAAAAATTGAATTAGTAAGGAGTTTGAGAAATTAAAGAAGAAAAAAGTGAAATTGATGCCTCAAGGCAATAGTTATTGGTGTATAATTGATATGTGGTGGATGGTTGTGATATAATTTATGCTAAAGATATTGCCATGATTGTGAAAAAGGAGAAAAATTTTATTTTTGTGGTAGTAAACTATGTGTCCACCAAGTGTTTGTGAAAATGCTTAAAAGAGATGGGGCAAAAACAAAAGGTATGGATGAATGAATAAGTGTAATTTGGTTGTTATAGATTGATTTTAATTGCTTAATATAGTGTATTAAAGTGCTTTGAGAGGTTAGTCACTATTCCCAAATAGTTCCTACCCGTCCCTTAGCCTACATTACAGTTTAAAATATTCCTAATTGATCCCAAGCTTTACATTCGACTATTAGTGGAGCACTACACTAAGGGAAAGCCTACGATTCATTGTGTGCAACTTGTGAATTCTATGTGAGAGTGAGTGTAACTTGATGCCTATACCCATCACATTATAAATTGCATAATTTTAAGTGATTATGGATATCTCTCTTGTTGTGAGGGGCACATGTTTGATGAATGTGGGTGATTTGTATGATGTCCTTGTGTAACGCCCCAATTTTCTGAACCGGAATGCTACACAGTGATTATGACCTCGAAGGACCAAAAGCTAAACCATGACTGATATTTGTACCTGCATACTGCATAATATCATAAAATACGGAAACATGAACATAAAACGCCATAAGGTTCGAACTGAATAAACATCTGATAACAAAATGTCTGAAAAAGGTATAAGAATACAAACATAAGTCATAAATACTAAAAATAATGAGATCTAAATATATAATCTGACATCTAGTCTGAAAGACTCTAAATGAACTGAATAAGGAGTTGAAGGAACATGTCTTCAACTAACTCCATCTAGCAACTAAATAGTAAATGTAGCAATAATCATATCGTTCTCGAATAAGAAAGACTCACTGGAAACTCTGAACACTGGAATGCTACTGCTGATCTGGAGCTCGTGCCTCTGAACCTATGGTGTAACATAAGAGAAAGCACCATAGAACAAATGCATCAGTACGTCTGAATGTATTGAGTATACGAGTGAGGTAGGCTAAATGCAAAGGGTTATATGCATGAACAATGCTAACTAATATGAACGTGAGAATACATACATGCATAAACAACTATAAATGAACTCGTGATGATGCTGACTACTGAGACTGAATGCTGACGACATGACTTTACTGTTACTGAGGTATTGAATAGATTATTGACTATTTCTGACAGTTTAAATTATGAAGAACTGGTTTGAATGACCGTGTCTAACAATCCTGAAACTGAATACTGGTAACGTGAGCTATGACAACTGATATAGCTGATATAACTGTAATGATTGGACTAATCGATATAACTGAGACTAAGTGACTGTATCTGACAGTCTATGTTCTGATAGAACTATCTGAGTTCCGTTCTACTTAGATTAACTAAATCTGAGATCAGTCCTATCTAGCGGGTAATCGTGAGTATGCTGATAATAAGGATGATTTGACTTAGTCTGATATTAGTCCTATCTAGCGGGTGATATTTAAATCTAATGATTCTGATACTCATTAATCATAGTTGAGATCAGTCCTAGCTAATGGGTGATCTTGAAGTCTATTTACAATGATAAGCATTGACTGTATCTAACAGTACTAAATCTGTACTACTAAGCTGAGTTGACTGTGTCTAAAAGCCCTGATTCTGTAACTAAAATTGTGGGATGTATTCATCTAACCGACATGCCCCAAGCTAAGTTGATTGGGGTCCAATCTCTGCCCTGAATGAAAAGGTGTCAGTATCGCGCCACTAATAAAGACATCTGTTGTGGAGTCAGTCCTAATCTAGAAGGTGACTCCTGGGATCATTCCTATACATATAAATGTGCTAACGGGTGACCCCTGAGTATGTCAGTCCTATATAATGGGTGGCATCTCATACCTATGCTAGCTATGTAGTTCTGGAACTTAGGGATTTCTTCTAAGGATCTCAGTCCTAATCTAGCGGGTGAGTCCCCATCCCTAGGATTACTCAGTGTTGAATCCTACTCCCATCTGAAAGACACTAAACTAAATAACTGGGCTGAACTGAATAACTGAAATGAACTGATTAGCTGAACTGATACTAATTAAGTAGATTGATACTAGTGGTATTGTTTAGCGGAGATAAACTAAGTTTACTGAATTCCGATGACTGATGGAAGGTACTGAGTTCTGAGGAATGGTTGAGAGTACTAAAGTTACTGAGATTGACTTTGAATACTGAGGTTACAGATATTGCTGAGTACTGAGATTACTGAACTACTGATATTACTAAGGTTACTGGATTTTCCTGAGTCATATGACTGACTGAATTCTATAGATCATGGCTTGACTGAGAGTATCGTGATAACATGACATGGCTCTAGGAACACAACTATATTTTTGGATACGAATACCCCCAGGACTCGATGGAAGAAAACAGACACAACATGACTGACTTGATCATAAGATTGGAGTCCACAATTCACATTGTCATAAGTAGGGGATATTATACTTCATGTAGTTCTTCAACATCTTAAGCATGGTAGGGAGTGCGTGGATATATTTCATGTATATATAGTATATCTCCATTATCATACATGCTTCATACCATAACAATAGCAACACATCAATAGCATGGAATTTATATTGAAGTATATAGCTAACATGGACTTATCATTTAGATATCATGGAAACATGTAAACATGAATTTCTAGCATCCTAAGCATTTTAGCAAACACCTTGCATGCATAATATTGAGCATAGGTGTACCTAACAAATTTAGAAATCTTGAACCACCCAAATTCATGGGTTTCCAACTAACCTATTCACATGATTCATGAAAAACATATCAAGACACAACCTTGAATCCAAACAACAATCATTAACATGAATATAGTCATAAAACTACAAGGAAATCACAATTTATAATTTAAAACATGATTCTTGAGCTCCATAAGGGACCCATGGATGAACACTAACCTACCCATAGACTCTTCTGTGAAAACCCTAAGGCTTGTTCTTGAGAGTTTTGATCTCGAGAGGAAACCCTAATCTTGTATTTAAGAGTGTATAAAAGAGCTTTTTGAGATGTTTAACTAAAGAGAATGGAAGATAATACGCTTCTTGAGGGTTATAAGTCATGGGAAGTGAAGGAAAAAGACCAAAATACCCTTACTAAAATTAATTCCCAGTTGCTGAAAATCATAGCTGGCGACATTTATGACAAGGTATCAAAAATCTGACAAGCCATTAAAAATGTCATCACACAGGAGCTGAAATTGATGGTTTCTGCCTAAGTCTGGCGACATTTGTGACAAGGCATCAAAAATATGACAGGTCATCAAAAATGTCGTCACACAGGAGCTGGAATTGATAATTTTTGCCTAAGGTTGATGACATTTGTTACAAGGCATCAAAAATGTGACAGTCCATCAAAAATGTCGTCACACAGAAGATAGATTCTGCCTAAGACTGACGACATTTTTGATAAGGCGCCACAAATGTGACAGCCCATCAAAATTATCATCACACAGTTGCCAGCCCGACATGCTGGAGTAAAATATGAATAAATTTTTTCTCCAATATCAAATTTAGGAGAAATTGGTATCTTTGGAAATATAATTCAAAGATATTTCATTTGATATATAGTAAACCACCCAGTTATGGTTGATTGAAGTTGACCCAAGTTTTGATGCTCACTAAAACTTGAACGATAGGAAAGCTTTCAACTTGTACATGAGTTAGGGGACCTATATGATCTAAATTCATGCCCAAATATATTTCCACACTACATAATTGATTAACACACTAAATTTACATATGATTTGAGGCTTTTGAAGCGTCTACACATAGGAATGATAGATTTTCATCCTAGTCTGAAATGTGGGGTATTACACCTTGATTGAATGATATTCATGATTTTTCTACGTGTGGAGTCCATTATTGAGGCTAGGATGTTTTGGAAGTAGGATTCTTGAGCATTCAAGTGTGTATAACATGCTTAGTATTTTAAACTTGCATTCTATGTAGTCATTATAGTTTTAGCTTGAATTTCTTGAATATAGTAGAAGTGTGAAGTATCTTCAGCTCATGGTGTGTATAGTTAAGAGTTGTTCGAGGATGAAAAAACCTTTAAGTGTAGGGTGGTGATGTTGGGTGTATTTATGCATTCTAGCATTACTATTCTAATCTTTTTAGCCTTGTTTTGAGGATGATTCTTATGCTATACGTGTTTATATTGATATAAATGAGAATTTATGTGTCCACGTATCTGTTTACAATGTTTAATGGTGGTTTCACATGAGTTTTGATTCAATTTGAGCATTTAGAGTTCAACCAAGAAAACTAGTGTAACTAGCTTGAGCCAGGTGTTTTTCTAGTCTATAGTGTTGAGTTATAATGTGTTTTAATGATTTATTAAGGTTGTTATTATGTATTTATATATAAAAAACTTAGTTATAATCTTCAAGGGCCAATTGAATCAAGAAAAGAGTCAAAACAATGAGTTAAAGCTCAATGTGAATTTAGCCTATGCTTAGCTCGTGTTTCTAGTTCATTGTTGAGGAAGTTGTGTTGCTTTGAGATCTAAAGTATTTTTTAATACTATAGGATGCTTGATAAATGGATTATGATGTTATATGAAGGATATAAAAGCTTTAAATCAAGTGAAAACAACTTAAAAGGGCTCAGAAATAACCATGGAAGCACAAGATGCAAGCTGGAAACCAATTTGGACCCCTGGAAAGTTATGAACGTGTGTAGTGTCTGTGTTTGTCCATTAGGTGCGTGATGCATGCCATTGGATTCAGAAGGGCCCCAAAATGGTGAAACACCACATCACGGAGTTGTATCAATTAGTAGTTGTCCAAAAATGAGTGTCTCAATGCGATTGCACGGCTTTGTACCAATGACCAAAATCGAGAGTTAAGTACCCAGATGTTCCTAGTTGTTCTCAGGATTACATTTGAAACTGTGGCACAATGCACCAAATACTAAAATCAGGAGAAAGGTGCAAAACTGAAGGAAAATGACGTGTAAAACTAATCCAAGTGGGGTTATAACTTATATACTATAAATATAACGTCTTAAAACATGTTCTGGGACATCTTTGAACCCCTAGATTACTTGGAACAACATTGGAGGCTACCAAAACTTCTTTTTAGGTTTTTATTTCTTTAATTTAGCTTTTTTATGGTTTTAATCATTCATACAATTAATTAGATGTTAATTATGGCTATAGGTGGCTAAAAACTCCCTTTCCAGGGTTGAAGCCAAGAACATGATTATTATTACTATGGATTAAGTTTGTATTCTTTGATTATCAATATTGGTTGTTTGTTTATTCTTGTTTTAACTATTTTAAGAATCCACGGCCCTTAGGATACATCTATTTTCAACCTTGTGAACTCGGGAAAGGGAATAGGGCGATAGAAATGAGAATAAATAGAGTATGGTTCTTGATTCTTTATAAAATAAGAAACTTGAATTAGTATCTAGGACAGGTATGTACTTAGATACCTTACTTGATTCATATGTAGGATGATATTTGTTGAGAACTTAAGTGAATTATTACATCCCCGCTCAATGATGTAGGTGTAAAGTTTAACTAAGGTAATAGATTGGAGGTTGGGAAACCATAATCGCGCAATTAACCCTACGAATCAACAACCAAGATAAGCAAGTTATTGAATGAAATCCAATAGCATAATATGATTGTTTAGAGTGGTTCAACCCTAGGTTTTCTCCTATTTATTGTTACAAGATCTTTACTTTACGCATTATTTAATTTACTTGCAATATACAAACTCAATTCTCTCTTTTGGTTACTCTTGCATCAAGTGAATCTAAATTGTGAACTAAAATTAAATCGTTTCCAAATCTACTCTCTGTGGGATCGATAACTCGGCTTTCATGAAGGCCCCTATATTACTTGGTAGACCACGTACACTTGTGTGTGCGCTTGGGCGCTGTCACACCTCACCTTCGTTTGATGATCCCTCCATTAAAATTAATAAATCCACCCCACTATTCTTATCTCTACCCAAAATAACAAATTGACAACAAATTTAACCACCTACCCTATTAAAATTAAATGCCTTACTCCTCACCCTACACAACCCCCTGCCCCAAAGTCACCCCACCCCCAACCCCAACCCCCAACACAATTTTTCCCTCACTGGTAAATATCCATAACAGAAGTCACACACCTTACACCTTAGAGATAAAACACATACAACTCATACACACTCTCATAGCTACACAATATACACTTACTGGAAATTCTCACAAAGGGATACATACACACACATTAAAGAAAAACATACACACACATCATGCCATGGAGAGATTCACAGACTAATAAACATACATGCACACACACCGCCATACACACACTCTGATCGACCAAAATCCATAAAAAGTCTCACTAATTTTTACTATTAAAAGCGGGTACCAGTAATACCCATGTCTCTGTCAATATACCATGTCGAAGATTAGATCAAAAGAGAGAAACCATAAAGGAAGGGAGAGAAACAAGGAGATTGAACGAAGAGAGGATCTAGAGAAGATTCAAGAGAGAGAATAGATGGTTAATTAGATTTCTCCAATGATTTTCTCACTATAAATTGACTAAGAAAAGTCCTCTCGGTATTGCTTGTTACTATTATGGCAGAAATTTATTGGATATTAATCGAGAAACACCACTGTCACCCTAAATTTGGTCGTATTCTTTAATTTTTAGGACTGTCGATCTCACCGGAGCTCTGAAAAAATAAAAATCGTGACTCACTCAAAAATTGGTCCACTGGCAAAGCAATTACATCAAAAAACATCTTCCAATCATAAAACAGAGTTGGGGGGTCAGATTTGTCCGTTACCGAGGTTTGATTCGGGTCGGTGGTCATTTACTAAAGCGTGATTTAAGGTTTTGAGTTCGGCTCTATCTTTCAATCACATAACTTGCACAATAAAATCTTGATTGAAGGTCCATTCTATCTCTTCTCATTTTAATTTCATTATATATGATTGATTTGTGTGAAACATTATACGAATATTCAGTTATTTGGTTTTGGTCATTTGATTTCATGGATAATAGTTGTGGATTGTAAAATATAGCAATTGTGAATTGTTACCTTGAAACCTTGAGTTGAATTTTGGGGCGGAATTTGAAAAATTTATAAAAGGGGTTAATATTGTTGTGCTTTGATTCTTTGATTGTTGTTGGATTTGATGGATATCATCAAACCCAATTATATCAAATTTTAGGTCAAAATTGGTAGGGAAATTTTAGGTTTTGGGTAGGCAACTCGTAGGATTCTATATCATCAAATGTGTAAATGTATGTATTTATTGATTTCTCTGCTTTTATCGTACTTAATCAGATATATTCATTCGCTAGGAAATGTCTCAAGGTCATATTGTACTTATTCACCGAGGAATGCCCCGAAGTATCCTACACCCAAAGGAGGATCGTGATCAAGGTTCAAGGTATCGGATAAGGCATAGAGTAGGATAGTTAGAGTAGTTTAAGTTTTAATTTTAGCATCTTTTTCGATTTGTAATAAATTGGAGCAGACACTATTTTAGAGTTTTGACTATTTGATTGTTTATTTTGTGTGTTATGTGTTTTCATTTGTTTTATGCATTTCATAGTATTGTACTAGCTAATATACCTCACGAAGCGACCATGGTTGAACTATAGGACCGAGGGGTGCCTATATTAACCCCAAAACTGATTAGTGGACATGTGATCCCTATATCAAGAGAAGTAGGAAGATAATCAGCTCCACGAAAGCATGGGTCATTAGATGTGAGGGATGTACAATGAAGGTGGAGTTGTAATTTGACTAGTGTAGAAGAAGAAGTGGCACACATGCTTGGTTAAAGTTAGTATTGTTAAAGTGTCACAAACGTCATCTTTCACTTCATATTGCATGATGTGTACTTATATTTTCAAGGATTGATATGACTAAGGCTTTTCATTCTGCTATCCAAACATTGTGTCATCCTTTGTTTACCCCATTTGATCTTTAGTGCTATTTTCTTTCATACCCCTCTTTTAAAATCAAGATAGAGTCAGCAAAGCTCAAAAGAAAAGTGTCAAGCAAAAGAATAGAGTCAGAAAAGTTTTTAAAAAGGAAAAAACGTGTTAAAAAAAAAAGATGAGTGTCCAAAAAAATAGTGTCAGAAAAAGTTCCAAAGAGAAAGGAGTCAACAAAAGAAAAAAAAGAAATCAAAATCAAGCAAAAGAAAAAGTTGTCAGAATTACGTTTGAACTGATTCTTCTCTGTCGGGGGTGAGATACATAGGTAGCACTACTCTGGGTTCGATCCAACCAAATAAACAATTTAGAATTACCCAGTCAAAAGAAACTGGGGCATAAGTTAATCTTTGTTGTTTGAGTTGATTCCAATAATTGTAAGTCCCACCCTACTACAAGTGTCATTTGGGCCTTATGCCATTCATTCTTTCTAACCTATCCAAAATCCAAGTTGCAACCAAAGAAAGACCTTTTAATTAATCTTTGAGAATGTTAAGGCTAATCATGCAATGCATATGATGATGTATTTTGGGGACTATTTTTCTTCCTCGTCATAAGCAATCAAGAGAGAAATAAAAAAAAATTCTTATTGATGAAAACCCTCACGGTCACCGTAAGGCAATGGTAAGTTAAGAGAAATAAGAATAAGAGAGTCTTATTAGTGAAAACCCTCACAGGCACCGTAAGGTGATGGTGAGCTGAGAGAAACAAAAATGAGAGATTCTCATTGGTAAAATCCTCATAGGCAATGAGATATAAAGAAATGAAATCAGATAGTCTCACTGGTGAAAACCCTCATAGAAATCATAAGGTAATGGTGAGCTAAGGAAAAGAAAGTGAGAGAGGCACTCTTCAAGGCGTCACTAGCCAAATGAGGTCTCTGAATACAATTGGCCCAAGAAAGTAACTGAGTTTCGGGGTCATTAACTCAACCACAATTGGTGAAAAGTTTGGATGGAAAGATCAGGAAGCTTCATCCAAAATGCATGGCATAATCATTAGAGTTGCTGTTATTTTCAGATATTATTTTGTTTTCTCTGTTTCAAATAGGGAAATTCATTGTCTTTTCTTTTTTCTCTATATATTTTTTTATTGAGTCAGTTATCCAAATAAAAAAATCAGCGTCATTTTTCTCATGTCTTTGAGTCAATTCCATATAAAAACAAGTGAGAAAGGATTTAAAAATTTACTACTAACTTCTTCAATTGCACAAAGCAAGACAAAGGCCAGCATATGAAAGAAGCATGATTGCAAGCCAAAAATAAGTTAAGCAGAAAGTTTTGTCAGAAAACGAGTTTGGGGAATCAGGGAAATACCAAGGTTCAAGGGGTTTAACATAGCAAAATAGACATATTGTGTTTCTTTCAAAAGTCAATCTTAATAACCTGAGTTTGGATTAATGGTACAGGAAGACAATGGAATGGGCCATTAATTGAAAACAAAATTAAATGAGACAACTACAAGGACAATCGCCTCAAAAGCAAAAGCCACAAGCCAACCGCCATATTTTAAACTCATAAATTTTCTTTGTATGAAACAAAAACACTTGATATCTTCAAATTAAAGGCTTCAAAGAACAAATATCCAGAGGTGTAATTCCTCATTTCTGCAAATTCAAGAGGCAGTGTTGCTTTACAGGTTTAGTGATCAGAATTATGATAAAATTCATCATTTTGTACCGTTAAGAGACACACTCTCTAATTTGGGTCTTTCATGTCTCATGGCTAGGAGTTTCACTTCTTAATTTGAGTTGTTAATCCTAAATATGTACTTTTTAGTTAGGATTTCTCACTTTTAATCTTAAGAGATGGACTTGCTGATATCGGTCATTCAATTTTATCCTCAAAAAGTGCATTTGTTGATCAGAATCTTGATTCATCTTTGTATTATGCATTGTTGGAAGTAGTTTTGATTGGGTTTGACACTCACTAAAGCTTTCTGATGGTAAACTGGGCAAAAAAAAAATTAATTCCTGTTATTTGGAACTTTACTTTAGGACCCTCCTGGAAAATGGGACTTAAATTCTGTTTGGGACCCTCCTTGAAAATAGGACTTCACTTTCTGTTCAAGACCCTTCTAGAAAATGGGACGTTACTTTCAGTTCAGGACCCTCCTAAAAAATGGGACTTTGCTTTCTGTTCAGTGTCTTCTTGGAAAATGGGTCTTTGCTTTATGTTTAAGACCCTCTTGAAAAATAGGACATTACTTTCTATCAAGACCTTCCTGGAAAATGAGACTTTGTTTTATGTTCAGGAACCTCCTGAAAAATAGGGCTTTTTATTCTGTTCAAGACCCTCCTGGAAAATGGGACTTTGTTTTTTATTCAGGACCCTCCTGAAAAATGAGATTTTGATTTCTATTCAGGACCCTCCTTGAAAATGGGACTTCACTTTCTGTTCAGAACCTTCCTGAAAAATGGGACTTTGCTTTTTGTTCAGGACCCTCTTGGAAAATGAGACATTACTTTTCTGTTCAGGACACTCCTGGAAAATGGGACATTACTTTATGTTCAGGACCCTCCTGGAAAATAGGACTTTACTTTCTGTTCAGGAACCTCTTGGAAAATGGGACTTTACTTTTTGTTCAGGGCCCTCCTAAAAAATAGGGCATTACTATTTATTCAGGATCCTCCTGGAAAATGAGACTTTACTTTTATATTCAGGACCCTCCTGGAAAATGGGACATTACTTTTTGTTCAGGACCCTCTTGGAAAATGGGACTTTACTTTCTGTTCAGGACTCTCATGGAAAATGGGACTTTACTTTATGTTCAGTACCAACCTAAAAAATGAGATTTTACTTTCTATTCATGACCCTCTTGAAAAATGGGACTTTATTTTCAAATAAATGGATTCTTTCTTTATCATAATCTTTGTTTGGTATAACTTTCGTTCTAGTTTTTATTTTGATTTCAGGAGTCTGCCTGAAGAATAGGGTGAAGAAATCACAGGTCAGGATCCCACCTGGAGAATAGAGTGATGAAATTGAAAGTTAGGAGCCCACCTGGAAAACAGGGTGAATAAATTAAAAGTCAAACAACAGGGTGATGAAATTGAAAGTTAACCAACAAAGTGAAGAAATTGCAATTCAGGAGCCCACCTGAAGAATAGGATGAAGATTTTCAAATTCAGAAGTACCTCTGATAGAACAGGGTCAAATTTTGAGTTTATCCTTCAACACCAAATTTTGTATGGGGAAAAATGTATTCTTAAGTTCAACCCAATGAAGATTCGGCCTTTTGTTACTTTTGAAAGCATTGGAGACTCATGTCAACAGTCAGAGAAGCTGCATAGATAGGAATTTTGTAATTTTAGTTATATTTTAACTAGTAATTTTAGTTTTTAATGTAATGACAGAGCCTCATATTGGAACCTCGACAGAACCTCACTTGACTCATCAAACTCGGTATAGTCTCTCTCCTTGTAAATCCTAGAAGTACATGTGACCTGATCCCTACATAACTTGGGATAGATGGGATGTACAAAATCAAGACTCGATTGCACTCCTTCCTTCTGTTTCTCCCATTCGAATAAGGGTTGGGTCAAGATTTTGTCTCATTGTCTACTTCTTTATCCGAAAACACTTTGTTTTTATACCCAAAGAGTGGCATAATGTAGACACGTAATTTTGCCCCTCCCGAAAGCCCAATTTATCCATTTATCCTCACTTTACCGTGTACCTCACCTCCGCGTGATGATTCTACCGCTAAAAACAACAAATTCACCCCATTATTCTTATCTCTACCCAAAATAACAACTTGATAACAAAGTTAACCACCTACCCTATTAAAATTGAACACCCCGCCATGGAGATATTCACAGACCAATACACATACACGCACACACACCACCGTACACACATTCCAATCAACCAAAATCTATAAAAAGTCCCACTAATTTTCACCGTTAAAAGTGGGTACAAGTAATACTCATGTCTCCATCTATCCACCACATCAGATATTAGATCGGAAAAGAGAAACCATAGACAAAAAAAGAGAAACAGAGAGATTAAAGGAGAGAGGATCTAGAGAAGATGCGAGAGAGAGAATACCCGGTGAATTAGATTTCTCCGATGAGTTTTTCACCAGAAATCAATTGAGAAACATCCCCTAGGTATTGGTTATCACTGTTATGGCAGAAATCTATCGGATATTGACCGGGAAACACCACTGTCACTATAGATCCAATCGTATTCTTTGATTTTGGGGAATGCCAAGTCGCCGAAGCTCTAGCAAAACAAAAACTGTGACTCTAGCTCAAACCCACCCCAAAATCAATACACTAGCAAAGAAATTCCATCAAAAAACATCATCTAGTCATAAAATAGAGTCGGGGGTTCAAATTTATCCATTACCGAGGTTTGATTTGGGTTGGTGGTCGTATACTGAAGCTTGATTCAAGGTTTTCGAGTCTGGCTCCATCTTTCAATCGCATAACTTGCACAATAAAAGTTTGATTAGAGGTCCAATTCTATCTCTTCTTATTTTAATTTTATTATATGTGATTGATTTGTGTGAAGCATAATATGAATATTCGGTTATTTTGATTTGGTCATTTGATTTCTTTGATAATAGTTGTGGATTGTTAAAATAGTAATTGTGAATTGTTACCTTGGAACCTTGAGTTGAATTTTGGGGAGGGATTTGAAAAATCGATAAAAGGGATTAATATTGTTGTGCTTTGATTCTTCGATTGTTGTTGGATTTGATGGATATTTTCACACTAGATAATGTCATGTTTTAGGCCAAAATCGGTAGGCAAATTTTATATTTGGGTAGGCAACTCGTAGGATTCTATATCATCAAATGTGTAAATGTCTGTGCTGAGTGATTTCTCCACTTTTATTGTATTTCATCAGATGTATTCATTCATCGGGGATTGCCTCGAGGTCACATTACATTTATCACCGGAGAATGCCTCGAAGTATCCTGTATGCATAGTAGGTTCGTGATCAAGGCCCAAGGCATCGGGTAAAGAATAGAGTAGGATAGTTAGAGTAATTTAGGTTTTAATTTCAGTATTTTATTGCGATTTGTAATAAATTGGACTGGATACTATTTTTGAGTTTTGACTGTTTAATTGTTTGTTTTGTGTGTTTTTGTTTGGTTTATGCATTTCATAGTGTCGTACTAGATGATATACTCCACGAAACGACCGTGGTCAAACCACGGGAATGAGGGGTGCCTAACGCCTTCCTCTCGATAACAGAATTTCTTAACCGAAATCTCTGCCCATGGATCAGTTTTGAAAGAGTCAAAAATTATTTTAGAAAAGGATTTTCAAAGATGACTTGGCACACCAAATTATGCCAAGTGGCGACTCCGAATTTTTATTGTTAAAAGTTCTTTTCGGAACAAATTATTTTCTTTTGTCACTTAATAACAAAATTCTTTTCAAACTTAAAAACCAATTCTTTATGGTAAAAAAGGAGTGTGACAATATGTCAAATACTTTTCAAGATCAGATATCCCTGTCTCCAAAGCTTTCTTTCTACGAAGATTATTGTTTTTCTTATTTAAATTGTGAACTAGATTGACAACTCGGTGATAGAGCAGATCGTCAACCCATTTTCAAAAAGCGCATTTATAATCCTGCTCAAATATCAACTTGAAATCAACCATGGCCAAAAATAAAAGATTTGATGAAATTACATAGTCTACGCACTTCAGGCTTAAAATATTTATAAAAATATCTTCTAGCATTCATGGAAATGTAAGACGTGAAAATTCTCGTTGTAGTCCCATATTGACAATTCAAGATCGATTGGCTTGGAAGACTCAAATTTTGACTCATTCTTTAAAACTTGATTGATCAAAGTAAGAAAGTTGAAATGGAATCGAGGATCATCAAGAGTTAGGGTTGGGTAAGAAAATTGATGGAGAGAAAGAGTTCGGTTAGGATCTATCCATCAAGGGTTAAAAGGAGTTGGACAAATTGGGCCCTTTTCTCTCTTCTATATATATCTCTTTTTTAAAAAGAGTTATAAGAAATAAGAAAAAATAATTTAAAACATAGGATAGGAGGGTGTTAAAATTATCGAGAAAAAATATGAAGGATTGATTAGCTGTTACAATACATAATAATTTTCATACAGTTGTTACCATAGTTACTGTATTACAACAGTCCCAAATAAATGTTGCTATAGTTAGGCCAATCGCAATGGTCAAATGATTAAGCCATGTTAACAGTTTTCAAACGTTTTGATAAAGGTCATAACCATCGCATTAGATTGTTTATTGCAAAGGTTGAAAAATAATTACTAGCAATTTTGTTCCCATAAGCTCAATTTCAGATAGTATTGATCATCTCTTATACTAAATTAAAATGTTATATAATATCTGATTAATTAAACATTAATTATATCTATATCTTTAATCATCATATCATATTATATTTGATTAATGTAAAAATGAATGAACATATACATTCTCTTCTTTTTTTTCAATTTAAGTTAAAAAGAGAAAGAGAGAGAGTAAAACGACTCAAATTAATTCCTATTATTGTAAACTTTCTAACTTCCTGTTTCTTCCTTGCAATATACCCCTACACCTCCAAGATATTCAAGTCTAGGATAAAATTAAAGTATATTATATTCTTTTTGTTATAAATATTTATATCAATGTGTCCATTACATAAATTTTATTTCCACTCACTCTTCTCCACTATGTGAATATAGTAACTCACTAACTCCCACTACTTATATTTATTATATTTTTTACTTCCATCTCGCATCCAAGATCTCAAATGGGTTAATGTCATATTGAGAACCCTTTTGTATCCTCAATTGTATCCAATAAATAGTGACATTCTAACAACATTATACACACTTAAAATATTTTAAAAGATGAGAAAATCCTTACCATCTTTTCTTGTCTCTTTTTATTTGTTTTGTTTATCTTTTTTATTTTCTTTCACTATATAGCATTCTAATATTTTATTTTCATTACTGAAAATTTATAGTATTTTGTTGCTATAGGGTAAGTTTTATATTTATTATTTTGGATTCCTCCTGTATAATATTTTGTTGCAGTCATAATGCTTCATTACCATCTCTATTTAATAGAAACTAACATCATATTAAAATGATACTAACATCTCAATCAAATCTGGAGCTGCATCTTATTATATATTTCCAGATTTAAACTTTATTCGCTCTTCTCTAATACCAAAGTTCTCCAATTTGGCCAGGTTCTGATTTCTCGACACAATAATGTTGTTGACTTTCTACATTAGTTTGATTTTAAATTATTGCTTCTTGATGGTGCAATTACTGTCATAATAAACTTTTAAGACTGTTTATTATAACAGAAATAATATTAGTGGTTCTATGATTGTTATGGCATAAAGATACCAATTGTCATGGTGTTATTATTAAATAAATATGTTTGTTCAATATTGTTAGAATATGTACGAGTAAGTTTTATGTATTTTAAAATCTACAATTTGAAATAAACATGCAACACATATATTAAAAATTTACTATCATATATATGTCTCTATATATATATTTAGACATGAATCTTGATTTGACTCGCATCCTTTTTAAATTTCCAACATGGCTTAGTTTCTTTAAAATCTACAATATGGAATACACATGCAACACACCAATTAAAAAATTTGTGTTATATATAGAGAGACATGTATCCTAATTTGACCCACATCCATTTTAAATTTCCAGCATGGTTTAGTTTCTGCCATTTATTTTTCTACTGATTGTAGTGGTACTATTCCTTCTCTTTTTGTAGAAGTTTCTTAGCATTAGTGATTTCCCTGGATAAGTAATGGTGTCCAAAAATTTGATTATGTGGCAAAGTCATAACGTAGCCACAAGACGTGCGTATGACTATGCTCTCAAAAAATTCAATGAAAAATAGATCTTTCCTTCATCTCAAAGGACTTGTCAAAACTCCCATAGGTCTTCTTAAAGATTTGATCTTCTCCATTTCCCAAGAAATTGGTTCTTGGGTTATGTTTGATAATAGACATTGAAGATTCGAAATCCTTGATTTTGTGTTACAGATAATGCAAAGAGAAGACTCCTTCAGATGATGACAATGCTTCAATGTGGTTGATTGATCTGAATGCAAGTACTAAAGGCGATAATGAAGGTGGAGATCTAGTTTGCTATCTAATACAAGTCCACCACCAGTAAAGGGACCAGATCCCTTAAGCATTAGTAGTAGATTTACAATTTCAAAGAACAAAAGACACAATACTCAATAAACAAGAAAGACTAAAGCATCAACTCGATCAGTTTCCTCTATTAAAATGAGTAGTGTCCTTTTATGAGAATGTTTACTTGAGAGATGAATGTTTTTTGAGCTATGCAAAAATTAGGTTTTGCTTTTGTCATATCTTGCTTTTATATTAGAGAGAAAAACCTTAATAATATTCTATTGGAGCAAGTGTCAGCACTCCAGTCACAGCACTGCAGCAGCATTAGTAACCAAAATAAACTGCACATTTTACAACTATATAGAGCTTCACTCTTGAGTAAGCACGGCACGGATCAGGTTCCTTAAGCTCTTGCTTGGAAATCATCAAAATAAAAATATAACATTTTCCCCCTCTTTGATGATGACAAATTATATAAACTATTTTTGGCTATTCCTTGATCAACTAGATTCCTCATTTCCCTTATCAATTGGTTCCCCTTATCAATTAGATTCGTCATTTTATATTCCTTTAGTCTACAAGGGACCAGGTCTCCTAATGTAAAACATCAAGACTGCCTAGTAGTTGATAATATCCTCCCCCTTTTGGCATCATAAAAAAGTAATAATAATAAACCAAGATAAGTAAAATGAACATAAGATGAACTCATGGTCACTGGGCAACACTAACACGAATAAACAAAATAAAGAATAAATATAAATAATAGACATAAGCAAATAGTTCATTCATAAAAGAAGGTAACAACATCATACATAATTAACTTAATAAAAACACACAAAGGAACTATTTTGAGTCAGCCACAGAGACAATAAAAGAACTGAAACTAATAAGGACAGGTAAACTTAGAGCATAAGAACTAGGATAATTGGAATAGAGCTTAAAAACAAAGAGGCTTAGGAGAAAGGTAGCGAAAGCCCAGGTTCATACGCGTATTTTTAGTTGCATGTATATTGAGAAGTTGCTTAGTCAAGTCCTAATTTTGGCATTTAGACCCTTGACTTCAGCATTTAAATTCATGACCTATTCCTTTAGTTCTTTATTTTCTAAACGCTGAGCATCAACGGTACCAGGTCCAGGTCCCTCAACTATGACCTGTTGTACTGTTGCCTTCAATTGAGAGATTTATGTATCCGGATTAGCTATATCAATAGTCATGTCTTACAATTATGTAACCAACCTTTCTCGTTCATAAATGAGTTCTGATATCTGTGACTTATATTTTGCCCCTACCTTTCCTTCCACGCACTCATTTTTAATCAATGTAGTCATGGAAAAGGTTTGTTAGCCCAGCCAATCCTTCCAAACACTTAATCTTAAAATGATCAAATACCTTATTCAGGAGGTATCCATATGTCATTTCATGTTTTTCATTTTTAACATGCATCACCTTGTACTTGTGTTATATCATAATTACGAGAGATTGGCAATATCAAACTTGCTAAGGGTCTTTATGTGGAATCGGCCTGTCGTGGATACTATTGTTTGCTTTTGTAATCATGGCAGCAAGACCTGGTTAAAAAGTTCAAACAACAATTGAAACCCCTCTTTTAGGCCCTCCTTCTATGCTCCAACTTTTGACTTTCCCATGATTTTACTTGCTTCTTGCACAAACTCATGAGATAGAACTTTTTACTTCACGGACTTGATCCCTTCCACAAGAATATTAAGAATTTCACCAAGCATAGTTTTATCAATATGGATCTCAACACCTTGTACCATGGCGGACACACGTAGGCCATCTTCAGATAATTTAGAGATATAGTAGAAGCCTCTCACTTCCTTCTCATGAACAGTAGGAATTGACAATTTAAGAAAGTAAAGTTGCTCTTGATATTTCACATATTCAACTAATTTAACCATTCTAGGATTATCAAAAATGGTTTGATTAAATACTCTTCCTTTTAATACCCTTTGAGTTTTAAGTGCTTTGATTCTCTCCTTCTTTATGAGAACTCTTAGGAGTCATTTAGTGTGAGGTATAAGGGATAAGTAATCCTGGGATAAAATGAAGTATCATTTTATCCCATGTTTGGTTGGAGGGATTAATCAATATCGAGATAACTTATCCCACCATTTACACCATAATGATGGGATAACTTATCCCATATGCATGGTGGGATAAGTTATCCTGGGTAACTTGGGATAACTAATCTTGGAATTAGTTATCCCGAGATAACTATTTCCCAACCAAACCACCCCTTAGTCCTTTTTGAACATTTCTTTGCTTTGAAGGGGTACTAGATCTCAAATGTAGTGGATTCAACATTAGGACCAGGTCCCTTGGGAGCCTCAACTACCTTTCTTTTTACTAAGATATGCTTCTTCGGAGCAACTGCTTTGGGCTTCATCACAGAATACTTACCCGGCCAAGAGATAGTCCCCCACTTCCTTCTTGTTATTATAACAGTAGCAACACTAGAATCTATCTTATCTTTCTTCTTATTCTCCTTTATTTCAACAACCTTCTTTGTGGATGTTTTCTTTTTCTATCAGCCATTCTTCTCCTGTGAATAATAGCAGACTTATTGGCTTTTACAGCATCACCCATAAACTCCTTTCTTACACTTTGAGTTCCATAGGTATTTAAAAACTTGTAAACAAAATTTATTTTCTCTTTTTATTTAGAGCTACGTTATTCAAATCATTTCCATATTAAATCACAACTTTTATCCTCTTCAACTTCATCCTCTACTGGGGGCAAAAGTGGTTCCTTTTGAATTTGAGTTGATATTTGGTTCCATCATAAGTTGGATGGGGGTATCGAATTAGAGACTCAGGTAAAGTGGGTTCATTAGGTTCATTAAAATAGTTCATTTGTCTCCAACTAAAAGGGTCAAATTTTTAGCAACCTAGTCTACCCCTGCTATTGCACTATTTGAAGGATTTTTTCTTTCAACTGGTAGATCCTTGATAAGCCACTAATTTGATGACTTGTTAGCACTTTTTAAGCTTAGATTATCATACTTTTCAATTTACTTGAGGTATTTATCACGTATAATGCTTATTTGTGTGGGTAAAGGTTGAAAATAAAGATGAGCAAGTCACACGAGTCAATTGAGTGCTAAAATAAAAAGAAAAGGAGCATAAAAAGTTTATTTGGGAATTTTGGTGGCCAATTTTGCACACACATGCTCACCTAAGCACGCAAGTGGCCAAAATGACAAAACAATTGCACCTGCATGACTGACTTACACACAGGCCAGCCACATACACCAGCAGGTTACCAGTGCGGTAGCATTTTTGTAATTTAGGTAGAACGTGAATTTTGGATCTAAATAGGTGCTTTACAGATCAAAACCTCCATTCTTGTACTTTCAATATCTTGAAACATTAAAGTGAGAATCCAAGTCAGAAATTAGTTTATCTCAAGTTTTATTGAATTTGAATCTTGAATATTGCATTAATTTGTGATTTAATGGAACAATTTGAGGAGAATTTGGGTATATCTCTTCTTTTTGTCTCTATGAGTAGCTAAATTCTTTGCTTGGGATTATGCCTGAATAAGTTGTGATTATTGTATGTTTGTTGTTTATTTGTCTTCCTAGTAAAATTGGTATGGGTTTTACATCTATTCTATGTTTTGATTGAGAATTAGAGATTACAAACTCCAACTACCCTTGAACCCTTATCATCCTTGACAAAGGGGATAATTGTGAGGAATGGGTGTGAACAATGACTTGATTACATCATTTAATAATGTCTCTTAAATGTAAGAATACTAGTTGAGACCATATATTGTTTAAATATCTACACTTATGAGGTGTTCGAAAGAACCCATTAAAAGATTTTGGTTTTTTATTGATAAATTAATGATAAATACCTATAATCTAGCCTACCCATGAATTGCTCATGTATGAAACCACACTTAGTAAAGCATAACCCCAAGTCGCATTCCTTATTTGGTTAAACTCTAATCATTTCAAGTTTCAAAATTGCATTCTCACTATGATAAAATTGTTAACTCTAAAAGTTTTCAAACAACCCCTCCCCCTTAATTTTACTTTGTTGTTTAATTTACACTATATTATGAGCAAACTTTTAGTTTCTTCTAACACTTGGGCTTATTCCTTGAGGATTCGGCCACAACTCTTGTTGGATTAACTATATTGACCACGATCGATTACACCTTAGAGCTGTAATTTAAGCTTCATCAAATTTTGGTGCCATTATCGGAGAGTGGACATAGTTTTCATTCTTTTAGTATTTTTAGTCACTTTGAGTTAGCTATAGTTGTTTATTTTACATAATTTGTTGTTGTTTTTCCTTTCTCAAGTGATGATCATAGTTTACAAATACCATGATCCAACATGATAGCAATATCGGTACTTTGATAGGCATCTCGAGGACGAGGATTACCTTAGAGATGTGGCTTGAGCTAGTGACATTTGTATACCACCGACAGATGATAATGAAGTATTTTATGTTACTAGAGCGATGCTTCATTTTCTTTAAATGAAAGGATTGTTAGGGGGTCAACCTCATGAGGATATGATCTATACTTGACAAATTTTATTAACGTGTGTTCTCTGTTTGATATCTCCCACATATCTCAAGAATCAATTTGTTTGCATCTTTTTCCATTCTCATGGGAGAAGCAGTCTTATAGTTATGGGGGTTGCCCGTAGGATCTATCACTTCATGGTTTATCTTACAAAAGTATTCTTTGATAAGTTCTTTCTTTCTTCATTGATGTTGCAACTATGGGGTGAAATCATCAACTTTTTCCAACTTAATAGGGAACCATTACATGAGGCTTGGAAATGATTTAACCTAAAGCTAATTCATTGCCCAAATCATGAAGTCCTGGATAAAATGCTCCTTCAAATCTTCTATCATGCATTAGGTCAATTGAGCAACATGGTAGCTGATAATGCGGTCAGAGAATCTATTATAAAATAATCTTATGGTGTTGCGATAACTTTATTAAATCAAGTGACCAAAAAATGTTGAGGTTGGCATACAAGAGATACCGAGGTGTTAATGGGGGGTCCCACCACATATTTTGTAAGTCAAGAACAAAGGAAAAAGGATGAAGAAAAAATGAGAATATGGCTAAAGTGATGACTCAACTAGATCTTCTCACCAAACATGTGATGGGAGCTCCTTATGGCAATCAATGCCATTGGTACTAAGAGTTTTAAAGCTTATAATGATGAAGAAATGGAATATCTTGATGAGTAAATTCAGTTCTTGTCGAAACAATTGGAGGGGTTCCTCCCTACCTGTCAGAGGCAAGGTAGGAATCAAGGTTGGAAGAAAAGGGATTATAAATGGAAGCATCATGATCATGATAGAGATTGGTAAGATAAGGAACGTGATAGAGAGCTTGATTCGAGAGAGATAAGTATAGAGACTATAAACATATGTTCCTCCACATGATTGAGCCATGGGTAATGATCCAAGCTCAATTAACCTGAACAGGTTCAAAAGTGAAAATGTCCTTGTTCGTATCTTAATTGGTGTTGAAGGAAGCGATAGGATGTTGACAGAGATAAAGAGTGATTTTTACAACGCAATAAAATTGTTACCTTTCATTCGACCTCTATCAAACAACTTAAAACTCAATTGGTCCAAATCCCAGCTCATCTCAAGGAAGGCAAAAAAGTGGATTACCTAGTGACACAATTGTTAATCGTAAAATGATGCTCACGTCATGTATCTTGTTACTAGGAGTGGTTTAACTCTTGGTAAATATTTTTTTCATCTTAATAAAGACCCCAAACAAAGGGAAAGTGATGAACAAGCTAATGGAAAGAGAAAGCGGCTAAAAAAATCAAACGATGATATTTCAAATCCTAATAAACCAATTATTGAAAAGCCAAAAGTAGTTGAAGAAAAGGTTTAGGAGGCACCATAAGAATTTGATGGTAATGTTCTAAAACCAAAAGAAATTCTAGTTGTCTCAGTGCCACAAATCAAAATTCCTCCCCTATTTTCACAAAGACTCAAAAATAAGAAAGACGATACCAAGTTAAAGAAATTTCTTCCAAAATTTAGCAACCTATCGATGAATAACCTATTATTGAAAGCTTTACAAAATATGCCTGGGTATACTAGATTCATAAATTACTCAATCACAAATACATGAGTTATGAATTTTGAAACTATTGAAGTGACCCACAATTGTAGTGTCGTAATGTCTAGCATAATGGTGGTAAAGAAGAAATCCTCAGGTGCATTCACTATTCTTTGCACTATCAGGGTATAAAAAATTGGAAAAGCACTGTGATCTTAGAGAAAGCATTAATTTGATGACATTTTTCATATTTTGAAATTTAGGTTTAGGTTCCCCCAAATCAACCACAATAAGGCTTTTAATGGTTGATCAATCCATCAGGAAGCTCGAAGGGTGTTTTCTGATATTTTTGTAAAATTGGACTACTTTATTTTCCCATCTGATTTTGTTAGTTTGAATTATGAAATAGATCCTGATATCCCAATCATTCTTGGTAGGCCATTCTTGGCTATTACATGGGCTTTGGTGGATACAGAATCTGGTGAAATAATATTTTGGGTTAATAATGAAGAAGCATCTTTAAATGTATGCAAGTCCATAGAACAACCCATGGACTTAGAATTTGTTTTAATAATCGATGTGATTGATGATGAGGTGTATAACACTATGGAAGTGGATCTTATTGATGACCCCTTGGTGGGTGTATTGTGGAAATTAGGGAGTGGGGTAATTGAAGAATATGATGAGGTACTTGTTTCATTGATGAGTCTTGGTTCTTATAATAAATCCTTACAAGTTGGATCTTGATTTTAAAAACTGTGAAAGTCCACCCATCGAACCTTCTATTATTAAACCTCCTCAACTTAAACTTAAGTCGTTGCCTTCACATATTCGGTATATTTTTTTAGGTGAAAGCAATACTTTGCCGATCATTGTTGCATATGATCTATTGCCTTGGCAAGTAGAGGCCTTGAAATCTATTGTGAAAAAATTTGTCTGTGCTATTGGATGGACCACAGCAGACATCATAGGGATTGCCTTCGGAATTTTCTCTCATACAATCAAATTGAAGGTTGATCATATTCCTAGTGTGGAACACCAAAAAAGTCTTAATCTACAATTGCAAGAGGTGGTCAAGAAGGAGATTATCAAATGGCATAATGTGAGTATTATTGACCTAATTTCAAATAGTATGTGGGTTAGTTCAGTCTAATGCATTTTTAAGAAAGGTGGTATGACGTTAGTCCTGAATAAAAATAATGATCTTGTGCTTGTGCATCCGATTCATGGGTTATAGGGTCTGTCTGGATTAGCATAAATTGAATTCTTTCACCAATAAAGATCACTTTCCTATACCTTTCATGGACCAAATATTGGATCAATTAGCCGGGTGTGCATGGTATTATTTTCTTAATGGATACTTAAGTTATAATCAAAATTGTATTGCACCAGGAGATTAAGAAAAGACCACATTTACATGTCCCGATGGGAACTTTACCTTCAAACGCATTCCCTTTGGTCTATGAACGCTACCTTTTAATGATGTATATTGTCTATATTCTCTGACATGGTAGAAGATAGCATAGAAGTGTTCATAGATGATTTCTTCGTGGTTGGCTACTTATTGAATCTTGGCTCGATCATTTGAGTAAGGTTATTGAGTGGTGTGTTGAGACCAATCTTATTTTGAATCAGGAAAAATGTCATTTCATAATTAAAGAAGTCATTATTCTAGGCAATAAGATTTTGGCAAAGGTCATCCAAGTCGATCATGCAATAGTTTAAGTGATTGTGAAATTACCTCCACCTATATTCGTGTGAGGTATTAGAATTTTTCTTGATCATGTTGGGTTCTGCAGGTATTTTATTAAGGATTTCTTGAAGATTGCGTACCTTTCGTGCAAATTACTCAAAAAGAAGGTGAAGTTTGATTTTGACAGTAGTTGTTTTAGGGCTTTTAATTTTCTCAGGGATCTTCTTGTGCCAAATTCTATCATTGTGGCTCTTGGTTAGTCCTTTGAAGTAATGTATGATGCAAGTAGTGTTGCTTTGGGTGCAGAGTTGGGCCAAAGAAGAGAAAATTTGTTCCATCTGATCTACTATGCAAGCAAATCATTGAATGACATCTAATGTAACTATATGGTTATGAAACAAGAGTTATTTGCAGTGATGTATGCTTTTGAAAAAATTTCATCTTATCTATTGGGTACGAAAGTGATTGTACACATAAACCATGTAGCTGTTAGATATCTCATGACAAAGAAAGAGGCAAAACCTCCATTGATTAGATGGATATTACTCTTACAAGAATTTGATTTTGAGGTGAAGGACCAAAAAGGTTGTGAAAATAAAGTAGTCAATCTTCTCTCATGTCTTGAATCCAATCATGAAAAGTTGGTAGAGATTAATTATAACACCTTTCCCGATGAGATAGTCATGTCACTTTTGAGAAATTTTGAGCCTTGGTATGTGTACTATGCTAATTACATTATGAATGACTTATTTCTCGATTATCTTAATCATTATCAAAAGAAGAGGTTCTTGTTTGATATAAGGAATTACTTTTAGTATGAACCATACTTGTAGAGAGTGTGTGGATGGAATAATTCATCGATGTGTCATAGAGTCAAAAATATAGGTCATTCTCGAGGCTTGCCACTCTTCTTTATTTAGTAGACACCATGGTGGTATTAGAATTGCTACAAAGGTTCTTGATAGTGGATACTATTGGCCTACTCTTCATAGTGATACATATGTATTGATCAATACGTGTCCTTAATGCCAAATGCAAGGGGTATTTTAAAAAGGCATGATATAACTCATAACCTAACCTCAAAGTTTAATTGTTCTATGTATGGGGAATTGATTTCATAGGAACCTTAATGAGTTCATATGGTAATAATTGCATCTTGGTAGCCATCAATTATGTCTCAAAATAGGTGGAAGCTATTGCTCTTCCAAATAATGAATGCGAAAGTGTCACCTTTTTCTTTACAAGGTTCAGGACTCCACGAGCAATCATTAGTGATGGTGGTTCACAATTTTGTAATAGGGCCTTTGATGTATTGCTTTATAAGTATGAGGTGAAGCATAAGGTTGCTACGTCATATCATCCCAAAACTAGTGGCCACATTGAGGTTTCAAATTTAGAAATAAAGTCCATCAGGAGAAAATGGTGAATGTGGATCGTACCAATTGGGCAAGACAGCTCGATGATGCTCTTTAGGTGTATAGAACAGCATATAAAACACCTATCGGCATGTTGCCCTACCAATTGGAGTTTGGTAAAGCTTGTCACTTACCTGTTGAGTTGGAGCATAAAGCTTTGTGGAGCTTGCATAAGTTTAATATAAATTAGGAGAATGCCTCCAAATCATGAGTTGGAAGATTTTTTACTCAAGGCATATCAGAGCTCCATATTGTATAAAGAGAAATTAAAAGGTGGCATGATTATAAGATCTTGAAATGAGATTTTTGTATGGGTGATGATGGGCTCCTCTTTAATTCAAGGTTGAAACTCTTTGTGGGAAAGCTAAAATCAAAGTGGTCAGGCCTTTTTGTGGTCTCGAATATCTATCCAAGTGGGGCAATCAAATTACCGGATCATGAGAAGAGAAGGCTCATTGCGAATGGGAAAAGGCTAAAGTATTACCATATGGGTAGAACTGGAGCTGCTAAGGTTGAGTCGTTTCATTTCAAGAATGTCAAGAGATGAAAAACAACGTCCTGCCATGACAATAACTATGGTGTTTCTTGGGAGGCACCCTAAGGTTCATTTTTGTTATTTTGAGGTTGTTTAAGTACTAACTATAGCTTATTTTGGGTGTTTACAGGTGATCTACCAATTGGAAAAATGAGATTAGTTTTGTAAAACCATGCCCCGCTGTGTTAAAAACCACTTGTGGTCATATGCTTTGCACCTACATGCGAATATGGCCACACAGGTGGCTTCAAAAATTAGCCAAAATAATGGAATTCACTGCATTGGCCTGCTCCAGGCTCCTACACGCGTAGGACGATATATGTGTGTATAGGCCAACTGTACAGGCAACCCAGCTACTGCTAAGTGATCTGCCTCCACCTGAGAAGGTTTATGTGAGCACGGGCAGCCACTAGAGTGCATAGGATTAGGCACAGGTAGCCTTGAGGTGTTAAATTATGGGTCAAATTTTTTGTGGCAATTTAAAGATATAAATTGACTATTATATCAACATTAGCATTTTTCAACCAAAAATAGAATGCAACACCTGATTTTTATCTCTTTAAACATTATATTTTCTCTCTCATCATATTTTAAAAATTCTTCACCTTAAATTCAAAATTCTCTCTTGATTCAACAAAATTTCAACTTCGAGAATATTAAACTTATGCTTTCTCTTGTGAAAAATCTTTGAGTTATCCTTCAAGTTTTAATGTGATCTTATTCTGTGACCCTATGTGATTATAATTTGGATCATTTGAGCTTATTTTGATGAAATGTTATTGGAATGGAGAATGTGAAATGGGTGCCATGGTTTTGTATGATTAATAAGGAATTCTTGAGTACCTAAAGTTATGCACACCATGTCTTTGACAAAATGCCTAAATTAAGTTTCTTTACAATTACTTGTGATGGGTGATTCAGTTATAACAGTAGGAGTATCTATTATGTGTTTGGTGTTGAATTACTAACTTGTCTTGCTTACATGTGCCTTTACCTTATTTTCCAAGTACTCATTTTTTATGACCACCATGTGCTTGCTTAAATGTCAGCAAGAGGGTGTTGACTTGAATGCTATAGATTGTTAGTGAATTCATTCTTGGGGCATCATTTTCCCATTCTCTGAGCATGAATATGATTTTAATTGGACCTAAATGTTAGCAAACCATTAGTTTTAATTGAAGATGTTTGCTTAATATAATGCACCATGATTGTGATTGATCAAATGGCTTGACATAGCATCCATGGGTGAAGTCTAAGTAACTGGGTTGACAAGAATGCTTTCTTGTCCTATGATAGATTGAGTGACGTCATTCTTAAGGGTATAGGGTTATTTTTGTTTACATAGATGCCTTGAGTGTTCCATGTGCTAAATTGGTAGAATGTGAATAATGTATAGAGATGTAGAGTTACAAATGGATGAATTTTACTATAAAATATTCCCATGAGTTTTATTTATTATGTTGCTTCACCTACACCTTAGTTTTTCTTTATTTTCTTTCATACTATACGAAAAGTCAAAAAAATATGTTTTACCTTTTCTTTTGTTTGTATTTGGTTATGTTCTTTTTATTAGGAATGTCTCCAAGAAAGAACTTACCGCGGGGTGTAAAAAAAGGTACTACATCGGATAAAAGCAAATCAAAGATCCAATCTCAAAAGGCAAAGAACCAGCCACCAAAGAAGTTCAAAATGGTCCTGAAGTATAAGCACAATTGAACACACAAAAGGGTTGGGCAAAGATGTTGACCAAATTTGATTCGGTGAGGAAGGTGTGCGGAATTTATATAATGATTGGGTGAATCTCTAGGTTTCAACATCGAGAAGGTGTTTAGTATGAAAGGTATGGAAGAATATTTCCATAAAATTATTGCACAATTCAAAGGGAGTGTTTGAGATCACTTCACAAATATGGAATCCACTTCCCATCCTCTAAGTTGTTTTTCAAAACTAGTGCAGGAATTCTATGCCTCATATGTTGTCCGACACAATGAACACAAGTAAAGCCTCCGATTGTGGACCAACCATGCCTCCAAAGTGTACTAGTTTGGGGTGTTGAAGCTCCTTCCAGTGCCTCAAAAACAAAGGAAATTATTTTGCTTTTGATCGAGAGTCTGAGGTTGAATGAAAGAAGAAAGTGTTTAGTGGGCATGATTGTTTTCCTTGGATTGCGCGGCTGATTTCTATAGGGATCCCTCCGGCATTGGTCAAATCAAGAGGTCAAAACTTTAAATCCAAGATAAATATTGGCTTAGATTTGTTAGTAACCATCTACTTCCTTCGCGAAATGACTAAGATGTTACTATAGAGCAGGCTATCATTGTTGGATGCATCATGGATGATATTATAGTTAATCTCAAGGAGTTGATTGTGGAAATAATAAAGTTAAGGCCAAAGCAACTGTGTACTTTATTGCCCTTTCTTTCTCTCATTTCATTGTTTTGTCTTAAATATAAGGTTCTACTCTTCCCCAAGATTAACCAGAGGGTTATTTACATCAGTATGATTGATACAACACATTGAAAAGATGAGGATAATCTCACGGGGATTAATAGAAAAGCTTCATTATTAGAGGATCTTTTTGTGGGAGATTTGCCTAGTTTAGAGGGTGTGGAGGCCTCTTTGGTTCCTTTATTTATTTCTTATGCTCCTCAAACTTCTATTGATTCTCCTCCACTTTTGAGCACCACCCACCTCCTCGTCTGCCCAACCACCCATGGGTTATATGAATCCATCTCCCCCTGTTAAAAGGTCCCCAGTACATGAAACCACATGACCAGGGAAGAAAACCTAGGATGACTAGTACATCCCCCAAATATAAAGTGTGACGTCATGCTCACGGTCACTTGGGCCAAATCTCACATCGGCAAATATGAGTTTTCAATTTTTCCTCCCTGGGACTCCACCTTCCATGGATTTGCTACACACCCCGCCATTATTGCCCAAATAAAACCATTACGAAGCAACCAACTAATCTAGTAACTATTTATTACCAAAGGTCATTAGTAGTGGTATCGTCATACCGACTATACTTGCAAGTTTTGTCCATATCCAACCACATATAGGTTTAAGGGATTCCATGTACCCTTCATGATTTCTAATTAACCAAAAACATGGCCACCAAGGCCTTTCCAATACATTTAAAACCATTTAAATCATTCATATCATTTAGGGTTCCATTACCAAGTTTAAACCATGCATAACTTTCATTAAAAAACCAATATTATAGTTGAATCATTGTTAAAGGCATTTTATCAAATACATTGGGAGCATAGTATTTCCAAAACAAAAGTCCATCACTAAAAAACCATCATTAATGCATATAAAAGCATAATTAAAATATGGGAAAACCATAACCAAGCATTTATAACCAAAACCCCTAAATCATATTTGAGAACCCAAAATCATACAACATTCAAATCATAAAAACATTGTCTAAAGCCATGCCTTTAGTTGGAACTAACAATGAAGGAAGAGAACATGCCTAATTGACTAAGTAGACAGAGAGAAACCACCAATAAGATCTACAATTTATTACTCTAGTTGAACCCTAGCTTCTTTGTCCAAAAGCTCTTGAGAGAATTATAGAGTATTTAGAAAGAGTTTCTAAGTGTTAATGAATAGAACAATAGAATAAATAGCATTTTGAGTGAGTTAGAAGTCATGGGAACTTATTAGGGTAAGTGGAGAAATGTCCAAAATACCCCCACTTAAGTTGTACAAAAATCCCATCACAAGGATATAAATGGCCCTCATGAGTCTTACCTTTTGATACGAATGGTACCCACCACTCATATCCTAAGCCTCAACCCTTGGACCCAACATTGTCCAGTGTACCCTTGATAAAGTGACTAGCTTTACAACATTTGGAACAACAATCATTTTCTCCTGATGGCTTACTAGTATTTATCCATTTTTGAAATCCACCATTTCTCTTTATAGATCTTATGAATGTTTGAGCTAACTAAGTAACATCCTCATAATCTTCACAAAAGTTAGATTTTGAGGATTTAAGAGCCATAGATTTTCTGTAATGCCCCGAGACTACCCCCTTGACGTCACACTATGCTTAGGACCATAAGTGATCCCAAGATAACCCTATACTGGCATGATCTTGAGCTACTAATTAAAATACATAAAACTATAACTAACACATATAAGACAAGTCTTTAGTTGAACATGCTCAAAACAAAACTATTTAAAATGATTACAACTCTAGTGATCCAAAATAAAACTAAAATTAAATGCAATAACTCCACTGACTGTCTATGAAGCCTCTACTAATACTGACTATAGGTAGCTGGGTCATGATCCCCATCTATCCCTAATCAATACAACTGAATAAAAAGAAATGTTACTAGAACTAGAGTTGACTCGAGTCCTTGAGTCAGAAGAACTCTTCACCTACTAACTGGAAGCTGCAAACTGTTTGATGATAATGTGCGAGATACAACTGGAACCTACATTATGAAACAATATAGCACATAGACATATATGTGGGTCAGTACTTCTGGAATATACTGATTATGTGGGGTGAATGCATAAGTAAAACAATAACTAAATGTACACATAGACTTTAAAATAATGCATGCTAAGTGTAGATGACTTACCTTGATCTTGACTAAAACAAAAGTGGTAAAATCATAAACATGAGTAATGAAGCATAAAGATAAACTTTATGAGCCGTAACACTTCATTCTAAAAGCTTTACTTATAATCTTTTTTTGGAGGTTCTTCTAACCGACATAAATCATGTGAGCTATCATGAAATCCAACGTCTTGCCCATATTGAGGAAAGTTGTTCTACCTTTACTATCGAAATAGAATCTTAACTTGAGTGATCACTATACTTAACCCGTATTGGGACTCAAACCAAAGATGGTACGTAGTTCTGGGGTAGGTGACCTTAGACTCATACCCAACTCAATTCTAAATACTACTCTCATATTACTTATATGCACATACTTCAGGAAATCAACCTTAAAATAGCATAAAGATTCATAGAAGAAAAACCAGTTATGTTTTTCCTCTTTATATCATAATCAGGATAAACCAATATGGATTTCATATCTTATGTTGGGATCAAAAGATTCATCTTTGCTTTAAATCTTGGTATAAAATTATCAAAGGAACTTAAGAGCTTAATTTCTTAAAATCTCAAAACTTGTACTTAAGACTTATGATATATGCTCAAATTCTTAGAAATCCATAGCAAACTTCATTATCAATAATCTTCTTACAATACTTCAATAATTTCAATCAAGATAATGAAATCAAAACCAAAATCAAAATATGAATCTTATAAATCAAAACATGAGCACATGTAATCTTGATACAATTAAAGCCTTGAATCTCATGCTTTCTTTCATATAACTTGTAAAATAATATCATGCTTAAAACTCAATTGAAAATCTTTAATCAATATCTAAAATTATACTCATGGTATTCAAATCATAAAAGAGAATTCATCCAGTCAAGACATAAATAAATGAGGACAATTATGCACTTTAATGCTTCAATCTCTTTATAAATCCATAACTCAAAACAAGATAATTTGGGTATGAACCCTAATTGCAATTTATGTAAATTTAATTTTAAAACTAGTTTTGGGTACAAGGATGAAAGGGTATCCATATTCATAAACCCCACATACCTTAAGTTTCTTGACTTGTGAAGAAAGCTTGGAGCTTGGGACTTGAATGGTGAACTTGTGAATTTTGGATAAGATCAGTAGGTTTTATTGGTCATATTGTTTCCGTTGATGGTATTAGAGTTGATCCCCAAAAGACCGAAGCTATACAGAATTGGCCTAGACCTATCTCTCTGTCAGACATTAAGAGTTTCTTAGGTCTAGCTGGTTATTACAGACATCTTGTTGAGGGCTTCTCATCTATTGTATCCCCTATGTCTAGGCTTACCGAAAATAAAGTTAAGTTCCAGTGGTCAGACTTCTGCGAGAAGAGATTTTAGGAGTTGAAGACTCGACTCACTTCATCCCTAGTTCTAGCATTATCTGATGGTACAGAAAGCTTTGTTATGTATTGTGATACTTCTAGAGTTGGTTTGGGTTGTGTATTGATGTGGAGAGGTAAGTTCATAGCCTATACCTCTAGACAGTTGAAACCTCATGAAAACAATTACCCAACCCATGATCTGGAATTAGCTATTGTGGTGTTTGCTTTGAAAATTTGGAGACATTATCTGTATGGTGTGCATGTTAATGTGTTCACATACCATAAAAACTTGTAGTATGTGTTTACACAGAGGGAGTTGAATCTTTGTCAAAGAAGATGGTGTGAGTTATTGAAGTATTATGATGTGAGTATGTTGTATTATCCAGGCAAGGCCAATGTAGTAGCAGACGCCCTTAGTAGGTTGTCTATGGGCAGTTTTGCTAATGTTTAGAATGATAAGAAAGAGTTAGATCGAGAAGTTCATTGTTTAGCTAGATTGGGAGTTCGGTTGATTGATTAACATAAGGTAATGTTTGGGTTCAGAGTAGTTCTAAATCTTCCATAGTTTTGGAAGTGAAGGAGAAGCAAGATATGGATTCTAGTTTGGTCAAACTAAAAGAGTTAGTTAAAGACCAAAATGTAGAGGTTTTATCTCAAGGGGAGATGGTGTATTGAGGTATCAAAGTAGATTACGTGTGCCATGTGTTGATGAATTGAGGTAGTGGATTATGGTAGAAGCACATGGTGCGCGGTATTCTATTTATTTTGGTGCTACTAAGATGTACTATGAGTTGTAGAAAATCAATTGATGGAGTGGTATGAAAAGAGATATAGCAGAGTTTATAGCCAAGTATGCAACTTGTCAATAGGTTAAGTAGAATACCAAAGACCTAGTTGTACGTTGTAAGAGTTTGGTATTCCCACTTGGAAGTGGGAAGAGGTGAATATGGATTTTGTGTCTGGTTTACCCCATTCCCATCATCATCATGATTTGATTTGGGTTATAATAAGATTAACTAAGTCAGCATATTTTTTGCTAGTTCACACGTCATATACAGCTAAGGATTGTACGAAGTTGTATATCCGAGAGTTAGTCAGATTGTATGGAGTTCCCTTGTCTATCATCTCGGATAGGGGTACTCAGTTTACTTCTAAGTTCTGGAGATCTTTTTAGAAGGGTCTTGGTACCTAAGTTCATTTTAGTTCATCTTTCCACCCTCAGACAGATGGTCAGGCAGAGAGGACTATCCAAACTCTAGAAGATATGTTGAGGGCATGTGTTCTTGATTTCAAGGGTAGCTGGGATGAGCATTTTCCACAGATTGAGTTTTCTTATAATAACAGTTATCATGCTAGCATTAGAATGGCTCCATCTGAGGCTCTTTATGGAAGGAGATGTAGATCACACATAGGTTGGTTTGAAGTGGGTGAGGCCACTTTACTTGGGCCTAATTCAGTGTTTGAGGTCATGGAGAAAGTTAAGTTGATTAGAGAAAGATTAAAAATAGCCCAGAGTCATCAAAAATCCTATGTAAATATGAGAAGAAGGGACCTCGAATTTGAAGTTGGTGATTTTATGTATATGAAGATTTCACCCATGAAAGGGGTAAAGATATTTGGCAAGAAAGGGAAACTTAGTCCCCGGTATGTTGGCCCTTATAGAAATATGAGTCATGTTGGGAAAGTAGCTTCGAGATTCAGTTGCCTGCAAACTTATCAGTTGTTCATCCTGTATTCCATGTCTCTATTCCTAAGAACAGTAACGGTGACTCTACCATTGTAGTTCTTATAGAAATCTCAGATATTCAGAACAGCCTTTCATACGAAAAGATTCTAGTTGAGATTATAGATAATCAGATCTGTAGACTAAGAAATAAAGAAGTTCCCTTGGTCAAAGTTCTTAGATGAAATCTGTCGGTTGAGGGCGCTACTTGGGAAACAAAAGCAGACATGCGAGCCAGGTACCCTCACCTCTTCTCTGCGAACTCAGATTTAGCCGAAGGTACTACTCTTCCTTGATTTAGTTCTTCTCTAATCGTATATTCCTCTATATAGATGTCCTCATTACAAGTTCATGCACTCACAGATTAACTCTAAAGTAAATGATTTAGAATCAATTTAGCAATCTTATTTCAATTGTGCATGCTATCATGTATCCTCAGAATCCTTAGTATTCTTATCCTAACTAGTGACATTCGAGGATGAATGTTCCCAAGGGGGAGATATTGTAATACCCCGCAAAAATCTTCATCGTCTAAGCCCTTTAAAGCATGCCAAGAGAGGTTTCCAGACTTAGAAAATTTTAGCTAAGTGATGGGACTTAGTCATTTTCAAGGCCTTCAAACTTTGAAGATTTTATTTACGACCTTCCCGACCTTAAAAATTTAATTTTTAAGTTGATTAATGATCAGGGAAATCCATAGTGCATCTCAGGTAAGTTTTGGGTTTTACAGACTAGCGTAAGGGTGAGTTTGGATGTCCAAAATAGTGATGACTCATGATAGGCCCACGTCAAGAGGACCAATCAATCCAGATAGGGGTCACGCGATGGCTATTTAACTTGGTAGATGTCATATAGACGGGCCATTTGACCCAAGCATAGGTCGCAATGCGAGGGTGGCCATGTTCAGCATTATTTTATTTGGGTTTTTATGGGCAAATGAGTCATTTTCCCCACCCCAATCTGCCCAAACACAATATTAAAGCCTATTCTAACCACATTAGGCTTACTTTTAATCAAATCCTCTAAAATTAAAAAACCTAAGCTTCAATACCCAATTCCAAGAACCTCAAAATTCCATCATTGTTTTGTTAAATTAGTTAAATATTCAAAGTTTCCAATCCAACAGTTTCAAGAACCTCCATTCAACAACACAAATAGCATCTCAAAAAAAGCAAGTTTGTGCATCTAGTTCATCATCCAAGGTATGTGGGGTTATGAACAAGGACAGTCCTTTCGTCCTTGTGCCCAAAACTTGATTTTATTGTAAAAGTTACTTGATTTTATCTATTTTCCTATGAGTTTGAAGTTTGGGTTTACACCCCCTATTTCTATTCATAAGATTATGAGATTTTCAATGATTTAGAAATTGAATTACAAGACTATGGTTATGTTTTTATGCACATAGCTTAAATTTTCAGATTTTAGGATGATTTATGAATGTTTATGTTATCAAGCATGAATTTTGAGATGTTTTATCAAGAGATTAATACTTGGATCATTAAACCCTTTTTCAAGATTGTTATTCAAAGAATTGTTGCACTATAAGCACCCCATGATTAGAATATTTTTAGATTATGAGAAAGATTTGACCTTTTGGTCTCAGAATAGATTTGAAATCCACTTTACAAATTCAAATTACAGATTTACAGTTGGCTTTCATAATAAACCATCAGATTACTTTTAAAGTGGATTTTTCCTGGAGATCTTGAGCATGAGATTGGGAGTAGTATTTAGCACTGAGATGGATATGTTACTATGGTTTCATACCTCAGAACTATGTGCCAACATAGAATTTAGATTATTCTCACTTCTACTTGGATGACCGAGATTGTGATCATTGAGATAAGATTGTCCTATTCTAATAGCAAGGGTAGAACAACCCTACCCTTATGGGGGCTAGTCGTGGGACACCATGGATGCTCACATAGTGTACATATCGATTAGAAGAACCTCTCCAATAGATATCCCCCACTCTTAAAATAGTTTTATTTATTCAAAATCTTGAGATAAAGTGTTTACTATGCAGGATAAGTGAGAACAAAAATAGAATACAGATTTTAGAACTAAGTGTAATGACTCACAAGATTCATACTATATGCTTTACAATTCATGATTTATGATTTTTAGATTTCAGATTTACTCAAGTTATGTGAGTCATTTACATTTAGCATGCATGATTTTATAAACGGTGATGATATTGTTTACTTATTGCATACACCCCCATGTACTTAGTACATCATCAAAGTACTGATCTATATATAGGTCTATGTGCTACATTGTCTCATAATATAGGTTAAGGTGCTCAGTCTCAGCAGCGTATTGATCTTCAAGCATCTTATCTACATCCCTGCAGTTGGCGAGTCCTCATAGTTCGAAGTCTTAGTTATTCCAATTTCCTAGTTACTAGTAGATATGTCTTTACTCATTCTAGACAGTTGAGTCAGTTGGGGCCTATCCCAGTTACGCTCTAGACTTAGATAGTAAAGGTTTGTCAGAATATTAGATTCAGATTTAGATCTTTGAGTTAGTATTTAGATTTTCAGTATTTGTTTTATCAAACTTTTGAGATTTAGTATGATTCAGATAAACTCAAAAGATTCAGATAGTTTTTCGCATATATTATGATTTTTCATCTATATTTCCATATTTTGAGATTCAGATCTAGAAAAAGTAGCCAGGGAATCTCCATTCAACATCATAAATAGCATCACAAAAAGGCAAATTTGTTTATATAGTTCATCATCCAAGGTATGTAAGGTTGTGAAAAAGGACAATCATTTCGTCCTTGTGCCCAAAACTTGATTTTATTGCGAAAGTTATTTGATTTTATATGTTTTCCTATGAATTTGAATTTTGGTTTATACCCCTATTGCTATTCATGAGATTATGAGATTTTCAATGATTTAGAAATTGAATTACATGAGTATGGTTATATTTTTATGCACATTGCTGAAATTTCCAGATTTTAGGATGATTTATGAATGTTTATGTTATCAAGCATGAATTTTGAGATGTTTTATCATGAGATTAATACATGGGTCATTAAACCCTATTTAAAGATTGTTATTCAAATAATTGTTGCGTTATAATCACCCCATGATTAGAATATTTTTAGATTATTTAGAAAGATTTGACCTTTTGGTCTCAGAATAGATTTGAAATCCACTTTACAGATTCAGATTACAAATTTACAGTTGGTTTTCATTTTAAACTATTAGATTACTTTTAAAGTGAATTTTTCCTGGAGATCTTGATCATGAGATTGAGAGTAGTATTTAGCACCAAGATAGATACGTTACTATGGTTTCATACCCTAGAACTACGTGCCAACGTAGGATTTAGATTATTCCCACTTCTACATGGATGACCGATATTGTGATCACTGAGATGGGATTATTCTATTCTGATGGCAAGGGTAAATAGTCTTAACCTTATGGGGGCTAGTTGTGGGACACCATGGATGCTCACATGGTGTACATGTTGGTTAGAAGAACCTCCCAAATAGATGTCCCCCGCTCTTAAAACAGTTCTAATTATTCAAAGTCTTAAGATAAAGTGTTTACTATGCAGGATAAGTTTCAGACTTCTTTTAGCTTATAAGATTTGAGAATTAAAACAGACTACAGATTTTAGAACTGTGTAATGACTTACAAGATTCATACTACATGCTTTACTATTCATGATTTATGATTTTTAGATTTCAGATTTACTCAAGTTATGTGAGTCTTTTACATTTAGCATGCATGATTTTGATAAACAGTAATGATATTGTTTACTTATTGCATACACCCCCATATACTCAGTACATCATCAAAGTATTGATCCACATATATGTCTATTTGTTACATTCTCTCATAATGTAGGTTCAGGTACTCAGTCTCAGCAGCGTGATTGTTCTTCAAGTATCCTATCTATATCCCTGTTGTTGCAGAGTCCTCATAGTTTGAGAGCTTAGTTATTTAGATTTCCAAGTTACTAGTAGTTATGTCTTTACTCATTTTAGACAGTTGAGTCAGCTGGGGCCTGTCCCAGTGACTCTCTAGATTTAGATAGTAGAGGCTTTTCAGAATATTAGATTTAAATTTAGACCTTTGAGTTAGTATTTAGATTTTCAGCATTTGTTTTATCAGACTTTTGAGATTTAGTATGATTCAGATATACTTAGAAGATTCAGACAGTTTTCATATATATTATGATTTTTCATCTATATTTCCCTATTTTTAAAATTTAGATCTAGAAAAGGAAGTCAGGGTTAGCTTAGGACTACTTATAGTTCGAAGCACTATGTGACATCTCGGAAACCAGAGTTTGGGGCATTACAAACTTAGTATCAGAGCCTAAGGTTTAGAGAGTCCTAGGGAGTCAGACAAGACACATTACATAGAGTCTTGATCATCGGTGTGAAGTGCGCCACATCTTTGAGAAAGAGGCTATAAAGCATTTTAGAAAACCATCTCTTCTTTCATAATCCATCGTGCTTACAATTGTATCTATATACTATTAACTCGTGCTCTTTTATGATTGAAAATGCCTATTTGTCGATCTAACGCCCACAAAAATGATAACCAGCCCCCTCAACCCACATATCCTTTGAATGAGAATGTGTCGCATGCAGAGTTTTGGGCTGCCTTTTCAGCACTAGCCCAAGCTGTGGCAACTAATATTCAGAGAAACCATCAGACTCCAGTCCCATCTCTGCAAGATAGAGATTTAGCCGCAGTCAAAATTTAAGATTTTATGAGAATGAACCCACCAAAATTCTTCGGATCAAAGGTCGGTAAGGACCGACAGCTTTATCTTGATGAGGTGAAGAAGATCACCCAAATTATGCAAGTTTTTGAAGAAGAGAGTGTAGAATTAGAATTCTATAGGCTAAAGAATGTTGCTTATAATGGGGTAGTGATATGGAAGAAGAGTAGAGTGGAGAATGCAGCTCCCATGACTTGGAAGATATTTCAGGATACATTCTTAGGCAAGTTTTTCCCACTTGAGATAAGGAAAGCTAAGATAGAAGAGTTCATGAACCTGAGGCAGGGTGTTATGACAGTGAAGGAGTATTGCCTTAAGTTCAACCAATTATCTAAGCATGACCCTGACCAAATGGCTAACCCTAGGTCAAGCATGAGTAAGTTTGTGACCGGTGTGTCTGGGATGGTAGTTAAGGAGTATAGGACTGCTATGCTCAATAGGGACATAGACCTTTCTATATTGATGATGCATGCTTAGCAGATTGAGGTAGAAAAGATGAAGAAGAAAGAGAAAGTAAATAAGAGGGCTAGAACAGAGTAGTTTGATCATGGTCAGAATAGGTCTGGAAGAGGAAATCGTTCACGTTTTTTAGAATCGTTCATCCATACCTGCACCTTCTTCAGCCAGTGCTCTTGCACCCAAAAATAGGCAAGAATAGTGGGGTAAGTCTTCTATGTCCAAATCTCAGAATAGTGTGAGTAATAAGAATAACCAATCCCCATGTGCTAATTGTGGTAAGAATCATGGAGGTAAATATTTATTGGGTCAGAAAGGTTGTTATGGTTGTGGCTAGGAGGGTCACAGAATCAAAGAGTGTCTGCATGCTAGGTGGGGAAATAGATATTTTCATTCTCAGTCTTAGGTTAATAGTGCACCAGCTCCTTCTCAGAGCTCATCATCTATTACCGGTGGCGGTCAGTGCCAGAATTGGTTTTATGCTTTTCCATCCTGCCAGGAGCAGGAGGATTCACCTGATATTATGACTGGTATGCTTCGTGTCTTTCATTTTGATGTTTATATGTTGTATGGGTTAGAAAAGTATAACCTATACTTTTCTAACACAATAAATACCATCTATAACTCTTTCTCTACCTTCAATAAAGGAACTTGTACCATATTCATTACCCCTAAACTAACACACAAGGACCTATCACCTCACTACTAACTCAATCATATGCAAAAGTTTATCTATATACATTCGATCAGCCGTCATTACCACCTTTCTTGTCACTATACTTCTAGACCCGTACTCTCAACTATAAGAAGATTCTACTACTTATGAATCATAACACTCAATGTCTTGATATCCCTCGAATGTAAAATCTATTTAACAACGAAGATTCATATTATCTCCTCTCATGAGCACTATCTGTCTTGAAGGATTAATGAGAAATTTAAATATATATCTTATTCTATCTTAACTAAATAATTCATATAGACGAGGACATAAGGTTTCAACTTAAAGGGACTTATAACACACTAGCGATCTCTTTTCAAGTCACTTATGTAAATTCTGAAGTTACTGATAGTAAATTTGAGAGCATCATCAAGGGAGAAATTGGAATCTAGTACTCAGGTTATCTAGGAAGGTTATAGATGGATAATTATAGAGTTACACATGAACCGATAGAAGTTTCTGAGAGAACAACTTTACAGCACGATGTAAAAAATGAAGAAGGGAAATATTTCTTAAATGACCTATAGCCTCTTAAAGAAAAGTACAGACGTCTTTGTACAGTTCCCTAAGACTCTACTAGACAAGGCTTCATAGACACCCTAGGACACTTGAACTCTGCACTCTGATACCAAGTTTTTAATGCCCCGAGACTACCCCTTGGACGTCACACGGTGATTAGGACCACAAGTGATCCCAAGCTAACCTTATACTAGCATGATTCTTAAGCTACAAATTTAAATACATAAAACTGGAAGTAACACATGAAAGACAAGTCTTTAGTTGAAAATGCTCAAAATAAAACTATTTAAAATGATAGCAACTCTGGTCATCCAAAATAAAATTGAAATCAAATATAATAACTCCACTGACTGTCTATGAAGCCTCTACTAATACTGAATATAGGTAGCTGGAACATGACCCCCAGCTATCCCTAATCAATAAGATTGAATAAAAAGAAATATTACTAGAACTAGAGTTGACTCAAGTCCTTGAATCAAAAGAACTCTTCACCTATTAACTGGAAGCTGCAAGCTGTTTGATGATGATGTGCAAGCTACAACTAGTACCTATATTATGAGACAATGTAGCACACTGACATATATGTAGGTAAGTACTTCTGGAATGTGCTGAGTAAATGGGGGTGAATGCATAAGTAAAATAATAATTGAATGTACACATAGACTTTAACATAATGCATGCTAAGTGTAGATGACTCACCTTGAGCGTGAATAAAACAAAAGTTGTAAAATCATAAACATGAGTAATGAAGCATAAAGATAAACTTTGTGAGCCATAACAATAGTTCTAAAATTTTTACTTATATTCATTGATTTTGGGAGGTTCTTCTAACCGACATAAACCATGTGAGCTATCATGGAGTCCAACGTCTTGCCCATATTAAGGAGATTTTTTCTACCCTTGTCATCAGAATAGAACCTTAACTTGAGTGATCACTATACTTAACCCCTATTGGGACTTAAACCTAAGGCGGCATGTAGTTCTAGGGTATGTAGAACTCATACCCAACTCGATGCTAAATACTACTCCTATGTTACTTATATGCTCATACTTCAGTAAATCCACTTTAAAATAGCATAAGGGTTCATAGAATGAAAACCAGTTATGCTTTTTTCTCTATATATCATAATCAGGATTAACAAATATGGATTTCATACCTTATCTCGGGACCAAAAGATCAATCTTTTCTTTAAATCTTGGTATAAACTTATCAAAGGAACTTAAGAGCATAATCTTCTTGAAATCTCAAAACTTGTACTTAAGACTTATAACATATGGTTAAATTCTTTGAAATTCGTAACAAAACTTCATGCTGAATAATCTTCTTAAAATACTTCAATAATTTCAGTCTAGATAATGAAATTAAAATTACAATATGAATCTTATAAATCAAAACATGAGCATATGTAATCTTGATGCACTTAAAGCCTTGAATCTCATGCTTTCTTTCATATAACTTTTAACATAACATCATACTTAAAACTCAATTGAAAATCTTTAATCAATGTCTAAAATCATACTCATGGTATTCAAATCATAAAAGAGAATTCTTCAAGCAAAGACATAAATAAATGAGGACAATTATGCACTTTAATGCTTCAATCTCTTTATAAATCCATAAACTCAAAACAAGATAATTTGGATATGAACCCTAATTTCAATTTATGTAAATTTAATTTTAAAACTAATTTTGGGCACAAGGATGAAAGGGTATCCTTATTCATAAACCCCACATACCTTAAGTTTCTTGACTTGTGAAGAAAGCTTGGAGCTTGGGACTTGAATGGTGAACTTGTGAAAGAAACTCTATTCTTGATATTTCTTGAAGATTTCTTGAACTTGGAAGTTTGAACTCTTGGATTCTTAAAGAACTCTTGAATTTGAAACTTAAATCCTTGTATTCTTGAGAGAAGATGCTTGAATTATTGTTCTTGGGAAAGGGATGATTTTTACGTGAGTTAATATAAAGAATATGGACAAATAATGCCCTTTTGGGTTCTTTAATTTGTGCCTTAGACTTTTAGGGCTGAGGGGAAAGGACCAAAGTAATCCTTGACCCTTAAAAAACTGAAATAGAGAGGGAGGGGGAATAAATTCCGCGTCGCGACCCATATCATATTGAGAGAGAAACGCATCTCACCCCAATCGCGTTGAGATACCGGGGCTCCACGGCCAAATCGCGGACCCTTGCTACCTCTCACGAAGAAGGCCATAACTTTTCGCTTGGATATCGGCCGTTGAAAGGCTAACTTAATTATATATCATTTGGTGGGTCTTGAGATGAAAAATCTACGTATATAAAAGTTATATACGTTCAAAGTCGACCCTTGTAGAATCGAATACCAAAACTTGGCCGAATTAAAGGCTCTTAGCTCAACTTTACTCTAAGTGATTTCTATGAACATTCTTCACCTCCTAAGCACTTCACACACTAGGATAAAGATCATTACACATATATCCATATACAAATCATGGGTAGATCTTACACATGTAGGAACGACGATTCAAAGTCTAGCCCAAAAATGCAGGGTGTTATAATTTATTTTTAGGCTCCTTCTTATCCTGGTCCTGTTATTTTTTCAATTCATATCTTTTCAAATTTTCAACCAACTCACCATCGTAAGAGTTTTGAGATCTCAATCCTCCGAGATAGCATTGACCTTGCTTTTTCATGACTTAGGTAGAACACCAAGTATTTTCTTCACTTGTTTACTGGGTGGATAACTTCTCCAAGACAGTGCAACTAATTTGTTATAGTAGTGAACCTGGTGGGAATTTCTTGAATAGACTTATTTTCTTTCATTGTAAAGGCTTCATTCTGAGTAGTGAGCATGTCTACTTTAGATTTCTTGACTTGACTTGTTACCTCATGATTAGTCTTTAAACAATACCAAATCTCCTTTGTTAATTCACATGCCGAAATTCTATTGTACTCATCCAAACCTATTCCACAAATTAGTAATTTCTTTGCTTTGTAGTTTTTCTCAAGCTTGTTATCATTTTCATCATACTCCTTTTATGTCTTGGGGACCAGTTTCATAATATTTCCTTCCTTTACCTCCATTATAGAAATATGAAGTCCATCATAGATAATGTCCCATAATTCAAAATCTTTTGTCATTATGAAGTCATGTATTCGAGTCTTCCACCAATCATAGAATTGACCATTAAAGCGTGGTTGACTGACCTTCCTCTAGATTGGGTGGAGCATCAACTCAGAATCCTCTCTAAGTGTTAACCATTTAGAGAATACTCGCTCTGATATCAATTGTCGGCTAATACGAGTCCATTGCCAGTAAAGGGACCAGGTCCCTCAGGCACTAGTATAGTAAAATAAGATAAATGAAATGTGTTGAAAGTACAGAACACCCAATATTTACGTGGAAACCTCCTTGCTCAAGGGAGGAAAAATCACAACTTGTCTCACAGGATTTCCAACAAACTGCACTAACTTTAAGCCAAAAGGTGTGATTACAGACTCCAATAATCACCAGGATTAAGAATCTTGTCGCCTTATAGTAACTCTATTAGAAGATTGATGCGGCAACTCTATCACACTCATACGTTAATTAACTCTAATTAACACTCCTCGGTAACTCTACCTAGAATAATATAAAGCATGATGAATAGAACTTGACTAAACTAAGGCTGAAACGACAGCTAACTACAGTTCGTACGACACAGCCTAAGACATAGACAAAACCAAATATCAATTGTCCTTTATAGCATAGGAGTAGATTTATAATTTCAAGAAAAGAGACACAGTACTAAATAAACAACAAAGCCTAAATCAGCAACTCGATCAGGTCCCTCTTTTGAAATGAGCAGTGTCCTTTTTATGAGAATGGCTTTTGCTTGAGAGATGAATCTTTTTGAGTTATGGAAAAATTAGATTTTACTCTTTGTCACATCTTGATTTTATACTAGATAACGAAACCTTAATAGCATTCTATTGGACTAGGTATCAGCACACCAGTCGCAACACTTCTGCAGCACTACCAGTCAAAATAAACAGTAGAGTTTACGGCTGTATAGAGTTTCACTTTTGAGTACGCACAACACAGACTGGGTCCCTTGAACTCTTGTTTGGAAATAATCAAAACCAAAATACAACATAGTTGATGAACTGTATGAAGCGATTAGCAAGATTGACATGAATGGCAGGCACAAAGTGATGGCGAAACTTGAGGGAAAGCACACCCGTTTTGTGTACAAAAGTACTTGAAAGATTTCCCTGAAGAACATTGAATGAAGAAATTTCAAGTTTTTTAGTTATGTTTTGGTTGTTCATATCTCTACTACGGCTGCTATACTTTTATTGTTTTGGTTCCTATCTTACATGGACATAACTAAAAAATGTATCCAGCATATGACGACTTTTTCTTTGGCAAGTTACAATAGACGCGCTAAATTGCCTATTTTGATCCAGTTGTCCTACCGAGGGATGGCCTTGGCTCAGCGGTAAGCTTGCTTACCGTGGTGTGCCAGGGTCGGGGGTTCGAAACGCCCCTCCAGCAAAGCTGGGGTGAGGGCGCGTAGGTCAGGCCCAGAGTGGTCCCCCTCCCCGACGCCTACGGAGTAGGTATGAACCGGATCGTCCCTTCCCTTTGATGCAGTTGTCCTACCACATGATATTTTACTTCCTCTTTGAACACTCCATTCAATTCTTCCAAGAGCTCCAATGATATCTATCTTTTGTATCACTAGATCCCCAAAAAAAAATCAAGCCAAACGTTTTTCAATAAGCTTAAAGGTACCCTTTGGAGAATCCATGGCTACTAAGGTACGGGCAGGCATAGCTTGACGAACATGTTTAATCAAAGTTGCCTTTCCCCAATTCAATGTCGCATATGATGACTTGTAGCATTGGCTAACATTTTATTGATTCAATTGATGTTTCTTAATGTGTAAATGTATATACTTTTATTAGCTTTATCATAATGTCTATACAGATATACATTTGTTACAACCTATTAACAAAAATAATGTTAAGAGTATAAATAATTATGGAGGTTGTGCAAAGAAATAATTTTGACTTATGGAAAAATAATGCTCACAAAATAAAACAGATTTGACTTGTGCAAAGAAAATGGCAGAGGTTAACACTCCTGCAAGAAAAAGAAGCATACTTTAATATGGAGTAAATTCTTCGAATTGTCACTAGATTTTTCCAAATATCTCATTAGTCATTTATGATTTTTTTTTTTAATAATATTATGATTGAACTCTATTAATTGTTCCAAACAAGTTAAAATTCACAAAAATGTTAAAAACTCAACTGAGGATAACTGTTCAAAGAGAACATGAACGAAGGATAACTATTAGTCCCCTTATTTTTTTTTATTTGCTCCTTTTGGGATGTGTTTATATCCCTTTTAAGTAGAGATGGATGTTTGGTATTCGGTTCGATATTTTCAAAGTTTGGATGCGATAATTCGATAATCGGTATTTGAACGTACATACCACATATCATACTTATAAACATCGGTTCGGTAATTCGGTAATTCGATAAATTAAACTTCAATTCGGTACAGTATTTGGTAATACCATATTAAAGCTGGAGATGTGCAAATGTACATTTAAACTTGAAAGAGAATATTTAATAGAAATTTTGTTTAGTATTCTTTTTGTTGCTTTTAACAATATATTACCAATGTCTAAGAGATTCTTTGGGATAACTAATACTATTGTCTATTGGGTTGGTTATATATATATATATATATATTTGGTAAAAAAAATTTGTACGACTCAGCAATTTGATTTTCAATATTTTATGCATAGTCCTACTTTTAAGTGTTCCATTAATCTTTCAAGAATAACTTGATTAATATCCTCCTATTATACCCTTATTCAAACTACCATGATCATTAATTGAGATTTTTTTTTTTCAATGTATTTAATTACTACAATAGAACCTCTCTAAATTAATATTCAATAAATTAATAAATTCTGTAAGATAATATTTTTTTCCAATCCCGACTTAAACCAGTGAAAAAAATCATCGATTTTGATAAGATAATAAAATAATATAGTTTCGGAAAAACCCTATATGAATATATGGTCCCATCAATTTAATAAATTAATAATTCCTTAAAATTACAAAAATATCTAAGACAATTTAGTGAAATATGATTCTAGTGTTTTTGTTTTTGTTTTTGTTAAAATTTAAATCTAGTTGAAACTCATCTCTAACTATTCGTATTGCATCCAAAAATTGCGGTGTTGTCTTCTTGAATTACAACAAAAAATTGCGAAGAGTTCTAGACGGGATAAGTGATTCCTTACGCATAAGGCGTTCCAAGTGTATTGTATCGGCTTCAACTTCATCATCAACATTATTTTTTCTTATGTTATCCACAATTTCTTCTAAGTTCTGGATCTTTGAACATGTATTATTTTTACCTCGATAATTCAACATAATATATTGTACTTTATGTATAATGAATTTTTATTTTTTTTTGGTTTCTCATTATGTGTTTGATATCTGCATTGGAGTATGAGACCTTTGGTTAAGGGTGGAATAGTCCCACCAATACACCACAACCTATGTTGGTATATAACTAATTTATATTAATTCAATAAATATGATACATAGATTAGTAAGATACAATCAAAATTAACCTATACATCAAAATTGGCCTTCATTATATTAATTTATTGATTAATATTTCCATAAAATAATACTCAAAATTGAATTAATTTAATTAATCAAATAAACGCCTTTTTGGAGTAATATTTTATGATCCTGAGAATATTGATTTAGAAAGGTTTTACTGTAATTTCGAAAGATGTACAAAATTAATTAAGAATATATTGATAAAGTAACTTTGAATTTTTTAAGAATGAAAATTTTATTAAAGGATGTTTCTAATCTGAAGGGAGCAAATAAAAGGAAATGGAGGAAGTATTATGTCATTCTGATGATTGGATAGTTGAATGCTTGTTGATATTGTGTCATCATATATCAATTAATCATATTGCATTTATATCCTTCATTGCTGTCAAATCAATCCGTTTGTGTTTCTCATCTTCATTATAAACCACATAAATACCCACTCTAGTGAAACTAATTACCTAAAATTTCTTAATGCTTTCTCTCTCCCATATTAGATAAATATATTTATACATTCGACAGTCCCTCATCTATAGTTTGAATATATGATAAAACTGTTAATTCTATATTTAAGGTAAGATAAATTAGATATTATCTTTCAGCTCTTTAATTTACGCTATTAATTAGCTAACATTAAGTAGTGTATGATTAAAAATAGTAACTGAAATTTAAATTCAAATATTTTCTTTAATGGCACAGTAAAGTAGTCTTCTTTGTAGCAGCCAAAAAAAATAAAAAATTCTTCTACTGCGTTCTTCAATTTTCTAAGAATCAATATGAACATCCCAATACTGTTGCGACATTCAGTTATTTGGGAGTCAAAAATTAGTTATCAATCCTACCAAAGTAACACAATTATTGTTTCGAAAAGTATAATATCATTAACTTTTTTTTTGACATCTCGCCGTTAAATTCAAAACCCTGCTAACCTTCATACGTCATTAATAATGGTGAAAACTAAAGCTCAATCAAAGACACAGCAAAACATGGTGTTGATTTCAAAGTAAATATATTTTTACCAATAGATTCTTGACAATTATTTTCTAATCGTTCTTTAATTTTTGTTGAACTGAGTTTTTTTTTTCAGGAAGATAATATCTTTCTCTTCCTTAATTAACGTCATTAATTAATTATCATTATGTGGTGTATGATTAAATATAGTAACTGAATTCAAATTTAAAAACTACCTTAAACATCACAATTAATTTTCTTCTTTATTGCATTATGTTCTGGAAAAAAGAAGGTCAACAACATCTGCTTTCTTCAATTCTCCAAAAAATCAATGTGAACATCCCCATATTGTTGCGTCATTAGGGTATTTGGAAGTCGAAAATTATTTATCAATCCTACAAAAGTGACACAATTATTGTTTTGAAAAGTATAACCTTCTTATACAAATCAGTACATAATCTGAACCAATGTATAATAAAATCTTATACATAAAAGCAGAAAGACAAGACAAAAAAAGTACAGCCTAATACAACAATTTCATATGTATGTGTAAACGTTATACAATTAATAATATAGTATTAATATATGTATAATGAAATCTTGTACATAGAATCATACTGTCAAAACAAATAAAAGGCAACCTTATACAACAGTTCTACATGTATGTGTACCTTATACAAGTAATAAATATAATCTAATATTGTTTCACATGTATACGAACACCTTATAAATCACTATATAATCCTAACAAATGTATAATGAAATCTTATACATAGAATAGTTGTTAATATATATTTTAATGGTAACTAAACCTTTGGCAGACGTGGTCATCCAGAATCATCAACTTTTTTCTTACTTGACGATTTTGGAGCTTTCTTGTTTGAACATGAACCGGCAACTTTCCTTAATTTCTTCATTGCTACTGAATCATTTCGGTGCTTCAAACGGTTCTCTGCAAAATTGGGTTCTTCATAATCAAAAGAACCAAGAACGAAATCAATAACGGGAATAACAATACGCGAGCAAACTCCATTACAAAAAAAATTATACTTTACGGGTTAACCATATTACCATATTTTATAAAATATTAAATTACTTGAGTTTGGGCCCGGGCTTAGCACGGGCCTTATAAAACTAGTTAACTATATTTTTAATTTTATTATATAAGAGAATGTTGAAGTTTGGTAGTCCTCACAAATTTTATGTTACAATAAAATGATTACACATATATATTGTTTTTTCCCTATATTTATTAATTTTGTCCTCATGTACAATTTTATAATATTTTTATTTGATCCTTTGTAATCAAATTATACATGATATTAATTTTTTATAAAACTCTTTTTATTTCTTATTAAATTATTTGTTGTTGTATTCTTATTTCTTATATTTAAAAATAATTATTCTTACTTGTTTATTTTTTTTTGCAAATCACGCGAGATTTAACTTTTTTTCTATATGATTCTTATTTATTCAGTAAATATATAAAGTATAATTAGTAGTCAAACTTAAAATTTAAAAAAAATAATAATAAATATAATTTTATATATTTCATTCCTAATATATCATTTCTTATGTGAATTGTCAAGTCAAAGAGACAAGTAAAAAGGACTTGAGACTTGAGAGAATATATTTTTCTCTTCATGTTTCATTTTTCTTGACACTTATACTGAAAATAAAATTTTCTTTATTACTTATTATTTAAGCAAATCAGAAGAGCTTGATGATTCTGATTTTTCATGAGCTATTTTTTTTATGTACTTATTCTATCATTTATTACTGATATTAGAGCAACATAGCTATTATAGTTACAAATAGCTATAGTTTTGTTTGTAAATAAATCCAAATATATACTACTTCCGTAACTTTAAACAACATGGCTTTGATACCAACATGGCTTTGATATCAATTGTAGGGGGTGCGGATACGGATAAGTTGGGTAACTTAAATAGATCTATTATAGTTCTAATGGATCTATTTTTATTTGTGCGTGAATATTTCTTAACTTCTCTAAACATTTTTATTTTTAGTTTATTTATTTTAATTTTGTCAATGTTCATATCTTGGGGGATGATTGGATGGTATTTGATTAAATGCGTTACTGTAATATTCTTTAGTTTTTTCTCTTAGTCTTTGTAATTCTTGTATATTATTTTGGAGGTATTCTAAATATTCTATATCTTTTGTTCTAAAATATTCAATTAAATTCTCTTTCATAAGTATCTTTGTTGCTCTTATTTCTTCCATATCTTGTCTCCAATATTTTAAATACTCATAGTCTATCATTTTATCCTAAAGTAGTTGTGCACTGCAAATTTCTTTGTAATAATTTATTCTAATTGTACTATATCTAATATTAAATTCTAAGTTATCTATTTCGTTAATTATTCTATCTTTTTCGTATATAAATAATTCTATGTCTAAATCATATTCTAAATTGACTTTTAATTGTAGTTGTTTTATGGTTTTATTTATCCAAATTAATCTTTCTTTTAATTGTTCTCTTCCTTTTCTAAGCTGGTTTCTATAATTAATTTCTTCGTATATCCAACTTTGTTTTTCTCTAACTCTTTGAATATATTCTAGCATTTTTAATTTGTATAATATCCATCTGAATAATAACTATCCGAATAATAATTTCTACCATAGAAATCTATACTTTCTAATTCATCTTCTGTCCAATTAGTACTTAGTAACTCATCTTCAAAATCAAATATTTTTCCCATATTATTTTCTTTATGTCTTCTAATTCTAAGTCTTTTATGATATATAAAACAAGTATCTTAGTTTCATCAGATATATAACTTGTCATATTATTCATATTATGCTTAGATTTCTACGAATAACTTGGATAACTTGGAATTGGATTCTAGTAATTAATTGCTTTATCATAGTATTTATTAGTTGTTTGTTTTAATCTTAATAATTCTTGTATATTTTCATTAAGGAATTCTATATATTTTATATCCTTAGTTCTCATATATTTTTCTAGATTGGTTTCCATTAGTTTTTCTACTAATTGTATATTTTTCATATCCATTTTTCAATATTCTAAATATACATAATTTATCATGGTTGATGTGTAGGTTTGGTATGTAAGTATTTGTAAGAGTAGGTAGGTAGGTGTGGTATGTAATTTATTCTAGTCATAAAATATTTATCAAATATTTTTTTTAATATGATTTTTCTTATATCTACAATTTCTATATCCTTAAGTACATATAAAACAAGTATTTTAAATTTATCTACCATTTCGTCAGATAAATAAGTATTCATTTTTCATATGATGTTTTTTCAAAATATTCCCTTCAATCATACACATAACAAAATATGATCATTTTAGATTACTATATACTAGATTATCCTTAGATTACATGTTCTTCGGTCACTATTAGCATTGTAATCTGGATACTTTTCCCTTAAACAGCTCCTTTACTCTAGCTACTCCCCTATAATGGCTTTCTGGACTCATCGATTTCACCTTTAGAATGGCATAGTTCTTTAGGAATTTTTCTCCTTTTCCACTTTACTAATAAACTTCTTAACATGCTATTTTTTGAATAATTCTACTATAAAGTAACTAACATGAACTTATTTTATCATATCATGATTGTCAGAAATTTATGAATTTAGCTATTCATAATCACAAATACAAATACCTGTTCTTTTAAATCTGATAATTCTAGATTTTCCATAGTTGTTTGATGATTCATAGCTTTTCCTTAGAAATATACCTGTTTTTATTAAATAATTCAAAATTTTTATGTACAAGAGAGGGTTTTGCTTCAACTCATGAAGACTTGCCATTTATCTGAGCGGATGCTCGTCTATTTATAATCTAAGAATGAAAACACATATACTATTTTACTTTACACCTGTCATCTATTCTAAAAAAGTATGAAAAATATCTCTGCTCGTCTATTGATTTGTTTCTTTTTCATTTAAATATTCTTTCTTTGTTATTATTTTTATATCTTCTTCAGTTATTTGGTTCATTTTTATATCTTCTTCGGTCATTTGATTCATCTTATTCACTATCTATTTCATTATCTGTTTAATTCTCCGAAATTTCATATATACTATCTTCACTTTCTAATTCATAATCTATATAATCTATCTGCATATATTCTGTATTTTCAATTTTTATTTCTGATATTTGTTTCTTTTTTGGATCTTTAGGCACTTTACAATCTCTAGCTAAATGTCCTAGTTTCTACAATTATAACAAGTACATTCTTTTATAGGTTTCTTTTTCCTATATGGTCTTTTATGTTTATAATTTTTTACATAATATCTTTTTCTTCATTTCTTATACTTATATTTTGATTTCTTGTATTTTTTATATTTCTTATGTCTTTTTCTTTTCTTATAATATCTTTCTTCACATTCAAATTGAGGTGCTATTTTATCTTTGCAACATGCTAAATTTCTTATTAATGTTTTTTCCATTTTTGTTTCTTCTTTATTTTTCTCACATAGATGTCTATACCATTGTTGTAAAAATTTTATTCTTGCTTCTAGGATATCTACTATTTTTGTTTCATCCCAACTCTTTATTATTTTTGAACTAAATGGTTCGGGTAATTTACTAAAATATAATCTTCTTATTTCTTTACTTTCTTCTGTATTATATGTTCCTTTATAATAATATTCTTTAAATGTGCACGTATACTCATCTATATAGCACATATTACATATTGCTAGTTTTAACATTAAACTTCTATTTATATCTTTTTCTTTATTTTGCTCTTCTTCTTCTGTTGTTATACTGTTAAATTCATCTCTTATAGCTATTTCATATTTTTTCAATATTTCTGTTGGTAGTATTTTAGTAGTTGTTAATGTTCCTTCTATTTTATTATCAGATCTTAATACTTTTGTACTTGCTTCGGCTAGGTTTAATAATCATAATTTTACTGTTCCTATTAATGTCTTTTCTATATATTCTGGTGTGTTTGTTGTATCTATTTTATTATCTAATAATTGTTTTGACATTTATCTTACTCATAGTTGTATTATTTTATTTGTGTCTATTACACAGTCTAAATCTAAAAAGTTGTAATTAATTATTTATTTTGGTGTTCATTTATTATATTCATCTTTTGGATTATATCTTTTAAACTTAGTTTTGTAATTATAGGTTGGTTTCTTATTTATGATGTACTAGGTATTATATTTTTATCTAGAGTATTTACTTCTGTGTTTATTAGTTCTAGATTTTCTTTATTAATTACTTCTTGTTCTTCATTAATTTCTAGTTTTCCTATGCTTTCTAGAATTTTCGTATATGTTTCACTACCTTCCGAATCATAATTATCTGTTTCTTCAGCATCTATTGTATTTATTTCTAATTCACTGGTTTCTAATTCTTTATTTTTTATTTCTAATTTTTCTTTAAATTGATTTATCTCGTTTAATAATTTTTGTTCTTTATCTTTTTCTTCTTTTTTCTTTCTGTCTCTTTTCATATAAATCTTTTAGCATTTGTAGTTCTTTTTCTAATTCAGCAATCCTATTGTTTTTAGTTTCTTTTATTTTTCGTATTTCTTCTGTGGTTTGTTGTTTTATTTTGTCTATTTCTTTTTTCTGTCTATCTCTTCGTTTTCTCTTTCTATTCTTACCATGACTGTCAACTTATCTTCTAATTTTAATTCTTCTTTTTCTAATATTAAATATAAATGTTCACATATTTTCTTATATCTTCTTTCTAGGTTAGAGAATTATTTTTATTTTTAATTCTTCATGATTTTTATATGTTTTTTCGTCTATTATAAATTCTTCTTTGTTCATTTTATTTAAATGTATATAGGTTATGTAGGTATATATATATTCTAGACTATCTATTGTTGATTCTAAATTTGATATTACTTCTTTTTGTGAATTTATTGAGTTTTTACTAACCGACAACTATGTTATACTGTAGTCTTTCTATCCTTATTTTTAATTCTTTACGTTTTTCAGATGTTATTATTTTTAATTCTTTATATTTTTGTAATTTTTTTCGTTATTCACCTAAGCAATATTTATAATATTTTGGTGGATATCTAGATCTAATTTTATCATAATTAATAAATTAATCAAATAAATCCAAATATACACTACTTCCGTAACTTTAAACAACATGGATTTGATACCAACATGGCTCTGATACCAATTTTAAGGGATGCGGATGCAGATAACTTGGGTAACTTAAATAGATCTATTATAGAAAGACGTAAACTATTTTACTTTACACCTATCATCTATTCTATAAAAGTATAAAAAAAATATCTTTGCAAAGTCCTAAAGCTACTTTTACAAATGTCTAAACTAATAATGGCACTACTTGCCAAAAAAGACTAATAAATGATTAAAAAAAAAAGTAAAAAAGGCTAAAGCTACTACCTAATAATTTACGTAAAAGCTATCTTTTTTACCATATGTCGCTTTTAATAACTTTAATTGCTTTTTGATGACTTTTTCTTTCTTCACCCGTAGTTGATTTTCTTCCATTGCTGTCTCTATCTTCTTCTTGTCGTATCTGCTGCTTTTTTTTTGTCTTCTTGCTATTGTAACATTACATCTGAAATAAAGTTGTGTCTGCCACTACATCTGCTGCATATGTGGTCATCGTATCTTTGGCCAACTTATTTACAGAATTGATCCATAGCTTCTTCTGAAATAACTCCTTTCGTAATAGATCTTGTGACTGGTAACTCTTATGGTTTTAGGATTGTCATGACCCATTTTCTTATATTTTCTCTGTCATTTTCTCTAATATTTTTACAAGTAGAGTAAACCAATAATTGATTTATGTTATAGTAAATCCAAACTGGATTTTGATTTATATAATTATTTGCTAACTCAGTCAATATACTGCTAAGTCCAATAACTCTCTCATTTCGGTAGAAGTCTGGTATCTGATTTTTGGTTATCTCTTCTTGTTCACATATTTCTTCAGGGATTATATAATATCATGTCATTTCTAGCTTGACAACAGTAATTGTTTGTTTTATTTCATCAAATAATATTTCTGCCGGTGCTGAGTAGAAACGGACATAGAATAATTGTCCCTTCGTAGTCCTCTTATAATCCATAAATCCTTTGTAAATATCTGGAATTCCTGTTAACTCTTCTCCAGTAGTTGTGTAGACTGTAGATAATAGTCTATAATAGTAACATGAAGTAATTAAGTTTGCACTGGAGCAAGGCAAAGCAATAAGTTTGCTATATTTCTGACATTTTTGTGTAATATATCCTTGGTGTTGTTTTGCTAAATCCTTACTCTGGATAGATTTTGCATTTAACAATTTTTGTAAAGTATAAATATTATCAATATATGTACGAGTGATATGGTTATAAGTCTGCTTTTGTTGATTGAGTGACTCGGAATATGTGTGTATCTGGGGAGGTATAGATGACTCTGATTTTTGTATATTTGGTGTATATAGTTTTGAGAATATATGGTTGAGGTTATAATTCTTTTTCTTTGGTGGTTCAGGTTTATTTTGAGTGACTGTATTCTTTCCTTCTGATACATCTCATGCGCCTGCAGCTGTAACTGTAATTTCTTTAATAATTTTAGTTTTTAGGTGTTTCTCATCGTCACCTTCTAGGTCTAGTTTTTTAATGTGCTTTTCCTGCACAGTATCTTTGCCAATAGTTTTTTCTTATTTTTTATAGTGCTCAACCTGCACTTTTACATCTGTAACTTCAGTAGTTAATGTGATAACTCGTTCTTATAATAACTGCATTTGTTCAAACACATATAATATTAAGTCTGTTTGGGTATCGTTGACATCAGTTTCTTCCATTGATAAATCGGTTTGAGTAGCTTTGTCTTGATATGTAATCTGCAATAACATTCTTGTCAGTCTTGATTACTTCAATCGTAAATGTAAAATTTAATATATTCAATACTAATCTCCGAATTTCCCTCGTTGTAATTGAGTTTTGTATTTTTCTTCTTAACCACCATCGAACCTAGGTATTATCTGTTCTCACAATAAATTTGCTATATACAATATATGGTTCAAATGCTAATAAACATTTATATAATAAACATAATTCTTTTCTATTTATTTTCATTTTATTTCTGTTTCATTAAATGTACCTGAGTAGTATCTACAATGGTGTTCTAATTTTTCTTCTTCATATCTATATTTTAGTACTCCTCCATAACTATATTCACTTGCGTCTGCTTTTACTATATATGTAAAAAAATTTATTTTCATCTGTGAATTGTAATTTTGGTAACTCTTTACAAAGTATTTTTATTTTCTGAACTTGTTTTTTATCTTCTTCGTTGTAATTATATTCTACATCCTTTTTTAATTTTTTCTGTAAAGGCTTTAGGTTTTCTGCTAATATTGGTATATATTCTCTTCTTTGGTTTACTAATCCTAAAAATGATTGTAATTTCTTTTTTGTATCTAATTCTTCTTTTGAATTTATTATTTTTGTACTATATGTTGTTGCATTTTTACTCCACTTTTATCTATTTGTATTCCTTAAAACTCTATCTGGTTTTTCATAATTTCATCTATCTTTTCACTTAAACTTATTTTCAATTTTTCTATTATATCTGTAAATTGTTCTAATAATTTTAAATATTCCTCTTTAGTTTTTGTATATAGTAGTATATCATCTATGTATATTATACAATTAGGTAATTGTTTAAAGTAACTATCCATAAAGTGTTGGTATCTACCTGGTGCATTTTTATATCCAAATGGTAATACGTTTCATTCATAAAATCCTTGTGGTACCGTAAATGCGGTTAATTCCTTAGAATCTTCATCTAACTTTAAGTGGTAAGATCCTGATTTACAGTTTAATTTACTAAAAGTTGTTATATCCTTGTATTTGTTTTTTTTTAATATTTTATTTGGTATTAGATAATTGTATGTCAGTGTTTTTGCATTTAAATTTCTATAGTCAATAACCATTCTACTTTTTCCTCTTTTTTGTTCACTATGTTGATTTACTATAAATGTTGGACTATTGTGTTTACTATTACTTTTTTGTATATATTGTTTTTCTAATAATTCATCTATATGCATTTTAAATTCTATTAAATCGTCAAAATTATATGTTAATGGTTTTTGTATTATTATGCTATTTTTATCTATTAATTCAATTTTTATAGTAGTTTTATGGTTTTTCATCCTTTTAATGGATCTTCACTATATAATTGTCTCAATCTTTTCATTATTATTTCTACCCTATCTATTGAAAATATAGTTATTTCTTTTTTATTTATCGAAAATACAATTAGTTCTACTTGTCTTCTGTATTTTTTATATTTTCTAACTTTTGTGTAATTTTTTCCCTTCCTTTTATCCAATCATTTTTCTTTCTTATTTTATTAATAACTCATTTTCCTCTTACTTTTTGTTTACATGGTGTTGTAAACCACCAATCTGTTTTAGTTATTATATGCCGGTATAATTTATCTAAAAATGGCATTCCTAAAAGTATATCTTTTGATGTCAGATCATAATTATAGATTTCTTCTATCGTTATTATTTTATGTCATATTTGTATTTTTACATTTTTAGCTTTATATGTAATTAAACTTCGTTCATTATTAAATCCTTTGACTACTATTGGTGCTTTTAACTTTATCCCATTTATTTTCTGGTAAACAGCAGTATCTACATAAGTTTGCTTCTGCTCCTGTATCTATCGTAGGTGTATAATACCTATTATAATATCCTTCTACTATTATTTTTACAAGTACATATATTTTCATGTCATGTCAAAGTTCTTTTTATGAATAATTTCTCTTTATTATATGTTATAGATAATTGTGTAAGTTTTATATTGTATGATTTTACTTGTTCTAACCATTTTATTCCTAATATTTTATTTGCTTTTTGCATTTCTTCTTTTATTTCAAATTCTATTTTTATTTTTCTAACTCCTATTATTATTATTTCTTTTACTGTCGTATCTTTAATGTTTATTAGACATCTTGGTAGATCTGGGCATATATTACTATTAGATTTTATTTTTTTTACTTTTTACTAGATATTTTGCAATATAATTTTCTTCTTGTCCTGTGTTTAAGAGTATTAAATATTCTTTTTCATTTATTATTCCTGTTATGTAACATTGGTTTAAATTAACTATTGAAGTTGTTTCATAACTTATTTTTTTTATGAGCTTGATAATTCTGCTTTTTCATGAGCTATTCTTTTTTATGTACTTATTTTATCATTTATTATTTTTAAATCTTCTTCTATGTCTATATGTTTGTAACTATAATCATTATTATCAATTGTTTTTACGAATTGTTCAAAAGGTTTTTCTATTTGTATTTTATTAATTTTATTTTTTCCTGTTATTTTATGTTTTGTTGTTAATACGTAAAGATTTTTACATCTTGTTGTAAATATTTTACTTCCTGGGGTTAGTTCTATTCCTGATATTTTCCAATATAATACTAATGATTTATTTATATTTTTATCTGTTATTGCTACTGAATAATTCACACTTATTATAAATTTAAATTTTTGGTATATTAAATTTCCTTTTATAGCAGTTTTTGTACTTTTTTCTATAGGTTTTATAATTTATCATCTGCTAAATATAATTCTATTGGTGTATCTATTCCTTCTCTAAAACACTCTTTTATTAATATCTCTAGTCCTCCAAAGTGTACATATTTTATTGGGTCTTTACTTTTTATATCGTCTATTTCTTCATTAATTATTCTTTTTGTTACTAGTGGTATACTAGCTTTTCCTTTGCATATTTACAGTTTATTGCATGTTCTTTTTGGCTTACCACGTAGTATTCTTCCTTTTTTCTACTAAATATATTTTTTATTATTGGTATTTTAAATATTTTCTCTACACTTAAGTCTAACTCTTTTCCTTTTATTGCGTCAAATGTATTATTATCAACTATTATTTTTTGATTTGTTTCTTTTTCATTTAAATATTCTTCCTTTGTTATTATTTTTATATCTTCTTCAGTTATTTGGTTCATTTTTATATCTTCTTCGGTCATTTGATTAATCTAATTCACTATCTATTTCATTATCTGTTTCATTCTCCGAAATTTTATATATACTATCTTCACTTTCTAATTCGTAATCTATATAATGTATCTGCATATACTCGGTATTTTCTATTTATATTTCTGATATTTGTTTCTTTTTTGGATTTTTAGGAATTTTACAACTAGCTAAATGTCCTAGTTTTCCACAATTATAACAAGTACATTCTTTTATAGGTTTCTTTTTCCTATATGGTTTTTTATGTTTATAATTTTTTACATAATATCTTTTTCTTGGTTTTTTATTCTTATATTTTGATTTCTTGTATTTCTTATATTTCTTATGTCTTTTTCTTTTCTTATAATATCTTTCTTCACATCCAAATTGAGGTGTTATTTTATCTTTGCAACATGCTAAATTTCTTATTAATGTTTTTTCCATTTTTATTTCTTCTCTATATTTTTCACATAGATGTCTATACCATTGTTGTAAAAATTTTATTCTTTCTTCTAGTGTATCTACTATTTTTACTTCATCCCAACTCTTTATTATTTTTAAACTAAATGGTTCGGGTAATTTACTAAAATATAATCTTCTTATTTCTTTACTTTCTTCTGTATTATATGTTCCTTTATAATAATATTCTTTAAATGCACACGTACACTCATCTATATAGCACATATTACATATTGCTAGTTTTAACATTAAATTTCTATTTATATCTTTTTCTTTATTTTGCTCTTCTTCTTCTGTTGTTATACTGCTAAATTCATCTTTTATAGCTATTTCATATTTTTTCAATATTTCTGTTGGTAGTATTTTAGTAGTTGTTGATGTTCCTTCTATTTTATTATCAAATCTTAATACCTTTGTACTTGCTTCGGCTAGGTTTAATAATCATAATTTTACTGTTCCTATTAATGTCTTTTCTATATATTCTGGCGTGTTTGTTGTATCTATTTTATTATCTAATAATTGTTTTGACATTTATCCTAACCATAGTTGTATTATTTTATTTGTGTCTATTACACAGTCTACATCTAAAAAGTTGTAATTAATTATTTATTTTGGTGTCCATTTATTATATTCATCTTTTGGATTATATCTTGTAAACTTATTTTTGTAATTATAGGTTGGTTTTCTTATTTATGATGTACTGGGTAATATATTTTTATCTAGAGTATTTACTTTTGTATTCATTGGTTCTAGATTTTCTTTATTAATTATTTCTTGTTCTTCATTAATTTCTAGTTTTCCTATGTTTTCTAGAATTTCTATATATGTTTCACTACCTTCCGAATCATAATTATCTGTTTCTTCAGCATCCATTGTATTTATTTCAATTCACTGGTTTCTGATTCTTTATTTTTTATTCTAATTTTTTTAAAATTGATTTATCTCGTTTAATAGTTTTTGTTCTTTATCTTTTTCTTGTTTTTCTTTCTGTCTCTTTTCATACAAATATTTTAGCATTTGTAGCTTTTTTTCTAATTCAGCAATCCTACTGTTTTTAGTTTCTTCTACTTTTCGTATTTCTTCTGTGGTTTGTTGTTTTATTTTATCTATTTCCTTTTTTGTCTATCTCTTCGTTTTCTCTTTCTATTCGTACCATGGCTGCCAATTTATCTTCTAATTTTAATTCTTCTTTTTCTAACATTAAATATAAATGTTCACCTTTTTTCTTATATCTTCTTCCTAGGTTAGAGAATTATTTTTATTTTTAATCCTTCATGATTTTCATATGTTTTTTCGTCTATTATAAATTTTTCTTTGTTCATTTTATTTACATGTATATAGGTTATGTTGGTATATAAATTCTAGACTATCTATTGTAGATTCTAAATTTGATATTTCTTGTTTTTGTGAATTTATTGAGTTTTTACTAATTCCGACAACTATGTTATATTGTAGTCTTCTATCCTTATTTTTAATTATTTATGTTTTTCAGATATTATTTATTTTAATTCTTTATATTTTTGTTCGTTATTCATCTAAGAAATATTTATAATATTTTGGTGGATATCTAATCTAATTTTATCATAATTAATAAATTAATTAAATAAATCCAAATATATACTACTTCCGTAATCTTTAAACAACATAGATCTGATACCAATTGTATTTTTCCTTTGTTTTTATTTTTATATATTCTTCAATTGTTTGGTTCATTTTTATATCTTCTCCAGTCATTTGATTCATCTAATTCACTATCTATTTCATTATTCTATTCTTTTTCACTATTACCCTTATCATTAAGTAACTATGCAACATAATGATTGCCAATCATATTCTTTCAAAATATAATTAGTAGTTTATTATTCTTATTATGAAATTAACAAATGTAAAACAAAATAAAACTGATAGAGTACATTATGTGTTACTGTACATTTTAGTAAAATTTGTGCAATTGTGAAGTTACAGTTTCATTTTCAATCAGATCATTGCATAAAATTTAGATTACTATAAGAAGTGAAAGTAAGGAGTTATGGAGATAGGGTTAAGACAAGGCATATTGAAGAGCGAGAAGGACCTAATGAATGTGAAATTTCACTGATAGAATATAACTTTTCTATTTCACGAATTTATTTTTCTATTTTTTAAAAAAACTTATTTTCCTAAAGAATACGTTTTTCAAAAATTTAACCTATCATATGTGAAAAAAAAATATAATGAACACGGCCATTTATTTGTTTAAATTTGAGTTCTATATCCTTTGTGTTTGCTAATTCTCCTCCATAATTCATTCTCATAAATAAAGTCCTTTAAAAGTTATCAAATTATATGACATAAAAACTTTAATAATTCTGAAGACTTGCAAAACAAGACTAATAAGTCTAGGCTCAAACTCAATATATAAAAATAATAATCAAAATCTTAAAGTATAATTCATATCATACTTTTTTTTACTTTATAATTAACATAATTGTTGACGAACATGTTAAATATGTTTTCTTTGGGTCAATTTATGATTATTAAAGTTCTTAATCACATAACTGAATATTTTAAAATAAAATTTTAATTTGTGCTGAAGGAAGTATTACCAAAAATTAGAATATATCAAAAGGCCATAAGTAATTCAATATTTTATAAAATAACATGGTTTAAAATAAGCTAATAATTACAATTCAAAGAAGATCATAAATATAAACTATTGGTGTTTTTATGAATTTGTAGATATGTAATTTTTTAATTGTAGATAGAAATAAAATTATTTTAATATTTATTGAATTTTAATTTCATTAATAATTTCATGTGGCAAGATCTTTTGTAATTTTTTTTATGTTATACAAGAAACATTTCAATGACTTCAAGTATATATAAGAATAGTTATGAGTTATGACCTTAATTTAGAGCCTTTACACAAATTAATTTAATGATGATCTATCGGGATATTAAATAATAATTATATTAAATTAATAAATTACTTCATTTCATCCATTTACTTGTCGTATTTATCTTTTATACTCACTATAAAAGAATATTTTATTCTTCCTCTTTTAACTATTGATTTATCCTTTTTAGTGCCCATTAAAAAAATAATAAAAATAATATGTTATTTATTATTAATTAAGATACCCTATTTATTATATAATTTTTATGAATTGAACAATATTAAAAGAACAGTAAGGGTTCTAGTTGAAAGTTATTGCAAACTTTAATTTTGTATTAAAGTTATTTTAAAAATAATTTTTTTTTTTAGCTAAAGTGATTGTTAATGTAAAATAGAGTTTTAATTAAAAGATCATCTTAGGTAGCACGAAGAGACCAATTATAAGCACACAAGTGGGAATGATTCTAACTGTTATAAATGTATTTATATTATAGTGAATGTCTATCAAGATCTATCAAAATCTACTTTGATATCTATTAGGATTTGAAGCATCCATCTTTTACTCAGACTAGGAGTAAATTTCTCATATAAATAGAGGGGTTTTGTTCATTGTATTGACAATATTATGATCTCTCATCCCTCAAGAGAAGAAATAAGAATCACTCTCTTTATTCTCTCTGCTCTTCTTCTTTATTCTTTATTATTTTATAACACGTTATCAGCACGAGACTCTTCCAAACAAGATGAGATTATAAATCTGAAGGATTTCAAGGTTGGTAATTCTTTATGTTATCTTTCTTTTGCTACTATTATTATAATTATTATTGGATTTGAGGAAAAATAATTGGTTTGGACCCATTTATATTTTAAATTTATTCCTCAAGAACAATATTATCAAAAAGAATGATAATATATTGGGTTCAAGTCTCATCGATTCATGCCTAAGACACCTTTATATGGATCAAATATTGAGTTTGAATCTTAATACACCATATTGATGATATTGTAATGGCTAAGGCAAAATAATGGGTGTTTGATGAAAAGTCATGAAATTCGACCCATTGAATATGCTCCATTCCATGAAGTGAATGTGGTAGTAATATATGATAAGTCTGAAATATGATAACTTACTTCATTCTTGAGGTGTATGTGGTAGCAGTGCATAATATGTCTGAAAGAAGACAAGTGATTGAATGCACGAATATATGCGTAGAGGGACAATATGATAATGATCATCAAAAGAGATGATATTTTCACACGCTTATATGATTATAACATATGCTAGAGAAAAAAATTCTTTACATCATATGTATGCCTCGATTTGCTTCTGAAGTAGCAAAATCTTGAAAGAGGTTATAAGCTATCATAATTTGATAGGCTTAAGGCACGATTATATTCCATTCCTGGGGAATGAGAAACTTATTAATGCAAATGTGCACTTGATTGTGATTGTATCATAACTCACCTCCGAAAGAGGTTGAATAATTTTGAAATCTACTTCTGAACTAGTAAATCTGAAATTTATTCATGTAATAGTAAATCTGAAATTTACTAAAGAAAAAGTACATGTCATGGTAAACTTGGAGTTTACTAGAATAAAAGTTCATAAATTGATATGAACGATTGTGACATCTCGAAGATGTGCATGTATTGAAGAACTAGAAGTGTTTTCAAGAATTGTTTATGTCGTTTGTTCTCATAACAATTTGGTTGGACCAACTAATATTGGGATCGGATCCCTTCAAATCTGAAAATTATAAAAGTCGAATAAGGGCCCGTTCACCTATCATGTGATATGTTGAAAAGATGCATCAATAAGATGATCACATGTACATTCATGGTCAACCTACGTTTGACATTCATAAAGTTACTTGTTCAATATAAAGTGAGCATAATTTTTAGATTGTGTAATCAAGATAATTTATCTTGATGATGATGGTTTAGCATTGAATGTCTTCGATAAATATCTAAACCATTATTAATGAGAACAAAACTTAATGTATTGGTCTGAAATATGATATATTGCAATAAAATTTGTATGCATTAGATCAATAAATTATGATTATTTCTTCCCTCTCAATTGGTTCAAGGTCGGGAACCAATTATTCCATCTAATAATTTTGATGTGCGGTATACGATTAATGAATATACCATGATGCACAAAGATGGATTCCTCAAAGAAGATAGAGGATGTATGTTAGTTTTCTTAACATAAGGGGGAGTTTATAAGCAGCTATGAAATATGTTAGGAATTATCATCAGATCCTCATTCAAAAGATAATTCTAATCAAATGTCGAGCGCATCTCATATTATAGCTGCAAGTGCTCCTATTTTGTGTACTTAAAGGACTAAGTCTACACATTCATGAAGCATGGTAGAACAATCGGTTCCAAATGAAATAATTCTTGAAAATAAGGAGCAAATAATCATAATAAGAAGGCAATGAGCTCTTGAAGAGCCTACGATATAATACTTCATGAAACCTTATGAGAGGTTCATGTACCTGAAAATAATGAAGTGATGAGATCTCAAAATATTATGTCGCATTGTGAAACGATACTAAATGATATATCATCAATATATTTGACACAATATTGGCGCAATATTGTGAAAGATTATGAGGATCTTCATTCTACGTTAATTTAAGCATGCTGACGTAGAAACATTTATCAAGTGACATGAAAGGATGCATTTTGGTAAGCGTAAAACTTATTTGATTTGCAGTCCAGACACTTGAAGATGTCACTGATGAAATGTTGAATATTGTCACTTGACAAAACTTGTGTGAAAACTTTTAAGGATTCAAACTGCTTGAAGCATATATAAGTTTCTGGGAAACTTATTTATAATCCTTATATTGTATAAGTTTATTGCTTGAACATCATTAGAACTCTTAGAGAGTTTTCAAAGCAATAGATTACTTGCTGAAATTCGAAATATATCGAATTGGATTGGTTATGAAGTATCATATCCTAGTCCAGTTGATGCACTCATGTACCTTGCAAATACTACAAGGACTATATCCTTTTCAGTCAATTTGTTAGCAAGGTATATTTATGCTCCTACTATGAGACATCAAAATGGAATAAAACACATAAGCTTGTTTTATTCTAAAGATTGTCGTCCCGATCTTATTGGTCATGCTGATGTTGGGTACTTATCTGACCCGCATAAAGCTTGGTATCAAATAAGCTATGTGTTCATATGTGGTGGTACTGCCATATCTTGGAGATATACAAAGCAGTCTATCGTAGCCACTTCATCGAATCATGTTGAGATAATAGTATTCATGAAGCAAGCCGAGAATGTGTATAATTGAGGTCCATGATACATCTCATTCGAAAAAAATATTGTGTGAAATATGACAATCTACCCACAATTTTATATAGAGATAATTCAGCATGCATAGCACATCTTAAGGGGGGATTCATAAATGGAGATAGAACGAAGCACATTTTACCAGAGCTTTTCTACATACATGAGCTACAAAAGAATGATGATATTAACGTGCAACAGATTCGTTCAATTGACAATGCGACTGATTTATTCACCAAATCTTCTCCAATTGCAACTTTCAAGAAGATGTTGCACAAGATCGAGATGCAAAGGTCAAAGATGTTCTCATTAGGGGGAGTTAATAAACGTTGTACTCTTTTTTTCTTACGAGGTTTTGTCCCACTGGGTTTCCTTGTAAGGTTTTTAATGAGGCAGCCGAAATGTGTATTATTAGAGATGTGTACTCTTTTTCCTTCACTAGATTTTTTTTCCTACTGGATTTTTTCTAGTAAGGTTTTAACGAGGCACATTATCTACCAATTAGACATTCAAGGGGGAGTGTTATAAATGTATTTACATTATAGTGAATGTCTATCAAGATCTATCAAGATTTACTTTGATATCTATTAGGATTTGAAGCATCCGTCTTTTACTCAGACTAGGAGTAAATTTCTCCTATAAATAGAGAGGTTTTGTTCATTGTATTGACAATCTTATTATCTCTCATCCCTCAAGAGAAGAAATAAGAATCACTCTCTCTATTCTCTCTACTCTTCTTCTTTATTCTTTATTGTTTTATAACACTAACAAAATAATAAGGACAAACACGAAAATATTTAACAAAGAGATGCCATCAATTGTCATGTGGATAACTAAACTCACTTACTTAAAGAAGTGAAATACCTAAAATGTCCTTGCAGGGACTACCAAAAATTGAGATTCTTCCTTATATATAGTAATAAGTAAAAAATATTATTAAAATTACTATAATAACTTTGTGAGGACTACAAAAGGTTGGTGATCATATATTAGAAATAGAAAATATAAATTTTTGCATGTAAAACATAATACAGGAAAAAAAAATAATAAATATTTCGTGATTGCTAAAATAGAGAAATAAAAAATGATTAAATTTTAATATAAAAAATGTGTTTAAAAAATCAATTAATCTAATAAAGAACGAGAAAAGATTTACTAAAAATTACTATGTATAATCCAATTATAGAGATTTAAATGAAATAATTTATTATTTTTATATTATGAATTTGGATCCGAGCTTAACACGGACCTTACGCAACTAGTTTTTTATATAATTAGACGCCATATATGAAAAGAAAAAAACTATGCTCGTTGCTAGTATTATATTGGGTAATTGGTTGATACATTATCTAAGCAATGAAAAAGTATAAATTGATTTGTTATCGACTTATATGATCTGCTAGTGTTGCCTATTAACCAATGCTTAATCTAACAATGTTGCTTATTAAGAGCATTGTTTTAGCCATTATGAGAATGGAATCTCTGGTTTGCTATCATTTTAGCATTTAAATTATTCGCCTATTTATATACACTTGGCATCATACATTGTTGGTTTGAAATATAACTTAAGCATCTCATAATTTGAATGAAAAGTAACTAACCAATTTTGACATCTTGCAATGCCAGTACCTATTACTATTTTAGTTGATATATCGAAGTAATAATAATTCTTTCTAATTTAATGAAAAGCAAAAATATAAATTATGCAACAAACTCAATCTTTTAAGTTCTAATTTATTTGGAACAAATTAAAAGTGAAGGCTAATGAAATTTCTATTAAATATATCATATATTTCATTTGGTGATTGATCTTTAACTTGCTAGCGCTTTGGTATATGAATCATATTGGGAGTATGTATGATGTTAGCAATATAAAGGGTTTTTATTTGATTTATGTTTGTTACTGTGAACAAATATGGAATTAGCTTTATTGCATATTCAATTTGCATATTCGATGTCAATGGGATACATAAGGTTGAACTTTAAGGGTCAACGTCCATATTGTTGTTGATGGAAGCTTAGCGAAAGATAGAGAAATATTTTTCCCATTATAGTCATAGGATAGGATCGTGTATGTGATAAATGAAAGGAAGAGCAGGACCGTCATGATTCTTGTATATTATTGCTTTGTTCTACTCTTTATTGCTTTGTTCTACTCTTGCAATTTTCATTCATTATCACCTGGATTAGTAATATGTAGTAGCTTAAATAAGAGAATATTAGATTTTCATTAAGTATGACCTATATATATTACTAATTGATTACATAATATTTTATATATATATATTATTTGATGATAATATCTAAAAAGATTTCTAGATGGGATAGGACTCTTAGATGACTCATCTTTGATGAGGAGGATAAGTAGGATAAGAAGTTCAATATAGTAGAGTTACCACACTAGTGTAGACTACCAGATACGGTATTTGAAAATTCCCACCAATTTTATTTTTTTTCTGATTTTTCAGGTTTCATGTCCTGCACTTGATCTTCATGACTGAAGGTAACACTAAAATTTTAATATGTACAACTAATTATATGCATGCGTTTCCTTATATATATAAAAAAATAATGTTTTGGATTTTCTTCAATTTGATTATCTTGATTGTTAAATAGAGTTGAATAGATTACCGAAATAGAGCATACAATCAATTTCAAAAAGAAATTACCCTATTAGATAATAAAAAGAAGAAAATTGATAAAATGCTATAAATTACGTAACAATCTTATGATTAAAAAGGATACATTAAGATAGTTCATCTGTATATTTTTTCTTGTATAAATTAGAATGTTATATATCACTGTTTTCAACATAATTTAATTCATGGAAAATAAACTTCAATCACAAATAAAAATATGAAAAAATAACAGTTTTACTGATAAACGATGGGATACAAACCTGTTCTTCCCTTGATTCTTTTCTCTTGATTTTCTCCGAAATTCGAGGGCCTTGATTTTCTCCGTATTTCGAGGACCGTCAGTAGCATATTTCTCGAATGTATGAGGATTTGGATATGAATTTCTCTATGAAAGGAGGATTTGTCTTCTTGATGTAGTAATTCGAGGGCCGTCAGTAGCATATTTCTCGAATGTATGAAGATTTGGATATGAATTTCTCCATGAAATGAGGGTTTGTCTTCTTGATGTATTTGATTATCAAGAAGAGAGTGTTTTGATATTTATGAATATCTCATGAATTTATTGGGATTATTTAGATCTTTGATCTCTTCGTGAATATCCCGTGAATTTATGGGATATTGGAGATGCCTCTTTAAAGGGATATTTGCCCCCTTTATATAGGCATAATTTAGGGTTTAGGTTGAGTAGTCATCAAGCTAGATTTAAGTAGCCCCCCAAAACTCTAACCAAAATTGAACTCTTTTTGTAGAGTCCACAAAATTTCAATGTCTACAAATGCCCCCTGCTTCAAGGCTTGTCGGAGTGTACACTTGATGAAACTCAAAGACGAGTCTTGAAGTACCGCTTCCATCTTTACGATCCTGCGGCTACAGCTTGTCGGAGTGTACACTTGATGAAACTCAAAGACAAGTCTTGAAGTACCGCTTCCATCGTTATGATCCTGCGGCTACAGATTTGCATATTTGATTTATGAGAAAAGAGATTAAGGGCAGATTTGGTCCCACTGGGCGTGCCAATTTGTTTTCAACATAATTTAATTAATGAAAAATAAACTCCAACCACAAATAAAAATATGAAAATAAATTTCAATATGAATTTGTTGGACAATAAAATTTTCGAGACCGAAAATAAATAATCGAGACAAGAAAATATTGCAACAATCGTTTTATTAATTTCAATATGAGTGTTATAATCTCTATGAATCCTCTGATTCGCCTTTTCAAATATAAATTCAAGGGCTTTGAGCTTGATCTTGAATTTGAACTTGATTTCTTGATTTGGGGACTTGATCTTGACTTGTGCTTGAATTCAAGAGCTTTTGAGCTTGTTCTTGAATATTGCGGTCTTGATCTTGAATCTTGATGAACTTGATTTGAATGCTTGAAATTTTTAGAGAAATTACGGAGTTTGATCCATGAGCTTTCTCTTGCTACTTGTTAGAGTTTTGGGGGTTGGTCCTTTTTCTGAATTATGAGGCCCCTATTTATAGTTGTAGGAAAGGAAGAGTCATGATGAATATGAACTTTCTTTGACCAATCAGATTTAAGTGATGTGGCGCTTTTTATGGGCTTTTATTTCATGAGCCTGCTACATCAGTTTGACATGTGGCACGGTCCTATTGGCTACTTCACTTTACTTGGCATGCCACGTCATTTGACACGTGGCGCTTATTTGGGCCTCTAGAATATGACAATATCTTGGACTTAGTAAAGTGGGCTCATCATTTGTAACCCAAATTAATGGACTAACCCAATAAATATTGGGTCTTATTTAAATCCATACCTATTTGAACTTAAATAATTAATTCAATTATATTAATCCGCAATATTTATTTGGGACTAATATACTTTGAATTTAATATAATCCAAATTTTGTACGGATTTAAATTTAATAAAATTGCATCGCCCACAAATGCCCCCTACTTCAAGACTTGTCGAGACATTTAATATTTTAGAGACTAGCCTTGAAGAATGATTATTTAAACATGTTTCCTTCGTGCTTCAACGATTTTTCATACATAAGAACACCTCATTCAAAAACTTTAAGCGAATCATATTGACATTGTCTCTCAAAGCTCTCTTATTTTTTTTTCACGAATCTCTATACTTAAGACCCGTTGGTGAGGCATGATATCCAATTAAAACTATTTTGGAAGACTTTTTCATTGCCTTACTCAACCAGGAATAAAACTCTTCCGATTTAAACTTAGATTAGAGAAGGGAACAACCTCCAATTTGACTTTGTATGGGAGAGGAAAACAACCTCCAATTTGAATTTGTATGGAAGAAGGAAATCAACCTCCAATTTGAATTTGTATGGGAGAAGGAAATAACCTCCTATTTGAATTTGTATGGGAAAAGAAAACAATCTCCAATTTGAATTTGGAGATAGAAGCTATCTCAATCTGAATTTACATTGGAGAAAGAAACAATCTACAATTTGAATTTGGAGATGGAAGTTATTCCAATCTGAATTTATATTGGAGAAGAAAACATTCATCCTACAACTCTATAAAGGAGGTAGTTTCCCAACTTTTTCAATACCAATTTTGGGGTTTTCAAGTCATCAACAATATTGAGGTAATTTCTTTCCCTCCTACTTTTCTCTTATTTTCGTCACTTTTTTTCAGCACAGCATGTTAGTGGTAGAAAATTTATATCTAATTGTAGGAATATCAAAATTATGAACCGTTTGATATTCCAGAAACTATACTTCGAGATATATAACATATCCAAAATTTAGATTTAAATTCCTTCAATATAATTCTTGATAATTTTTTGAAGTTAGCCCTGAATTTTATCATGCTGAAAATTTCAGATCTGCGAGTCTTTACTAAAACTTTCATATCTTGAAGTAGGAAGGATGAAATCACAAGCCGCTTGATTCTTGTGAAATTAGACATATGATATATCCAAAATTCATAATTTAATACAATTGAGATATTTTCAGGTGTTATCCCGAAATCAACATTGAGTTTTGCTGCATCAACAATTTCAAATTTATGTGATATCACCAAAAAGATTATATCTCAATGTGAGAGTATCGAAATTATGATACGCTTGATCCTATAGATGTCGGAAACACGCATGTATAACATATCCAAAATTTGGATTTTAAAACTTCTTGGATTATTCTGGATGATTTTTTTGAAGGTGATCTTATATGCTGACTGGCAGAGGATTCTAGATTTGCATCGCCTCACCAAATAATTTATATCTTGATATGGAACCATCACCATCAATTGGAGTTTCGATTGATTAAAACTCTATTTTGAGGGATTTATTATCATTAAGGCATCTTATATCAATCCAAGTTGGTGATATACAACTTTCAAGATCGCAGCGCTCTGACAGGTAACATCATTTCTATTTGTGTTTTTACTTTCTTTCTTGTTTTTCCCTTTTTTTTTTGAAGGGTTGAAACAAATAGCAATATACAACCATTGGCTTAGGGTTCGAGAGTTTAACTTCACCTCCATACACTCAAAGACCGATCAATTTTTTTTAAAGACAGTGGACGTCGGCTTAAGGTGTGCAAGGCTTCTTCACCTCAAGACTCGATCAATTTTGCTTGAAGATGGTGGACGTCGGCTTAAGGTGTGCGAGGATTAGTCACCTCAAGACCCAAACAATTTTTCTTGATGATGGTGGATGTCAGCTTAAGGTGTGCGAGGCTTCGTCACCTCAAGGCTCGACCAATTTTGCTCGAAGACGGTGGACGTCGGCTGAAGGTGTGCGAGGCTTCGTCACCTTAAGACCCGAAAAATTTTACTTGAAGACGGTGGACGTCGACTTAAGGTGTGCGAGGCTTCGTCACCTCAAGACCCGACCAATTTTTCTTGAAGATGGTGGACATCGGCTTAAGGTATGCGAGGCTTCGTCACCTCAAGACCCGACCAATTTTTCTTGAAGACGGTGGACGTCGGCTTAAGGTTTGTGAGGCTTCATCACCTCAAGACCCGACTAATTTTGCTTGAAGACGGTGGACGTCGGCTTAAGGTGTGCGAAGCTTCATCACCTCAAGACCCGACCAATTTTGCTTGAAGACGGTGGACATAGGCTTAAGGTGTGCGATGGTTCATCACCTCAAGATCCGACCAATTTTGCTTGAAGACAGTCCCTTTTCATAACAAATCCATCAAAATTCCAGCTTAAGGTTAAAAGGGACAAATCTTGTTCACCTTAAGGCATGGAAATTTTTATATCCTTTTAAGGATAAACACGTAAGAGGCCAGCTTAAGGTGCAAAGGGACAAATCTTTTCCACCTTAAGGCATGGAAATTTTTATATCCTTTTAAGGATAAACACGTAAGAGGCCAGCTTAAGGTGCAAAGGGACAAATTTTGTCCACCTTAAGGGATGAAAATTTTGAGATCCTTTTAAGGATAAACCCGCGAAAGGCCGGCTTAAGGTGCAAAGGGACAAATCTTGTCCACCTTAAGGCATGAAAATTTTTTTTATATCCTTTTAAGGATAAACACGTAAGAGGCCAGCTTAAGGTGCAAAGGGATAAATTTTGTCCACCTTAAGGCATGAAAATTTTGAGATCCTTTTAAGGATAAACCCACGAGAGGCCAGCTTAAGGTGCAAAGGGACAAATCTTGTCCACCTTAAGGCATGAAATTTTGAGATCCTTTTAAGGGTAAACCCGCTAGAGGCCAGCTTAAGGTGCAAAGGGACAATCCACCTTAAGGCATGAAACTTTTGAGATCTTTTTAAGGATAAACCCGCGAGAGGCCAGCTTAAGATGCAAAGGGACAAATTTGGTCCACCTTAAGGCATGGAACTTTTAAGATCCTTTTAAGGATAAACCAGGGAGAAGCCGACTTAAGGTGTAAAGGGACAAATTTTGTCCACCTTAAGGCATGGAACTTTTGAGATCCTTTTAAAGATAACCCAGTGAGAGGCCAGCTTAAGGTGCAAAGGGATAAATTTTGTCCACCTTAAGTCATGAAACTTTTGAGATCCTTTTAAGGATAAACCCGCGAGAGGCCAGCTTATGGTGCAAAGGGACAAATCTTATCCACCTTAAGGCATGAAAATTTCAATATCCTTTTATGATAAATTCGTTAGAGGCCCTCTTAAGGTGAAAATGAAAAAATATTGTCCACCTTAAGGCATGTAAATTTTGAGATCCTTTTAGTTGTAGGCTTAGAGAACTTTGGCATTCCAAATCCCATTGAAGAAACTCTCTTTCTTTTCGACGGGTTGCCCCCATTAAGTCACAAATATTTAGAGTAAGTCCAAAATTTAATTAGAATAGTTTCATACTTGGTATCCATATGGTAGATACTGTATGGACATATTTTTTTTTACACTCGTGCAACTGAACTCAGAATGAAATTCCAAGTGCCTACGTACCTCAGTAAAGAGGATCAAGTCACAACATAGTTCTGGGTGAGTGTTTTTTTTCTTGTGTCCTAACTTTTGCCTAGGCCGCCTCTTTAGAGATTTTTAACCTAGCGAACTTTCATTTTCTTTTTTAGCCATATACAGTTTATACTCTTGCGGGCCAAGAGTGGAAATGCAGTTTATACTCGTGCCTTAAGGAGTGTACATGCAGTTTATACCCGTGCCTTAAAGAGTGTACATGCAGTTTATACTCGTGCCTTAAAGAATGTACATGCAGTTTATACTCGTGCCTTAAGGAGTGTACATGCAGTTTATACTCGTGCCTTAAGGAGTGGCATCTTCCTTCAAGAATAGTACTTCTTTAAGAACTTGGCATTGATAGGGACAACCCTCACGCCATCTGCATCGACAAGCTTATAAGCACCATTTGAATATGCCTCTTGTATGACATATGGTCCATCCCACTTTGGCATGAATTTGCCCCCAAACTTATGAGAAGTGATAATAGGCCTTCTTACTGAAAGAACTTGATCTCCAACTCGGAAGCATCTCAAGTGAACCATTTTGTTGAAAGAACGAGATAGCTGGGATTGATAGCATTTAAGATTTTGTTGAGCCTCCAGCCTCTTCTCATCAAGAGCTTCTAACTCCGCAAGATGCAACTTAGCATTTTCTTCATCGGTGAGCCCTTCTTCAATAGCCAGTCTCAAGGAAGGTATTTAACGCTCAAGTGGAAGGACTGCTTCAACTCCAAAAGTAAGTGAGTATGGGGTTGTTTACGTTGGTGTACGATAAGTTGTGCTATACGCTCATAAAGCTTCTTTCATTCGCTCATGCCAGTCTCGTTTGGATTTGGAGACGACTTTCTTCAACAAGTTGCATAAAGTCTTGTTGAAGGCTTCAACTAGACCATTGGCAGCAGCATGATACATTGAAGACTTGCGCTGCTTGAAGCCAAAGAGGTCACAGATCTTGTTCATCAATTTGTTATCAAATGACTTGCCGTTGTCGGTTATTATGTACTGAGGAATTCCAAAGTGGTAGATGATATTCACTCGGATAAAGTTTGCAATATTTTCTTTCTTTACTTCCTTGAGGGTAACAGCTTCGGCCCACTTTGAGAAGTAATATGTTGTGGACAAGATGTATAAGTGCCCACCAGAAGATTTTGGTAGTGGACCGACAACATCCATTCCCCAAGCATTAAATGGCCAAGACTCTACAGTTAGATGTAGTACCTCTGGAGGTCGATATATGAAATTTGCATGGAATTGGCAAGCTTTGCATCTTCTAGCATAGTCCAAGCAATATTTCACCATCATTGGCCAATAATATCCCATCCTTTTAATGTGAAAATAAAGCTTCGGTCCAGATTGATGTGATCCACAAACTCCTGAATATGATTCTTACAAAGATTGGATTACTTCTTCCTCTCCCAAACACCGTAAGAGTACTCCTTCAAATGATTTTCTGTACAGTGTGTCCTTATAGTAGAGAAAGTGAGGTGCACAACGATGAATGTCAGTCTTTCTCCTTGGATCTTCTGGAAGTATCCCATAACATAAGTAATCGATGATAAGTTGTTGCCAATCTTCTTTTTCAGTTTCAGATACGGCAACGAGGTATTCAACTTTATCTTCTTCATTATTGTTTGATGGGGGTACTACCTATTCTTGGTAGACAGTAACTTGTGCTTGATTTGGAAGGGTCAGGGTTGAGGCCATAGATCAGCTTGCTTATTTTCCTTTCTTAGTACATGTTGTAGGGTTACTTCTCTGAGCCCTACCATCAATTTTTGTGCATATTCATAATATGGTCTTAACTCAGGCTTTCGGACTTCATAGCTTCCCAACAGTTGTTTTATCACCAATTGAGAGTCACCAAAAACTTGTAATTGTAGTTGCTTCATGTCGACAGCTATATCTAGTCCGAGTATGAGCGCTTGACACTCAGCAACATTATTGGAGCAATGATTCATCAAGGTAAAAGAGTAGAGGATGACCTCTTCTTGTGGAGTGACAAACACTACGCCAGCACCATGCCCATCTCGATGTGTAGCACCATCAAAATACATCTTCCATGGGGATCTAACTTCAACAGCCATTGCATCTTCATCAAGGAGTTCATCGCTCTGCTCCCAGTCATCACGTATTGGGTGATCTGCTAAGAAGTCAGCCAATGTTTGTCCTTTTACAACTTTTTGGGGAACATACACAATCTCAAATTGTTGAAATTGAATGTACCATCTTGCAAGTCAGTCACTAAGGACTGGTTTCAACATTACAAACTTGATGGGATTTACCCTAGAGACAAGTCGGACAACATGAGCCTGAAAATAGTGCTTCATCTTTTGAATCGAGAAGGATAATGCCAAACATAACTTCTCAATTGGAGAATACTTCAGCTCATTCGGCGTCATCATTCTGCTCAAATAGTAAAGAGAATTTTCCTTGCCTTCACTATTTTCTTGAGCCAGTAGTGCTCCAACTGACCTCTTTTGTGTCACGATGTAGAGTACCAATGGTTTTCCAGGTATGGGTGCCGCAAGAACTGATGGCTTCATTAACTATGATTTGATACTCTCAAAGGCATTACTACAAGCTTGGTCCCATTTAAAGGGAGTGTTCTTCTTCATGAGACAACTAAATGGTTGACATTTTCCAGCCATGTTTGAGATAAACCTTCTTAAATATGTTAGCCTTCCTTGAAGGATTTTTAACTCATGAATATTTTGAGGCTCAGGCATCTTCAAAATTGCATCGACCTTGTCTTGATCAATTTCAATTCCTCGGTGTCGTACGATGAAGCCAAGAAACTTTCCAGAAGTAACTCCAAAGGCACACTTCAATGGATTCATCCTAAGTTGATATCTTCTAAGTAACTCGAATACCATTCTTAGGTCTTTTAAGTGGTCTTCTCTCTTTCTTGACTTCACCACTAGATCATCCACATAGCATTCAACATTTTTATGGAGTAGGCCATCAAAGATATTCTGCATAGCCCTTTGATAAGTGGCACCAGCGTTCTTCAAATCAAAAGGCATCACCTTGTAGCAATAAATACCTTTGGGCGTACGAAATGCAGTAAGTTCTTTATCCTTTGGCGCCATACGGATTTGATTATAGCCGGATGAACCATCCATGAAGGATATTGCCTCATAACCAGTAGTGACATCAATCATCAACTCTGGTATAGGGATTGGAAAGTCATCCTTAGGGCAGGCGTTGTTGAGATTTTGAAAGTCAACACAAACTCGAATTTGGCCATTCTTCTTCTTCCATTTGGGATATTTGACTTCACGAATAAATCCTGCTTCAATGAGTTTGTTAACTTTATTTTTAATCAAAGGAACCAACTCTGGCCTAAAGCGCCTTTGGACTTACTTAACAGGACGAGCACCATTCTTGACTGCCAACTGATGGACTGCTACTTTTGGATCTAAGCCAGGCATTTCCTTATAGCTCCAAGCAAAGACATCCATATATTCTTTGAGTATGTCCATATAAGTGACTTTCTCCTTTACTTCTAGAAACGCACTTAGGTAAGTTAGTCTTAGGTCTTCATTAGTTCCAACATTAACTTTCTTCAGGGGATCTATTGTGGCCTTTACTCCTTCTTCAAGTTGAGATGGAGCATCTCCAGCATTTTCCTCCTCTTGAGGATCATCATTATTGATGGATATGTGGTGACACCAGAAAGTATCTTCCATCTCTTTATAAACCTTTATTTGAGATGAGACCTCATTCTTATTTTGGATCGTAACATGATATGAGAAGCCAATACTTTCTTTATCTTCCTCACATTCCTTGGTATACACCACCGTATGAGTTTTAGCTTTTAACACCTTGTTGCATAAAACCACCAGTTCTATTTATCGCCTCATTCTAGAAGGGATCAAACTTTGGAAGTCCTTCTAGATTTTAAATAAAGAGTAAATCATTATGCTTTGATGACGTCTTTAACGTTTGTTGCTTTTTTTCTTATTTAGAGGTCCCAATCTTTCGAACACAGAAGTTCTTGCAGTTGGTTCTCCAAGTCGATCAAAGACAGAGGTCTTTTAGCTGCAGTGGATTCTTCTTCTACGGTGATATAATTACTGACTGCCCTTCTTATGGAGATTCGAATTGGAGATAGCTGCGTGTATCCTAAGCCTTCACGTTACCCTCCGACGAAAGTTTGCCCAACCTTGATGGCTTATTAGGATTGTATCCAGCCTTTACAAATAGCTTATATGCATTTGGGTCAAAGCCTTCTTTCGTACTCTTCGTAGGGAGTGTCATATCTTATGGCAGATTTTGAGCCACAGACTCTTCAAGAAGTCTTGAGGATGGATTTATTGCATCAATCTTCCTGATAGGTAAAGTTAGCCCCTTCAGCACATTATCTTGGGAATCCGATGGGTGATATTTTTCTTTCCTGACCTTTGGTACGTAACGAAGAATGGGAGTTGCCTTCTTTTTCGTAGAAATGATACCTTCTTTATTTGAAGTACAGAGAGTCTTCTTAGTGGTGACTTTTTCATCAGTCACCGCGACCTTCTTAGGTGCAAGATCGTCACACTTGGTCTTGGTGACATCTTCAACTCTTTTCTCATCCACAACATGCTTTTTTAAGTAGAATTTTGCATCGACAAAATGTGACTCAGCTTCAGTGAATGGCTTGTCATCGGCAACTATATTTCTTTCCACTCCGCCTTCAAGGTACTTCAAGCATTGATAGTAAGAGGACGAGATAATTTTGTTCCCATGCACCCAAGGCCTACCAAGCAATATATTGTATGAAGTTTTGGAATTAATCACATGCATCAATGGGTTTGATTGAAAATCATCCATACGAATCCCCAACTTGATACATCCCATGGCCCTCTGGTCCCCTTGGTTGAAGCCTTGGATCATTATATGGCTTTTATCTAGTTCGCTAGTAGCGATGCCAAGCTCCTTCATCGTACGGATAGGCAGGATATTGACTCCAGATCCCTCATCTATCAAAACTCTATTGATCTTCTTTAATAAAATTTGATCCACTATGTATAAGGGACGGTTATGTAGGGTCTCACCAAGCATAAGATCTTTATTTGTAAATGTGATTTTTGTATCACACGCATGTGCCTCTTCGCCAAGAGTTTCAGTAAACTTTTCAAAAGGTGAAGAAACCTCCATGGGTATATTCTTACCCTTTGCCCCCTCTTTGGCGGTATTAAAACAAGACGTCTCAAGGTTGACTTGGGCAGTCTTTACATGAAACCAACTCGGTAAGAATTCCTCTAAAGTCACCGGACGTTAAGGTTTTTGATGGTGAAGCTCTGTCACCCTCATCTTCTTTGGGAATCCAACCAACTTATGTTTTCTTGGTTTCTTTACCATTCTCCTTTTGGTTGGCTGCTCGTACGTCTTCTTTCACGGACTTATTTTATTATGTTTGTGTATGGTCACCAGAGTCCAACCTTCATCATCTTCTTCGTCAACTGAAGACCTGTCAGGCTCTAATATCTTCTCATTATGCTCTTTGACACAAATATGAATCGGGTCGAGTGAGCCAAAAGTGATAGATATTTGATGAAAACTGGTTGTTTCATCATCGAAGAAGATTTTCTTTTCTTTTGCCAGTTGCATTACTTTATCTTTAAAGACAAAGCATTTCTAGAGGGTGACTTATGAGCCTATGATATTTGCAATAATTAGGATCATTGGTCCTTCCAACTTCTTTGGGATGCTTCATCTCTGTGAGTTTGATGAGTTTATGCTGAAGGAGTTCATCGAAAATCTCAGCAACATCAGAATCAAGGAAGGGATATTCCTTTTCTTGCATCTCCTTTAAAGTTTTCTGATTCGGATGTGCTCCAGAAGTCGTCTTCACACTTTGCTTCTTGCTTATCTTTGTAGTGACCTTCATAGGAGACACATCAATATTCATGGACTCTTTGTTTTCATTTTTGGGAAGAAACTTGCCCCATCATTTGGGTTCCTGTTTTTCCTTTTCCCTTCGAGCGTCATGAATAGGCGTTCCTTCCTTTCCAGCAGAAGACATGCTCAAATCCATGTCGTGAGCATAAGTAGCTAACTCTTTAAAGGATTTTGGTTTAATTCCTTTCAAAATGTAGAGAATCCCCCAGTGCATTCCTTGGGTGCACATCTCTATTACAGAAGCTTCACTGAGCCTATCTTTGCAGTTTAGACTCGCATTTCTCCATCGATTGATGAAGTCGATGACTGGTTTATCCTTTCTTTGCCGAGTACTTGTGAGCTCTATCATGCTCACTGTACGCTTTGTGCTATAAAATTAATTTAGGAACTTGTATTCCAATTGCTCCTAACTATCGATGGAGTTAGGCTCGAGGTCTGTATACCAATCAAAGGTGTTTCTTTAGGGAACGAACAAACTGTTTGACAAGATAGTCACCATAAGTTCCAGTATTATTACATGTCTCGACAAAGTGTGCGACATGTTGTTTTGGGTTACCTTTGCCCTCAAATTGTTGAAATTTGGGGGTTTGGTTGCCAGCAGGCATTTTGAGGCTATCTATTCTTGCAGTGTAAGGCTTGGGATATGTAAGGGAAAACTTAGTGACAACATCATACTTCTCTTTGAGGGTCCCTTCAATAAATTCCCTCAATTGCCCAATCGGGATCATTCCCTCAGCAGAAACTTGCACCTCTTTAGTCGATGGTGTTTGTTTCACAGGATTTTCTATCTCATGAACCTCTGGAGCATTTTCTGATGCATGGCTAGATTCTCCATCTATCAATCCTTCCACCCTATCTACTATCTTATCAATCCTAGCCTCTTGATTCTGAACATAGTTGGTCAAGACTTCAATTACCTTTGTCAAATTCACAAGTTGCTCCTACTTAGACGAGGCATCAGTTACCATTGCTTGTATGATCACTGGAGACATCGGAGAGTAACACGAATTATCACATAAGTTGATCTTTGAAGTGCTTAGATTATGTGGTGTAAATGGAGATGAAGCATTTGTTGAACGACCATCGCTCTTGGCTCCAGAGTATTTGGAACCGAAATCCTCAAGTAGAGCTAGAGTCTTTTTCAGTGATTCAGCCACACTGCTTCCTCCTTCTGAAGCACTTGCATTGGACTTTTTTCCTTTCAAGGTTGAAGGTCCAAAAACTGGAGTTGGAGCGGACGACATTGGATATGTTTGTTATCCTAGCAAGCCTGCCTTGCTTCTTGTGACAGCTCCCAGGGTTCCGAACATAATGATGATAGGCGTATTTACACGCCTAAAGTACTTTAATTTACCCATATTTTAGCCAAGTTTTGAGAGCAAAATATATAATTCCTGCACTTTTAGTCCTTTTTCCTGTAAGTGAGCTAACCAACATGATTAGGAAAGTTTTCAGGTATAAATGATGAAGATTTCAGCATTTATGGACTGTTGGAAGCCAAAGGAAACTTCACGTGAGAAGAAGAAAGCATTTGGACGCCTATGGACTGAAAGTGATACATCCATTACCAAAGACTTGGGGATCAGCAGTAACTTAGTAGGATTAGGATAAGGATGCAGTATCCTAGTAGGATTAGGATAAGTACGCAGTAGCCTAGTAGGAATAGGATATGGGTGTTATAAAAACCCTATGATGCTGAACTTTTCAGCAAGCATTATTACAATTAAAACAATTCTCTTTCAATTAATTCTTCTTCCCTTCTCTTCATCTATTCGACTTTTAATTTTCATAACAAGAGAAACACTATTTTGCACAAAATTCATGCCACAAGCCCTACCAAAACATACTTCACATGAGATTTTTATCTTGGTATGCTGATAATGTCTATTGTGATTTCCGTTGCACTCATGAATAGCTAAACTTCTTTGTTAGGGTTATGGAAGCCTTATGAGATACTATCTATTGCTATGAGTTTGTGAATTCTTGATACGTATGCTGCTCATATCATTCTTCTCTTCATCTTAATATAAATTCTTGTGGTTGCAAACATATAGAATACGCCAGTATAGCCTTAACTTGTTCGAAAGAAAAGCTACATGTCTGGAAAAGAGAGAATGTCAAGGCAATAGGGCACCAACCCCTGTTTAAAAGTTAGTGCCGTAATTGGATTAACCTCTTAGAGAATTTGTACCATTAGATACGCTTTAAGCTCGAAAGATTTAAAGTGAAATAGTCCTTGATGGTCGAAAGACGCCTGGATTTACCATAGAATACGATTCTCTATAAGCGCATGCATGTCTGAATTCTGCATAACTCATAGTCAATAGATATGTATAACTCATAAGGTGGACATAACCCTAACTCTCAATTCTCATTAATTAAAACCTACCAAGTACTCCGTTTTACTCTTCTATTTTCCGTTTTTACTCTCCTAATTTGTTTACGTTATTTGCACGCACAAAATCCCCCCTTTGTTGCAGAATTTTTGGCCAAAAGTCTACTAATAGTTGCTTACTTAGTGACCAAGTATTCACTGTGGGATTCGACACCCAACCCAGTTGGGTTCTATATTTGACGACGACCGCTCACACTCTTACGAGAGCTGTAGTTTGAGCGTTATCAAGTTTTCGCGTCGTTGCCGGGGAATACGGTTGTCAACTAAGTTTGTGATAATTACTAGACCCTTTGGTCAAAGATTCTAGTACTTTACTTTTAGTTGTTGTTTTTGTTTTCTGCAGGTTTTGTTCAGTACATGCCCCATACTCGAAGTTCAGGACAACCATTATTACCTATCAATCCTGAACCACATCGTATTGGCAGAATGGAGGTGCAACGGGCTGCTCAACAGGAGCAGGCTAGACTAGCTGCTTTGGCCGCCGCTTAAGTGCATCAACAGAATATCGATAACCCTGGGCGAGCAGCAGATCCTGATGATGAGGACTTGGGTGATGATGAGTTACTAAACCCTAGGCGTGATGCTGAGGTGGTTACACCGGCAAACAGAAGAGATCGTCAAGCAAGATTTCAGCCTGAACGCCAATCTATGCAGATTCCCTTTGATGATGATGATGACGATCTGGATGGAGTTGGTGCCACAGGAGCTATTATTCCTCCGCCATTGGCACCCGGAGCCAAGTTCAACATCACTAGCACCATGATTCAGTTATTGTAACTCAAGGGATTATTCGGTGGACTTGCGGGTGATGATCTGAATATGCATCTGGTCAACTTTATCTCTATACGCAAGTCATTCGAAAATCCAGGCATTAGACAGAATACAATTCGGCTTTGCTTATTTCCATTGTCTCTATCTGGGGAGGCAACTCTATGGTTGAATGGGCTGACTCCTAATTCTATTACAAATTGGAGGCAATTGAAAGACGCTTTCCTAGAAAGATTTTTTCCGCCATCCAAGAGAGCACAGTTGAGAGATAAGATCAGCAATTTTCGACAGCTTCCAACCGAAGCTCCCCATGAAACATGAGAAAGGTTCAAGACGAAGCTTATGCGGTGCCCAAACCATCACATGACCAATGTCCACTTGATGGAGATACTATACAGATCCTTGAATTCAGTAACTAAACCAGTGGTGGATAATGCGGCTGGAGGATCATTTATGGACCTCACCTTTGTTCAGGCAAGTGATATGCTAGACCGGATGACAAAGCAAAGTAGATCTTGGCATACTAGGGATTCCGAGGTAGAAAGCCCCATTGTATCTATTGGCATAACTGCAGAACAAAGGCAAAGAGAGGAAGAACGCGATCAAGATATGGCGCACATGAATACACAGGTGGATCTTCTTACAAAGCATCTATTATCAGGGAAGACCGAAAAAGTCAAAGCGGTTGCGTCAAAAGGAAGAGAGAAATCCGATTCTGAAGAAGAAGACAACTACGTGAATAATCAGGGGGGTTTCCGAGGCAATGCCCAAGGAAACCAAGGTCGAAACTATTATGATAATTCTGGAAACAAGGACCGTGATCAAGGTAGCTGGAAGAACAAGACTGACAGGAGTGGCATGTATATTCCTCCTGGAAGACGTGACGCCACTGCATCTGGTTCTGGAAATATGTCCATGGAAGATATGATGGCGAAGCTGTTGAAAGGAGTGGAGGCAACCAGCTTGGGAGTAACTGAGGTAATAAATGATTTGTCCTCAATGAAGCAATTGGTTGACTCGCATTCCACTTCAATAAAACAGCTGGAGCAACAATTGAGTCAAATTTCAGCTACATTAAATCAAAGAAAAGTTGGCACCTTACCTAGCAACACAGTGCAAAACCAAAGGAACGATGAAACATGCATGACCATTACTACCAGGAGTGGTAAGGCGCTGGAAAATCCAGCCAAAGGTATACAAGTAGCCGATGATGTATTGCATAATACCAAACTAGAGGACGTCGAAGAAGCTGAAGAAGGCGTCAATGACGTCACCCCTCAACGTCCACAGCCTAAAAAGAGTGCCAGTCTGAAGCAAGAGGAAAAGAAAGTCGTGGAGAAAACTATTCCCCTTCCACCACCACCTTTTCCTCAAAGATTAAAAAAGAGAGCTGACGATACCAAGTTCAATAAATTTATGTCAATGTTAAAATAGCTGAACATTAATGTTCCGTTGGTAGAGGCGCTCGAACAGATGCCTGGGTACACAAAATTTATGAAGGATCTTTTAACAAAGAAGCGAGCAGTAAGTGGTGAGTTGACAGATACTGTTCATCATTGCAGTGCGATCGCTACCAGATCACTAGTACAAAAGAAGGCAGATCCCGGTGCCTTCACTATTCCGTGCACTATTGGATCTCTGAATTTTGCCAAGGCATTATGCGATCTAGGAGCCAGCATCAACTTAATGCCACTATATATTTACAAAAAGTTGGGATTGGGGGATCCTACTCCAACCAATATGAGGCTTGTAATGGCAGATAGGTTGGTAAAATGACCTGTTAGTATTTTATGTGATGTATTGGTGAAGGTGTCTTCATTCATCTTTCTAGCAGACTTTGTTATCTTGGATTGCGAGGTGGACTCAGAAGTTCTTATAATCTTGGGGCACCCTTTCCTTGCAACAGGAAGTGTGCTTATTGATTTAAGAGCTAATGAGCTTCTATTCCGGATAAACGACGAAGTAGTCCACTTTGATATGTGTAAATCAATGAAGCAACCCAAAGATCTGAACGTGTTCTCGGTAGCTAATGTTTATATTGATGATGAGAAAGAATTACCTGTAGAGGAGCAGCTTATTGATGACACATTGGCGGTTGTACTTATGAATGTTGAGCATAAGGATGCTGAAAATTATGAAGAAACTATTTTGGCTCTAACAAGATTAGGGTCATATCCTCATGCTCCCAAGAAGCTGGACCTTGATCTCAAAAACCGACCTACACCACCAGCTAAACCATCTATTGAAGAACCACCCACGCTAGAATTGAAGGAGCTGCCTAGCCATTTAAAGTATGCATTCTTGGGAAGCAGTAACACACTCCCAGTTATTGTGGCAGCAAATTTGGGTGAGCAGCAAGTTGCAGCTCTCATCGCAGTTCTACAGAAATACATGAGAGTCATTGGTTGGACCATAGCTGATATCATTGGTATTCCGCCTGGGATTTGTACACACAAGATCCAGTTTGAAGAAAATTGCATACCCACTATTGAATATCAAAGGCGTTTAAATCCACCTATGCAAGAGGTGGTAAAGAAAGAAATCATTAAGTGGTTAGATGCAGGGGTTGTGTATCCAAACTCCAATAGTAAATGGGTAAGCCCGGTGCAATGTGTACCAAACAAAGGTGGCATGAAGGTAGTTGCGAATGAAAAGAATGAGTTAATTCCCCTAAGGCCGGTCACAGGGTAGAGAGTATGCATGGACTACCATAAGCTGAATTCATGAACACTTAAAGATCACTTTCCAATGCCATTTATAGACCAAATGCTTGATCGAGTAGCAGGGAAAGGATTGTTTTGTTTCTTAGACGGTTATTCCGGCTATAATCAGATATGTATCATTCCCGAGGATCAAAAGAATACAATGTTTACATGCCCATATGGTACGTTTGCCTTCAAACGTATGCCATTTGGACTATGTAACGCACCCATCACTTTTCAGCGTTGTATGATGTCCATTTTTTCTGATATGGTGGAAGACACGCTGGAGGTATTCATGGACGATTTTTCAGTTGTGGGTGAGTCATTTGAATCGTGCTTGGCAAATCTAAGTATGGCGTTGCAGAGATGTGTTGAATTCAACCTAGTGCTGAATTGGGAGAAGTGCCACTTCATGGTGAAAGAAGGTATTGTTCTTGGGCATAAAATCTCCGAAAGAGGAATTGAGGTGGATCGAGATAAAATCAAAGTCATCGAGAAACTACCACCCCTAATTTCGGTCAGAGGAGTTCGTAGTTTCCTCGGGCATGCGGGTTTCTACCGAAGGTTCATTAAAGACTTTTCTAAGATTGCTAGTCCATTATGCAAGCTTTTGGAGAAGGATGCAAAATTCAATTTCGGTGAAGATTGCTTGAAGGCATTTGAATGCCTCAAAGGGAAGCTAATTGAAGCTCCTATCATTGTAACGCCCGATTGGTCTCTATCGTTTGAAGTCATGTGTGATGCTAGCGGGGTAGCTTTGGGTGTTGTACTTGGCCAAAGAAGAGAAAATTTATTCCATCCAATCTACTATGCCAGCAAGGTCTTGAACAGAGCCCAAAAGAACTACACTGTCACGGAACAAGAGCTTCTAGCGGTTGTGTATGCGTTTGAAAAGTTCCATGCTTATTTGTTGGGAACCAAAGTGGTAGTTCATACAGACCATGCAGCTCTGAGATATTTGATGACAAAGAAAGATGCAAAACCAAGGCTAATTCGATGGGTATTTCTGCTGCAAGAATTTGATTTCGAGGTAAAAGATAGAAGAGGTTGCGAAAACCAAGTGGCTGATCATCTATCTAGACTCGAGAACGAGCATATAGCGCAGCCTGATCTAGAGATTGATGATGTATTCCCTGATGAAGAGATCTTAGCCACCATGATGGAAGAGTTACCATGGTATGCAGACTTTGCAAACTTTATGGTAAGTAATGTGATGCCTGCGAATCTATCATTTCATCAAAGGAGGAAGTTCATGCATGATGTAAGACACTACTTCTGGGATGAGCCATATTTTTGTAGACGATGCGCGGATGGTGTGATCAAACGATGCATATCTCATGTGGAGGTGCCAAGTATCTTGGAAGCAAGTCATGCTTCCCAAGTTGGTGGACACCATGCAGGTGGTTGGACAGCAAGGAAGGTATTGCAAAGCGGCTATTATTGTCCTTTGATATTTATAGATGCCTACGAATTTGTGAGAAGATGTGACCAATATCAGAGACAAGGCACAATTTTGAAGCATCATGAAATGCCCATGTTAAAAATTCTTAAAATCGAGCTCTTTGATGTATGGGGTATTGATTTTATGGGCCCATTTGTGAGTTCGTTTAGAATGAAATGTATCCTAGTGGCTGTGGATTACGTTTCCAAATGGGTCGAAGCGGTAGCATTGGCCGATAATGAAGGTAAGTGTGTTGTTGCATTCTTAAAGAGAAACATCTTCTCTCGCTTTGGGGTAACCCGTACCATCATAAGCGATGGAGGATCACACTTTTTCAACAAGCTATTCAAAGCCATGTTGGTGAAATATGGGGTCAAGCAACACAAGGTAGCCACGCCTTATCACCCTCAAACTAGTGGACAGGTAGAGGTTTCCAGTCGAGAGATCAAGCAAATCCTTGCTAAGACTGTAAATGCTAATAGGAAAGATTGGTCTCGAAAGCTGGACGATGCACTATGGGCTTATAGGACTGCATTCAAAACGCCAATTGGCATGTCCCCGTACCAACTAGTTTATGGGAAGGCTTGTCACTTACCCATTGATCTCGAGTATAAGGCATTGTGGGCGCTGAAGCAACTACATTTGAACTGGGATGATGCTATAAGTCTGAGATTGGAGCAGCTGAATGAGATGGATGAATTCCGTCTACATGCGTATGAAAGAGCAGACCTCTACAAGGAGCGGATGAAAAAGTATCATGATCAGCAGATTGTTCAACGAAACTTTCAAAAAGGTGATATGGTACTTCTTTTCAATTCCATACTGAAGCTATTCCCAGGTAAGTTAAAGTCCAAATAGTCGGGTCCGTACAAAATTAGCCAAGTCTACTCGTCTAGAGAAGTTGAGTTAGAAGACAATAATGGCGTCATTTTCAAGGTGAATGGTCAACGAGTAAAACCATATATCGGTCCTCTTGACTCGATTAAATGCATGGCCACAATCTATTTCGATGAAGTCTAAGTACTCGAGGTAACTATGTCGTACCGCAACAATAAATCAAGCGCTAGATGGTAGGCAACCCATCGTTTGTATTATCGTTTTCTTTGAATTTGTTTTTACTAAATAAAAATCCAAAAATAAGAGTCGAGCCACGACCAAAACTATGGCGCTTGATGGGGGGCAACCCATCGTTCTAATCGTTTTTGTTATTTTTGAATGAATGTAGGTGCAAGAGGTGTAAACGAGGAGATTGGTTTCAAACTTTGATTTGGAAGTATTGCATGTTGAAGGTGGTAATTTAGGAATGAAGAAGCAAAAGGCTATGGGTTAGGCATTGCCTATGAAAATATAGGCAACGAACAAGGCAAGGCCTATGTAAATCTAAGCCACGAACAAGGCATGGCCTATGCTATGGCCTAAGCTCTCAGAATCTAGAATGTCATAGCATAGGCGCCGCCTATGCCCAACAATGCTATAGCATAGGCGCTGCCTATGCAAAAGCCTTTGGTCTTGGATTCTACAATGCCATGGCATAGGCGCCGCCTATGCTCAACAAGGCTTTGCAAAAGGCGCCGCCTATGCCAAGCATAGGCAAAGCATTAGGCGCCGCCTATGGTCACTTTTGGCCTCCAAATCTGATTCCAAATGGGTCAAAACCCAACCCAAGCCTATCCTATAAATAGAACCTTAGTCTTAAATCAAAAACACATTGAAAATCCAACCTAAAACGTCGCCTACCTCTCCAAATTCTCTCAAAAATTTTCTTTTTGCTCTTTTACTTTGCAAGAATATCCTCCGAGGCCATCAACAAAGTACAATGGCACCAAAAGCACACCAAGGAAATAATAAAGCGACCACCTCACAAAAAGGCCTAAAAAGGGGACGTAAAGAGCAAGGTGAATCCTCCTCGCTACAATTACCTCGCCGCATGTTCGGAATCAAATGGGTCCTAGAGGAGCAAGGAAAGGAGTGGTATAGGAACAATAAAGAGAAAAAATATGTTCATGTGAAGTTGATACAAAAGGAGAGCCTAGAAAAGAAAGAACCTTGCATATTGGCCAAGATAATGACGTTACATCTTGATTTCATCTTCCGAGATATGGGAGAATGCAATCTCGATCTAACACGAGAATTCTATGCCAACTGGTCACCAAAAACTACAGGGAGTGAAGTAAAGATTCGGGGCCAAGTTCTACAACTAAATGCGGAGTTCTTCAACTCTTTTCTGGGGCTGCCATCTGTTGATCCATCACCACTCAAAGAGCTGTATAATAGACCTCCGTACAGGGCAATCAGACACACACTGTGCGGAACACGATCTATGGCACGATGGAGTAGACACAAGGACACCGGTCGGCACAACACCTTCCCATATGCTTTCTTGAATAGAGAAGCTCGGATATGGATGCGAATAGTCAACTCTTGCCTGATTCCAGGGATCCAGTACACGAAGATTACAAGAGATAGAGTGTGTTTAGTGTACGCATTGATGACGAACGTCCCCATCAACATTGGGGCGATCATTTGATCCCCAATGCGTAAGGCCAGGCTACACAAGAGGTCCCACTTCAGCTTTAGAAATCTGTTGACTGCAATATTGAGGAAGGAGGACATCGAAGAGGAGCCGACTGATCATAAGCTTCCACATAACCCAAAGAAGGTTGACCTCACAAAGGTTAAAGATGCTGAAACCATGCATGGCGTCAACCTAACCACTGCAGAATGACATGCTCGGGATGAGAGTTTCTTTCGCCATCTTTATGGAATGACTCGATTTACCATGATGATCGGAGGTCGTGTTCCAACTGCTGAAGAGCTCCAACAGTTGGATTATGACTACCCAATGAACGAGCATGCAAGGGCTATGTGTGGAGTAGGTGTGTACTTTGAGGAACCTCTTGATGACGATGTGCCAACCGATGATGATCGTCGATTGCCAGACTCTGACGTGGAGGAGAATTCGGACGACGACGACTCCGATGATGATTCTGATGCAGGGGGTATGACCCCATACATAGAGGAGGAATCCGACTAATCCAGGTTCTTCTTATTTATTTTCCACTGAGGACAGTGTGTCCCGTCTAAGTGTGGGGTGCTAGTATTTGTATGCTATACTTCCTTATCTGCATTTGCTTATTTATGTTTGTTTGTTTTATTTGTTAGTAGTTAAATTTTAGAAAAAAAAATTTAAAAAAAAAAACTTGGCATAAAATTATTCTGATAGACAACATGGTATTGTGACAAGAGTCTGTGATAAAATCATTACTATTGAGACATTTAGGCTCTAAACGTGACTCACTGTGTGATATTTGTGTGGTTTAATTCATTCACCTATTGGGGTCAAGAGTCTATACTGCTCCCAATAAAGTTGACCATGTGCCTTGTGTGTGTGAGGAAATAGTATATTCTGTATTTGTGGCTGATGCTAGAACTCTCCTGGTATGTATGTAAAGCGAAATAAAGAGTGTGAGTTTAGGAGATGATTTAGGCATTTCTTTGGCAACCTGTGATTGTTTACCTTTGTTTTATCTACCCATGGACATCATCCTAGATAACCCTCTTTGAGCCTTTAGCCTATTTTCTTTGACAGCCTCATATGTAAGCCTAATCCATTTTTTTTTCAGGACCATAATTTGATCCAAATTCCTAAGTGCTTTAAAAGTGTAAAGTCATGTGACAAAATAAGAGGAAATTGGGTGAGAGTAGTTCCTTAAAGTGAATTGGCACTTGAATTCGTTATGAAAAAAAATGGTTATCATAGAGGTGTGTTATAAAAAAAAGAGAAAAAATGAAAAGGAAAATAAAAAGTTAATTCTGTTCAAAATTGAATAACAAAAGAGGTGAGAAGGGGTGGTAGATTAAAAGAAAGTAGAAAGGTTGTTTGAAAGAAAGTGTTAATGGTACAATGTGATGTATTAAAGCGCTTAGGAACATAGTCACTATTTCTGGCCAAAATAGTCCTACCCGTCCCTTAGCCTAAATTACAACCTGTAAAAGACCTATTTGATCCTAAGCTTAGCATTCTGATATTTAGTGGAGCATTACACTAAGGGCAAGCCTATGGTCATCAGTTGCAACATGTGAATTCTTTGTGAGAGTGGGAGCAAGGATAATCTTATACCCATGTTCGAAATATATACAATACTTGTGAGTGATTATGGGTGATATATTGTGAGACACACATGGTTGATTAGTTTTGGGTAGTCGTGTATGATTCTTTGTACCTTAACTTGTGGATACGAATTAACCATCATCACGAGTCTATGTTAGAGGTTAAATTGTTTCTAGTAGTGATCAGAAACTACTCTTTGTTGATAATTGTTGTGCCTGTCTTGATGAATATTTTGTGTTGTTACTGTGAAACCCTAAGTAGACATTTATATGGACATGATATTTTGTTCGAGGACGAACAAAGCTTTAAGTGTGGGGTGTTGATGATAGGCGTATTTACACGCCTAAAGTACTTTAATTTACCCATATTTTAGCCAAGTTTTGAGGACAAAATATATAATTCCTGCACTTTTAGTCCTTTTTCCTGTAAGTGAGCTAACCAACGTGATTAGCAAAGTTTTCAGGTATAAATGATGAAGATTTCAGCATTTATGGACTGTTGGAAGCCAAAGGAAACTTCACGTGAGAAGAAGGAAGCGTTTGGACGCCTATGGACTGAAAGTGATGCATGGAAAACTTATCCCGGGCAAAAACAACATTTCCAAAGACTTGGGGATCAGCAGTAACTTAGTAGGATTAGGATAAGGATGCAGTAGCCTAGTAGGATTAGGATAAGTACGCAGTAGCCTAGTAGGAATAGGATATGGGTGTTATAAAAACCCTATGATGCTGAACTTTTCAGCAAGCATTATTACAATTAAAACAATTCTCTTTCAATTAATTCTTCTTCCCTTCTCTTCATCTATTCGACTTTTAATTTTCATAACAAGAGAAACGCTATTTTGCACGGAATTCACGCCACAAGCCCTACCAAAACATACTTCACATGAGATTTTTATCTTGGTATGCTGATAATGTCTATTGTGATTTCCGTTGCACTCATGAATAGCTAAACTTCTTTGTTAGGGTTATGGAAGCCTTATGAGATACTATCTATTGCTATGAGTTTGTGAATTCTTGATACGTATGCTGCTTATATCATTCTTCTCTTCATCTTAATATAAATTCTTGTGGTTGCAAACATATAGAATACGCCAGTATAGCATTAACTTGTTCGAAAGAAAAGTTACATGTCTGGAAAAGAGAGAATGTCAAGGAAATAGGGCACCAACCCCTGTTTAAAAGTTAGTGCCGTAACTGGATTAACCTCTTAGAGAATTTGTACCATTAGATACGCTTTAAGCTCGAAAGAGTTAAAGTGAAATGGTCCTTGATGGTCGAAAGACGCCTGGATTTACCATAGAATACGATTCTCTATAAGCGCATGCATGTCTGAATTCCGCATAACTCATAGTCAATAGATATGTATAACTCATAAGGTGGACATAACCCTAACTCTCAATTCTCATTAATTAAAACCTACCAAGTACTCCGTTTTACTCTTCTATTTTCCGTTTTTACTCTACTATTTTGTTTACGTTATTTGCATGCACAAAATCCCCCCTTTGTTGCAGAATTTTTGGCCAAAAGTCTACTAATAGTTGCTTACTTAGTGACCAAGTATTCCCTGTGGGATTCGACACCCAACCCAGTTGGGTTCTATATTTGACGACGACCGCTTACACTCTTATGAGAGCTGTAGTTTGAGCGTTATCACGTAACACCAAGGATGATTTCTACTTCAACATAGAACTTTGAATCTGCAGCCTTAGAAGCTGTTGATTGAGAATTGACCTTCTTGGAAGTCTTTTCGTTGTTCTTAAACTTTAAAGTATGAAAAATTGAGATGAGAGGTAGAGATTGTCCCACCGGACGTGCCAATTTGCTTTCAACATAATTTAATTCATGGAAAATAAACTTCAACCACAAATAAAAATATGAAAAAAATAACAGTTTTATTGATAAACGATGGGGTACAAATCTGTTCTTCCCTTGATTCTTCTCTTTTGATTTTCTCCGTAATTCGAGGGCCGTCAGTAGCATATTTCTCGAATATATGAAGATTTGGATATGAATTTCTCCATGAAAGGAGGATTTGTCTTCTTGATGTAGTAATTCGAGGGCCGTCAGTAGCATATTTGTCGACTGTATGAAGATTTGGATATGAATTTTTCCATGAAATAAGGGTTTGTCTTCTTAATGTATTTGATTATCAAGAACAGAAGGTTTTGATCTTTATGAATATCCCATGAATTTATTGGAACTTTTTAGATCTTTGATCTTTTTGTGAATTTATGGGATATTGGAGATGCCTCTTTAAAAGGATATTTGCCCCCTTTATATAGGCATAATTTAGGGTTTAAATTGAGTAGCCATCAAACTAGATTTAGGATAAAGTAGCCCCCAAGAACTCTAACCAAAATTGAACTTTTTTTGTAGAGTCCACAAAATTTCTTAGAATTACATATAAATCAATATCTATCGGTTTATAGACTAGAATGCCCCCATCCAATTAGCGACGGGTTGAGCTAACCTTCTCTTCACCTCTGCTGCTTGAATAGAACTTGAAGCCAATTTTAGCCGAACAGTCGAAATCAACTTGTTTCAAGAAAGTTGTTTTGAAAAAGGGCTCTGAATGAATAGTAATCTGAACTTATAAAAATGAATTGAGAGGTGATTTTTTATTTTTATTTTTGGTAAGAATTGAGAGGTGATTTGTTTAGTCGTTTGTGTTTAACTAATATTTCAGAGAAGTGATTGCACACAGTCAAATTATTACCTTTATTTTGATTTATGTGACATATATTAAAATTTATAAAATTTAAGAAAGAAAATAAGACTTTTGAAATTGCTAGTCTAAACAAATACTATATATTTATATTAGCTATAAATTATTTCACAAAGTAAAAGAAAAATTTTACTTGTTTTTCAATCTGATTTTTTTGTTTGTAGTACATCTGTTTTTCACTTCTACAAGTGTCGTGTAAATTCTTAGATAATTCTTTTTCCTTGTGAATTTGAAGTGATACTATGAATTATGATATTTTTTATTTACGTGGAGATGATATTTGAAGAATAAGACAAGTAAGATGGAGAGTAGAGATATAGGTTGACCAGAGTGGAAATATATTAAGAAATAATTTAGAAAAAAGTTATTTACATAGCTTCTGGGAAATGAAAATCTGCTAAAATGAAATTGGAAATTAGAATTTTTTTTTTGATTTGGTGATTTGGATTCAGGAGGGAATGAGAGAATTTAAAATTGATAAATTTGAAGGGAAGGAGAGAAAGTTTAGAGTATTGGATAAGCAGTCTACTTTAATTGATATAATATATTTATTATATTAACCATGATTAGGGATTTAGATTGAATAAATTAAATCTTAGTCATTCAATTTAATTAAGTCATGTGTCATTAATCAAAATTGAGACTTTGGAAAAATGGAGAGAAGTCGGATCCAATCCTAACTAACCAATTTATACATAACTAATTTCTACATAATTAGTCCCCACACTATTTAATACGGCTTAACTCTAACCGTCGAACTCTGTCCTAGAGGGGGCCAACGAGCACTTTCCTATTGAAATAGTTCAGAGAGCACTAATAAACTGCTAGTAAATTTTACCAAAAAGTTTTAGTAGTTTGGTAAAGGCATATCAAGTTGGTTGACCGGTTCTTCGATTGCCTATGACAGTACGCTTCTTCAGCAAAAAGAATTTGCCCAAAATTGTTTAGTCAAAGAATTCTTCTTAACAGAAGTGTTTATTAAAGAGAGAGACAATTAAGAAAGAGATGATCATATAATATATTATGATCCATAACAGACAGTAAGTTTGCCTAATCTTTGTTTGCAGAAATAGTGCGGTTGGCATGTAGGTTTAGTTGCAAACTCCTCTAACCCACTTACTGCCTGCAATATATATGTATGTGTGTGTGTTTACTCGGCGAAAAGAAAAAACGAACATGGCAATGACGGTATATGTTCCACCGACGGCAGAAAATAACCCTTCTGGGAATTCAACTTGCAAGAGAGAGAGACAACAAATTTCCATTCCATTTATCTGGGAAGAAAGACCAGGAATACCGATAAAGGATTGGAAACCAAAGCCTCTGGCTACTACTAATGGCACGTTTACGTTTACACCCCCAGTTAAGCTCATTGCTTCTGTCCCCTTTGAATGGGAAGAAAAGCCAGGAACACCACTCCCTTTTTTCTCCCAGGCCTCTCCACACGAAAATATCACTGGCTTACCTTCAACTGTTAGAGATGTGCAAGAAGGGGGAGACGACTTCTGGGCTGACATTGACAAGTACATCGATCAGCATGGTCATCATAATGAAGATGGCATGTCAGAATCAGAAGTCGAGGGGTCTGATTCAGAATCAATATATGAATCCTTCAGCTCAGCCCCTTCCTCCCTCCTAGCTAATGGATTCATACCAACTGTGGATATTTCAAGTGCTCTTCCTGTGGAGCAAACTTCTCTGACAGCAGCCATACACCACAACATAAAGTGTCCACTTTCACCAACTTCTGAAACTGGCAGCAGCGTTCTCAGTTATGCAACTGGAACAACAAGCCTGATTGGAACTGCTTTTCTGGAAAAGCTCTTCCCTCTATTATCACCTAGTACAAGCTTTCTTCAGAACTGCAGCACCCCTGAAAAAGGAGGTTCTCATGTTCCTCCGAAAGCACTTAATAACAATCAAGATCATGATAACAATTGCAGCATCAAAGTAAGGCATCCACTAACTCTAGGTGAGCTGATAATGATGAGCCGAAGAAGAAGTTACCAAAGGAAGACAGTCCAAATGCAGAAGCAAAGCATCTCTAAGGTAGTTCTCTGAAAAACATCAATAGTTCATCCTGTTTAACCCAACAACTAGGAAACACTACACAGGCATAATAATTTGCATTCACTAGCAGTAAGACATTATCTAATCAATCCTCTTTATATATGCCCGACTTAAACAATAACAACATATTTCTACCAATGAAGAAATTTGTAAGACATCTATTATAATACTTGTTGCAGGAAATGATGGATGATGATGTTTTTGGAAGCTGCATGCTTGGAATTGGCAACACCATTGGTGAACTGCACAACAAGTGGAAGAGGCAGTTGCAACTCAAACTTATCTGAAAGAAGCACATCTTAATTCACAGTTTGGCAGAACTTTGAAAGGACTATCTATGAAAGTCATTTCTGTTACCCATTTTAAATTTAAACTTGTGCAACATGTTTCACATTCTACTGTACAACTTGGAACTTTAATTGACAACATGAGTGCAACTTTAGCATTAAGTGTCAATGATTTACATATAGGAACAGTGCATTCTCAGAAAAAGATGACACATCTAACACAGCATACCCTATTTTAAAGCTATAAACATTTAATCAGGAGGCCTAACTACGTTCAACAACATTACGTATCCGTTCCATAACTAAAGGAATGTCCTTTTCTGCTAACGTACTAAAACAACATCTGAACCATCCAGGTTCAATACAATGGCAAGCTGACCCTGGAGTCATGTTTATCTTAGCTACATTCAAGAGCTTCTCCCACAGCTCAAGCTCTCCTTTTTCATTATAAGGGCAAATGAATTTGCTCATATCAACCCAACAATACATGCCTGCACTGCTGTTCATGCATTTGATGCCCAATTGTTCTAAACCTGCCACGAATAAGTCAAACACTTTCCGCAATCTCTCTCTGTTTGTTCTCATATAATACTTGATGAACCCAGTATCTGAAAGCATTGCAACTAATAGGCTTTGCGTTGGTGCTGAAGCGGAACAAAATCTTGTCAACTTTTTAGATGCTTCCAAAACATTTTCATTGAAGGAATACAGAACTCCGAGCCTAAAACCTGGTACAGAAAGGTCTTTGGATAATCCATATATTATATGAACCCTGTCCCTGTCAGCATCCTCTTCATCAAGAATTTCAGCAAAGCTTACAAACTCTTCACCACCGTAATTAGATCCAGCAAATATTTCATCTGATATTACATGGATGTTCTTCTCCCTTGCAAAATCTAAGACACTATGTAGCATTTCCCTACTCAGTATGTTCCCTACAGGGTTAGATGGGTTTGAGATAAGTATTCCACGGACCTTTTGCCCTCGCTTTCTTGCCTCACTAAATGCTTGAGCAAGAGCTGCTATGTCCACCATGAAAGCATCGGAGCTACGACAGTGAACAGGTATAAGATCTATACCAGTTCTCCATCTTATATCCCTATCAAAGCTGCAAACAGAATCTTGTTACACACGAGCTGCACAGCACTGGTGTGCATACACATAGAGAGGAAGACAGAAAGGAAGGAGAAATATTGGAGGAGATGGAAAAAGACAACGTGATTGTTATATTAAATCAGGCTGAAATTCGAAATTACCCAGGATAATAGGGTGTTGGAACAAGTAAAGCATTCCCATGGTCAGCCAAACAAAAGCACAGAACCTCAATGGCCGGAGTTGCACCAGACATTAACACCATTCGAGATGGATCAAATGACACTTTTTCTCCCATGACTTGAGACATGAAGCCTGCCAAGGCCTACAAGATTAAGATTACAATGTTACAATATATCCATCAGAAGAAATCGCTTATAGAGGTGATTTAATTAGACGTTAAAACAATAATAGTGCCTGACAGATACCTATTAGACAGCAGATAAATTAAATTGCCAAAAGACCGGAACTACAATAGGTGGACTGTAAAGAACAAATTACATGAATATCAACTACACTAGTATATTCTAAATCTCTAAGAAAAAATTAGTTGACTGCTGGACGATCTGGACCAGATTGGAGTAATCTGAAAGTCTCATTTTAGTCTATTCTTCTTCGTTTTTTTTTAAATAACTGCGGTTTCCAGGCTAGCTTGCATGCACCTTGACCAATTCCACAGATTACCTGATACGGGAATAATCACGGATATGGACTTATGGGAGTGCATGTTGGGTCCGAGACTTGGTGTGTGCAATTGAAGTGCAAAAGGGGACCTAAATGCACTAAAAATCAGCCAACATACTACACTTGATGGGCACCTAAGTCTCTAAGGGGCCTTTTGATCTTTTTGTATTTTATTTGTAACCTAGTATAAATGGAACATTGTAGGACTTTTAGACTTAGCTTTTGGATATTATTGTAAGTCTTGTAAGACTTGAAACAGCAAAGTTAAGGCTTGGAAAAGCCACCAATCAAAACTAGGGCAAGATCTAGTGTGGAATCACTAGTGATTGTATTTTGCTTGGAAACGTAGATGCTAGAGAGGTGGAATCCGATCTTGTGTCACGTAAGAGATAGGTGAATTGAAGTGTGTAGTGTTAAGGGTTCAAGAGTGGAATAGGCTGTTGAGTTCTTAAGATTACATCTTCATGTAGTCTATCTATCTATCATTTTATCTTATTGTAATCTTGTTAGTGTTGTAACTTGAATCCGTTTGTTCTTGTGTTTTAGTGAAGCCGTGACTTGTTTTCATCTTATTGTTGTGTCATATTATTATCATCTTGTTGTTGTTGTTTCTGTTTTGGTGTTATATACACCATTGTGCCTTGTATTCTTCTTGTCGGTAGCGAATCCGAGAGTGGTCTCCAAAAAGGTCCTCGGATCCTTAAGATTAGTGGACTGATTTGGAGTGTGTTTTGATACTTCCTTGGTTTGCTTGGATTCTTGTATCATTACCTGCCTCAATTTGCTTGGATTCCGGTCGCTGAAGAATCTTAGGAATCCAAAAGAGAAGCATATGGTACAAAATTATGTATGGGACAAAGTTCTGATCAGTTGAAGAGGATGTTATCAAAAGCGAAAAACAGGGACGAACACGTGTAACATAAGAAAAAAATAACTATAACTACAAACAACAATGACATGGGGAAAAAAATGGTTAATACATTTAAATGAGATATAGGGAGTCAAAGCCATGCTAATCAAGTTCAAAATTTATTAAAACTTTTTGACATTAGGAACTCCCCAACACACACACACACAGAGGCAGTATATATATTCATCAAATTGGGAGAAAAGCCATGTATACGAACAGCATATCCAGAATCTATTTTTTTTTCTTAAGACAACAACATAGCGAGTGTAATCCCACAAGTGGGTAATTTTCTGTTCTCAGTCAGTATCATATTTATCCATAAAAACCTTTTAGCTGTATATGTTGTTTTGCTGGTTCTATTTATTGTTTAGTGCCAAACTCTTCAAGACAGAAACCGTGAGAATGCTTCAAAGTGTCAGTGCCTACGCCAAAGAGTTCCTTGAGCAATGAAAAGTACTCAGACTGAGTACACACCTAATTTCTAGGCTTAAGCACGCCTTCACTGATGCTGGTTAGTACTCCTTTAGTCCTTCCTGCCAAAATACTTGTACTCTTCTTCTTTTTTTTTTTTCAGGTTGTTCCAAAGCGTGGCCCAACAACAATAACTAAGCCTCAATCCCAACCAAATCGGGTTGTCTATATGAATCCTCAATAATCATGTTTCTCCATTGAAGTTCAACTAATGTCATCATCGTATCATATATGAAACTGAAAAATAAGCTAATTATTTTTAAAAAAAAAAATTCTATATTTTTTACTGGCATGAAACTTAACACTCTGAAATGCGCAAGACTAGAAAATTGTGATGGCGGGAGGAGCATGGATATCATAACACGGGGATCTAACTTTGAAAAACACAAGAACGAGGATCAACGGATCTGGCTATGATACCATGTGGAAAAAATGGATCTTGGGCCCTAACTCAACAGTCAACCTTACAAGCTAGTCCATGAGGGAGGATGGTCCAAGACAATATAAGGAGACCACGTCATTCACTTCAACTAATGTTAAGCTTCCACACACACTTATCTACTACTTTCTAAAAAATTTTATGCTTCCACACACACTTATGAACTACGTTCTACAACTGTCGATTGACCATAGAATCTAAAAACTATATACATATATACTCTACAACATTTTCAATACAAAAGATTACTTGGGAAACAAGTATAAGGAAGATAGCTTAAAGCTTGTTTTTTTTGGCACAACATTTTCACTACAAAATCTAAACAAGTATTTTTCGTACCAAAACAACGAGGTAAATTCCTTTTCATGTTTTGTGATCATAAAGCTAACAGGTTCTATAGATTGTAAGACTTGTGCCTAGAATTCAACAAAATATGCATATTCAGTAGCCATCTATTCCTCTGATTTCCTCGTCAATTTGCACTCTTAGGACTAGCCAATCGTGTTTCAAGAATAACAGCTTTATTTAATTGATGTACTATTTATTTCATGAAAAGTTTTGGTCAACAAGCAAAGGATAGTAACAACTGTCAGTATGCCATATATTGAAAATAAAACTGTAGGAAGTACCATAGAAAATTAAAATAAGAGAGAAGAAGAAACTAGATAATACAAAGAAGTGCATTTATTCATTTATAAGTCTACTAATTCATCTTTACTGGGCTGCGAAGATAAGTTCCATTAATTTCTGGCCAGTCGTTTGTATACAAACTAATTTATTGTCCTGATAGTCTAAGTGGAGTAAAATCAATTAACCTGCTGAAAAATACAGGTAAGAACTTCCATAGTTATTTTTAGCTCTATGATAGGAGGGGAAAAGAAATGGTTCCAGTTTCCTTTGTTTGAGAGCTAAAGCAATGTAAAATCTTCACTTTAAAGAAAATAGTTTCCACAAAAAGAGGGAAAACAACTCGAGTCCATAACAAGAATGACAATTACTATGCCAACAAGTTGGGCACTGAGGCATAAATTATCTTCCAGCCTACGTATATCACTTGCATTTATCAAAATGTAAAACATTTCACCAAACACCATTTCCCATTACCCACCTCATCCTTCATTTATTATGCTGAAAAGAATTTACTGTTGGGTTCAAAGTATATGTAAAAGTGTGAATGAGAAATGGAGGAAAAATGGTGGAGAGAAGAGAGAGACTAATTTAGAAAGTGTACTCCCAAATTGAAAAGTTCACTCTTTCTCCCACATTGGTGGAAGAAAAGAACTTGTGAGTGTTTAAAATAAGGAACACTTACTCCACATGGTAAGTGAGGCAAGAAATAAAAGATGCCTCACGTCGTCATCGTCGCTCGCTCAGCTCGGCTTCGGATTGGGATTAGGATCGATCGATCAAAAATTCTAAAGGGAAAAACGCAACTTTTTCCTGTGTTTTGATACTCCATTTATATGCATGCATGCAGATTCCGAAACAGTGCAGTGCTGAAATGAAGGGATGCAACCCTTCAAGGTATGCCTGTTCGGAAAAGACACATTCTTTGGACAAACAAACATAGCTTTTAAGTGAACCATTGCCACTTTTCAGAAGAGGCACATGTTGGCTATATAAACTTGTTTTCATCCACAGGTTTAGGTATAAATTTTTTGAAATACAAACTCTCTTCTTGTCTTGAAAAACTTTCTATTTGATCTATCAAACCGTTGAGTGAGTTCGCTGAATCCAACAATTTGAGGTACCACTATTGTTCGGATTGAAGGTCATTTTATTCTGGAGGAAGATTCAAAAACCTCGGGTACAGAGATGGGAATTATTCCTTAAGGACACTCCGTGAATTCGGAGGACTTGGTCTTAAATTCTGTTTTATCTCTTTTCTGAATCTTAACACACTTCTTAGATAGATTATTCGTAATCTAGTGTTGAAGGTGTTACAGAACTTCATAAGTGTTCTTGTCTTGGACTTGAACTAGTGTTGAAGTTTGTGTTTCTTATATACAGATTCATCGTTAACTAGAAACAAGAAGAAGAGTTTAAGGTTGCTTAACTTTATAAATAGTATTCTGAAAATACTAAATTTTATTGTCTAATAGTGACAGAAAAAATGACTAATGAAAGTCAAATGCAAGATGAGGCTACGACTGTGGGGGCAACTAGCATTGCTTCAACAAGTCGAGCAAATACTCCGCAACCAATGGCACCTGCGGAGAAGCCCGAAAAATTTGTGGGCATTGACTTTAAGCGATGGCAGCAAAAGATGTTCTTTTACCTCACCACTCTATGTCTTCAAAGGTTCACTAGTGAGGCTCCTGAGGTGCCCAAGGGAACCTCGAACGAAGAGCATTTCATGATTGTAGAAGCTTGGAAACACTCGGACTTCTTTTGCAGAAATTATATATTGAGTGGTCTCCAAGACGACCTCTACAATGTTTACAGTGGAACTAAGACATCGAAGGAATTATGGGGGGGGCACTAGAACGAAAATACAAGACAGAGGATGCGGGAATTAAGAAATTCTTTGTTGCAAGGTTCTTGGACTTTAAAATGATAGATAGCAAATCGGTTGTCTCTCAAGTGCAGGAATTGCAAGTAATCATTCACGATCTCCTAGCATAAGGTATATCTTTGAAAAATACTTTAGTTGAAAAAATTAAAAATGTTCTAAGTACTCACATAAACTGTTTTGTAGGTTTGATTATGAATGATGCATTTCAAGTAGCAGCGATCATTGAGAAGCTACCACCTATGTGGAAAGACTTCAAAAACTACTTGAAGCACAAACGCAAGGAGATGACTGTCGAAGATCTTATTGTCCGACTACGTATTGAAGAGGATAATAAGGCTGCCGAGAGAAGGTCAAAAGAGAATTCTACAATTAATGGAGCACATATTGTAGAGGATGACCAAAACATTTCTAAGAAAAAGAAGAAAGTTGAACAAGGAAGCCATCAACCAAAGAAGAAATTCAAGGGAAAGTGCTTCAACTGTGGCAAGATTGGGCCATAAGTCCACGGATTGTCGTGCCCCTAAGAAAGGCAAGAAAAAGGACCAAGCAAATATGATTGAGTACAACAAAGAATGTGATTATTTGTGTGCTATGTTTTAAGAATGCAACTTGGTGGGGAATCCTCGCGAGTGGTGGATGGATTCTGGTGCCACCCGCTATGTTTGTGCCAACAAAGAGTTTTTTTCGTCATTCGCTCCGGCTCAAATGGAAGAAATGATCTACATGGCTAACTCCGCTACGGCTAAGGTAGAAGGAACAGGAAAAGTGGGCTTGAAAATGACTTCAGGAAAGGTCTTGACACTTAATAATATCTTGTACGTTCTGAAATTACGTAGGAACTTGATTTCTGTTTCACTTCTAGACAAGAACGGAGTCAAATGTGTAACCGTTTCTGGAAAAATTGTAATTAGCAAAGGAGAAGTGCATGAAAAGAAAGGTTATCTCACCGAGGGCCTTTATAAGATGAATGTAATGAATGTTGAAATAAATAAAAGTTCAAATTCTTCTTACTTGCTTGAGTTTTATAATTTATGGCATGAACGTTTAGGTCATGCTAATTACAAAACGTTACAAAAATTGATTAACTTAGAAGTTTTACCAAACTTTGAGTGCAATAAATCAAAGTATCAAACGTGTGTGGAATCAAAGTATGTAAGTATGTAAAGCATCCTTATAAGTCCGTTGAAAGAAATTTCAATCCTTTAGACTTAGTACACACTGACATTTGTGATATGAAGTCAACACCATCACGTGGTGGGAAAAAGTATTTCATAATTTTTATTGACGATTGCACTAGATATTGTTACGTCTACTTGCTAAATAATAAGGATGAAGCAATAGATGTGTTTAGGCAATACAAAACTGAAGTAGAAAATCAGTTAGAGAAAAAGATAAAAATGATAAGAAGTGATAGGGGCGGAGAATATGAATCTCCCTTCACCGAAATATGTGTAGAGAATGAAATTGTCCATCAAACTACGGCCCCGTATTCCCCTCAATCTAACGGAATTGCGGAAAGAAAAAACGAACTTTGAAGGAAATGATGAATGTCTTGCTTATAAGTTCTGGTTTACCGCAAAACTTATAGGGGGAGGCTATCCTTACAGCCAATCGTATACTCAATAGAGTTCCCCATAGTAACACACAATCAATTCCTTATGAAAAATGGAAAGGAAGGAAACTCAACTTGAAATATTTCAAAGTGTAGGGGTGTCTAGCAAAGGTCCAAGTTCCTATGCCTAAAAGGGTTAAGATAGGATCTAAGACTGTGGACTGCGTGTTCATAGGATATGCTAAAAGCAGTAAAGCATGTCAGTTTTTGGTTCATAAATCCGAACATCCGAATATAAATGAAAATACGGTAATTGAATCAAATAATGCTGAATTCTTTGAAAACATTTATTCGTATAAAACTAGACATGAACAGTCTAGTGGGGGGTCTAAACGACCTCGAGATGAACCAAGTGAGAATGTACATAATGAAGAAAATCCAAGACGTAGTACACGTCAAAGAACGTCAACTTCGTTTGGTTCGAATTTTGTAACATTTCTCTTAGAAAATGAGCCTCAAACATTTAAAGAAGCGATGTCGTCTTAGGACTCATCCTTTTGGAAAGAGGCAGTCAATAGTGAGATTGATTCAATCTTGAGCAACCATACATAGGAATTAGTTGATCTTCCTCCAGGAAATAAACCTTTAGGTTCTAAATGGATGGTACTATTGACAAATACAAGGCAAGACTTGTAGTAAAAGGCTTCAAACAAAAAGAAGGTTTTGATTACTTTGATACACACTCACCAGTAACAAGGATAACATCAATTCGAATGTTAATTTCCTTGGCGGCGGTATATGGTCTTCAAATCCATCAAATGGATGTGAAAACCGCATTCCTAAACGGAGAATTGGAGGAAGAAATTTACATGGAACAACCTGAAGGTTTTGTGGTTGTATGGACTAAAGCAAGCACCTAAACAATGGCATGCGAAGTTTGATCAAACCACGTTGGCAAACGGGTTCAAGATAAATGAATATGATAAATGTGTTTATATTAAAGACACTTCAAATCACCAAGTCATTGTTTGTTTATATGTTGATCATCAGTAGAGACATTTCTAACATAAATGCAACAAAACGAATGCTCGAGAGTAAGTTCGATATGAAAGACCTTGGAGTTGCGGATGTGATCTTAGGAATAAGAATCCATAGAACTCCACAAGGTTTGGCATTGTCACAGTCTCATTATATCGAAAATGTACTTGAAAAATTCAAGTATATGGAATTCGGCCATGTTGTATGGAGCGGAGTGTTGGCCAGTTAAGAACTCCCACATCCAAAAAATGAAGGTGGCGGAAATGCGAATGTTGCGCTGGATGTGTGGGATGACTAGAGGGGACAGAGTTAGGAATGAGACTATCAGGGAGAAGGTTGGGGTGGCTCCAGTGGAGTGCAAGATGCGGGAAGTCCGATTGAGTTGGTTTGGACACGTGAAGAGGAGGGACATGGATGCCCCGGTCCGTAGGTGTGAGAGGCTAGCGTTGGATGGTTTTAGGCGGGGTAGGGGTAGGCCGAAGAAGTACTGGGGAGAGGTGATTAGACGGGACATGGAGCAGTTACAGCTCACCGAGGACATAACCCTAGACAGGAAGGTCTGGAGGGCGAGGATTAGGGCAGAAGACTAGGGCCAGTTTGGGGGCGCAAGGGTAGGGAGTGGGGGATTATTCCTGTTATTCTTCCTACTCTTATTTTTATTCCTATTCCTATTCTTCTTCTTGTTACGATTTCGGTGTTCCATGTTTTATTATGTATCTGAGTGCTTCCCGATGTTTCCTACTACCATGCGTTACTTTATATTTATATTTAGATTTATATTTATATTTATATTTATATTTATATTTAGCTTTATATTTGTGTGGCGACTGTCTTGAGCCGGGGGTCTATCGGAAACAGCCTTTCTACTTCTTCAGAGGTAGAGGTATGGACTGCGTACATCTTACCCCCCCCAGACCCCACTAGGTGGGAATACACTGGGTTTGTTGTTGTTGTTGTTGTTGGAATTCGGCATTGCAAAGACTCCATTGGATGTGAGCTTTGCACTTCGAAAGAATGAAGGTGAAAGTGACTCACAATTGGAGTACACAAGAGTATTAGGATGTTTTATGTATATAATGAACTGTACACGACCAGACATAGCATGCGCTATTAGTAAATTGAGTTGGTACACAAGTAATCCCAACAAAACTCATTGGATAGCAATGAAAAGAGTTTTGGGGTATCTTAAATACACTCAAGACTGTGTCTTGCATTATAATAAATATCTTGCAGTACTTGAAGAATATAGTGATGCAAATTGGATCATCGGATCGAACGAAGTAAAATCCACAAGTTAATATGCATTTACTATCGGTGGAGGAACAGTCTCTCGGAAATCATCCAAACAGACTTGTATTGCTCGCTCTACAATGGAATCTAAATTTATCGCATTGGATAAAGCCGGTGAAGAAGCAGAATGGCTCCGAAATTTCTTGGAAAATATTCCTTATTGGCTCAAACCAGTGGCACCAGTATGTATACACTGTGATAGCCAAGCGGCAATAGGTAGGGCAGGGAGCATGATGTACAACGGTAATCTCGTCACATACAACGGAGACATAATACCGTTAGAGAACTTCTCTCTAATGGAATTATCACTGTTGACTATGTGAAGTCAAAGGATAATGTGTCGGATCCACTTACAAAAGGCCTATCTAGAGAAGGAGTGGAAAGGACATCCAAGGGAATGGGTTTAAGGCCTAGGACAAGTCAGCATAGCGGTAACTCTACCTAGCAGACTGGAGATCCCAAGAGCTAGGTTCAAGGAGATCAAATAAAGTTGTGTCTGACAGGTTCAACATTGTCAATTACCCAACCCATTCTCATGATGTAAACAATGTTTAGAAAACAAGGATAAGACTTAAGGTGAAAAGTCTTTTAATGATTATCTAAATTTGGCAGATTTGACCAAATAGTTTAATCTATAGGATTGAACGTTTAGAAATCACCTATGTGAGGGTGAAATGGAAGCCGCTTCAAGGAGGATATTAGTAAAGGCCTATTCTCTAAGCTCTCATGAAATCTGGACGTATTCATGGCTGAAAAGAACAAAACCGTGAGAACCATAAACGATAAAAGGATGGTTGTGTGACATGTGTTGTCTAGATGTACACTAAAGCTCGGCGGTTCAAAGATATCAAATCTACCGATTGACCGAGTGCATTCGATGCATGTTCACTACAGAAAGTTCAAAGGGAAACCCACTTATCCAGATGCAATCAGTCTTTGCTTGATGATCACATACTTGTCCGTAAAAATTTTACAAAAAAAAAAGTCATTTCCCATTCATGTGGAGTATTGTTGGGTTCAAAGTAAATGAAAAAGTATGAATGAGAAATGGAGGAAAAATGGTGGAGAGAAGAGAGACTAATTTAGAAAGTGTACTCCCAAATTGGAAAGTTCACTCTTTCTCCCACATTGGTGGAAGAAGAGAACTTGTGAGTGTTTAAAATAAAAAACACTTACTCCACATGGTAAGTGAGGCAAGAAATAAGAGATGCCTCGCACCGTCGTCGTCGTCGCTCGCTCCGCTCGGCTTGGCTCGGCTCGGATTTAGATTTGTCAAATGATCGATCCATGAGCTCTATCTTTTTGGACAAAATTTATTTGACAGAAATTCAGAAATTCAGTTCGAAAATTCCAAAGGGAAAAACGCAAATTTTTCCTGTGTTTTGATACTCCATTTATATGCATGCATGCATATTCCGAAATAGTGTTTCGAAACAGTGCAGTGCTGAAACGAAGAGATGCAACTCTTCAACGAAATGACACACTGATTCATGAAATGGTATGCCTGTTCGGAAAAGACACATTCTTTGGACGAACGGACATAACTTGCTTTCATCCACAGGTTTAGGTACGAATTTTTGGAAATACAAACTCTCTTCTTGTCTTGAAAAACTTTCTGTGTGATCTATCAAACCGTTGAGTGAGTTCGCTGAATCCAACAATTTGAGGTACCGCTATTGTTCGGATTGAAGGCCATTTTATCCTTGGAGGAAGATTCAAAAACCTCGGGTACAGAGAGGGAAATTATTCCTTTAAGGACACTCCGTGAATTCGGAGGACTTGGTCTTAAATTTTGTTTCATCTCTTTTCTGAATCTTAACACACTTCTTAGATAGATTATTCGTAATCTAGTGTTGAAGGTGTTACAAAACTTTATAAGCGTTCTTGTCTTAGACTTGAACTAGTGTTGAAGTTTGTGTTTCTAATATACAGATTCTTGTACCCAAATACATAAAAAAATAACATTTACGTCATACCAAATACGCCTTACGGCTCACTTTACTTGGACGCGAGTTCCGGTTGAGAAAACGAAATGAACATAAAATGCATTACCACTTTCAATTCAGCCAATCCATCAAATGGCTGGTACGTAAGAATTCCATTGATATTCAATCCATCACCGACTCCTCCAAGTGTTGAAAAGTTCAAATTGCTTGAAATCCACTTCTCTATCAAATCTAACGACAACTTCGAGCAAACACAGAACAAAAAAAACACATCATAGAATCAGTCATTAATGAACCCGTAAACTAGCACAATCTCACAGCAGCAAAAATTACAAGTAATACCCTGTTTTCCGCAATTCCTAGATCAATAACACCGTCAGGATTATCCAATTCATTATACGGATCAGCTCGGAACCTATCCCTTCCAATGTAGTAAGGTGAATCATTCGGTGCAGCTACCACACTAGCCCTGGAAGACAAAAAAACCCTGCCAACGGAGCTACGAGTTGTCAGATTTAAACGGGAAGACGAACGGTGTAACTCTGCTAAGTTGGGCGATGAAGTTGACGGTGAGGGAGGATTACAGGCAGAAGGTTTAGGACGGTGTCGTTTTAAATAGAATTGTAGGAAGTAGAAAAGTGCACAAGGAATGAGTGAACCTAAAATAAGTCCGCCTCGGCCTTGAACTACGCCTTGTAATGGCACAACGAGTCTCATTCCTCCACTATTGCTGGGTGATGATTTTCCGGTGTCGTTTTCGGTGTCCAAATTAGGTTTTGTATGGCTAGTGGAGGTCATATGACGGTGGAAAGGTGGTGATGTTGTCGCCGGAAGGGTGGGATCCGGGTTTAAGCTATGCTTGCTGTTTTCGACTTGTGGTTTGCTTGGAAGGCGAGGGAAGATAGGATTCTGTTGGTGAAAAGTTTTGCATGAATTGTCTGAAAAGCCCTTCACGAATCAAAAAAGAAGAAACGAGCGAAAAAACTATTATTCATTGGCCGTCCTGGGGGTTCGAACCCACAACCCAGAAGGTTAAGAGCCTTGGGCAGGACGAGCCTTTTGTTTCAAATTTGTTAGTCTAACTTAACCGAATTTTAGTACCATGTTTGGTAGTGTTTTAGTTATTTTATCTATATAATCTATATCTATAATATATTAAAAGTATGAAAACTCTTATAAAAGTGATTCAAACTTTTTACCCTTCATTAAAAGACTCTTCTTTAGACAAAACTGTCTTTTCACTATTATTTTAAATTTATTATTTAATTATTTTTTATTATATTAACTAGACTTCTTAAAATATATGGGACTCCTGAAATATATGATAGGAGAATTAATTAATATTTTTCTTTCTACTAGAGTTCCTAAAATATATGGGACTCCTAAAATATATGGTAGGAGGATTAATTAATATTTTTCTTTCTACTAGAGTTCCTAAAATATATGGTAGGAGGATTAATTAATATTTTTCTTTCTACTGTTCAATTACAAAAATACTCCTAAAATAGGATTCTATTAAAGAAATATTTCTATAAATACTGAGATGTATGTTAAACTAGAGAACAAATCAGTTTGTCTGTTGGGAGAATATGATTAATGCTCATCTAACTTGATTCGATTGCATGTCTAGATGGCGGATGCTTGATTTTCTAACTCAACTTCTTCACTGTTTTTATCAGCATAATAGAATTCAACATGTGTGTGTGTATATATATATCTTCTTTATTTTCATTGAAAATCATTCTTTAAGGTCAAAATTTTCGCTCAGTCAAAAATTAGTTGGATCAAAATCGAAGCTTTGTGATCACTATTATATTTTTTTATTGTTTACAGGTCGTAGTTGAATGTCGATTGACTTTGAAGAATTTCTTGTGTAAAGGTTAGGTTTAATTATATTGTTTTGATATTGTTATTATCTTATTGTTTTGTTTTAATTTACAGATGCTAGATGAATGTGGGTCGGCTTTAAAAAAAATTTAGTTAAAGGTTAGGTTTAATTGTATTATCGTAATATTTTTATTAGTATGTTATTTTGTAATAGTTTACAGTTCGTAGATGAATATCGATCGGCTTTGTGAAATTTTTAAGTGTAAAATTTAAGTTTAATTGTATTGTTTTGATATCACTTTTATCGTATTATTTCGTTGCAGTTTACATGTGATAGATAGATGTTGGTCGGCTTTGAGAAATTTTTTTATGTAAAGGTTAGGTTCAGTTGTATTATTTTGATATTTGTATTATCATATTATTTTGTTATTGTTTACGGGTGGTAGATGAGTGTCAGACGCCTTTGAGAAAAAACTTATGTCTAAAGATTAGATTTAACTGTATTTTGATGCCTCTATGATTGTATTGTTTTGTTTCAATTTACAGATAGTAGATGAAGGTCGACCGACTTTTAAAAATATTTTTGGTAAAGATTAGGTTTAATAAATAAATTTTCCATCTTTACATACTCAAGAGATATTAAATTTAATTATTATATTCATTTTTATTATTTAAAAAAATATCCTATTTAATGTAATGTTTGAACTCATTAAAATGAGGTACACGTGCAAGACACGTACACCTAAACTAGTATATACAAAAAGGGTTAAGGGGTTGTATGGTATGAGAGATAAGGGATAACTAATTTCAGAATTAATTTTAAGATGAGCTTATTCCATGTTAGATTGTGATAAAATTCATGGAATAACTATCCCGAAATTATAGTGTTATTTTTATCCCTTCTTGAGGGTGGGATAACTAATCCCGAGATAACTTATTTCCCAATTAAACAACCCCTAAATATATTCATAACATATGAAAAATGACTCGCAAGTATCCTAACAAAAGAATACTCATATTTGAATTAACTCATTATAAAATGTAAGGATCATAATTATTGGATTTCAAATCAGACATATTTAACATTACCTATAACAACAACAACAAAAACAACAACAAACCCAATATATTCTCATAAAGTGGAGTCTGTTGAGGGTAAAATATACGCAGTCCATACCACTACCCCAAAAAAGTTGAGAGGTTGTTTCCGATAGACCCCCGGCTCAAGACAAAAGGATAGTAAATAAAATCGTCAAAAGCATGCAACAAGATAAAATTAACAGAGATAGGGCACCCACAAAAAATACTATAGACTACCAACCAAAAGGCACCCCTTCCCTCCCAACCCTAAGACTATCATCCCAGTTACACCAAAGCACTCCTAACTACAGACTACGAATCATTCATACGCACTAACCCTCTATCCTAATATGTTTCCTTCATACCTTCCTATCGAGGGTCGGTTCATGTTATCAGTAAGTTGTAACATCTCTATGTCACATCTAATCACTTCTTTCCAGTATTTCTTCGTCTACCCCTACCCCGCTTGAAACCATCAAAGGCCAACCTCTCACACCTATGAACTGGGGCATCAGTGTCTCTCCTCATCACATGTCCAAACCATCTCAACCTTACTTCCCGTATTTTGTTATCTATATACGTCACTCCCACCTTCTCCCGAATAGTCATATTTCTAGCCCTGTTACCCCTCGTAAAACCATACATCCAAAACAACATCATCATTTTCGCCACTTTCAACTTTTGGATTTGAGAATTTTTGGCTGGCCAATACTTCGCTCCATACAACATGGTCGAACGAACAACAACTCTATAGAATTTGCCTTTAAGCTTAAGAGGCACATTCTTATCACATAAAACTCTTGAGACAAGCCTCCATTTCATCCATCCTGCCCTAATACGATGAGTGACATCCTCATTGATCTCTCTAGTTTCCTGAATCATAGACCCAAGATACTTAAAACTATCCCTCTTACAAACCACCTGTGAATCCATCTTTGCAACTACGTCGTCCTCCTGCCTCGAGTCAGTAAACTTTCACTCCAAGTACTCCGTCTTGGTCCTACTCAACCTAAAACCTTTAGACTTTAAGGTTTGTCTCCATACCTCCAACTTATCATTAACACCTCCCCGCGTCTCATCAATCAAAACTACATCGTCTGCAAAAAACATACACCAAGACATCTCTCCTTGTATACTCCATGTCAACGCATCCATCACCAAGGCAAATAAACTTATTATAACTCATTATCAATTTATATAATAGTAACAATGTAAGGTAGAATATGAAATGATTAATTCCTGCATAACTCTAACAAGCTACCAATTAACGACCCTTTACTCTTTAAAACTTGTGGTTTAAACAAGTCATAGACATTTGTATTACTAAATTATTTTCATTAAAAATAAACTTAAGTTATTTTATTGTTTTAAAATAGGCTAAAATAATGTATCACATAAATTATGACTGTTTTGCCCCTTTTCAATTTCGAAGGGTTTGGAAAACATTATTTTTGACCTTTTAAACTAATCTAAAACTTAAAAAAAAAATTGAAACAATTTAAGAAATTACAGAGTCGCCACTTGATTTTTGAAAAAATATCAAGAAAAACTAAAAATATTACTTAAAAGATTCAAAACAGAAAAAATCTTTTAAGTTAAGAAATTCTGAGTAAGCGGTTCCTATTAATACTCTTGGAAGGTTGTTAAGGCACCAAGAGTATCCGCTAACTTGCGGTTATCCAGAGTATTTGAAAATAACTTTTTTGACTAACTTTAAAAAGGGAAATTGGCTTTTCGAAAAGAAAACGGTTAAGAAAAATTATCTTCGAGATTTGTGCAAAATAAATTCTGACAACTTAACGGGAATTTTAACTAAGTCTAGAAAAATTAAGAACAATTAGCATATAAAGGTGAAAGGGGGAGATTAAAGCACTTAAGTCATTAAGCCCAAATCATAAACCATGTCCTAAGCTAATTTGGGCCTTTGACTCCTCACCTGTCCTAATCTAAATATTTGGGCTTTTAGCCCATAACCTTTCCTAAGCTAGTTTTCGGACCTTTGAGGCCCGAAATCCACTTCATCTTTATTAAATTACAACTTTGGCTTCGATGCCCAAATTAATGAATAAATAATGACTAAATAAAAATAATGCAGTAATAAAAATCGAGACTTTTCAAGTCTTTTAATAACATCATCAATGGGTTTTGACCCATTTTTCTTCTTCTTCCATTTTTTTGCACCCGCACGCCATGTAATCGACTTTAGGTTTAAAACTTCAAACTTGACTCGGAGAGATGGGCCTCATTGGCCCATTACGAAATGCAAGAGGAAAGAAGTCCATTTTGACTCCAAAATAAATTCATGCAAAGGAAAAAATAAAAGAAAAAAAATTAATATGTGTTCAAAATTCTACACTTAATAGATAAATGATGAGATGAAAAAGTAGCAATCTCAATCATATAGAAATAGTAAGCTATGATAACAAAGCAAACCAAATTATCCAACGAAAAGAAAATTAACCCATCTCCTAAACAATCTTACAAAAAGTTGAATCTGATACAATATAATAAAAGAGCCCTTGAAAAGAAAAATCCACAAGCATAGTTGCTTAAAATTTGGACAAATAGATTGATACATATTTGTTCATATCTATTACTTAGAAGAAGAAAAAAATCACTATAGCATGTATTAAGAATATTTGAGAAATAATATTCGAAGACAAGATAGGAGAAATAGTAAAAGATTAATTCTAAGAAAAAGTGTTCAATTATGCCAACACCTATTTTAGTTCTACACCATTTCAACAAAACCTATAACCCTAACAATTTTTAAATCTAAACAAGAGAAAAATCAAAAGACAATTTTGAACACGAAAATGAGTAACTCACTACTTCAAATTGAGAAACAACTTCACAAACCCTTAACAATAGTAACTATTCTTTTTTTGACGTAAAGGAAACAACTTTACATACTAAAAGCAAAAATATCCACCAATAACGAATTTAAAAAAAGCACGAGCATGCATTTTAAGCAAAGATCAAAATTTTATCCATAATAATTAAAGAATAAAGCCAAAAGGCAAAACAATCAATATTAACTATTTTTTTCAACATAAAGGAAACAACTTTACATGTTAAAAACAAACATATCCGCCAACAATGAATTTAAACAAAACATGATTACATATTTTAAGCAAGCATAAAAACTTTGCCTATAATAATCAAAGAATAAAACCAAAAGGCAAAACAATCAATATTAACTATTTTTTTCAATATAAAGGAAACAATACATGCTAAAAGCATATACGCCAACAATGAATTTAAACAAAGCATGCGAATATATTTTAAGCAAAGATCAAAACTTTAGCAATAATAATCAAAGAATAAATCCAAAAGGTGAAACAATCAATATTAACTATTTTTTCAACATAAAGGAGACAACTTTACACGCTAAAAACAAACATATCTGTCAACAATAAATTTAAACAAAGCATGAGTGCATATTTTAAGTAAAGATAAAAACTTTACCTATAATAATCAAAGAATAAAGCTCAAAAACACGTTCAACTATTCCTAACTCATTTTTATATCATGAATATAAAAGTAGACCTAATATCGATACCATAACGTCCTATGGCCTTCAAGTCCGTTTACGACAAACAATCCTAGCAAATAAAATTACAACTATGAACTACGAAGAAAAAAAAGATGAAGAAGAAAACGATAATAAAATTAAAAACAATTACAACTACGAACTACGAAGAAGAAAAATATGAAAAAGAAAATGATAATAAAACGAAAAAAGGGAAAGGTATGTTTACCTTTTTTAGGACAGCAAAACGGAACTACAAGCTTTCTTCGGAGTCTTGATCACCACCGGAAAGCTTTCAACTCGAGAACTTCAATTAGCCCGCGAATTTCATGAAAAAAGAAAATTTTTACTAAAAAAAAAATTCTTTGTTCAAAACTTTTTTTTCTCAACCTTGAGACTTTGAGACTTTTTACCAAAATAGTGATAGTATTTGTAGGAAAGGATAAGGATTCAATTTTTTTCATCCACCAACGTGGGAGAAAAGTATTTATAGAAAAGAATGTGAATTCAATTATTTTCATCCACCAATGTGAGAGAAAGAATTTAGAGGCGTTTTAGAAATTTTAAAATTGAAGATAAGATGAGGTAGAAGATAAGGTGGGGGGAAATTGTACAATATAGTATAATTTTTGAATTTCAAAATTAGGAAAAAGACTTTGAGGGTGAATTGTACAATCTACTACAAAATTTTGAATTTGAAATTTGAAATTATTTTTGCTGGGAATTGGGTAGAAGCTATGAGAGTTTTTGAAAATTTTGAGGCTATTTAAAATATAACCCAATTGAGATTTAAAATTTAGCCAAATTTATTTAATTTTGACCAATTTAAAATTCAGTTGGCAGATTGCATTGCAATTATGATCAATTTGATTTGAATTACGGTCAAATCTAATAGATTGACTAAATTAAATTGAATTTCGATACGAATTAATACTTTCTTTAATCCCGAGCTTCTTGATTTAATAAAATCAAACATATATTCATCCAAATAATTATTTTCGAGAGTAAATTATATGTAAATTAAGACTTTATCCGTTCGAATTAATTTTCAAGCTTATCTCCATAAAAACTCAACCTTTGATAAAAATATTCATTCAATTAACAAAATTTATACAATCTCATATATGTGAATACGTAAAATGTATAATCGTTACTTAAATGATAAAATTAACCTAAATAAATATTTTAGAGCGCATTTTTTCGGATGAAATAAATATTTCACTTTTATTTGAAACAGAAGAAACTCAGGATTAAATTAAGTCGTGGAGGGCAAAAGTAGGTGTCAACAATGACTAACTTTTTTTGGTCGAAAATCTATTAACCTTAAGCCTGTCAAATGGGTTAGGCTGACCCGACACACTTAAAGAACCCGGCCCAATTTGACCCACTCGGTAAGACCTAGGGCTTTAGGGTTCTGGGTCCCCGGCCGATTATTTTTTTAATTTGAGCCTGGTCATCCTGGCCTGGATCAAGCCCAGTTCAGGCCTGCCGGTTAACCGGCCCGAAATCTTTTTTTTTTAATTATTTTTTTTGGGTTTTTAAAAATTAGTATATAACTTAGTATATAACTATATCTATATATATTGTAATGCATACATATTGTAGTATATTTAATTTAAAGTATTACATATACATATAATAGAGTGTATATATGTGAATATATCTTCTATAGACATGTATATTTAACGTATACATGTGTATATATTTTATAAATTAGTATATAACTATATCTTTATATATTGTAATGTGTATATATTGTAGTATATTTAATTTAAAGTAATACATATACATAGAATAGAGTGTATATATGTGAATATATCTTCTATAGACGTGTATATTTAATGTATACATGTGTATGTATTTTATAAATTAGTATATAACTATAGCTATATATATTGTAATGTATATATATTGTAGTATATTTTATTTAAAGTAGTACATGTACATTGAATAGAGCGTATATATGTGAATATATCTTCTATTGACGTGTATATTTAACGTATACATGTGTATATGTTTTATAAATTAGTATATATGTATATATATATATATATATATATATATATATATATTGTAATGTATATATATTGTAGTATATTATATTTAAACTTTAAAGTAGCACATATACATTGAATGGTGCATATATATGTATAATTGTGTATATGTGTATATGTTTTTTAAATTCTAACGTAGTATATACTATATATATAGTGTATATATATTGTTTAACGTATTTAAAATGCATATAGGTGGATATATATAGTGTATATTAAAAAAAAGTTTTTTTTTTCATTTTTGACCGGGTTTATGTGGGTTTGATCGGATTGGGTTAAATGGGCCGGGTTAAATTTTTTTAAAAAAAATTAATGTTGAACCCAGCCCGACCCACCTTACCCCCAACCCGGACCTGGCCCACAACCCGGCTAACTTTAACGGGCCGATTCCGGGTTGGCGTGACCCAGCCCACCTGACAACCTTATAGCCTTCATCATATCCTCTCTCTCTTCCTCCAGAGAAGTCCATTATCGGACTTCTAATTACATAATTATGTGAATAAAAGTAAATATTATGGAATAAATACTGCCAATAAATTAATAAGACAGAGATGTTCAAATAATTTAATCCAGAAAGTACCACCTAACTATGTCCATTGAGGTCATTATAAAAACATCAGGATTGGCGTATTTGTCGTGCCCCTTGGGTTTATACTTTATAACCAAACAGAAAAGGAGGAGTCGTGTTTTGGTGTTGGATCTATTATAATCTATTATCTTATCATATTGCCTCGCACAATGACTACCAAACAAAGCATGTAGGAAACCCATTACTTCAGGTCTCATTGTTCTTCTGTTGGAGCTTCAAAGTATCCCACTTTTTTATATTTAAGGTGGGCCGCCAATTCCAAAGCTTAGAATTTGTAAGACGATTAGACGAACCATCAACTATGTTGGTATATTCATCATATCAATATACTGATAAAGTGTAACATCTAACAATAGTAATTAATGATTGAGTAGCATGACGTATATATAATTATTTTTGAGTATCAATAGAAGAATAATGTAGTATTTTTTATTTGGTGTATGACTTAACTGTCAAATTTCAATATATGATCACTTATGTATGCATGTCAAATTAAAACCGGCCATTAAATAATCTAATTAAGAAATTCTTTTCTTCTTTCATTCATTTGCTCTAGACAAAGGTTTAGATAATTGTTCACAATTCATGATAATATTGAGCTTAAACTCGTTATCAACAGTTGATAGACTTCATTTTTTATCAATCATTAAATCTACATGTATTTAAATTCACCAATATCCCTTTTCATGGGGCCCACGAGTGTCTGATATCAAATTAAAGTACAACAAATTAAATAACTAGTCAATTACTGTCAATCTAAGGTCAAAAGAAACTCTTACATCATATTCTAATTCAAGATAATATCATAATAACACTATTAATGGTAATTCTAACTATTAAAAATTATCCAATGAATTGGCTCGATAAAAACATATATCTATATGCATCATCTATATATGTGATTTAGTTAATAAAATCAACTAATCCATATCTCACAAAGGTCACCATAAATATGTATATTTGATCTACAAGAAAGGTGTCTCTCTCATTAACATCATGATTTCTCCATCATCATGTCATATTATCTGAAAACTTAATAAAAAATCTTATCATATTTTAATCAAACTATTGATAATAATCATAATAAAAAAATATTAAATGTCATACTTATAACAAATAACATTACATAAATATGTTCAAATCACCGTTTATAAAGTAGAATCTAGCTAGGACGTATAAACTATATCCCAAACCGCAACTTACGTATCCCCACATATAATTAGTGGCAGCATTAGCGATTTCTCGTTCCCTATTTTTATTTCAAATTTAAATTTATATTGGTCTCGATATCATTTTCAAACATTAAATCTTTATTTTCAACTACAGTTAAACGAACAAATTTCAAACTTTGTACAGCTTGATTCTTGACAATCACTTTTAAAAGCCTAGTATAGTGGTAGGTCATAATTCCACCGGTTAATGCCTATAGACGCAGCTAAATAGCCTACTTCGACATGTTATTTTCTTTCTTTTTAGTACACTAACATGTTTGATTTCCTTTCTGTAAAAATGTAAATGTTAATGATCCGATTAGTCTACATCTTCTAGTGTTTTGCTGCTCATTCTCATAATATTCCTGTACTTTAATTAGTTCTTTCCAATAAATCCATATGAATGTTTTATATATATATATATATATACACACACACAATAAAATGAAGCTGTTCGCAAACAGGATGTGCATGCGAAATTTTTATTCACTTAATCAGTGAAATAAATTAATCAGTGAAATAACTATCAGCATACCAATAGTATGGATTACCATCACTAGTCATGTATAGACCATTGTTCTTGAACAAGATGATCTATAATTTTTTAAGATTTTTTCTTGTAAATCTTTATTTAATTTTATTACTTTTAAAATAGTAATTAATGTTTTTTCATTTAAGAAAATAGTATAATAACTCATTAGGCAGTATAAAGTATGTATTTCTTCAACTTAACCTTAGATTCTTTTAACAGATAAACCTGTGTATTTTTTAAAGCTTGATCTCTATCTTGTGCTCTAAATAGTAGCTTCTCTACTTCGTTAATTCTCGATTTCACAAGATTATTTGAAGTATTCTTTCTTAAAAAATAGATTTCTCTACCATAGTTTTTCAAATTTATTAAAGCTTCATTAATTCTTCTTATAATTATTATGGTTTTCCAAAATTTTCTTCCAAGTTTCTGTAATTGTGGTTGTACCACTTTCATGATAATAAATATTCATAATTTTATATTCCCTATAGGTACTTAATAATATATAATATGTATGAAGGTATAGAGCAGATATGAAAATAGACTTTTCTTATGCTAATATGTTATGAAATGGTAGAGTTTATGCATATACCTTTCGACCTTCTTTTATGTTAGTTGCATCAACACCACAGTGCTTCTCCTTCTGGCTATGAAGAACTTTTTAACCTATTGTGACTCGCTGTCTCAGGCTACTGCTCCGTCCTTCCTCCGTTAAGGCTGAAGATCACAACCTTCATTTTTTACCAGCATAAAAGATTTGCAAAGAATATATGAAACAAACTTTTTTTTTCTTGAACATATTACAACATAGAAAAAATCTTTAATCGGATCTTCTTTATACTTACATACACACTATTTACTACCTTTTCCTGACGGGAGAGGTGTCTCTTACTCACTCATGTAAAAGATACCTAACATTTTTCTAAGAAAGAGAATTTTAAGAGAAAATGTAGTTTGTCTTCTATGGGTTTCTATTTCTCCTTTTATAGTTACAAGGAGGGGTAGATTTACAATATTTATTTTCTATAGGGTCATCCCTATAATTTTTTTTATCTTTTAGTCCCTTATCAAGACAAGATAAGAGATAAGATAAGATTCTTCTTTCTCCTGATTGGCTTCTTTTTGGATCGTGGGGTCCAATTTCTTCTATCATCTTTATCGTTTTAGTGCCAACACTCATTTTGACGTAATTGCTTTTGCTCTACGTCTTTTCTTCTATTATTGTCTTTGCTTTACAGTTGTAAGTTACATTTCATCTGACATTGAAGAGTTATCTTCATCCTTTCTCTTGAGATGTTCATGTTCCAGAAATTTGCATGTCATGGTCCATGTTTGTTAAGTGGCTGAAAATTGATGTGTTTAAAATTCAGTAATTTTGTCCTTTAAGACTGCTGCTTTTGATCTTCCTTTGGTCATAAGAATCTAGTTTGTATCCCTATTGAGGACTTTATAATTTTTCGTAGATTTATTTTTAAGGATGTGATATACAGCTTTTATCCTTACAGTTCGTTTGGTCTGAATCCATTTTTTTACTAAAATAAGGAATTTTTTTATCAACTCCTGCGGCACTAATATTAAAATTCCTTAATTTTTCTACTGCTATATAGTTAACTGTAGGAAAATATACTTGGTCATCTTGAGATTCCATATCTATGCTGAAGAACCTACAATAAATTGCTTCGTTTCCGATAAAATTCTTGATTGCACTTGTCAGATGTATGGGTAATCCTTTTAGTTCAGATAAATCTGATTTGGAATAAACTCGGTCTAGGTAGCCGAATTCAAATAATTGGGCTGTGAAGCCCACTGATCCGCCTGAAAATATGCTAATCCTGGGATATAGACTTTTTGATTCTAAGACTCCATAAGTTTCTCCACATGTTTCTGAAAGATTGTAAATTTGTTTTGTAAACTTCAGATATTCTTCCTCCTTTAAATGGATATTTCCTACCTGAAAAGAAGAAACAAACTATTTTTCTAATGAAAATTTAGTCCTTTTTCAGATATCTCAGAAGTTTTTTCAGTTTCTACTGATTTAACTACTAGAGAGAATTTTCTCTGTGTTTGTGCTCGGCATTTGGTTTCTTTCGAAGGTTTGGCCATCGGCATATCCAAGCATACCGTCGAGATATTTTTGGCACTAAGTGCTAGTGGGACATCTCCTGCCACTTTGTTAGGGATTTTCCCTTTGCTCGGTGTTTAGCTTCATCCGAAGATTCTGCTATCGGCATATCCGACTTTACCGTTGAGATGTTTTTGACACTAGGTGCTAGTGGGACATCTTCTGTCACTTTGTTACCTTTGGGTCTGGTATCTAGATGTTTGAAGAGAAGTTGGAACTCCACCATATTATCAGTTTGTTCGGTGTTAAGTCGACTTAGTTCAAATTGTAATTTCCTTATTTTTTCTATTAAGGATACAAGTTTGTCTCTTATGTCATACAACATGTTGCTTTTTTCGTTTATGGCATCATCAATGTCATTCATCTTTTGCCATATTCTGTTGGTCAATACTTTTATTTTATAGTCCATATTGAACGTTTCTTGAAAGAAAATATGCAAAAACCTTATCAGATTCTTTAATATTTTCAATTTTGAAAGTGTAAAATGACAATATTACCTGCCATCTGTGTAACCTTCTGTATTGTGGTTCTGAAGGTAGTTTGTTAAATATTAATCCTGATATTTGAGTGTTATCTGTTCTAACAACAAATGGTTTAAGTAATAAAAATAAAGAAAACTTTCGTATTCTTTTTATTATTGCTAGTAATTCTTTTTCGTTAGTTGAGTAGTTAACTTCAGTTTCGTTAAAAGTACCACTTGTATATCTACAGATTTCATTTAAATCCGTTTGTAATAATGCTCCCCAATGATAATCGGAGGCGTCAGTTTGTAAAACCAAATTATCTTCCGATTCTGGTAACCTAAGCTTTGGTAACTTAGCACATTCTTCTTTTAATTTTTGAACACAAATAGTATGGTCGTTAGTCCATCCAAGTTGGTTTGACTTTCGAATGAGTTTTTGCAAAGGATTTCTCTTTTTTTTTGCAAGATATGGGATAAATTCTCCTGCGTAATTCAAACAACCAAGAAACCTTTGTATCTCTTATTTTGTTGTTAATTTATCAATAAATTCTATTATTTATATGAAATATGAGCTTGTAACTCGATCCCATTTTTTGAAATTATCATTCCTACGAATTCTATTTTATTTTTGCTTATTTCAGCTTTCTTTTGGCTTAAAATGATTTCATTTTTAACACAATGGTTAAAAAAATCTTTCAAATGTGTTAAATATTCTTGATATGTTTTTGAACATACTAAAATGTCATCTATATAGACGATTAAAAAAAAATCTTAGAAAATATTTTATCCATTTTTCTTTGAAAAATTTGTGGTGCATTCTTTAATCCAAATGACATGACTAACCATTCTAAATGTCTACTGGGGTGCTAAATGCTGTTAAAGGCACCGATTTCTCTGAAAGTTTAATTTGCCCAAAACCAATTTTGCAATCAAATTTTGAAAAGTAGTTTTTTCCTTTAGCAAGATTAATTAGATTATTTTTATTTGGAATAAAATATCCATCAAAAACACAGTTTTTATTTAGCTCTTTATAGTTAATAACCATTTGAGTTTTTCCTCTTTTTTGTTCTGCATGATTTCTTACCATAAATGTAGGACTACTGTGAGGACTTTTACTTGCTCTTATTAATTTAAGATTAAGGAATTTTTATATTTGAATTTTAAATTCAGTTTTATCTTCTTCATTATAAAACATTGGTTTAACTCTTATTATGATACTAGGATCTTTAAGAATTAAAACTGCTTTTTCATGGTTGTTATTCCATTTGTCTAATGAATTTTCTCCATAAGAAACTTGTAAGTCCTGTTTTATCTTCTCTAAATTGAAACATTTACAAGAGTAATTTTTTGGGGTATCTAAAAATTTCTTTTTAAAGTTTCCATTTTCTTTTATTAAAATATAAGGATTATGTTTCCTTAAAATTTTTATGAATTGATTACATGGGGTTTTAAAACTAACCATTTATATGGTCTGATTATAATTTGAAACTATTGTATAAAATTATTTTCTAATAATAAATCAATGTCAAGTTTGTCATAAGCAAAAACATGTTTTATAGAAACAATTTTAGATCCTAAAATTATTTCTACGTTTTTTTTTTCATCTGTTAATTTTTATTTATTTCTGTAATACCTATTATGGTGATATTATTATTATTATTATTTGTATCCCAATTTTTTATTAAAAAGGATTTTGCCAAACTAGCTTCTGACCCGTTATCTATTTGACAACAAGAAGTTAATTTTGTTTCGTAGGTTGTGAATTCTACAAATACTGATACTCTAAAAGAGATTTTCTTTGGCATTTAGATTTTTTGAATAAAACAAGTTTTATCTCCCAAAGTTATTTGGATTCCTTCCTTTTGGATATTATATTGATCCAAATTGTTTAGGAATGTTCCTCCTAAGATTATATTATAATCATTTTCATGATTACTAAAATAACAAGGAACTTTTGTTCTGATTGTTCTAAGTTGTATTGGTAACTTTACCATTTTTGATCATTCATAGCTATTTCCTTCAAATGTTTTGTAAATGTATGACTTACCTTCATAGCTAATTAACACATCTAAGATACTTTCCTTGACGTGATTTGTTGATGATCCTGATTGCATTAGGATTATTTGTTTGTTCCAGTCGCTTCCATTGAAGAACCTTCCTGAAACTTCTATAACATTATTAGAATCTTCAATATTAAATCTTCTAGAATTACCTTTCCTTATGGAGTTTCTCCCATATTCTATTGAGAGTCTTTGACTTGAGGTGGAAGAACTTCCTATTTCTATTGCTTTTCCCACATGAATTTCATATTCATTAGGAATATTTGGTTGTTGAGTTTCTGCTACAACTATTCTGGCTATTTTTGTGCATTCTTGGTCAATTTCGACCAGATTTTTATTTTTATAGACATTTCCATAATTTGAATTGGTAACCGTATATAGAGCTTGATAATATATGCTAATGATATGATTACCTGATTTAAATAAATCTTTTCTTTTTACCTGAAAATGCAAACTTAAAGCTTCATTAAAATTTGCATCTTTTAGTGAAATACAATACCTAGGATAATAGGTGAATAATAATTTGGTATAAGCCAAATTTCCTTCAACAATTTTCAGGTTTCCTTCTCTAGTATTTATAAATCTTTCATCTGAAAGGTTAATTACTATGAGACAGTCAATTCCCTCTTTAAAGGTAGATTTAATCATTATTTGGATTCCTCCCAGATGAACATAGTTCATCTTTTTTCAATTTCTTTATTGGGATTTTTCTTAGAATTTGGTCGATCATAGGCTTTGTTAATAAGTTGAGCTTATGCCTTCCAGTAGTTTGAGTGACTTCAATTACTATTTCAATTTCTTGATATTCATGATAAGAGATTTTATTTCTTGGAAAAGGTTCTTTGTAGTTTATTAAATATACTATCTTCTGTTCGAAGATTGAATTTTAATCCTTGGATTTTTCTTAATAATTCTCCATCGAACGTTGCCTTTAATGCATATCCTCGCTGATCTTCTTCAGCTTCTATAACCTGAGTGTTTTCTTCTATATTTTTAATTTCTTGATTCATTCTTCTGAACTAGTACTAGATTTTGAAAATTCTTCATAGAGTTCTTCGTGAAAATTTTCACTTTTTACAGATGAGATTGATTCTAAGTCTGATTCTATTTCCTCTCTCTCTATTTTAGATATTTTTACTCTTTTCTTGTTGCATTCATAATTTTTGTGGCCTTCTTCTCCACAATTATAGCATTTACATTTATCTGTGGTAGGTTTTCTTCTAAAATTTCTTTGTTTTTTGAAGTATTTTTTTCTTGGTATATAATTTTTCTTGAAAATATTTTTCCTTTTTATTAATCCTTTGATTTTTCTTATTCTTTTTGAAGGATTTTCGTAACATCCCCCCTGAGATGTTGCTTCTGTGTCTTCACAGTAAATTGTGTGCCTATTCTATTTGCTTTTCTTTGCATGTTATGTAACATACAAAGTTGACTAAGCGTTTGGTTAAGGAAGATAATTCTTCTTCCCAGAGAATCCTGTGTTTGATCTTCCTTCGCATATTCATCTCTAAAATAGCTAGCCCAATACCTTGGTAGCTTTTGATAATACTTATCCATGTAGGGAGATAAGTTTTTACTACTATCAAATAATTGGTAGTAGTATGTTTCAAACTCACAAGTATATTCTTGGATGTACTTCATTTTACAAATTTGCAGCTTTTCTAGCCATTCTGCCGCTAGTAGCCCTTGTTTTTCTTTTCCTTTAGAAATGTCTGCTTGGCTTCCTAAAAATTCAGCTCCTATATACCTCACTAGGTGATCTATTCCTGCTCGAGTTGATTTATCAAAATTTGCTATGACTTCTAGTTTAAATACCTTTTCAGCTTCTTCTGAAACTCTTCTAAACCAATTATCTACTTTTCCAGTGAAGGTATTTGTAGCAATTAAATATTTTTATCTATAATCTATATCTATATCTATATCTATATCTATATCTATATCTATATCTATATCTATATCTATATCTATATCTATATCTATATCTATATCTATATCTATATCTATATCTATATCTATATTAAAAGTGTGAAGACCCTTACAAAAGTGATTTAAACTTTTTGCCCTTCATTAAAATACTCCCCAATAGATAAAATCGTCTTTTCATTTATTTAATTATATTTATTATATTTTAAAGTAGAAAGTTTTAAAATATATGATAAATTTTACAAACTAAGAAATATTAAAAGACATGGTAGGAATTATTAAGAAAATTAATAGTTATGAAGTTCTAAAATATATGATAAGAAGATGAAAAATTGAAAAAGAAGTATAATTTTTTTGGCTAAAAAAAGACATGCACATTAAGAGCCAACTTCCTTTTAAAGAAGAAGTGAAAATTGAGAGAAGTTCAAAAAGGAAAGAAAGAATAATAAAATAAGTAAAATATTTATTATTATAATAATAATTCAAAACCAACTAAGTATGTTAATTAAATTTGTCATTCACATGTTATTTTAGTTTGGTAAAAAAGAACTACATAGTTTAATTATTTCCCTAATAATTAGGGCTTTGAAAGCAACTAAAATAATATATTGATTTTTTCTTATTTGAGTTATGAAATTTAGGATTTTTAAATTAATTAATATTAAATAACTATTATTATTTATTTATGACTTTCTTATATATAGAAATAGAAAAATATCAATATCCTAAAATCTTCGAGGTATATTTCTAATCTCAAGCATCTTTTTGTTTAGTGAATTTTGCACTTTTTATCTTCAAGATTTAAGATATTATTTTTCTTCAAAATTCTATTGCATAACATGGTAATTTAATATTTATTTTTTCTTCGCCATTGATATTGATTTTTCTTCTATTTTATTATTTTTCTTTGTCATCGATATTAGTTCTTCTTCTACTTTATTATAATTCTTTTTGTTACTGTCAATTTATTATAAGTAGTTGTGTTATATTATTATGTTCATATATAATGTAGCTGTATTATTTAGAATATGTTTTTGTGCATCATTATCAATAGCGAAATTTTGTTTACTATATTTAATTTGCTACTTAATTATTAGTGTGATGACGAATGATCATCATATTAATTTGAGATTTTTGAAAGAACATGCAAGTTTCAAATTTATATAATGACAATTCGTCATTACACTAACAATCAAGTAGCAAATTTCAAATTCTACTCTCTATGTTTATATAAATATATCCATATCTATATAACTAATTAGAGTTGTAACTACTTAAATATATTAAGTAGGAACTGATAATTATTGTTTTATGTAACATATTTAGGCTTGAACTACAAAGTCTCTTTGAGCTATGAAGAAACAAAATTTCTCTAGAGGATAATAATCGGAGTTCTCTTCTGAAAAAGAATGAGGTTTGTTGTTTAAAGATTAAATTACTTAAATATCTTTCTTATTATTTTTTTAATTAGGAGACTTAAGTACTGTTTGAAAAACCTAAATACCTTTTTAAAGAGTCACAAATATCACTTCAAACAATATGAGAGCAACATAATAAATCGATCTCTATATCTGAATATATATAAACAAAAGGCCATTAATCATCGTTTGATGGACCTGAAACTGACGAAGTCTTGAGTGCTATAACCAGTAAAGAGATAAATTTAAATACACATATGCTTATAAATGGATAGAAATGCGTAAGAGGAATAACGATTCATATTTTTGAATGTTTTAAGAAGTTAAAAAATGATACATATAATATTCTTAATATTGAAATTCTTGACAATCATATTTAAAGAGACCTGTCTCTCAATTCTCCATATCATGATTAATTGAATGATGACTCATATGTTTGTATTTCTATTTAAGACAATTACTAAAATGTGTCAATTGACGGGGAGCCTTGAAGTTACTGGTAAAATTGCTGCCATATGATCAGGAGATCACAGATTTAAGCCTTGGAAATAGCCTCTAGTAGAAATGCAAGGTAAGGCTGCGCACGATACACCCTTGTGGGGGGAACCTTCCTTGGACACCGCGCATAGCGATAGCTTTTAGTGCACCAAACTGCTCTTTTTTTTTTTACTAAAATGTGTCAATCAATGATAAATATTAGTATTTGATTTAGTCTATAATTAAGTTTTCTTCCTATTTTAGCCGCCACCATGAATACTTCACCCTAATTAATGAATTAATATTTATGACCTCTCATCCTATTAATACTATCATAATTAGATATAGTATTAATTTAAAGTCGTCATATCATATAATAAATTTTAAATTCTAGATCAGTTTTGTTTCTATATGAACATATTCATGTTTTATAGCTAATTACAATGTGATAATATTGTTATTTTTATATTTATTTTTGTATACAATTACTGTTAATCTTTAGTTATTTATTATGAAATATTATGGAGGCACCAATATCAAATGATAATGTTAACCGACAAAAAGACTTTGCAAAGAAAAGGACATAAAATCTTACCTCGCAAGGTAAACATAAATTCATCATATTTATGTGCTCAAAAGATAATTCAATCACTGTATCAGTATAATAAAATTCATTCTCATTATTTAAACAAATATTGCATTTAGCGTAACATTAATAAGTTTATCATTTTATATCTCTAATCTTTAATCCCTATCTCTAATCTCTGATATATTAAAAGTGTGAAGGACTTTAAAAATATTGTTCTCTATCTCATCTCTAATATATTAAAAGTGTGAAGTACCTTAAAAATATTGTTTGAACTTTTTATCCTTTTAATCGTCTTTCCACTTTTTATCTTTAATTATTATAATATTAAATATTAGCTATATAATAAATATAAGAGAAGTTTTAGTGAAAACGTGTAAAGCTGTTTGTTTAATTATGATACAACTATAACATTGTCTTTTTTAATATTTAGAAAAAAAAGAAACAGATGTTTGAAATTAATTATGTTGCCGTATAAAGTTTTGAAGTTACCTTTCTCCAAGCTCTAATTATGGTACAATAGACAAATGTCTTGAAATTTTCTTCTACTAGGAGTATTTAATTTTCTTACATCTACTAATATTTTAATATTTTTAATTAATTAAGTTTTTATTTTATATATATAAAATTTCTATAATTCTATTTAAGTAATATTTGATCAAATTTTACTAAAAACGTACACATTTCGTCTGAACATACGATATTATTTCTGCTTTCAAATTTTCTTCGCTTATTTTAGTTTCGATCAGTTAATGAAATATTACAAGGGAAGGATGATGAAGGGAATTTTCAATTCTTGATTATGTTGGAGGAAAATTGATCATTAATTTATGGCTTGGACTAGACCTCTATGGTCAACTTCATTTTATTTTGTATAAGTAGAATAATTATTTCATACAATTTTGAGATAAGAATTGGTACAAGTTTGGTCATATTGCAATGCAGATGTAGAAGAGAAGGAGGATTGTTGGACTTTCAAGATTCATCATTGTTTATTATCATGTGTTGATGCTTCCAACAAATTGAGGTAAGTTGATTAATTGATTTGACCCTTTCCAGAATTCTACATATAGCTAAACTTAATGCACTGAGCTATTGTCGAGACAAGTTGATTAATTTGTTAGTACTTTACCAATGTATAAGAGGGTTAGGAGGAACAATATAAAGTTTTTTTTTTGTTGACATGGGGTTGGAGAAAGTTATATGCATACGTATGTTGTTGTTGTTGGAGATATTAAATATACTTGTATGCTGCTATAGTAATAGGATTTTGCTTGAATGTCTATCTGTACATTCATCAACATTGAAAAGATAGCTAGACATCTCATGCAGTCTTTGTTATATTCTCATTGCTATTAATTTGATTATTTAGGAATGTGTTGTTACCTTATATGATAGTGAAGTGTCTTTTTCTTGAGATGTCATTGTTGTTGTACACATATTATATATATACTCTTGTCTATTGATGATCGATCACAAGTAAAATGTTAATGTAAATAAATTGATTTACAAAAACATGACAACAAGGATCTTGAAATTATTTTGATAAGATATAATATTTGAGATACAATATTTATTTATATAATTTATATAGATATAGTATGTATTCTCACGTTTATTGCTATTTTTAAATAATGTGTCTTTTCTTGTGCATATATTTTCATTGATCGATGCAAGACACTCGTAAATAAATGGAAAGTGAAGTTTTGAGCATGATGATGAAAATAGTACAACACATTATTTTAGAGGAAACTACATTTTACAAAGAGTACAAATGTATAACACGTCTATATTTGAATTAATTGTCAATACATCAATAACTTATTTTCTATGCACCTACTGAACATTGTATGATTTGTACATAGTTTAATAGACGAATAACTCTATTCTTATCTACAACCAAACATCCCCTAAGAGGTTAAAGATTTATAATCTTCTAAATTACCCTCAATTTTGATAAAGATGTAGAATCCTGAGAATAAAAATAACTCTTAATAAAATATAAAGTGCTTTCAGAATTAAAATAAAATAAGTATAATGACTAAATTTCTCTTTAATTAATTACACTTATTTATATTCAAAATTTTACGTTATTTTTTTTACTAATGTTGTACTTAATAATGAAATATCCTACACACAATATATTTTTTTTATATACATTTATTCTTGATTAACGCTTGATACACGTGCAAGGCACGTATCCTAAACTAATATATTAAAAGTGTGAAGGGATCTAGAAATATTATTTGAATTTTTTACCCATCATTAAAAGTCTTTGTTTTAGACAAAATCGCCTTTTCACTATTTTTTCATAATATTTAAGAGTTGAAAATTAAATAAATATATTTATGATAAAACCTTTCCTTATTAGAAGTCATCAGAATTAATGACAACTAATACTTTTTTTATTAGTTCAAGAATTCTAAATCAACTAAATTTGATTTTAAGAAGATTTGAAAAATCTAGAAATAAATATAAAAGTGTTAGAATAAGAAAAATTTAAGAAAATTCAAATTTTAAAAAGTTTTTAAAATACGTAATAAGAATGTAATCAATGATTTTATAAAAATTTGACTTTAAAAATAAGGAAAGAGTGAAATGGTTCAACAAAGATATATATGCTTCTAGTGGTACATATATTTCGTCAAAGGTATATCTACTCTGCCATCCTTAATTTAGTGTATAATTGTTTTAGCATTATCAAACTTTAAGTTATAATTATTCATGGTGGTTATTAAATAAATCAAGATAAGTAATTCCTTTATAATTTTTTGACTTTCATATAGTATATAATGTGTAACAACGATTATTGTTCTTTCTGTGATTAGAATTGGAGATTGAGATGTTTCTACAATCATCTCATAATTATGAAACAAAAGATTGTCTTGTCAATATATATATATATATATATATATATATATATATACATACATATATATATATATATGTATATATATATATATACATATATACATACATATATATACATATATACAATTTACAATTTAAACAAAGATTTGTTATGTGAAATAGTTCTCATCACATGACTGAATGCACTAAAATGAATATTAAATTTATTAACCCCAAGGTATATATATATATATATATATATATATACCTTGGGGTTATATAACAAATCTTTGTTTAAATTGTAAATTAAAGAAGATTACGATCTATAATTATATTTCACATTAACCACGTAAAACTTCTGGTGGTAAAATATATATTGAAACACCCCAAACTTTGATCCTTGCAAATTTCTCTAAGTTTTGAGCCTTCTGATCATCATACGGCTCACACCATACTAGTCGTATGGTGTGGATACGACTCTAGGACCCTAGTCGTATGCTGGCTAGTCTGATATTAGCCAAGTTCTGTTCAAGGTACTAGAAGACTCCATACGAGTCATATGTTCATAATACGAGAGGTATAATGCTCAACCGTTTGTTGTCCAGTGTTTAGCTTTTGATGTTCTTCTTAGAGTACTACTTGAAGGGTACTAGTCTATGGTGATGGTACGATTAAGGCTAAGGAGTCGTATGTTGGATAGTATGTGATGTCCAACTTTCTGATCAAGTTACGAGTTGAGGGTACCACTTGTATGATGTGGATACGAGTTGAGGGGTCCAACCGTACCCTCCTGTGTTCTTTTTACAGCTTTTAAGCTGAGGGTATTTTGGATAATTTCCACCATAAGCCCTTAAGACCCCATGTCTTATAACACTTTTTGGCCTTTCATTCTTCACTTTAGAAGATCAAAACACTCCCAAAACTCTCTAAAAATCTCTCAAGGAGATTGGGCTAGGGTTTCATCAAGGTGGTCATCTAGAGGCTTAAGGATCGAGATCTCTCCGTGAATATTCATAACTCAGGCATGTGACTCTTCCTTCATTGTTATTTTACAAAAATCATATGTTTTAAACATTGTTCTTGAATCATAAATGGTGATTTGGAAATTCATGGTTGAGGGTTTGAGTGCATATTATTGAGAATTGTTCATCATGAATTAACTTGTGTTTATGTATGTTTTAATAATGTTTTTTCACACGTGGGTGATTGAAAATTGTGATTTAAACTAAGGGGTCATGGTTAACCCTAACTTGATAGTTTATGGCTTGAATAATAGTTTGATAAATGGTACGTGTAATACCCCATACTTTTCCTAGCTTAAATTCATCCCTAGGATGTCAAGAATTTACTTCAAAGATGAATACCATTTATTTTATATGGTATTTTTAAGATTTCAACTTCTTATTGTGTGAAAAATTGAATAAGCTTTCCATCGATATCAAATTCGCCCAATTTCGACACTCGGTGAAGAAGTTAGAGAATTTTTAGTAAAACAGTGTGCCACCTGGACTCTCAGCGTGTTGCGAAGAAGGAAAAATCTATAATTGTCAAAATCCACTGCCCCTCTGCGATAGCCCCTCATCGCAGAGAAGCCCATTTTCCCAATTATCCTATTTCAGTGAGACTCCGAGATTCTGGCGCATCACGCCAAGGGCCAAAATGGCAATCCAAGGACAAGTACCGAAAACTTGTTCTATTTCTATTCCCCTATACAGAATGGCTCCGACTGAGTTGAAAGAGATTAATGAGCAATTAGAGGACCTCTTTGACAAAGGTTTCATCCGTCCTAGTGTGTCCCCGTGGGGTGCACCGATATTATTATGCGTAAGGAAGAATAGATTCTTCATATGTGTATAAGTGGTCGATAATAGGATAAGGGATTTAGAGTGATCTCTCTATTGGGCAGACTAGTGTGTTGTGTGTGATACTTCATGGGCGATGCGTGATCATTTGAGCGTAAGGAAGAAAGAATTCTTCAAATGTGTATATGTTCATGATACGAGAGTTATAATTCCCAATCGTATGTTGTCTAGTGTCTATCCTTTGATGTTCTGTTTAGGGTACGACTTGAAGGATATTAGTCGTATGGTGATGGTACGGGTTAGGATAAAGATTCATATGTTGGAAAGAATGTGATGTCCAACTTTCTGATCAAGTTACGAGTTGAGGGTACTACTCGTATGATGTGGATACGAGTTGAGGGGTCCAACGGTACCCTCTTGCGTTCTTTTTACAGTTTTTAAGCTAAGGGTATTTTGGACAATTTTCACCCCAAGCCCTTAAGAGCCCACGTCTTATAACACGTTTTGGCCTTTCATTCTTCTCTTTAGAAGATCAAAACACTCTCAAAACTCTCTAAAAACCTCTTAAGGAAATTGGTTTAGGGTTTCATCATGGTGATTATCTAGAGGCTTAAGGATCGAAATCTCTCCGTGAATCTTCATAACTCAGACATATAATTCTTCCTTCATTGTTAGTTTACATAAATCATGGGTTTTAAATATTGTTCTTGAATCATAAATGATGGTTTTGAAATCCATGGTTGAGGGTTTGAATGCATATTGTTGAGTATTATTCACCCATGAATTAACTTATGTTTATGTATGTTTTAACAATGGTTTTTTACACGTGGGTGCTTGGAAATTATGATTTAAACTAAGGGGTCATAGTTAACCCTAACTTGATGGTTTATTATTTGAATAATAGTTTGATAAATGGTATGCCCCAACCTGTTTGTGAAAATGTCAATGAGAAGAATCTTGTCACATAATGAATTATGTTTTTAACTAATGCTTGGCATAAGAATGTTAACGAAGGATGAATGGCTTTGTAAGGGTCTTGATGACCATAAATTGAATTGAATTGTGCTTTGAACTAAGGCATTGGCCTAATAATGTAAATGGTTGGCAAATGATTTCATGAAGGTCTTGTTGGCCATAAATTGATTTGCATTGTAACCTTGATGGTTTAAGTGGCTAAATGGGTTCGAGTCCCTAAATATTGAATTGAATTGATGTCTTTATTTGCACAATGGGTTCAAGTCCCAAGTCTATTAATAATGGTTATGACATATTGTACGTTTGCAAGTGGAGTTGGTATGACGATACTGATGTTAGACGTATTTACACGCCTAAAGCACCTTAATTTACCCATATTTTAGCTAAGTTTTGAGGACAAAATATATAATTCCTGCACTTTTAGTCCTTTTTCATGTAAGTGAGCTAACCAACGTGATTAGCAAGTTTTCAGGTATAAATGATGAAGATTTCAGCATTTTATGGACTGTTTGACGCCAAAGGAAGCTTCACGTAAGAAGGAAGGCAGCTTTTGGAAGCCTATGGACTGAAAGTGATGCATGAAAAACTTGTCTCGGGCAAAAACAGTATTTCCAAAGACTTGAGGATCATCAGTAACTTAATAGGATTAGGATAAGGAAGCAGTAACCTAGTAGGATTAGGACAAGTATGCAGTATCTTAGTAGGAATAGGATATGGATGTTATAAAAACCCTATTTTGCTGAACTTTTCAGCATTCATTCTCTTTCAATTCATTCTATTTTCTGTCCGACTTTTATATTCATTCTTTTTCTATTCATTCTCTTTCAATTCATTCTTATTCTCTTCTATTCTTAAATTCGTTATTGACATTATTTTTCATCTATTTGACTTTTAATTTTCACGACAAGAGAAACGCTACTAGCAAGGAAATCACGCCACAAGTGATGCAAATACATACGTATCGTGATATTGCTATGATGATGATATCCTCGTTGTTTTTCTTCACAATTATGAGTAGCTAAACTTCTCTGTTAGGGTTATGGAAGCCTCATGAAGTACTATCTATTGCTATGAGTTTGTGAATTCTTGGTACGTATGCTGCTTACATCATTACTCTCTTCATCTTAATTGAATTCTTGTGGTTGCAAACATGTAGAATACGCCAGTATAACATTAACTTGTTCGAAAGAAAAGTTACATGTCTGGAAAAGAGAGAGTGAAAGGAAATAGGGCTACCAACCCCTGTTTAAAAGTTAGTGCCATAACTGGATTAACCTCTTGGAGAATTCGTACCATTAGTTATACGCTTTAAGCTCGAAAGAGTTAAAGTGAGATAATCCTTGATGGTCTAAAGACGCTAGGATTTACTATAGAATACGAAACTCTATAAGCGCATGCATGTCTGAATTCCGCATAACTCATAGCCAACAGATACGTAGAACTCATAAGGTGGACATAACCCTAACTTACAATTCTCATTGATTAAAATCTTACTAAATATTTCGTTTTTACTTTGCTATTTTGATAATTTTACTTCACGCATAAAATCCCCCTTTTTTCCGCAGAACTTTCACCAAAAGTCTAATAATAGTTGCAATACTTAGTGACCGAGTATTCCCTGTGGGATTCGACACCCAACCCAGTTGGGTTCTATATTTGACAGCGACCGCTTACACTCTTACGAGAGCTGTAGTTTGGGCGTTATCAGATACCAATGGGATGCCTTTGATAAGTAATTGGATAAACGTTTTTGTATGTATAATGAATGTCTTTATTGGGCTTTAAAAAGAATTTTGTATCCGAGTTGTGAAGGTGGAGGTCTCGGGGGATCAACACTTGAAACTGTATTTACCGGTGCAGGGGTCAAAATGTCCCGAGGTTCGAGTCCTCTTGCTTACTATGACCAGGAGGTTCAAATGATCAAAATGGCCTGAGGTTCGAGTCTTTTTTCTCACTATGACCGGGAGGTTCGAATCTCTGTATTATATGATGTGGGTGGTTCAAGTCCTCCATATCATACTACATGATCGGGTGCTTAAGTCACCTTAGTATATGAGTGGGAGGTTCGAGTCTTCCAAGCGTATATGTAAGATTAATCTTCGGTTCATGCGGCTACACGAACTGGGGACCAACCAGGGGGTGAGAGTTGGAGCCCATATAGCCCGTGGATGTTATTAACATGACAACTAAGCTACACACCCTAGGCTAAGATTTTAAAAGTTGATGCTAAATCCTGTTCCCTACCCCGACATATTACTTACGTGTGTATATGATGATGTGCTTAAGGCTTTGATTGATTTTGACTTGACATTATTTTATCCTCTATCTTCGAGTTACATGCTAGTGCTCCAACCGCTAGCCATCTCCGGATGCTGTATCCCCGTACGATGCAGGTCCCGAAACTTCTTCTACTTATCCTGTGTAGTGATCAGGTGCTCGAGATAGTTCGTGAGTTGACATTGAAGTGGTGAGCTGCTATTCTTCGGAAGGCTTCATTTCATAGTCTTTACTTCCTATGTCTTAGAACTTATTTAGACTATCTCTTTGGATATTGATTTTGGCTATTATAGGGGGCATGTCCCGATATTTTATTGAATTTGGATTTATAGAGGCTTTGTGGATTACTGTGGACTTGGGTGTGTTGGTTTAATGTGTTGTTTGGTGGAATGACTTAGACATTTAATGAGCTTTCAATAGTCTTATTTTATTCTATCTTGTTGTATGTTCGAAATTTATCTGACTCTTGAGGTTGTTGTGCTGATCAGGTTAGGTTAAGGGGGTGATCTCGGGTCCACGTGGAACTTGAGATACCCGTCACGGTTAGGCCCTTGTTCGGTCATGACATATATGTACTTACACTAAAATGTATGTTTATATTTACATTATTATATTAAAGTGTGAAAAATCTTTAAAAAGTGATTTGAACATTCTACACTTCATTAAAAATCTCTGCAATAGAGAAAATCATTTAATTTTAAAATAATCAAACGTTACACGTGCGAGACACGCGCGATTTATATTTATATATATGGATAACAGTGTTTTAACCAACTTGTATTGTGCGCATCCCTCTATCACCCATGCCCAACAGGTATCGAGTAACTAAAGGAATCACCTAATATTTCTTCCTCCTCTAAAATTTGAAACTAAAATCTCATGCATGGTTCTTCTCAATTCATATCATTAACAAATATGTCACACTCTTGGTTGATACATACATCAATATAAAAATCACCAATTGTTTTGTAAAAATAATAAAATATTCATATTTCATTCTGGCACTACTTGTGTAAATATGTCCAAACTTCAAAAGGTTAATAATTAAAATTAATCTTTGGAATTTCCAAACAAAGTTAGCGGTGCCAAGGCATTTTATATTGTACTTCTTCACTTGCAAAATAAAAATAAAGTAAAGATACATACGGTGTACGATAGAACAAGAATAAACAAGCAGTATTTGGGTATGCCTTATTAAGTTTTTTGAATGAACAAATGAAAAGGAGTGCTCGAACTTTAGCAAAACTTCAATTCCGGAAATTAAAGCATAAAAATTCTGTAATAGTAGAGAGGGTTTCACCTCGAATCCAAATTAAATAATCTCATATCAACCTGGTAACATTTGAAATTATGCAGAATAGTACACACAAAAAAATATTGGCTCACAAAGCGGTTGCAGATTCCTCACAATTTTCATCCCTCGATGCTTCCTTACAAATTTGACTACTCACATACACTGTATTTGCTTAATACAAAAAATAATGACACTCGACTCTTTGATGTGACTCTAAAATTTGAATAATATTCTTGCAAAGTTGTTGCCAGTAATAATCTAGTTTTTGACTCTATCCCAAAGACAACTATTGGGAAACCGTTTCTCTGACATTTTGATTCACTCCTTATTTGTCTTTTATTTATCTGCATTACCTTTTATATTTGTGTTTGCTTTGATCCTGTCAAATGACACTTCTTCTGTCTATATCTCAATACTCTATCTAATGGAATTAAAATAAAATTTGAGCCAGCTGAATGTCATTTTTCATGTCATATGCACTAATTTTATTAATTGTTGAGTAAGTCCCCTTTATAGATGAGTCCACACAAAAGTAGTAGGTGATATATCCCACAATTAGTGTTATTCACATTAAATTAATAAATAAATGACATGTATTTTTCATATATACATTATTCCTTTGATTTTAACTCCCTTGATAAATTTAATTTGATGTATATATTTGAAGCAGATAAATATATGATTGTGAGAGTCATACTATTTCCATTTGAGTTTACAAGGTATTCTCCCCTCAAGAGTAATACGTTCTTTTCTCGATTTGCTAAGTTTTTTCGATCCTTTTAAGAAAAATAAATTGATGCACTAAGCTCCCGTTATATACAGGGTTCAAGAAGGGTCCAACCACAATTTTTATGGTAAAAGCTAAGTAAAATAAAGATAAGTAATGAAATTGAATCGTGGCAAGAGAATCAACCTCTTGATTGAGAACTATGGCAAACAAAAAAAGAGCAAAGGGAAAAAAGGAGAACGAAAATGAAAAGAAAATAAAGTAGCACTGATAATAAATATTAATTCCTTTTCTCAATTTATATAGCATTGTTCGAATTATGAGACTCAAGCTTCTTAAATTGATAGTAAATTCAAACATGTAATTTTCAAGTTTCTCAACTCAAAATAACGTTTTCAAATTTTATGTTCTTAAATTAAATTAAGATATAAAATATATCAAAATATCCTTTAAATCTATAATCTTAATTATGCCATGCAAAAAGTTTTCATTAAAGAATTGTCCAAATGAAAAGAGACATATGTTTACACCAATAAAAAGTAAGTAAGAAAAAAGTTTGAAATGGTGGCTCTATATTTCAATAATTGATAGCTCAAAATATTTAAAATACCTATAAATTGATAGGGAGTGAGTAATACTCTTTCCCGCAACTTGTGTACCTTGACACATACGTTAAGAAATAATAAATAATAAAGATAATACATTAAATAATGAATATTTTTCTCTTTGGTCCAACAATACTCATTCATTATTGAATTAACACATACTGAATAGATAATAGATAGTATAATTCTGTCATATCATCTTTTGAATATACTTAGTTTATTACTTTTAAAAATGTATTGGATAATGAATAGTATTTTATGTCAAGATAAAATAAATATAATTGAATAAATTATTTACTAATTTTTTAAATTAAAAAAATATTATTATACATTTGTTTTTATTGTAGTGGATATAAATAAAGTAATATTAAGTAGCCGTTAATCATGAAAATTATTTACTTTTTTTTTAAAAAATTATTTTATTTTAGTGTAAAAAAGTAAAATAGTACTATGTGTTTGGCCATGAGAATTTCAAATACAATTTGAAAAAAGTGAAAATAAGTAAAACTTATTTTTACTCTTACTTCTCACAAAATTTCAAAAATAATTCAAATTTATATTCATAGCCAAATATAACTTCAATTTCAATTTCAACTTAAAAAAATTATGATTTTCATGACTAAATGGACCCAAAGGAATTAAACCTTCACTAATAAAATGAGAGTGAAATAACTAACCAATTACGCTACATTCACTGGTCAATAGCGTGGACGTTTTTGTAATGGGACATTTCCGAAAAAGGACCGGCAAAATTTGAAATATGGGGTGATAGCCCAAACTCCAAAACCTCCTCGGCGCAATAACATTAACATATATGGAGAGAGCATATATAGGAGCATCACCGCTATCCTCCCTCGCTTACAATCCGCCTTCTCTCTTCTTACGAGATTATTTCGCCCTCCAACCATTTCCCAATAAAAGCTTCCACGCTCCACACCCTCACGACGTCCGCAGTCCTACATTTCTTCCACGGACCGTGTGAACACCTTCACAAAGCAGGAGATCAATGATTTCCTCTCTCTTTCTCCTTCCATAAACTTTCATTTTTTATCAATACGTTTATTTTTGTTTATATATTTATAGAGAATCAATGGACGAAGAAATGGAGGATTTCATTGTTGAATGTTCGGATGTATACGAAATTGACTCTGAATATGAATTTGACGCTGCTCGCTTTTATGATTTCTGCCGTCCGGAGTCGACCTCCGACGCTGAAGAAGCCGAGCGTTGGTTTCAAACGGCTGGCAACTATCTGCCTTCTCGTAAGTCATACATAAAAAATAATTTACATGCGTGTTTAACTGCTTTTTTTTGGTTGCTTTTGTGTACGAGTTTGACGATAAAATTTCGCGTTGCAAAATTTGTCTTTCAATAGAGAATCACGAATCATTTGATTTGTATTTGAGTTAATGTCTCTTTGTTTGGCGAGTAGAAAGATTATCTGCTTAGATTAGATATGTTGTTCTGCTGGATTGGATTATTGTTGTCCTTGAAATCATCTTAACAGACTATTAGGAAGTTAATCTGAGAATGCCGGTGGAATGTACAATTGTTCCATGCATTTTTTCATTTCTTCTGATTTAGTGATTGCGAATTATAGAAATACTCTTTCTTTTACAATTTATGTGGCTTTTTTTTTTTCGAGAGTCAAACTGCTCATCTTGATCGTGTATTTGGACATGGTTAAAATTTTCTGAGGCAAAATTAACATATTTGGAAACTACATAAACAGTACTACAAATCAGAATAGCTGACAATTCAAAAATAATTAGAAGGTATACAAAAAAGTTGTGGTCAAAGAAAAACTCGTTTGAATCTCGAAATTCGAAATGTGAGGTAAATTGGGAAAGAGGAACTAGGGAGTAATATGGATAGTTTATACTAAAATGACTGTGGTGGAACCACAAATCTTTGGCTTTAAGTTCCTATAACCTCATAAGTTTTATTTTTGTGGCAGCTATTATTTTCTTGATCCTCTTAATGAGGATTTTTCTATCATGCTTGGTTGGTTTATTCACTCTTTTTCTTTTTTATTTCCTGTTTATTTGGAAACTTCTTAGCTCTCATTATTAAGTTAAACCTGGGGAAAGAGATTACAGCAGGAAACTCAAATGGTTGCTCAAGGTTACAAGAAGGGAAAATGGCAAAATCAAAATGCAACAACTCATACATACCTGTTGGTTCTGAAGTTTCGCCCTCCAAATCAAAAACTAAAGGTATATATGTAGGCACGGTCTCATTCACACCTTCATAATTCTAGGTTTCAGAACTTCGGAGTTGTTTAGTGACAGTTTAAAAGGGTCCAGTCTCATTCTCTAACTCACATCAGAACATTCATCTAATATAACTATCTGCAAGCATTAGAAGAGAAGCTCTGTTATACAAACACATCCAAATTGAATCTTGTGTTGACTTTTAACTCAAAAGTCTGCCTTTTCGTTGTCTGTGCGTAAATTATAATTTGTTCTTTTATGTAAGTGTTTGTAGCAAACTTGTGCATTATAACAACTCAAGATTTGAGATAAAACTTGACATTATGATTTCAGTTATCCTTTAAGCTCCATGGAGGTACTTAGTCAAATTAACACCGTTCCTGAATATGTTGGAGAATAAATAATCTATGTTGCTCAGATTCTTCAAAAATGTCAACGGGTGCGTGTCGGATTCACCAAAAGTAGTGTATATTTGGAGAATTCGACACGGGTGCGCCATTGAAAGTGAAGAGTCTGCGTAACTTAGTAAATAATTACGAACAAACATGCACATTCAAGATCAGTCTTTGGGTACTTCTAATGCTAGTATTTGCATGTTTAATTGAATTATTATCTTATTATAATTATGGCTTCATCATTCTTTCCTATTACTATTAGCTACCTAAGTGATTTTATTAGGCTAGTGACAGTACTCTGTTGACAGTAGATAAACACAGTAATTATATTATCTCCTATATGCACATGGTTAACTAACAAGAGTTCTGAAAAATAATTTCAACTTATATCTTGAAGAACTTCAGCGGTGTTAACTGTTTTCCATTGTAATCCCTCAGGAATGATATCTAAAGGTCGAACGACTCAGGAAATTTGCAAGATAAAGCCAGAGCCAAGATCTTCAATAGCAAGAGGCTCAACTTTAATGAAGCCCACGGCTAGTTATTTGGCTAAACAGAGGTATGTAAAAGATGTATATTCTATCTTCTTTTTTGGAAGGTTATACTTATGAATTACTAAAAGATGAAGTAAGTGAAAACTTCCGTGTCTTTTTCATTCCTTCGTGCCAGAATTTCGTAGAAACTATAACGATCAATGACAGCATTACTTAAAAAGCTGTAGTGCAGGCTTGTGTATGTTTCTGCAGTTCATTTTCACTTTGTTGGCTCTCTTGACTTCTCCAACCAGTTAAATAATTCTTGATTTTTGCTTTCATTTTCTCATTCTTCAATTGCTAGGTTTCAGAGTACATCTAACAAGTCTGACATGACAAGCTCACAGAATTCTTTGGCATCTGAAAATATTGGAACCAAAAGGCAAAAGCTAGAAATTGGTTATCTACTTAAGGTGCATGCATCTTGTTGGCTTCTATGTTTTTATTCCACATGTGTATTCCTTAAGCAGAACGGACCCTCGTTTCTCTGTTCTCTTTCAGTATAATGTTTCATCCATCTTACTCCTTCCATATCAATTTATTCTTTCATTGATGTATGTCAAGTTTAAATAAGATGACTTATTTGTACTCTCTTCCTAGATCTTGAGACAGTGTCTTCTCTATGGACTGACGCTATTTGCCAATGGACTTCTCTATTTGATCTTTTGGAAATCAGTCTATTCCGGAAAAGTGGTTAGTTAAGTAGGCTTTTGGACATGAATTGAGTGATATATAGAAAAAGGAAGTAGTAGTGAAGTAAAGTTGAAAAAAAGTTTTTGGAAGTTGAAGTTGTTCTTTGGACATGCATTCTAGTTGAAACAATATTTTGAAATTTTGCGAGGGAATCTTTTTTTACTTGAAAACTAGTTCAAACTATTTTTCAAGTTTGGAGTGAAAAATGGACACAATGTATATAACCAAACAAGCTTTTGAAGAAAAACTTGAAAAAAGCAAAAAAATCCTATGTCCAAACAGGTCCTTCAACTAGTTGTAGTTATGGCATTTGAACCAAGCTACGAGCTAGAAAGACGTGGCTGTAAAATTATGTTATTATTTTTACTTCACTGAAAAGGTGCTCAACATCAGATGTATCTCTAGATAACGACTACGGTCATTGAATTTAATTAAATAGACATAATAAAAATTTGTTTTAGGTGCAACTAGAATCCTTTTTGGCACTAGGTACTAGCTTGGTGAAATTACCTCAGTGATTGAACAAGAGCAGGTTATGCTGAGAAAACAGTGGCAATAGTTAGTAATACATTTTCTGTAGCATTTACTCTTCGAGGTTAAAGAAAAAATTGGCATGATTTTCATCTCCAAGTGTTATTGGTTTAGTTGTATAAGTTTTAATTGTGTACAGAATTAGCCTGTTCAAGTTGGTTTTCTATCTATAAGATATGTTAGGAAAGTGTTTCCCATTTCTTAAAGCCGTAAACTGATAGAAATATTTTTAATACCTCATTTTATCTTGCAAACCAGATTGCTCACATGAAGCATCAACGTCTACTATCTCACAAGATATCCAAAAAGGTACTGTCTGAAGGCTTCTTAATTGTGGTTTCATATTACAGATCATGTTTGAGAACTTCTCAAGCACCATTTTTGTAGCTTGAGATCTTTTATTATGTTCTGGCAGGATGCTTCCTGCATCTCTAATTCGACACATTCCAAATTTAAAGTTACCGTTCCAAGAGAACCTGAACTAGAAACTCTGCAGAGGGCACAAAGGCGAAGGTAGGCTTTTGCGTACGTTGTTTGCTTTTTTTAGTCTTGCATCTTAGTATAAAACTACTGTCAGTACCAGTTGGTAATCAGCTATGGGGTTTCCTGATCAAAAGTTTCAGGTGCAACGAGGACTCAAATTCAAGTGAAAGCACAAAACCCAAAACCCAAATGCTTAAAGCACAGTCCTTGAACAGAAATGTTGGTATTCCGAGTAGTGCTCTCTTGTGAAAACATTTTAATAGTATTGACTTCTTCTCCACATAATCTTTCATCTGAGCCTTGTCTATTTGTGCTTTCCGCAGATCTTCAAGGATCCTACATTGCCTCCTCTCAGAAAGACTAGAGCACCGTTGCCGGGGTTTGATGTAATTAATCTATTTTTTTCCACTGCTCTATTTCCTCATTGATATTTAATCATAGGCGTACTGCTTACCTTGGAAAAGAAAATACTTGCATTCTCCATTCGGTCTCCTTAGTGTGTTCTTGAGTTTTTTGAGTTGGATGGAGTGCTGCTCAACCTTCACCTTACATAGAATACTGTTAGTTTGGGTGTTTTATATTTTCTCCTATCATCGAAAGTACTTTAGAAAACTTACTGGTGTTCCGTACTAATGATGTTTGTGTCTAGATTTTCTAATTGTTGAGGTAGAATGAATTGATGCAGATATACATTATTTATAGGAGTTTTTGATTGTCTGTTGACCATTGTGATCTTTGGGCTTTTGGGAGTAAAGTGAGTGCTTATCTCTTTTTACTAACATTGTGTAGAATGAAGTGATGCAGATATACATTATTTATAGGAGTATTTGATTGTCTGTTGACCATTGTGATCTGTTGGCTTTGGGGAGTAAAGTGATTACTTACCTCTTTTTACTAACATTGGCGTCAGGCTAATTCACGTGCACCCCAATCATTCTACCATTTACCTGCATCCTCCCATCAATATTGATACCGGGTAACTCTATAGACCAAAGCTTAGATGGATGAGAAGTAGTCATTTAACTTTTTTGCCTATATGAGATTCGACCTAGGTCTCCCATGGTCTTACTCCCAATTTCAAATCGCTGGGACACACCACAGTAAACAACTGAGCCCTTTTGAACTCTTTGCACTAATTCTAATAAAGTGCAGTTAATCTTGACAAAGAAATATGAAATGTCATTTGATTCCACGGCCATTTAGCAATCATATCTGGGCTTGCTGCATTATCCCTATACACAGAGGCTGTAAGGAAATATTTAAGGACAAACACCTAATTCATGAAGCTATATGTTTTGTTGTATTTTCTCTTTTATGCTCTAATTTTTTTTGTACTTAACTGATGTCTGATGAACTTAAAGTTTATGACTAAATCATGATTGCAACTTTTGCATGTGTTCTGCAACTTTAGTTTCTATGCTTTCAGTTGATGGAAGCTAACTCTTTCTTCTCTTTTATGGGTTACTGCAGTTATCAAACTCTCCAAATGCCGATTCTGCCGCACAAAATGCTTTAGTGGACTTTAAAAGGTTCGATGGGCTTCTTTACTTCATCAACCGAGTAAACTATATGTGAAAGAACAAAATCAAAACTATGATGTTCTTAGTTTTGCCCTTTTTCGGAGATTTCAAAATTCATTTATTTTTCCCCGGAGAAGAAGCATGTAGAAACTTATCATGAAAAAAGTTAGCATCATTTTTTTAGTTACCATATAGAATTTAACCTAAAGCAACACAAAAGTGTCACGTCTTGTATATCAAGTCCAGCTTGTGCTTATACTGTTTTGGGTTGTTTCTCAGACCAAACACTCAAAATGCTGTGAAGCAGGGAAAATCTTTAACATCACTCAAGTCAAGATCACATAAATGTAACAAGGTAGTGGCCGCCAGACTTACGTTTGCCTATTTTGGTCTTTTTGACTTTTGACTATATGGTATATGCTTAAAGATCAGGTCTTCCTACAGATATTTCCAAGTAGGGAAGATAATGGCATAGGTGATGACACTGGACAAGAAAGTACATACTCAAAGGTAGCACATGATTTCGGTGTATGCTTTTGCTATACAACCCATTAGAAGTGTCTTATCCTCTTTGGTTAATTGGTTCTTTTCCTTGTTTCCTCTTATTAATGATCATTTATCGTATCACAGGAATCTAAATCCATATTTGATGAGAAACTTTCAGTGCATCCTCCAACTGAACTGCTTAATAAGGTACTAGATTTGAAATGATTATGGATGCCATATTTATTCCTTTGAGGGTGTATACTACCAGCTATTTGTAGCCTGAATGTATCAGACTTTCATATATGTTTTAGCAACTTACTTATGTCTCAACCAATAAAATTCTAATCTTGTTTCCTTTATAATCCTAGTTGTCCCTTAGATCCGAAAAGGAAGCACGTGAAGTGTCTCAGCCAAAAAAGAATCCCTTAGCGAAGGTGAGCCTAAAGACTCCTAGATAAGACTCTGTTCATATTATGCAGACGAATAACTTCTGATAGCCACTGCTGTTTCATAGGAGTTGAAGGAGAATGCTCCAAATTGTTTGCCAATTAAATTTTGGGTATGAAGAATAGAAAGATGCTAGATTCTTTTAACTTGTGACTGCAACTTCTTCTGATTGATATTTCAATTATACAGAAATGTGTTGGAAAACCAAATCAGTGTGCAGCAGAGAGGGGCACTCCCAGGATTGGACACTACTCCAGCATGAACAGGTATCCCACTGCATGAGTTTCATAAATAGGAAAACAGAAAGTCCACAGAAGAACTTTTCATCAAGATAACCTTTTACGCTGTACCTTCTTTTGTTTACTTCTAGAGTTTCATAAAGGGATGCTTAAACATATCGCTGGATCCTTAGTCCTTGTGCGATCATAGTTTTAACTCTTAAGGTTATGGACTTGGAAATTAAAACAATTTTTTAAGCCCATTTAATTCCCTTTTATTAATATTAGTGAAACCCTTGAAATGTTAGTCAGTAGACTCTGTACTATCATATCTCTTGTTTTATCAAATGATGTTCTACAATAATGACACCATCCTTTAAACCCATTTCAGCTTGAGCCATTTGTTTGAAACCAAGTTTGATTTTAATCTGGCATTGTGTCAACACATGCCTTATCACTTCCAATGGATGCATGCTTTGTCGTTTCGTTTTTTTGGTCTTTGTTTTGGTGAACAACAATTTGATGCCCGAACCCAAAAAAAGAAAGTCTCGTCACAAAAGGAAAAAGAAAAAAAATACAGATTATTATCGCTAGTTTAATAGCTTAATGTCTGTCTGTCTCTGTCTCTGTCTCTTTTGAATCTTTCCATCTAACTTGCACATTGATCTCTCAGGAGCTTGGGAATCCGATGAAAATTTTGTGGCTAATATATGTGGTTGTTGAATTGCTGCTAAGTTGTTGCTTGGATCTAAGATGGTTCCTGCACCTGCAAACCTCTGTTTCATGGAAGGTAGATCCTCCTAATCTAGGAGTTATCTGGAAATTTATGTCTTTAGCTATAGGAAATAAAATATTTTCCTCAAGAATTGCAGCACCCGATTTTTGCGGCTAGCACTGTACATCAAGTCCAATATATAGTATTCCTTTTGGTCTGTTATGTACATCTACAAGGTGCATGTGCTAGGATGGGGAGTATAGTCTTTCAAATACGCAATGTATAAACTTATATCAACTCAACAGTTCGCAGGAAATTATACAGAGAGAAAACTTCTACTGTCCGTTACTCAGATCCTCCTTCCTTCAACACATTCCAGTCCAAGGAACACTTTACACTATCATTCTTTCTCCATCTGTTAATAGGACGAAGTGCATCCAATTTTCATTCTACAAAGCCTTCAAGGTATGTGACATTGCAAAGTTCAATTCAAGTTGGACTTTGCTTTGTCTTTTCAGTCTAAACATCATGTAGAATAAAGGAGATTTTGCGCCTTGAGTTGGCTTCACTAGCTCATAGACTTTCTTCATGTGACGGTTCTAATCATAGGCGGATTTATAATTTGAACTTTCTGATTCGAATTCAGAGTTCTTCTACCACCTATTTGATTTAGTGAATTCGAAATTTATTATTTGTTCTTTGTAGTGAATTTTTTTAACACGCATCTAGATTAGTAGGAACCTGTACGTTATAGGTACGCTTCTTATCCAGCGTATTGAAATCTACCGCGACCCATAATTCAGACACATTCATAGTTGTACAATCCAAGACACCTATCATTCATTTTAACAAGTTTATTTCACTGCTATTTATCTCTAAGAGCAACTCCTCTTAGTTAACCAAAAAAAAAAAAAAAAACTCCTCTTTTTTAAATTTTAGAAACTACTAATCCTATCTAACTGCACTGCTCTAGGTTGACATCACTGGCCTCGTTGGTAGAAGTGCAATGGAGAAGCCATAAGGGTAAGGCAAGAAGGCCTGACATGTATCTGTCTGCGATATAGTAACAAATTGTTCCCTCACTTAAATAACTGTTTGACGTATCCCTCTTAGAGTCTGTCCCCATGTCTCAAATAAACCATTTTTATGTACTAGCACCATACCTATGTTTTTCATAAAGATGAAAATTAACTAGACACTTCAGTCCTAAAAATGAAACAAAATTCAAACAAAGTTTATTTCCTTAGCAGGAAATGAAAACAGATAATATATTGTCTTAAGTATTTCAGCAAGATTTCTTAAGTCCCTGAAGAAACAAGCAAGTTAACAAACGGCGGTGCAAAAATCAATTCTGAATTTATTCATAATATAAGCATCTTGTTATAGAAATTAAAACTATTGCTAAAGTAAATAACAAAAAGCAAAGAGATGGAGGGACAATTACTAATTATATTACTTTTCTCAACAAGTTTGTTCATCTATAATATAATAAAACAAAGGCTATTTTTTTAGTGGCGGACCCAGGATTTAGGGGTTGTGAGTACTCGAAAGATTCAAGCATACATATTGACATGCAGAACTTTAAGGTCCCGCCTGAAAATCAAAACACCACCTATCTTCTTGGTTTCATGGGTGTTTTTTTTTCATCTTACACCAATTTTTATATATCTGTTATATAATTATACCTAATTTGCGTTGAATTTCATGGGTACCGAAGCACCATAATTTTTAACCTAGATTCGCCCCTGAAGCCAAGCATACAAGAATACTTGTGTAAAAGAGAAAGCAAAAATACATTTGACTACTTGATCACCAAGTTGGAAATGTAACTTCACAAATAAGTTTGCTACACATTTGACTACTTGGTCACCAAGTTGGAAAAGTAATTTAGCAAATAAGTTTGCTAAAAGTTGGTGGTATGATGCATAAGCTACATGATCGTCCATCTATTTTTATAATACATTAAAAATACTAAAGAACAAGAAATGAAGAATACAAGATGTAAGAAGTAGAGGCGGAGCTAGGTGGTGGTGGGGTGTGTGTGTGGGGGGGGTCACTCGAACCCCTTCATCGGAAAATTAAAACGTCTATGTCGAATTAAAATTTTATTTTACATAGATATATAGTATTAATGACCCCCTTTGTCACAGTTGAAATTCGTAGCTAAGTAGTTAAGGGGGTTCAAGATGTCACGGTGGTTGTTGGTTCGATTCTCATTAGCTTACTTGTGTCCCTTTTTTTTAAAACTTCACTGTTCCCCAAACATGGCTCACGATTTCTTTCCCTCATCCATGCCCGTGATTTCTTTCTATTAGTAATAAAAGCTACCACATAAATTTCTATTTTTCAGTATTAGTAACGACTCTATAACACGTATTTAGCAACGCGTCTCCCCGCGCTTCACCTGATGGAGTTGTCGGGAGGCTGCTTCCGGCACGTAAGGAGGTAAATAATGCTCCTTAAGTTGGGAGATCCAGAATCCTATACTAATTGAAGAGAAACTCTCTTACACGAACACAATTACTGCTCCAACATCGTCCACATCTAAACCTAGTAGACAGGAAAGGAAAAAATTTCTTGCTCGACATATCACTCATAATGAAATGCCTGTCGTCATCTTTAAAGATAAGGATTACTATAGAGTAATGACAGAAGACTGTAAGTATACTCCAGTGGCTCGATTCCTCAAGTCAAGACCCCAATTGATAAAATTAGTTCGAGTTTCAAGGAATTGATCACGATTAAAGGATCAGTTAAAATAGGTGTATACGACAACTATAACATATTCATTGATCTAGTGAATGATGAATACTATCAGAATGTTTGATTTAAAAGGGTGATTGAAATTGAGGGGATACAGATGTGGTTACAAAAAAGGTCCCCCGATTTCAAACCCAAGGAGGATCTCCCGGTTACTCCAGCTTGGGCTCTGTTCCCAGGTTTGCCATTTCACATTAATAACTGTCATTATATTAAGCAAATTTCGATCTCAGTTGGTACATCCTTAGCACTAGATGCAACCACTATTGGTGGAACATGACCAAGTATAGAGAAAATTAGAGTCGAGGTCGACTTACTTAAAAACACATCTGGATAGTGTATGGGTTGGTATCGATTATGAAGATTTCACTTTAGGAGTTTATACCCAAAAAATTAAGTATGAGGGTATTCCAAAATATTGTAGAGAATGTAAGAAATTGGGACACAATACTCAAAATTGTAGAGTTCTTTAAAAAAAGAAAGCTTTGGCCGAAGAAGAAGATAATACCAAGAACAATGAAGCCAAAAGCTCAAGTTTTGGTTCTAAAAAGGAAAAATATGAAACTACTTTTGGACAGGAAAATGATAGCAGTAATGACACTAAGCCAAAGCAAGCTAATGGAAATAGTGACCTAGAAAGACCAAATAATAGCAATGGTAACTACAACATGAGATTCGAGGCTGAGAACCTGAAGGGAAGTGGAGATGATATGGAAAAGAAAAGAAAAAATAAGAAGAACGAGAAAAAGATAATGCAAAAATAGAACATTGTGTGATCCAAGCCGCTCTACCTAAGATCATTGACGAGTGACAATTTCGCCACTCATTTATATCCCATTTCTTACACATTATCGTGGTTAAATTGATGATATGAGGATAATTTCCTTATGAAATGCACTAATTTAGGGTATTTATCGCTTTTCAGGAAAGTCTAGTGAAAAAGGAGTTAAGTCAAAGCTATAAAGGAGAAAAAGAGCTGAACAAGACGAAGCCTGAAGAGGTGTCTTAGAAAAAACCCTCAGATATCCCTTTCGCGATTTTAGAAGTCGCAATCGCGATTGGTCAAAATAGACAAAGAAGTCGCATACATGACTTGCTGAGTTGCGTCTATGATAGGTCAGGTAGTGTACGCGACTGGCACGACAGAAGCAGCAGTAACGATCACGACAAAAAAAATTATGAACGCGATCATCAGGCAGATTCTCAGGGATAATGATAGAATTTCATGTGGCTCGATCCCAATACATAAAAGGAACAAGACCTAACATTTCTGACAACTAGTTTTCATCTTAACTGCTTTAGAATACACTTTGGCACTACTTTTGAGAAAAAAATATTCTTAGAGTGACACTAAAGTAAGGAATTAGTAATTTCCATTTAATATTTGTTGAAACTCAAATCATGAAAGTACATTTCCCTTAATTTTCATGGAGTAATTTAATGAAAATTTTGGTATATTTCTACTTCTCTTCTTTATGAGTATCTAATTCTAAATCTTGGGGTTATGCTTGAATAGGTTGTGACTAGTATGCGGGTGTTACTTATTTATTCCACTAATTAGCTAGTTGTGATGGGTGTTGCATTTATTTCACGAGTTGATTAAAAATTCGGAGTTGCAAACCCTAATTACCCTTGAACCCATATCATCTTTAAAAGAGAGGATATGAGTGAGGAGTAAATGCAACCAATAACTTAAAGTGTTTCATTTAATGACAACTCTTAGACATAACGATGTTAATTGAGGCAATAAATTGTTAAAATTGTTACACTTATGAGGTGTTCGAAAGAACCCATTTGTGAAATTTGGTGTTTTATTAAAAGATTAACATCAAGACCTCTAAATCTAGCCTACCCATGATTCCTAACTAAATTAGAATAGATTTTCAACTACTCATACATTAACTCACACCTAGATTTGCAAAACCCCAAGGTCTATTTCCCATTGATTACACTCTTAGCATTTTCAATCTCAAGATAGTATCCTAAAAGCAAGAAATTGATACTTTAAACACATTCAAATCAAATCCCCCATTTTACATTTATGTTGTTTAATGCACATTACGGGTCAACCCCTAGTTGACTCTCAATACTCTTGAGCTTTGAATTCTTTGTGATCACTCCTTGTGGATTCGACCCCAACCTATGTTGGGTTATTATATTGACAACGATTGCTTACACCCACTTAAGAGTGTAATTTGAGTGTTATAAAAAATGAAGTCATTGTTGGAGAGTGAAACATAGTTTTCACTCTTGTAGTATTTTAGTCACTTTGGGTTATCCGTAGTGTTTTAGTTTACATTGTTTGTTGTTTTTGTTCTTTATCAAGTGGGCATAATAGTGCACATGATACTATTAGCCAACAGAATAGTAATGCCGACTCTATTAATAGGTTTCTTTAGGGCCAAGATCACCTCATAGATATAGACTAAGCTAGTGCTATTCTATTCCACCAGCGGAAGAAAATAAAGCATTTCACGTTACTAGCCTGATGCTTTATTTATTTAAAATGAAAAGATTATTTGGAGATCAATCATACGAGGATGCTAATTTACACTTGAAGAATTTTATTGATGTGTGTTCTCCATTTGACATAGCCCACATATATCAAGAATCAATTAAGTTGCATTTTTTCCATTCTCTTTGATGAGGGAAGCGGTCTTATGGTTGTGGTTTTTGCCCATGGGATCTATCACCTCATGGGTTGAGCTTAGAGAAGCATTCTTAGAGATGTACTTTCCTCATTCTTGGATGTTGCAACTAAGGGATGAAATCACCAACTTTTGCCAACTTAATGGTGAACCATTATATGAGGCGTGGCAACGATTTAATAAAAAATTAATGCAATGCCCAAATCATGAGGTTTCGGATAAAATGCTTTTTTAATTTTTTTATAGGGCATTAGATCAATTGAACCAGACGGTAGCTGATAATGCGGTCGGTAGTTCTATTGTCAAATTATCCTATGGTGTTTCCTCAGCTTTGCTAGATCAAGTGACCAAGAAAAGTAAGGGTTGGCATATAAGTATAACGAGGTGGTTGCAGGGACTCCCTCTACATCTTTTGTGAGCCGAGATCAAAGGAAAAATGATAAGGAAAGAGATGCAAACATGGCTAAAGTGATGACTCAACTTGATCTTCTTACCAAGCATATAATGAGAGCTCCTCTTAAGGCGATCAATGTCGTTGCTTCTAAGAGTGTTAAAGCATATGATGATGAGGAAGTAGAGTCCCTTGATAAAGAAATTCAGTTCTTGGCAAACCAATCGGAGGGTTTTCGGCCTACCTATCAAAGAAAAGGTGAGAGTCAAGGTTGAAGAAAAGGGATCATGATAGAGATTGGCGTGATAGAGATCATGATAGAGATTGAGATTAGAGAGATAAGGACAAAGACTATGATCTATACGTACCTCCACATGATAGGTCCAAGGGTAAAGAATTAAGCTCCGTTGACCCAAAAAAGTTCAAAAATAAAGATGTTATTGCTTGAATCTTAATGGGTGTTGGGAGGATTGATAAGATGGTAAGAGAGATGGAAGGTGAATTATCACAACTCAATCAAATGGTTACATCTCATATTCTGCCTCTATCAAGCAACCTGAAACTCAATTGGGCCAAATTTTGGCACAACTTAATACAATACAAAAGGTGAATTGCTTAGTGACACGATTGTCAATCCTAAAAATGATGATCACATCATGGCTATTGTCACTAAGATTGGTTGAACTCTTGGTAAGAATGTTTTTGAACTTGATAAAGGCCCCAATAAAAAGTCAAGTATTGAACATGCAAAGGCAAAGAGCAAGCGGCTAGAGGATTCAATTGATAATGTTTCAAATCCTAATAAACCAATTGGTGAAAAGTCGAAGGTAGTTGAAGAAGAGGTTGAAAGTGAGGAGGCTCCTAAAATGGTTGATGGTGATGCTCTAAAATTAGATGAAGCTCCAATTATTCCATTGTCACAAATCGAAATTCCTTTCCTATTTCCATGAAATTTCAAGAAAAAAGAAGATGATACCATGTTTAAGAAGTTTCTTACAAAATTTAGCAACCTATCGATGAATATTCTGTTGTTAGAAGCTTTACAAGAGATGCCAGGTATGCTAAATTCATGAAGGACTTGATAACAAAGAAACGAGTCATGGATTTTAAAACTGTTGAGGTAGGTCATAATTATAGTGCCATAATGTCTGTCACAATAGTGTCAAAGAAAGAAGACCCGAGTGCGTTCACTATTCTTTGCACTATCGGTTTGTATAAATTCAAAAAAGTATTGTGTGATCTTGGGGCAAGTATTAATTTGATGCCATTTTGCGTGTTTCGGAAGTTAGGCTTGGGTGCTCCTATGTCTACCACTATGAGGCTTTTAATGACTGATCGTTCGATCAAAAAGCCCATGGGTGTGTTGTATGATGTTTTGGTGAGAGTTGACCAGTTTATCTTTCCAGCCATTTTTTTGTTATCTTGATTGTAAGATCGATCATGAGGTCTCAATAATTCTTGTAGGCCATTCTTGGGTACCAAAAGGGCCTTAGTTGATGTTGAATATGGTGAAATAAAATTTTGGGTGAACAATGAAGAGGTCTCCTTCAATGTGTGTAAGTTTATGAAGCAACCTATGGACTTACAAGTTGTTTCAGTGATTGATGTGATAGATGATGAGGTAACTAACACCATAGAAGTGGATCTTGTAGATGACCCCTTGGTGGGTGTGTTGTGGAACTTGGTGAGTTAGGAGATTGAAGAATATGGTGAGGTGGTTGCTTCGTTAACAGGTCTTGGCTCATATACCAAGAACCCGACTGAATTGGATCTTGATTTGAAAAATCGTGAGAGTCCGCCAACCAAATCGGCTATTATTGAATTGCCACAACTCGAACTTAAGCCATTGCCTTTCATCTCCAGTATGTTTTTTGGGTGAGAACAATATGTTGCCAATCATTGTTGTAGGTGATCTTGAGCCTTGTTAAGTGGATGCCTTGAAATCTATTATGAAAAAGTTTATCCGTGCTTTTGGGTGGACCATAGCAGACATCATAGGCATTGCTCTCGGAATATACTCTCATAAAATTAAATAAGAGGTTTATCATGTCCTAGTATGGATCATAAAATAAGACTCAATCCATCAATGCAAGAGGCAGTAAAGAAAGAAATTATCAAATGGCTTGATGTAGGTGTTATCCACCCAATTTCTAATAGTACATTGGTGAGTCCGGTGTAATGCATTCCTAATAAGGGTGGCATGATGGTTGTCTCGAATGAGAATAATGATCTTTTTCCCATCCGCTCAGTCACGGGTTGGAGGGTATACATGGATTATTGTAAAATGAATTCATAGAACGAAAAAGATCATTTTCCCATGCCTTTTATGGATCAAATATTGGATCGACTAGCCAGTCGTGGGTATTTCTTCCTTGATGTATACTTGGGTACAATCAAATTTACATCGCACCAAAAGATTAAGAAAAGACCACATTTACTTGTCCTATGAAACCTTTGCTTTCAATGTATGCCTTTCGGCCTATGCAATGCACTAGCTACATTCCAACAATGTATGTTGTCCATATTTTTGGACATGGTAGAGGATACCATGGAGGTTTTCATAGATGACTTCTCCATAGTTGGGGATTCTTTTGATTCTTGCATTAATCATCTAGGTAAAGTCCTCAAACGGTGTGTGGAGACTAATCTCATTTTGAATTGGAAAAATGCCGTTTTATGGTTAAGAAAGGCATTGTACTAGCACACAAAATTTTGGTAAAAGACATCCAAGTCGATCAAGCAAAAGTTGAAGTAATTGCTAAGTTGCCTCCACCTATCTCCATGAAGGGTGTTAGAAGTTTCCTTGGTCACGCTAGATTTTATATGCATTTCATTAAGGATTTCTTGAATATTGCTCATCCTTTGTGCAAAATCCTTGAAAAGGAGGTGAAGTTTAAATTTGATGGTGATTGTCTAAAGGCTTTAATAATCAAGGAACTCCTTGTGTCGGCTCCTATCATAGTATCTCTGGATTGGTCATTGCCCTTTGAACTAATGTGTGATATGAGTGGTGTTGCTCTAGGTGCGGTATTGAGCCTGCTCAAGTCATTGAATGATGCCTAACGTAACTATACTTTTATGGAGCAAGAGTTTCTAGTGGTGGTGTATGCTTTTGAAAAATTTTGGACCAATTTGTTGGGCACGAAAGTTGCTGTACACACATACCATGCCACTCTTAGATATCTCATGGCAAAGAAAGAGGCAAAACCTCAGTTGATTAGGTGGATATTGCTTTTACAAGAATTTGATTTTGAGGTAAAAAAAATCAAAAGGGGTGTGAAAATTAAGTAGCCAACCATCTTTTCTTCCTTAAATCCAATCATGAGAAGTTTGTTGAGATTGAGATTGATGAAACTTTTCTCGATGAATTAGTCATGTCACTCTTGGGAAGTATTGTGCCTTGGTATGTAGACTATGCTAACTATATTGTGAGTGGTATGCTTCCCGATGGTCTTAGTCATTATCAAAAGAAGAGGTTTCTATTTGATGTGAAGAAGTACTTTTGGGATGAATCGTACTTAATTAGGGAGTGTGCGGATGGTATGATTCCTCGGTGTTCCATAGAGTTGAAAATAAGGGTTATTCTTGAGGCTTACCACTCTTCTCCATTTGGTGGTCATCGTGGTGGGATCCGAATAGCCGTAAAGGTTCTTCAAAGTGGATACTATTGGCCTACCCTTCATAGAGATGCTCATGAGTTGGTCAAAATGTGTCCCCAATGCCAAATACGAGGTGGTGTTTCAAGGAGGCATGAGATGCCTCCTAAGCCTAATCTCGAGTTTGAATTATTTGACGTGTAGATGATCAATTTTATGGGTCCCTTTATGAGCTCATATGGTAATAAATATATCTTGATAGCTATTGATTATGCCTTAAAGCGGGTGGAGGCCAATTCTCTACCAAAAAACAAAATCAAGAGTATCACTTTCTAAATAAGTACATCTTTATGAAGTTCAAGACTCTACCGATAATTATGGTGGCTCTAATTTTTGTAATTGTGTTTTCGGTTCCTTTCTTGACAAGTATGGGGTGAAGCATAAGGTTGCTACTCCATATATCATCCCCACGCTAGTGGCCAAGTTGAGGTTTTGAACCGTGAAATCAAGTCCATCCTTGAAACAACCCTGAATGTTGGCCGTACGAATTGGGCAAGATAACTCGATGATGCTCTTTGGGAATATAGGATGACTTACAAAACTCCTAATTGTATGCCCCTTACCAATTGGTGTTTGATAAGGCTTGTCACTTACCCATTGAGTTGTAGCATAAAGATTTATGGGCTTTGAGGAAGTTGAATATGGATTGGGAGGACACATCCAAATCAAGACTGAATCAGCTTCATGAGTTGGAAGACTTCCAACTCAACGCATATGGAAGCTTCGTGTTGTATAAAAATAAAGTGAAGAGGTGGAATAATGCTTAAATCTTAAAACGAGAGTTTTGTGTGGGTGATGATGTGCTTCTTTTCAATTCTAGATTAAACTCTTTATGGGTAAACTTAGATCGAAGTTGTTGGGTCTATTCATGGTTTCAAATGTTTATCTAGTGAAGCTATTGATTTGGAGGACCCTAAGAAGAAATGATTTATGGTCAATGGACAAAGGTTGATGCACTACTATGTTGGTGGACTCGGAGCAATGAAGATTGAGTCATGTCGCTTCAAGGACTTAAAATAATGATCAATAGGCATCGTGCCGCGACGTTAAATCAAGCGCTAGATGGGAGGAAACCCATAATTTTCAAAAAAATTTCATTTATCCCTTAAATTTTAGTTATTAGAATACTTTAGGATTTTGTTTTTGACTAATCCATGAAGTTTGAAATTTTTAAGTAGTTTGAGCAGGTTAGGATACACGGAGTTGATTGGTATTGAGTTCGGGGTGCAATACCTTGGAAAAAAGGGAATTGACCAACTTCATGACGACACCTGAAGGTCTCAGGTGCTACAATCGCGAGGGACAGATCACGAAAGCAAAAATTCAGCACATAAGATCCTCAGGTATTATAATTGCGATAGACAAATCGCATTCGCGATTCGTCAAATATAGTCAAATATTGCAAAAGTGATATGCTTGTCGCAATCGTGATAATTGATGATTTAAATATCGCACATTAGGTGAACGGTTTCAAAATGGTTCCTTTCCTATTCATCTCTTAAATGCCCAAATTCCACCAGTGCTAATTACTCTAAAATGACTTTCAAGAGTTCTACATCTGCATTTGCACACAAACTTCAGGTTTCCAAACCAAAGTCGAAGAATGGAACAACGACTCATTGATGAAATTGAGGCTGAAAGAGACTTTGTTCAGAACTGATTCCTCTCTCTCGACTGCCAAGAAACCTACTATAAAGACTTGGCCAGGAAGAAATTGTTCCTTGAAAGAGGCATCTCCTTAGACCGCATTCCCGAGACCCTTTCAGCTTTCTATGAAAGGTTGGAGACAACGAGGTGGCTGTGCTTTGCACCAAAACCTTGCTATTCCAATGAACAATGGGTGAGAGAGTTTTATGCCAACCTCAAGGCAGTAATACTATCCACCCCGATGATGAAAAAAAGAGATAAGGTGGTCCATTTTGAAGTTGAGAAGATCAACAGGGTGTATGGTTTGTTGGATGCCGATTAGTCACTGTTTACCATAAAGGATTGTTCTCCGGGTAGTTGGTTGGTTTCGCAGCTACCATGGGTGACCATAAAAGCATGGATCACTTCGAATGAGTTCATAGTGGAGGTAAGGATTTGATGATTATCATTTGCAGTCGTGTCTCTCCATGCAGGAATATAACTAATATCCCGATGATGTGAGCCTAGATGGTTGCTTGTATTTTATACAACACTTCATTGAATGTTGGTCTTTTTATTATCCCAGAGCTCAAGGCATACAAGTTTCGAGATGGTCCCAAGTTGATATTTCTTTTCCTGATCATCGAGCTGTGCAAATAGGTGGGAGTCGATGAGTATGAGGAGGATAACTTGGTAGCATCAAATACACTGATTTACCCACTAAAGATGCACAGTGAAGGCGTGGATTCTAAAAACAAAAAGAGAAATATTGATATGGGTAAGTCAGTACAGGATGAGTTTGACTCATGTAGACCATCATCCATGGGACCATTCGAGGTGTTGATTAATGGGATACAGATGGTTTGAGAGCTGGTTTCTTGATTGCCCACAGGACCTGGTGAGACTTCTGAGGGTCCGACTTTCTATGTCCCATAGAGGGATTATGATAAGCTCTTGGTTGATCAGAAGAAGCAAGGTGCTCACATTTTGAAGTTAGAGCAGACATATACTTCCTTGGAAAAGTCGCATCGGGAGTTGAGTGAGTCACATGCAAAGATGAAAAAGAGAGAAGAAGAGGGACTAATTCTTTACCAGGATGTGAAAGGGGGTGAAGAGTTTGCGGAAGGTGCTGAAGCCTAGAGACCCAGTCCCCTCTGTGAGGCAAGAGGATGATGATGATATTTTAACACATTGATTCGAGGATGATGAGTTTGATGCTGAGGGTGCCGAGTATACAAATACTGGTAGTGATAGATGCCAGTGATATAGATTTCGGGAGCCCTTTTACTCTCTTATGTTTTGATGTTATACAGTGAGGATATTGCGATCTTTTAGTTGGGGTGCCTTGTGTTCGTACTTCGTATTTGTTGTGGATGTTTTTATTTAGATATTTTTGATGTTATGGATATTGTGTGCCCTTTTCGGGCTTATGCTTTATGTGGATTTTGTGGATTAGACCCTTTTTTGGTTTTCATTTCTAGATTAATTTTTCTTTTTTTGTAGTTAGTTTGGACAATTCTTTCCCTATTATGGATTGTGTGACAATATTATTTCGGGAAAATCATCATTTTTAGGTGTTGGAGTTGTTTATGCATGGGAAGTCTTAGTATCCGTAGCATTATGAATTGGAATTGACATTGTGATTGTGGTGAAGTTTGAGTAGCTAATTTCTATGATGAAGTCTGAGTAGTCATAACATTATTGCCCTTATTAGAGTTAGAATGAAATATTGTGGCTTGCTTGGTACTAACAATAGTTAGTCTTGCATGGTGAAATGTGAAATAAGCATCGCCCTCTGTCTAAAAGTTTTTTGTGAAAATAAAGGGAATGGAAGTGAATGATGTTGTGACAACGCTTTGCCTCTTTTCGTGACTCCTAATTCTTTAATTGGTGGTAATGTAGAAAATGACTCCTTTTTATCTTAAGTAGGAAGTGAAATTTATCCTTCTAAAATAGTTTGCATGCCATGTGTGGTGAGTATTTGTTGAATGATTCTTGTGCTTACTTGTATCATCTAGAACTTGCCCCGTTGGTTTTCAAAGTTAGTCTTGATTATACACGGTTTGTGAAATGATCTTAGGCCTTCTTTGTGATGGTTGAAAACTACTTTAACCTAAAAATCCTATCGGTGCATGAATGGTATCACTAGTCACCCTATTTGAGTCTATTAACCTTTCCTTGACAACCACATTACAAGCCTTAAACCTTTTGAAAATTTTTCCTCTCTTGAACCCTACTCTCCTTGAACTTGAAATTGTCAACTTCAGGCTAAAAGCCTAAGTTGGGGGTGTGGTGGAACTTGGAAGAGGCAATCATGTATCGTGGTCTTGTAAATGGGTGTCTTAAAGTGAATCAATGATTGAAAATGAAGGAGAAAAGAAAGGAAAAAATAGAAAAAGTGAGAAATTGCAAAAAATAAAAATAAATAAAAAGAGAAAAAGTGAGTAATTTCAAAGAGGAAAAGAAAAGAGATTGCTTTCAATAGGCAGGTGAGCTAAAATAAAGGAAAGGGTAGGCACACGTGTGGTATAAAAATGAAGTTGTCAATGATCCAAGTTTTATTTATTTAGGATTTTGTGGAGTTCAAGGAAGATGTAGTCACTTTTTATCCTAAATGCTTCTTCTACCCTTCACCGAGCCTTCATTACAACCTAGAAAAAGTCATTCGAGATCGTCAACCAAGTATTTTTAAGTTAGTAGCGATCCAAAATAAGGGGAAGCATATGGGATAATATTTGTTTGCATTAGAAATTTCTTGTAAGTTTGAGTGCTTGAGCATTTGTCCCTTGTATAATGTTGTAAATATGGTGTGTTTGGGACTTTCTTTCATGAAAAGGCATGTAAACTAAGATAGCATGGTGAAGTTGATATATTTTGAAAATAAGGCGAAGGAGCATGTTGGATTTACTACTGATTGAGAGTCAGTTCTTGAGAATTAGTTGTTGTTACTTGATTATTCTTGAAATTTCATTATGTTCTTGAAAATGTGATTGAATTCGAGGGAGTTGTTTGGTTAGCACTTCACATGCTTGTTGACTAATTGCTAGTACCAACTAAAGTCTGAATTGTGTGTCCGTGTGATGTGAAACTGTTGGCTTTAATGTTGAGTTTTATTTGATAGTCTCATTGAGTTGTGAAGTTGTGTTGCTTGAGGACAAGTAAAGTCTTTAAGTTAGGGGTGTTGATGAGTGGCAATTTCGTCACTCATTTATATCCCATTTCATACAATTATTGTGGTTAAATTGATGATATGAGGCTAATTTCCTTAGGAAATGCACTAATTTTGGGTATTTGTCACTTTTCAGGAAAGTCTAGTGAAATGGAGTTGAGTCAAAACTAGAAAGAAGAAAAAAGAGTTGAACAAGAAGAAACCTGAAGAGATGTCTTAGACACAACCCTCAGATATCACTTTCGTGATCGCGACTGGTAAAAATAGATAGATAAGTTGAGTACACGACCTGCTGAGTCACGTCTGCGATAGGTCAGGAAATTCAGAGATATCGTGATTGCGAGAGGATGAGTTGCATACACGACTGGAATGACAGATGCAGAAGTAGCGATCATAAACAAAAAGAATATGCGATCGACAAGCAGATTCTTAGAGGCAATGATGGAATTTCATGTGGCTCGATCTCAATACATAAAAGGCACAAGCCCTAATATTTCTAGCAGCTAGTTTTCATCTTAAATGCTTTAGAATACACTTCGGCACTACTTTTGAGAAAAGAATATTCTTAGAGTGAGATCAAAGTGAGGAATTAGTGATTTCCATTTAATATTTGTTGAAACTCAAAGTTTGAAAGTACACTTCCCTTAGTTTTCATGGAGCAATTTAATGAAAGTTTTGGTATATTTCTACTTCCCTTCTTTATGAATAGCTATTTCTAAATCTTGGGGTTATGCTTGAATAGGTTGTGACTAGTGAGTGGGTGTTACTTATTTATTCCACTAATTAGCTAGTTATGATGGATGTTGCATTCATTTCATGGTTTAATTAAAAATTAAGGGTTGCAAACCCTAATTACCTTTGAGCCCATATCATCCTTGAAAGAGGGGATATGGGTGAGGAGTAAATGTAACCAATAACTTGAAGTGTTTTATTTATTTACATATCTTAGAGATAAGGATGTTAATTGAGGCAATAGACTGTTAAAATTGTTACACTTATGAGGTGTTTGAAAGAACCCATTTGTGAAATTTGGTGTTTTATTGAAAGATTAACATCAAAACCTCTAAATCTAGCCTACCCATTAATTCCTAACTAAATTGGAATATATTTTCAACTACCCATGCATGAACTCAGACCTAGAATTGCATAACCCCAAGGTTTATTTCCCATTGATTATACTATTAGCATTTTCAATCTCAAGATAGTATCCTAAAAGCAAGAAATTGATACTTTAAACACATTCAAACTAAATCCCCCATTTTACATGTATGTTGTTTTATGCACATTACGAATTAACCCCTAGTTGATTCTCCACACTCTTGAGCTTTGAATTCTTTGTATTCACTCCTTTTGGGTTCAACCCCAACCTATGTTGGGTTATTGTATTGACAACGATCGCTTACACCTATTTAAGAGTGTAATTTGAATGTTATCAATCATGTCGAACAAAAAAAAGAAAGATTATTGAGGAACACGAAACTGATGAAAATATGGGAAAAAGAGTTGATTTAGTAAAACTAAGCGTGTTACTAGGGAATTTGTTGATAGTCCAATGCAAAGAAGATTGAAAATGAGCATCATCAAGACATTTTGAAAGAAATCGCCAAAGATGTTGATTCTAGAAGTGAGCAAAGGAAAAATGTCATTGACACTGCGGAAGGTAACACTCAATAAGAATAAATCAAAGCCAAGGTCATACAAGAGAATATTTGTCACGACCTAAACTACCGGACCATGCGGGCAGCTACGCTATTCTAAGTAGCTAGGAGAACCCTTATACCCAACTAAAAATATGCGAAAGACTTCTGTTTTTAAGAAAATACTGGATTAAATATAATAACGTAAATTAAATTTTAATAAGTAAACTTTTTCAAAAACTTCTTACAATTGTCCTTCACTATCCCAAAACTTGGCCAGACATGAACAAAAGCTATCTACTACAACATAAACTGACAATAAAATAATAATACAAAGACTTTAACATCTGCCAGGATGAAAGTGCAGAAGTTAGTGCTGAATATCGTCATCCATCTAGTAACTGCAACTAACCTGCATTCAGTCAACACTCTAAGAAGGAATGTAAAAGAGTAAGGTCAGTACAACCACACGTACTGGTAGGCATCATCGGCCGACCGTGTTAGTCCATATAATCATAAAATAAAATTAAGAAAAATAAATCCTGACATCCCAAATGGAATATAATTCAACTAAGGTTGTAATAATATTATTAATTTACCTACATAAGTTACAACATCACACTACTTTTCTAACTCTATCAATATTATATTCGCTACTAACATACTCTAGCCTCATTAATTCACACCATCAACCACAATCCAATGCTAAAACAACACTATTCCTTTTTATTCATCTTATCTTTTTCATTACTCATATTCACAGGAACAAATTCGTAACCATAGAAAACCCACACAAAATTCTCGGGCTAACAACCAAATGCTCTAGTATAATATTAAAGAATGATAACTAGCCATTCTGGTAAGCTACCATTAAAACATGTATAAATGAAGCAAGTCAACCAACATATAAGTAAGTACAAGTTTCACTTTCAAATACATATCACACAATCAAATACCCAATGAATTAATAATACAACAATAACAGATCAAATAGTGCCCAGAAATAAGCCACATAATCATCAAGAGTAACAACCATACTGTAAACATCCACAGACTCAACACAAATATGTACACACATGCTATGAGACTTGTTTTTGTCTAAATAGTCATGACTTGCAGGGAAAAATCTATGTTCATGTACCGTACCAGCGTGGTATCCGATCAAACATATACATATCCGTACTAGCGTGGTACCCAATCCAATATATACATATTTGTACCGGCATGGTACCCAATCTAACATATACATATTCATATCGGCGTGGTACCCGATCCAACAAATATATATTCGTACCATCATTGTACCCAATCCAACATATACATATCCATACCGGCATAGTACCCGATCTAACATATACATATTCGTACCGGTGTGGTACCCGATCGACTTATACATATCCGTATCGGCATGGTAACCGATCCAATATATACATATACATACCGGCATGGTACACGATCTAACATATACATATCTGTACCGGCGCGGTACCCGATCCACCATAAACAAGTATCATCAATATAAAATTTACACAAACTCATAGCATACAATAATATACCAAGTTTACAAGTGCACTTAAAGTCATAAGACAATTCTATCAAGTAAATTTTCAACAATCATTTATACACGCATCAACAATTTAAGCATCAACAATTTCAAGCATGTCGGAATACCAATCAACAAGTATTCATTGCATTACTTTAAGGTGTTATCATTATCAAACAAGCCACTCATAGGCACAATTCAATAAACCATCATTATCACCAATTTAGCCCCTCATGGGCATCTAATAGATATAGTATTTTTATCAATATCAAAATAAGAATATCATAAAATAAATCACAATTTAATTCTTACGCATACAAATTACTATTAGAGCCTTAATTATTCATTAATTATTAAAAATATCATTATCTTCTTAAATACCGCAACTTGGATGATAACATCACCATCTATAAGTAGAACATTCATGCGTATCATTATTCTCTACCTCTTTCCACATAATACAATCATCACACTAATTCAAGTTATTTATCCCTTAGATATTACTATGCTCATCAATATTCGATCTTAGCATAATTCTCCTCAACATATTATTGCACAATACGTACAACCTAATACCATTACAACCCAACTAGGTTCATCACCAGAACAACTAAAGAAATCATGTTCATATACTACATCTACAACAATCTCCTTTTGGGCACATAACACATAATATCATAAATATCACATAATCAATCAATAATATAGTTTTTGGGATTAAAGTTAAGTACTCATGTCTTTATCCAACTCAACTCCATGCCCACATGCCTAGACATGCTTTCTCCCATCAATTCTAAATTATGAAAATATATCTTTCGCTCATTAAACATAGCATACTTGGACGCCAAGCTTTTGGAAGAAGAAAGTTGCAAAAAGGATGCTCTTTCCTTTATTTCATGCCTTGGAACAGTCAATCATCTAAAAATCAAGCAATTATAAGAGTAATTAAATATTTAATTATAATGCCCCGCACTTTCCTAAGCTAGAAAATGAACCGTTGTTCGTATATGTGAAAACCCCAATTTCGTAAGCCATATTTGGGCACCTAAATTACCAAGAGTACCCTAGTTATAAGAGAGCTTATGATGTGTTAAGTGTGGTTATATGAGTCACTTAAGGTAGTATAAGCTAAGAGTTTTGAAATCCATCAAGTTTTAGTGTTTGAATTTACAAAGGTCATCTTTGAATGAGCATAACTTGATAAATATGTGGTATTTCTGCATATTTATACCCACAAAATTATAGAGAATTGAATTAGCTTTCCAACGATACCAATTTCACCAAAATCTGACACCCGATCTAGGAGTTATGGCTTTGCGAAGTAGAGTGCATCGCCTAACCAATCGCACATGGCCACTAGAAAGCATATGCGTCGCCTATGTAAATATAGGTGATATCATATGCGATGACTATGTAAATATAGGCGATATCATATGTGGCGCCTATATAAATATAGGCGATATCATATGCGGCGCCTATGTAAATATATGCGATATCATATGCGACGCATATCTTATGGTTTCAAGTGACTTAAACACTCCGTTTTTGGGTTATTTTTAGGGCAATTAAGTCTTTTGGCACTCCTTACACACCCCTAAACTTAACCTTACGAATTTAATAGATTCTAAACAAATCATAACCCTTTTATCAGTATAAGTTCATCATCCAAGAGCACTAAAGGAGAAAAATACCTAGGGTTACACAGTGAACATTGAGGGTCCAATCTTTCAGTGAGTCCGTTACCATAAAGGTATGTGGGGTTATGAACAAGAACACCCTTTCGTTCTTGTGTCCAAAGTTTGCATTATTTTACAAAAATATATGATTTTTACATGTTTTATCATGAATTTGAAGTGATAAATCTTATCCTATGTTGTTGTTCAAGATACTATGATTATTTTGAATGTTTAGAAAATAAACTCCTTGAGTTTGAGATTATTGTTATGATTAAAGGCTGAAAATTTTCAGATTTCCGTATAAATTATGTATGCTTGTGATATAAAGCATAAATGTTGAAATGTTTTGATTAAGTATCGCTATAAGGGTCATTAACCCATATTGAGATTGTTGTTTTGAGAATTTATGTGCTAACTGCACCCATGTTTAGACTATTTTTGATGAAGTATAGAAAGATTTGACCTTTTGGTCACAACAAAGTTAAAATCCACTTTATGAAATGAGTTACGGATTTTATCATTTATTTAACTTAAGAAATATGAGATTACCCTTAAAGTGGATTTTTTAAAGATTTTTGAGCATAGTATTGGGAGTAGTATTTAGCACCGAGTTGGGTATGTTACTACGGTTTCATACCCCAGAACTACGTGCCACCGAAGATTGAGACATTGACTTTCACTATATGTGAAAAATTGAGATAGTGATCACTGAGATGAGATTGTTCTACACCGATGGCAAGGGTGGGACAGCCCTAACCTTACGGGGTAAAGTCATGGGACATCATGGGTGCTCACATGGTGTACATGTCGGTTAGAAGAACCTCCCAAAGAGTCGTCCCTCATTCTTAGATTGATTTAACTGATTTAAAAGAGATTTGAAATACAGATTTATGATGTATTCAATATTCCAGATTTCACTACGATTGCTTGAAGGGAGAATAAGAAGAGAATCTTGATATTTGGATTAAGTGTAATGGCTCATGATATCCAGATTGACATGTTTTACCATTCATTGTGTATGATTTCAAATTTTAGATTTCTTTCAAGCTTTATGAGCCATTTACAAATGTCCTACATGATTTGGAAAGAAAAGTTATGACATGATCGGTAAATATATATATATATATATATGCATATAAATATGTTTATTTCATGCACCCCCATGTACTCGGTACATATTCCATGGTACTGACCCACATGTTCGCATATGGGCTACATTTTCCCTATAATGTAGGTTCAGGTGCTCATGCCCAGGTTTGACCATGATTATCCGAGCACGTTGATCTACATCCTCTGCAGTGGTGAGTCCTAATGGTCCGAGGACTAGTTATTCAGATTTTCTCATTTACTTTGAGTTGTTTAGTTTATTTCCTAAGTTCGGGTCAGTTGGGGTTTGTCCCAATGGCTCATGGATATACAGTTTAGTAGAGGCTTGTCAGACTAGATGGATAGATTGATCAGATTTGTCAGAGATATCGTATTTTGTTACTTTCCGTATTTCATTCGTATTGCAGTATGATATTATGGAGGATATTTAGATGTTTTGATTATGATGACTTTGATTATAAGTGTTGAATGGTAGAAAAATGGCTAAAAGGGTTAGCTTGGGGCTACTTGTAGCCTTAAGCACTGTGTGACGCCTCGGGGCCCGTTTTCAGGGCATTACAAACTTGGTATCAGAGCCTAAGGTTATTAGAGTACTAGGGAGTCTGACAAGCCGCGTTAAGTAGAGTCTTGATTATCGGTGTGTAGCGTGCCACATCTATGAGCAGGAGGTTACGAAATATTTTAGAAAAAAGGGGTCTTTTTATTCTTTCAGAAGTCTATTGTGTTTACAGTTATTCCCTTTAAGCTATTAAATTCGTGCTCTCTTCTTTCAGAATATGCCTTCTCGCCAAGCTAGAAACAATAACGCGGGTCAGCAACCTCAGCTTGCTGATCCCCTGAATGAGAATGTATCCCACGCTAAGTTTAGGGCAGCCTTTCAGGCACTTGCCCAAGCTGTTACCGCCAACGTTCCGGCCAACCAGGCCCCGGCTCTACAACAACAAAGAGGTGACTTAGCTATCGTAAGAATCTGTGACTTTATGTGGATGAATCCGCCAGTGTTTTTTGGGTCTAAGGTAGCTGAGGATCCGCGGTTATATCTGGAGGAGATAAGGAAGATAACACAGGTAATACACGTATCTGAGGAGGAGAGTGTTGAGTTAGCATCCTACAGATTGAAAGACTTTGCGTATGACTGGGTGGTTGCATGGAGAAAGGGTAGAGTAGAGGGTGCTGCTCCTATAACTTGGCAGGAGTTCCAGGATGCATTCCTGGATAAATTCTTTTTGCTAGAGTTGAGAGAGGCGAAAGTAGAGGAGTTCATAAACTTACGGTAAGGATCCATGACTGTTGAGGAGTATTGCTTGAAGTTCAATCTGTTAGCAAAATTTGCCCCAAATCTGATAGCCGACAACTGAGCTAGTATAGGTAAGTTCTTGACAGGGGTGTCAAGCTGTGTGGTTAAGGAGTGTAGATCAGCTATGCTTAATAGTTAGATGAATCTTTCCAGATTGATGACCCATGCCCAACAGATCGAATCAAATAAGATAAAAGAGAGGGATAGAGTAAAGGGGAATATGAGAGCCAGATCTGAGCAACCTACTTATGGTTAGAACAAATCATAAGGAGGGAATCGCCCTCAATTTCAGAGCCGCTCATCTATTCCAGCACCATCGTCAGCTAGTGCTCCAGCACTTAGAGGTAGGCAAGACAGGGAAATAGGTCTTCTATGTTTGGGTCTCAGAATACTGTGAGTAATCAGCCTAACCATCCACCATGAACCAGGTGTGGTAGGGATCACGGGGGTAAGTGTTTGTGGAGTTAGAAGGGCTGCTATGGATGTGTCCAAGAGGGCCACGGTTTTAGAGATTTTCCTCATACCAGACAGGGGAACCGTGATGTTCGCCCCCAGGCTCAGACTGCTAGTGCTCTAGCTCCTGTAGCTTGTCCATCTCCTACTCATGGTGCTTCTTCCAGCACTGCTGGCGGTCAGCGCCAGAACAGATTCTATGCTTTGTCTTCCCATCAGGAGCAGGAGGACTCCCCCGATGTTGTTACTGGTATGCTTTGTGTGTTTCAGTTTGATGTTTATGTGTTGTTGGACCCTGGGTCCAATTTTCATATGTGACACCTCTGGTTGCTGTAAATTTTGACGTGAGTCCCAAGATTGTCTTTGAGCCCATCCTAGTTTCTACCCCTGTGGGTGTGTCTATTGTTGCTCGAAAAGTGTACAAAAAGTGTCCCATTTCTATTCTTCATAGAGTTATGTTTGCTGGTCTGATAGAGTTAGACATGGTAGATTTTGATGTTATTCTGGGTATGGACTGGCTTCACTCTTATTATGCATCCATAGACTGTCGTACCCGTGTAGTCAAGTTTCAGTTCCCTGGTGAGTCTGTTATTGAATGCTCTGGTAATTTTGCATCTCCCAAGAGTCATTTTATCTCATATCTCAAGGCTAGAAAGCTTATTTCCAAAGGGTGCATTTATCACCTAGTAAGAGTTAAAGACACTAAGTTTGAGACTCCAACTCTCCAGTCAATTGATGTTGTTAATGAGTTTCCCGATATCTTTCCAGAAGATCTTCCAGGGGTATCTCTCGATAGAGAGATAGAATTCAGGATTGATCTTCTTCCCGATACTCAGCCCATTTACATTCCTCCGTATCGAATGGCACCCGTAGAACTTAAGGAGTTGAAATAGCAACTCAAAGATCTCTTAGATAAAGTTTTTATAAGACCAAGTGTGTTTCCTTGGGGTGCACCTATCCTATTCGTCTGAAATAAAGATGGCTCTTTGTGCATGTGCATTGACTATCGCTAGCTTAAAAAAGTCACTATCAAAAACAAGTATCCCCTTCCAAGAATAGATGATTTATTTGATCAATTTCAAGGTGCAAGTTACTTCTCAAAGATAGACCTTCACTCTGGCTATTATCAACTCAGAGTTAGGGAATGTGATATCCCGAAGACAGTCTTTCGAATATGTTATGGTCATTTTGAGTTTCTTGTTATGTCCTTCGAGCTAACTAATGCCCCAGAAGCTTTCATGGAGCTCATGAATCGAGTGTTCAGGCCATATCTTGATATGTTTGTCATAGTGTTTATAGACGACATTCTGGTATATTCCCGTAGTGAGAATGAACTTGCAGATCATCTCCGTATCGTCTTGCTAACCCTTAGAGATCATCACTTTTTCACCAAATTTAGCAAGTGTGAATTTTGGCCAAGGTCAGTTACTTTTTTGGGTTATATTATTTCTTCCGAAGGTGTTAGAGTTGAAACCCAGAAAACAGAAGTTGTTAGAAACTGGCCTAGACCTGTCTCTTCGTTCGTCATTAGAAGTTTCTTCGGTCTAGCTGGCTATTACTGCTGTTTTGTTGAAGGTTTCTCCTCTGTAGCATCTCCTATGAACTGATTGACCCAAAAGAAAGTGAAGTTCTTGTGGTCCAATTCCTGTGAGAATAGTTTTCGGGAGTTGAAGACTCGACTCACTACAACCCCTATTTTGACTCTGCCTGATGGCGTTGATAGTTTTGTGGTATATTATGATGCTTCTAGAGTTGATTTGGGTTGTGTACTGATGCAGAGAGGTAAGGTTATAGCCTATGCCTCTAGACAACTGAAACCCCATGAGAAGAATTACCCCACCCATGATCTTGAGTTAGCTGCCATTGTGTTTGCTCTAAAAATCTGGAGACACTACTTGTATAGTGTTCATGTTGATGTTTTCACTGATCATAAGAGTCTGCAGCATATTTTTACCCAGAGAGAGTTGAATCTTAGGCAGAAAAGGTGGTTAGAGTTATTGAAAGACTACAATATGAGTGTGTTGTATCACCCAAGAAAGGCCAATATAGTAGCGGATGCCCTTAACAGGATGTCTATGGGTAGTGTTTTGCATATTGGAGAGGGTAAGAAGAAGTTGGATCGTGATGTGTATCGGTTGGCTAGGTTGGGAGTTAGGTTGCTTGACTCCGCTGAAGGGAGTATGTTAATACAGAGTAGCTCCAAATCCTTCTTGGTTTCGGAAGTAAAGGAGAAGCAAAACTTAGATGCTAGTTTGGTCAGACTGAAAGAATCAGTCAAGGACCAAAAAGTGGAGGTTTTCTCCCAAGGAGGGGATGGTGTGTTGAGATTGCAGGATATATTATGTGTTCTGAATGTCGAGGATCTGAGATAGAGAATTATGGATGAAGCGCACAGTGCGCGATATTCTATTCATCCTGGTGCCACCAAGATGTACCGCAACTTGTGGGAAATCTATTGGTGGAGTGGCATGAAGAAGGATATAGCAGCATTTGTGGCTAAGTGTGCGACGTGCCAACAGGTTAAGGTAGAACACCAAAGACCTGGTGGTATGATGCAGGAGTTTGGTATTCCCACTTGGAAGTGGGAAAAGATAAACATGGATTTTATGAATGGTTTACCTTCTTCCCAGCGCCATCATGATTCCATTTGGGTTGTTGTGGATAGATTGACTAAGTCTGCGCACTTCTTGCCTATGCATAATACTGCTGAGGATTACGCTAGATTGTACATTCGGGAATTAGTCAGATTGCATGGAGTTCCTTTGTCCATCATTTCAGATAGGGGTACTCAGTTCACTTCACAGTTTTGGAGATCTTTTCAGAAGGGTCTTGGTACCCAAGTGCATTTGAGTTCTGCTTTCCATCCGCAGACAGATGGTCAGGCTGAGAGGACTATCCAGACCTTAGAGGATATGTTGAGAGCGTGTGCTCTTGACTTTAAGGGGAGTTGGGATGAGCATTTACCATTGATAGAGTTTGCTTACAATAACAGTTTTCACTCTAGCATTGGCATGGATTCATTTAATGCTTTGTATGGGAGGAAATGTAGGTCACCCATAGGTTGGTTTGAAGTGGGTGAAGCAGCCATGAGTGGTCCTGATTCGGTATTTGATGCTATGGAAAAAGTCAAAGTGATTAGAGAAAGATTAAAAACCGCACAGAGTCGTCAGAAGTCGTATGCTGATTTGAGGAGAAGAGACCTTGAATTTGAAGTTGGTGACTTGGTGTATTTGAAGATTTCACCCATGAAGGGAGTGAAAAGATTCGGAAAGAAGGGGAAACTTAGTCCCCGTTATGTTGGCCCCTACAGAGTTCTTAGCCCTGTTGGTAAGATAGCGTATGAGGTTGAGTTGCCTTCAGAGTTATCTTCCGTTCACTCTGTCTTCCATGTATCCATGCTTAGGAAACACGTTGGTGATTGTGTTATTGTAGATCCTTCAAAAAACCTTGATGTGCAATATAGTCTTTCTTTTGAGGAAGTTCCTGTTGAGATTTTAGATCACCAAGTCCAAAGACTAAGGAACAAAGAAGTTCCGTTAGTCAAGGTGTTGTGGCGAAACCAATCCGTTGAGGGTGCTAACATGGAAAACTGAGGCGTATATCCGATCCAAGTACCCTCACCTATTTTCCATAAGCTCCGATCAAGCAGAAGGTACCATTCTGCTTTAAATCATTCCTTTTCTATGCAGAATTGCAGTAGTTCAGCAGTTATTTTATACTATTCAGTTGTGATTTCATAAGTGATGCACCCCTTGTTGTGTCCGAAATATAGAATGAAATAGAGGCAAGATTAGCAAGTTGCTTCAAATATGTACCCTTCATTTTATATTTACTCTTAGTATACCCAGCGTCATTCGAGGATGAATGTCCCCAAGGAGGAGATATTGTAATGCCCCGCACTTTCCTAAGCTAGAAAATGAACCGTTGTACGTATATGTGAAAACCCCAATTTTGTAAGCCATATTTGGGCACCTAAATTACCAAGAGTACCCTAGTTATAAGAGAGCTTATGATGTGTTAAGTGTGGTTATATGAGTCACTTAAGGTAGTACAAGCTAAGAGTTTCGAAATTCATCAAGTTTTAGTGTTTGAATTCCCAAGGGTCATCTTTGAATGAGCATAACTTGATAAATATGTGTATTTCTGCATATTTCTACCCACAAAATTATAGAGAATCGAATTAGCTTTCCAACGATACCAATTTCACCAAAATCCGACACCCGAGCTAGGAGTTATGGCTTTGCAAAGTAGAGTGTGTCGCCTAACCAATCGCACATGGCCACTGGAAAGCATATGCGGCGCCTATGTAAATATAGGCGATATCATATGCGACGCCTATGTAAATATCGGCGATACCATATGATGCGCCTATGTAAATATAGGTGATATCATACGCGGTGTCTATGTAAATATATGCGATATCATATACGACGTATATCTTATGGTTTCAAGTGACTTAAACACTCCATTTTTGGGTTATTTTTAGGGCAATTAAGTCTTTTGACACTCCTTACACACCCCTAAACTTAACCTTACGAATTTAATAGATTTTAAACACATCATAACCTTATTATCAGTCTAAGTTCATCATCCAAGAGCACTAAAGGAGAAAAATACCTAGGGTTACACAGTGAACATTGAGGGTCCAATCTTTCAACGAATCCGTTACCATAAAGGTATGTGGGGTTATGAACAAGAACACCCTTTCGTTCTTGTGTCCAAAGTTTGCATTATCTTACAAAAATATATGAATTTTACATGTTTTATCATGAATTTGAAGTGATAAATCTTATCCTATGTTGTTGTTCAAGATACTATGATTATTTTGAATGTTTAGAAAATAAACTCCATGAGTTTGAGATCATTGTTATGATTAAAGGCTGAAATTTTTTAGATTTCCGTATAAATTATGTATGATTGTGATATAAAGCATAAATGTTGAAATGTTTTGATTAAGTATCGCTATAAGGGTCATTAACCCACATTGAGTATGCTTGTGATATAAAACATAAATGTTGAAATGTTTTGATTAAGTATCGCTATAAGTGTCATTAACCCACATTGAGATTGTTGTTTTGAGAATTTATGTGCTACATGCACCATGTTTAGACTATTTTTGATGAAGTATAGAAAGATTTGACCTTTTGGTCATAAAAGATTTAAAATCCACTTTATGAAACGAGTTACGGATTTTATCATTTATTTAACTTAAGAAATATGAGATTACCCTTAAAGTGGATTTTTTTGAGATTTTTGAGCATAGTATTGGGAGTGGTATTTAGCCCGAGTTGAGTATGTTACTATGGTTTCATACCCCAGAACTACGTGCCACCGTAGGTTGAGACATTGACTTCCACTATATGTGGAAAATTGAGATAGTGATCACTGAGATGAGATTGTTCTACACCGATGGCAAGGGTAGGACAACCCTAAACTTATGGGGGCAAGTCGTGGGACATCATGGGTGCTCACATGGTGTACATGTCGGTTAGAAGAACCTCCCAAAGAGTCGTCCCTCATTCTTAGATTGATTTAATTAATTTAAAAGAGATTTGAAATGCAGATTTATTATGTATTCAATATTTCAGATTTCACTAAGATTGCTTGATGAGAGAATAAGAAAAGAATCTTGATATTTGGATTAAGTGTAATGGCTCATGATATCCAGATTGACATGTTTTACCATTCATTGTGTATGATTTCAGATTTTAGATTTCTTTCAAGCTTTATGAGTCATTTACAAATTTCCTGCATGATTTGAAAAGAAAACTTATGACATGATCGTTAAATATATATATATATATATATATATATATATATATATATATATATATATATATATATATATATATATATATATATATATGCATATAAATATATTTATTTCATGCACCCCCATATACTTGGTACATATTCCATGGTACTGACCCACATGTTCGCATGCAGGCTACATTTTCCCTATAATGTAGGTTCAGGTGCTCATTCCCAGGTTTGACCATGATTATCCGAGCACGTTGATCTACATCCTCTGTAGTGGTGAGTCCTCATGGTTCGAGGACTAGTTATTCAGATTTCCTCATTTACTTTGAGTCGTTCAGTTTATTTCCTGAGTTCGGATCAGTTGGGGTTTGTCCCAATGGCTCATGGATATACAGTTTAGTAGAGGCTTGTCAGACTATATGGATAGATTGATCAGATTTGTCAGAGATGTCGTATTTTGTTACTTTTTGTATTTCATTCATATTGCAGTATGATATTATGGAGGATATTTAGATGTATTGATTATGATGACTTTGATTATAAGTGTTGAATGGTAGAAAAATGGCTTAAAGGGTTAGCTTAGGGCTATTTGTAGCCTTAAGCACCGTGTGACGCCTCGGGGCCTGTTTTCGGGGCGTTACATTAATCTTCAAACAAATATTTTAGGGATTCAAACCCATTAATTCTACCCTTAATTCAAGGTCTTTTTCATTCCCCAATGTCAATTAGCCATTAATTAGCTCTTTTAAGATTAACCCATCTCCATTAATGGAGTTTTTATGCTAAAAGTCTCATCTTTATGGAATTCAAGGTTCCTAACCATCAAAAGTCATAATCTAGTTTATGAAATTCATGTTAGGAATCTTTAATTTACATTTCAGGATCAACTCTACGTCATATTAAAAACACCCATGAGTATTTCCCAAAAGGATTCCACCATTAAAGGTCTTTCTAAGGATTCTAAGATGTTAAAGGATTAAAAGACGAAGAAAATAATGGAAAAACTTACCTCAACGAAGGAATTTCACCTTAAGGCTTGGTAAATCACCTCTCTAAGGCTGGGGAATAAAATTTGAGATTTTTAGACTTAAAATACGGCTGAAGCTTATTTAAATACCATCAAAATTTTTGCTACAGTGAAATCCCGCTTCAGTCCGTACAGTGCTCAGTAAATCAGTCATAACTTTGTACTTCAAATTCGGATTGAGGAATGGTTTATTGAGTTGGAAAGAGGATTCAGAGATCTATTATTTGGTAGTGTTGGGTTTTGTAACTCCTGATATTCTAAGAGATATAATTGTTTGAAGTTGAACCTAATAAAAATCCATATCGAAACTCTATCAAAAATAAAGTTTTAAACTTAGCTTTGTGTTAGGGATATTGTATGACCTTAATTAATAGCTAAATAAATTTCAAACTAAGTAATTGATATTAGAACTCATAATAAATTCATTGGGCTTGAGTCTATCTAGACACATTCGAAGGTTAAAGTCTTCATCGAAAAGTTTAAGGTGATATAATAAATAAAATATTGGCTAATTTGGACCCAAATTAATATTGAGGAATGAAAATTAAGAATTTTCATGAATTTATTATGAATAATTTAGTAACGACAAAATGGGTCATTACAATATTGAGGGAAAAGAAAAGACAACTCTATGCCGGGAAACATAGCTGAGGAGAAATTAGATATATACCACAGAGATAAAAAATATAAAAGCAATAGAATTGGTTGTTGACCTCAACAATACCAGAGTTCATTAGATTATCCAAACTCAAGACAACACTCAATACAACTATTTGCAAGAAGATATGGAGGGGTCTTTGGAATCTGGAACTCAAAGCATCAATTCCCCAGTTCATAACAATGAAGAAAATACTCGCAAAAGAAGCAAAAGTAAAAAGAGAAAAGGAGGAAAACAATAATCTCACCACACAGAGACCACAAAATACACAGTAGCTGACAGTCAAGATCATCACTCTAAGCAGAAACAAAATAGAAGTAACTAATCAGAGGAAGAAGCAAGGAAAAGAAAAGGCAAAAAGACAATATTGACAGGACCAACTTTTCTAGCAAAAGAAAAGTTAGTAGACAACACTCTATCCTTCCAAATCTCCAATGATTAAATTAATTGTTTGGAATAGTATGAGGGTGAGATCTAGAAAAAATACACACAGACTTAAATATCTAACCGACATCAACAAATATAGCTATATTTGAACCATTTGTGGATATAAGTAAGATTGAAGGCTATAGAAGGTTCCCCAGATACCAACATTGTGTATCTAACAGTAATGTAAAATTTGGTGCTTTTGGAATTACTTGGATCAAACAAAAGTCATAGAAAACAATGAGTAACATATCACTCTCTAGATGAAGGAACACAATTCTAATTGTGGTTATTTCATTACTGTGGTTTATGCCAAGCTCACTACAGTAGAGAGAAGAGACCTATGGGATAAAATTGATAATCCTAGCAATATTACTAATGGTCCATGGTGTATTGGAGATGACTTCAATGTTATCATGGATCCTACTAAAAAAATATGTGGCAAACCTTACAAAGTTAGTAAATTCCTTGACTTTATCAGTGTCATCGAAGCTTATGGGTTTTACTGGTCCTAAATTTACTTGGTGCAATAATAGAGATCCAAAAAAATAATTTGGAAAAGGCTTGACAAAATTATGGTTAATGATCATTGGGCACAATTTTTTAACCACAACATAGCTAAACACTTAGCCAGAACAGGGTCTAATCATACACCTCTCTTGATGAATTCTCATAATGACTGGCAACATCATATAAAGTACTTTTGATTTCTAATTTTCTGGACTAAATAGGTAAACTTTATGGATGTTGTACAATAGGTGTGGGATGTCAACATTATAGAAAACTCAGTGTGGATTTTTTAGAGTAAACTAAAAATGCTAAGCACCAGACTTAGACAATGGTCTAAAAATAACATCGGTAGCCTTCACAAGGAAGTAAATTCCTGGAAAACTAAGATGCTTATATTAGAAGACTTGGATCTTCACAACAACAATGAACAACACAGAGAAGATCTGAACAAAGGTTATGCAAAATATGTAAGATGGTTGGGACTTCAAGACAAATTACCCAGACAGAAGACTCAAATAATTGCTTCAAAGAAGGTGATTATGACTCAAAATAGTTTCATAGTATTCTAAGAAATAGAAGAAGGAAAATCCAAGTGCATTTTATTAAAAACCATGGGAATGTTTGGATCCAAAGAGATGAGAGGATAAAAAAGGTTGCTATCAAGCACTACACAGAATTCTTAAACCTAAGGCAACATACCAAAAATAGTTCCATTCTAAATTGTATTTCTAATATTATCAATAGAGAAGATAATGAGTATCTTTCAAAAATGTTGGATAAAAAAGATATTAAGAAGACCGAGCAATGCAGGGCCTGATGGTTTTAATGGCATGTTCTTTCAGTATTATTGGTTTATTATAAAACATGACATTGTTGTTTTTTCCTCAGATTTCTTCAAGGGTAAAGGCCTTATCAAGTTCTTACACACACTTGCTTAGCATTAATCCCAAAAGTGGATTCTTCTTATACTTTTAATGATTTTATACCTATTAGTCTCAACAACTACACCAACAATATTATCTCCAAATTCGTAGCTAGAAGATTGGACTCTCTTCTTAACAAATTGGTCCCTAATAATCAAATTGGGTTTGTAACTGGGAGATTAATTACAGAGAACGTTATGCTTACTTAGGAGATCATTTATGATATTGCTAAACCTAATCAGGAAGAAAATATGGAGATCAACTTGACATGACAAAGGCATATAATACGTTATCTTGGTCCCTTTTTAATGTCCTACATAAATTTGGTTTCTGTAGTGCTTTGATAGATATTATCAGAAGGATTATTTCTAATGTTTGGTACTTAGTACTAATAAATAATACCAAACATAGATTTTTCCATTCCTCTCAAGGGCTCAAACAAGGGGATCTTATACCCCCTTCCTCATTTATCTTAGCAGCTGAGGTGGTTCTTTCAAGATATCTAAACAACTTGAACAATGATAACAAGTTTATCCCTTTAACCAGAACAAAAGAAGGCCATAAATTAATTATCTTCCATATGTATATAAAATTGTCATACTCTTTAGTGGTAAGTCTATTTCAGTTAAGAGATTATTGTAGATACCTAATTTCGTCCCTCCCCGATATCATTTTTACCTATTGTTTACCTTATCCTACCGTGTACCCTCACCCGTGTGATAATCCCTCCACAAATGACAAAAATAACAACCCCCTAACTAATTTTGTTTTATCCTAATATTCTAACAACCCACCCAATTAAAAAACAACACCTACCTACCCTATCCTAACAAACTCTACCCCACCTCACCACTACCCCACCCTCACCTCATAAATACATACATACACACAAAAAAAGAGATAGAAAAATTAACCTCAGCATATACAAAAAAAAAAGCCGCACCCTTTACTCTCCCTCTCATCTTCTTCTTACTCTCTCTGTCAACAACAAGATTAAAACAGCCGCAGATCACCCCACCGGTGACACCATTGGCGAACCTAATCAATGAAACCAACGTCAAACCACCGCCAGGTTCCTCCGTTCTCCCCTTCAGCGCCACCATCCGTCGCTGATCTAGCCGCCAACCATCTCCACCAGTGAAGCGAGGTCGAGAGAAAAATAGAGAGAAAGAGGGGATCGAACCAGAGAGAGTGAGATTTGAGGTTGAGAGTTAAAAGCAGAGAAGAAACGTGCGAGAGTGAAATTTGGACTAAGTTTTTCACCGGAAACGTTGTCGCTACAGATCGCATCTCCATTTCCAGTTGCTGTCGAACTCACCGAAGCTCAGGAGTAGCAAAGGGTCCTCGTTTTTCAGTTCAAAAATCCACCAGAAAACACCCAGTCACTATTCCTATTACTGTTCCGATGGGTCCACCTGATTTTCGAACTCGTTGACTCTCTTATTGCGATTTCCGTCTTGGTTCATCGAGCTCGGTACTCGTTTTGGAATTTAAGTTCGATTCCAGTTGCTGCCAAACTTACCGGAGCTCAGTCGTAGCAAAGGGTCCTCATTTTTCAGTTTAAAATCCACTGAAAACACCCAGTCACTGTTCCTATTACTGTTCCAACGGGTCCACCGAATTTTCGAACTCGTTGACTCTCTTATTGCGATTTCCATTTTTGGTTCATCGAGCTCGGTATTATTTTTGGAATTTAAGTTCAATCTCAGTTTTGGGTTTGGATTTCTCCTAATTCGAGTTGGTTTTGTTCGTTGTGGGGTTCCTTGTTTGAGGTTTTTTTTGGTTTTCGGACTTCTTTATTATCAACAAAAGCACGTGTTAGTGAGGTCCATTTCCTTAACCCGCTCTTTTTTATTTATCTTGGTATATATTGAATTGGTTGTGATTATGTGTGTTGTGATTATGTTTTATTGGACTTTGTTAATGTCGATTGTTATGATATGATGTTTGGTGGGTCAATTTTTGGTGGTTTGAAGAATGAATTTGATAATGTTTTAATGGATTGATAAGGGGATTTAGGGAAGGAATGGAGAAATTGATAAAAAGTTGAACGTAGATTGATGTTGGTTTGTTGTCTTTTGTTTCATTCGGTACAAGTGAATGTGATAGCTTTATGCCATAATGAAATGGATAGGCAATATAGGTTTGGGTAGGCAAGAATTTAAGATTGATGTTTTGGTTGGATGTTGGAATGTGCATGTGAATGTTTCTTTCTAGTTTATCGTATTTAATTCAATTGTATAATTTGGCCGGGGAATGCCCCGAAGTATCTGTATATATTTATTCACCGGGGAATGCCCCGAGGTATCATGTACCCGGAGGACGTTCGTGGTGAAGTCCCAAGGCGTCGGGTAGAGCATTAATTTAGGATTAGCGTAGGTTTACTATCAATCCCTTTTTTATTTCGGGTTGTAATAATTGGATTGGACTTTACATTTCAGATTGTTTTGTTTTGTTTGATTATTTTACGTGCTTTTTGTGTGATTTATACATTTCTTAGTGCCAAAAAAATAGTTGATACACTCTACCAAGCGACCGTGGTTGAACTACGGGATCGAGAGGTGCTTAACACCTTCCCCTCGGTCAACAGAATTCCTTAGCCGGAATCTCTGTTCGCAAACCAGTTTAAGAGTCAAATGGTTTTTGAAAAGGATTTTCTAATGGTGACTTGGCACACCAGATTATGCCAAGTGGCGACTCTGATTAAAAAATATAAATAATCCTTTTCCGAAATAAATTTTCATTTCTTGTCACTCAAATAATAAAACCCTTTCGAACTTAAAATATAAATTTTTTGGAGTAGTAAAAAGGGGTGTGACAGCTCTGTCGACTCTGCTGGGGATCTGTATGAGAATTCGAGCTTATTTTTGAGTCGTATCGGTTTTGTTTGGCATTACGAGTGTATAAGCATTGTTTGTAATTATTGTTTGTGTTATTTTTTTTCACTTTTGTGCGTTTTCGTGCTCTTTGATTATAGTATTTATCCTATGTGTTACCTCTTTATATCTGTCATCATGAGTCCACCCCCCGGCCTTCTTTCTGCAACAAGTCTGTAGTACACGTGTTGTACACAACCTCTAGTTGAGTCACCCTTATTTTAGGGGGGGAGCCGTCGGTGTTATGGAGTAGGTGGAAAGCAAACCAGCCACTATCAACCATACGCTCCCTCGAACAGCATTGTTAGTAAACCACAACGTAGGTCAGCTTTTAGGTCATGCTTATGTGCATCATACGGAGACCTAGTGGGACCCACATGGCCCTTTGGAGGAGACTCACCTCTAAAGCATCCCTACGTGCTAATTGTTGCATTTTTAAGGGTAACGTGGTCATTTGACGGACTAATTTTTGAAATATATATATATATATATATATATATATATATATATATAAAATAAAAAATTGTTAGGAGTAAGGTGCGTAGGCAAAAATGAAAAAGAAAAAAAATAGAAAAAAGTGAGTCGAAAAGAATGAAAAAAAAGAAGAGAAATGTCGTAGTTTATTTTAGAATTCTTTTTGGCTTTGGTTCTTCACAATCCAAAAACTCAAAAAGATTTTTTTTACGTTTTACATTTGTCTTCTCAAAGTACCGTAAATTCAAAAAAAAAAGTTTTGTTTGCCTTTTCTACTTATTTGTCAAAAACAAAAATACCAAAAAGATTTTTCTTCATAATTGGTGGTGTCAGTGTCTAGCTTAAAATCCAAAAGTTTTTTTTTTGTTTGTTTTTGGTAGTGTCTCTTAAGTTAGGGTCAATTTATTAGTTAATCATTAATTGTCCAATCTGGATGAACTACGCATACCTGATTCCCTTCCCTTGGGCTGGGATACGTAGGCAACCCTCCGTGGGTCCGGTAAATCTTTGTGTTGATCTTTGTCTTCTTATTAGCCTAGGTCTCTCGCCCCGTAATCTAGAGTTGTTTGCCAAGTAGACTGATTTCGCTCAGTACTTCTGTTTGGCCAATTGGAGTCATGAATATGGTCTGTCCCATCGACATATGTTTGCGTCAAAAATCCCAAGGGTTGGGAATCTTCTACTCCTGTTGAATTTTTGAGATAACGTCTTGTGTGTTATTATAGGATGGATTTGTCCACCAAGTCTAGAGTTCTGATGGTTGTGAAGGTGCCCAAAAAGTTAATCAAATGGTGGGAAATGTTTAACTATGTTGATCAGCAAAAAATAATTAAAATATTAGGTGATCTTACGGAACTTCTGCATGTTACCCCTCGTCCAAATTTAATAGAGGCTTTGTTGACCTTTTGGGATCCAAGTAGTTTGGTGTTCAGGTTTGGGGAATGTGAAATGACTCCTACTTTGGCAGAAATATCCTGTTTGTTGCATTTGCCCTATATCGAGAAGGATATGATCCGAGCACGAAATCATACTGGCGTGAGATTTTTGCAGTCTTGTGGTTTAAAAAGTAAGGGTATCCGTTTGGGTTGTTTAAGTGATTTGTGGGTTTCCTTAGATTTTTTGTTTGCTAGATTCGGGCCCTCGGAAGGTTTTGATTGCTTTTGGGATGAATTTCATGTGACTAAAGAGAAGTGGGAGAGAAAACGTCTTGAAGTCTTCACCCTCGCTTTGTTAGGTACTTTAGTGTTTCCACTAGAAGAAAGACGTATTAATATCCGTTTGCAATCTGTGGTGATGACCCTATTTCATAAGGATCAAAACGACAAGGGCATTAATCAAAAGGGCAGGTTCACTCTCATACCCATGATCTTAACAGAAATATATAAGGCTTTAACCGAAGTGAAGGGGGAAAGGAGATTTTTTGAGGGCAGTAACCTGAAATTGCAGTTATGGATGATGGAGCATTTACATTCGCCTTCTTTAGTTAGACCAGATGTGTTAGATCGTTGTATTCCCAATCGAGTGAAAGCCATGGACTCCAGGTTGCGTTTGGATAAATTCTCGTTACCCGTGGGAGTCGACGCTTGGATTGAATTTCTTGAGTTGAGAACCAGGGATAACATTTTGTGGACTTATCTGTGGCTTCGACCGAAGATAATCTTGTTGGGTTTTCAGAAGCATCTCCCTTTAGTTATGTTAGGGCTCAATTGCACTAGACCATACAGTCCTTCTGGGGTAATGCGCCAGTTGGGTAGGCTGCAGGATGTGCCACCAGCAGTGGATCTTCGGAAGGATGTTGAGTACTTCAAGGACCAAGCCTTAGGTGAGAGCATGTATGAACAGTTTTGGAAGCATGCAACAAAGCTAGGTGTGGACGCACTCAAAGAAAGTTTGGATAATCCGGGGTACACTCAGGGATATGGGGTCTGGCTTCAATCTATCCCTCGGGGTATCAGTCAACCCTTACCAGCACAGCTTAGAGGAAGAATACAGGAAGAATGCATAGTAGACGACCATCAGGATGAAAGTATAGGGTCCAAAGTTGAAACACTGAGAGTTCAGTTAGCAGATTTGTTCAAGACGGTAGAAAGGTGTCAGAATAATCTTTCTAAGTGCACTCCTCATGAGGCAGGAATACAGGCCCGAAGCTTCTTCCCTAATATCAGGGTGTCTTTACAGGATATGGTACAAAATTTAAATGGGATAAAGAGAACTTCATAGGCAGGTCCATCTCAGTCAGGGTCATCACGCAGAGCACCGGTCCGAAAGAGCATTTCTTATCTTTATTCAGTTTGAGTCATTTTATGTGTCTGTCATTGTAGGGTGGTGTCTGTTTTAAGTCGAAGTCAAGTTGTTTTTGGTATTAGAGTATTAGTAATTTCACCTATGTCGTCTTAGGGTTCTATAATGTTGTTTCGTATTTGTTGTTTAGTTTTAAAGTGGTCCCAAACTTTTGTACGTTTTGTTGTTTTCTTTCTTCAAAATGTAATGATGCTACGTCTTTTCTTGGTTTGTTTATTTTCGTTTTCGCAAAAAAGAAAAAAAATATTTTTGTCAGTTCTTTTTGATAATTTGTTGTTTTCTTTTCTTCTTAAAGTTTCAAAAAGAAAAAAAAAGAGTTCAATTGGCCATTTTGGCACGACTGCCCAAACTACGCAAGATCTGATTCATGTACAACATGATACGTAGGCAACCTACTTTTGGGTTCGATCTAATCATTTTGTTTCGTTGTTTTTCATTATTTTTCCTCTTTTAAAGAAAAACAAAAGCCATAAAGAATGATAAAATAAAGGTAGATAACGAGAGAAAAGGAAAGAACAGAGATTGATACGAAAAAAAGAAAAAAAAAGAAAAAAGGGAGGAAAAGAGAAAAATAATAATAATAATAATAATAGGTGTAAAAAAAAGTATAGACAAAAATCAGGATGATGTTAAAATGACCTCGCTACCCTCAAAAGCTGGTAGAAATGAACATGGATTTAAGACAATTTTACCAATGTAATTCTCATGCTTGTTGTATGCCCTAATCCTAACGGATGTCGTCTTTGATGAGCATGTTCTTTCAGATAGCAGTGGTAGGTTTGCAGCACTCTGTCTAGTCACCCATACTTCACTAGATCCAAAGCAAAGCTCGCCATGGCTAGCAGGGAGATTGAAAATTCACTCATTGACCCAGATCAGGATCACAGGGAAGAAAGTTCTGAACACAATGATGAGGTAGTAAGACTCAGGCAACAATTGATAGATTTACACCAGGCATGGGCCAGTGAAATGCCTCCTCCTCCGCTCCCTGAAGGTCTTGGTAATATCTCTAATTGCCCACCGCTCTCTCAGGCGCAATTCTCTGCTCTTACTGAATCACCTGAGCACGCGCCAGGATTCGCTTCATGACATTATTATCCTGGCAGTTCTGGTGTTCCCTTGGCAGCTCCCCAATCAAGAACAGCTGCTCAGCCAGCGCCACCGATCACACCGGTATTCGTGGCTCTGCCACCACATGAAACTCCCGTATATGTTGTGCGTCCCACAATGAGGCTTCCTAGGTCTGCCAGTGAGCCAGTACTGAAGGTTTTAGATAGTCAGTATTATGCCTCGAAGCCTACTTTGCAAATAAATGAACCATATGGGTACACTCAGCCGCCTGTATTTCTATTTGATACGGAGAAACCTGTCTCAGCAGAGGAACAGGATATCATAGCTCGAAAATTGAAAAGTTTAGAACATGCAATGAGGAATTTTCAAGGAATCGGAGATTATAGGAGTGTTTCCTATAAAGATCTTTGCATGTTCCCAGACATCAACCTTCCCCCCAGTTTTAAGATGCCTAAGTTCGAGAAGTATGCAGGACACGGCGATCCCGTGGCATACTTAAGACGTTATTGTAACTAGTTGAGGGCTGCAGGAGGAAAAGAAGAATTGACTTCCTCTTAGAGGTCACTCATCAGTTTAGGCTTGACACCCTGGTCCTTTGAGACATCAGTTTAGTAAATCCACAAAGCCATTGTTAGTACCCGTGGTACGATATTGACACCCTTCAAACTAGGGTCACAGGTTGAATCCCAATTAACTCTTTAGGGCATATCGGTTAGATAATAGCTCCTATAGTCTCAGTTCAGTATTTAGTTCAGAGCTCAGTTTCTGGTTTGCTTGACCATAGCATATAATTATCAGTTATTCAATTATCAGTATTTCAGTATTTTAGTTTATAAACTATTTTAGAATCATGTTATATGCTTGGTATTGCATTCTCAGATAATATAATTTTCATGCATTTATGTTCTATCATCTCATGTTGTTCAGTTAGTCCTTATCTCATAAGCATAGTACTCCACGATTTCAGTCCCGTTATTCAAACTAAGTATAGTCCAGTCTTACGTGACCAGTATTCAACTATCAGTCATTCAGCTTATCAGATAAGGTTAGTACATATTATGTTTGGTTCTTTATGTTTTGGTATTTGTGCTCAGTATAATTGTATATCAGATCCCCGATGTTATGTAAAATTCCATCACGTAGTTTCATACTCGGTATTTATGCATTATTCATATTTTATCGTATCCCAACATTAGTTCTGCTTATATCATAAAAGTAAAGTTTAAAGAAACTAGGTGTAGAGATTCACCATCTTATCAGATTATGTTTGTTACTCATGCTTTAAGATATTTTAGTTTTTAGTTTGTTTAAGTCACTTGGTGAGTCTACTTACACCTAGTCATGCAGTTTTCAAGATTACGTATGAAACCAATTTTAATTAATGCATCCACCCCCGCTTACTCAGTACATTCTAGAAGTACTGATCCACATATACGTCTGTGTGGCTACATTGTTTCATAATTTAGGTACCATTTGTAGCCCACACATTATGATCGGACAGTTACAATTTTCAGCCAGCAGGTGATGAGTTCTCTTATTTTCATAACTCCAGATAGTTTAAGTTCATGTACAGTTTATTTATTTTTTATATCTATTGATTAGTCGTAGTTGGAGGCATGTCTACACTATCTTTAGGCAGTATAGTAGAGGCTTCATAGATGTCAGTTAGAGTCAGTCATGTAATTTCAGTTCTCTTTTCAATTTTTATTAGATTGTAAATTGTATCAGTATTATAATTCTTCCCAAATTTTGTCATGATTATATTTCAGTACAGCAGAACCAGTTATTATTATATTATAATTCAGTTGCTTAATAGTATGCCAGTCATAGGTTAGCTTGGGATCACTTGTGGTTCCAAGCACCGTGTGGAATCTAGGGTGTACTCCCGGGGCATTACAAACTTGGTATCAGAGCACAATGTTCAAGTGTCCTAGGGTGTGACGCCCCAAATATGATATTTGAAACGTTACATGGTGCTAGCAATCCTGAAGGACCACAAGCTAACCCATGACTGATATCTGTAGCTGAGCACTACATAATATACTGTATAAATGCGGAATAAAAGGGCTGAAAGGCCATAAGGTTCAAATATATGATAAAACATAACATCTGGAAATACGGTATATCAATACCAAATTGAAATAAACTTTCTGAACATATTAGTCTAAAAGCCTCTAAATTGTCTGAAAACTATGGATTTGATGGGACATGTCTCCAACAAAATCCATCTACTAAAACTGAAATAATGAAATAATCATGCTATCCTCGAATGATGAGGACTCACAATAAATCTACTACTACTGGCTGAATCTGAAGCTAAGTGTGATTGGGAACGTGAGCATCCGAACCTATGGTATAAAACACCATAGTGCAGAAGAAAAGTACATATCAGTATGTCTGAATGTATTGGTATGCAAAGTGAGGTAGGATGAATGCATGGGGTTCATATGCATGAACAATACTAACTGATTCAATAACATGAACATAAGAATACATACATAAATACGTAACTGTAAATGAGATCGTGGTAATGCTGACTACTGAGTTTGAATATGGATAACATGAGTTTCATATAACTGATATACTATTAACTGAGTGACTGTGTTTGACAGTCCTGATTCTAATGGAACTAGCTGAGTTCCGTACTGAACTGAGTGACTGTATCCGACAGTCCTGAATCTAAAAAACTATCTGAGTTCCTTTACTGAGACTAAGCCTGAGACTGTGGGAAGCAGTCATTTAACCGTCATTCCCCTTTTCTATATAGAGTTGGGGTCCAATCTGTAACCCCAATTAGAAGGGTGTCAATACCGCGCCACTGGTAAGGATAAACAGTGAGTGACCCTCATCTGGTAGTGTCCCCAAAGGATAATAGTGGGACCCTCATCTGGTAGTGTTAATCCACCTTATCAATCCTCAACTGTCAGTATTGATGTCTCAACCTATGTTGGCTACATAGTTCTGGAGCGCAAGGATTGCTTCTAAGGATCACACCCTCCACTGTTAGTATGTGCCCTCATCCTTGGGTTCGCTCGATGTTGTATCCTACTCCTAACTGAATAGACACTAAACTAATTATACTGAGATAAAATAGACTGAGTTTACTGAATTCTGTGGACTGACAGAATATTATTGAATTCTATTAACTAATTGAGTTCATGAGATTACTAAGTTTTCCTGAGTCATGCAACTGGCTGAATTCTACTGAGTTCTAAAATTGACTGGGAATACTACTAATCATGGCGTAACTGAGATTATCATGAAACTGACACTGGCTTTAGGTACACAGCTAAATTTTTGGATTTTGAATACCTCTCAGGACTCGATATCATGAAAATAAATAGGGCATGACACTTCTTGAGCTCATAACAATTGTTAACAATTCATAATACAACCATTGAGGGATTTCATAATGCACTTGATACTCATAGTCTTGTACATGAATAGGAGTACATTCCAACATATCATAAGTTCACAATCTAGTCTTATGAACACTCCATCAATTCATCACAAGACATAACATTAGCATGGGAATCATTTTGAACATGTAGTTAGTGCCTAAGTTTATCATGTAAATCAGTAAGGGTTCATAAAACACAATTCTACTCACTTAGGCATTTTGTCAAACACATGGAATGCATATACTTAGGGTTAGGCATGAACATTAAGCAATTACATCATGACTATATTAGTCAACCTAATTTCATGAAATTCAATCCACACGCTAACACAATATCATAAAAACACCCTAAAGATTCATACTTGGGAATCATACAACACATCAACATGATCATAATCAATCCACAATACGAATATCAAAATTTATAATTTAAAATTAGATACTTGGACTCCAAGGATGAAAGGGATCCTTGGATGAACACTTTACATACCTTAGATGGAAGTTTCTTTGAGATTGAGGAAGGAAAGCTTGAATTCTTGACTTGAATTTAATTACCTAGGGTTTCTTGTTCTTGAGAAATTGTGGAATAAAGAATGTATTTAGCCAAAAGTGGGATAAATTTCATGTTTATAAGGGCCGAAGGTTAGGGAAAATAACCTAATTACCCTTAAGGATGCAGTCATTTAATGACTAAAACTGGGCATCGACGCGTTGAACGACGCGCCGCATTGATGGCTTCTATGTGATACCCAATGAATCGTGCCATGATCATGTCAATCCTTAATAATTTTGACTCTGGAAACCTACAACAATGTTAACCAATATGATAGGCGATGTTGCACGCTAAGATCGCATTGGTTCACTATTTTAGGACACCAAACGTGGTCTAAACGAGTTCCAAGAAATTTGAAACTTGTCCGGGAACACCTATCGACCTCTCTGATCATGAATTCACCAAAATATGGACCATTAAGGGACATTATGGTCACGAACTAAGATTTTTAACTTTTGAAGGACAAAAATAAATTAAGTCTGGGAGCTTAGCTAGAATTTTCTAAGTCTGAGACCCCTTGACAAGCCTAAAAGGATGAATTAAACTTAGAAATTTTGTGGGGTCTTACAATATGTACCCCTTGGGAATATTCATCCTCGAATGAGACTAACTGAGATGGGAGAAATGATAAGCTGAAGTATATAATGATCATGAACAACTGAAACATGAGTACATGATTGACATTACTGATTTACTAAGATTCATACTGAGCATGCATATTTGATGCATAATTTCATAACCGAGTTAATACATAGATGCATGACTGAGAGTACTGATTCACTTGTTTATTCATATTTGATGCATGAATACATGACTAACATAATGCATGAACACATGACTGAATATGCAATGGTAGTTGATACCAAGTTTATAGTGAAAATCTGAGCATGAAACTGAATACCAAGTTGTAATTGAAATTTGAATATGAAAATGAATAAGATCTAAGGAAAGCTATTACCTTGGGCTGAGTCTGATTTTGCGAAAAAAAAGGTGAGGGTACTTGGTCCGCATGTCTACTTTTGTTTCCCAAGTAACTCTCTCACCGGACTGATTCCGTCAAAGTACTTTGACTAGAGAAACTTTTTTGTTCCTCAGTCTGCGAGTTTCTTAGTCAAGGATTTCGACTAGAATATCTTTATAAGAGAGGTTGTTTTGGAATGTCTATGCCATCTATAGGGACTATAAATGCTGGGTCACCTATACACTTCTTAAGAAAGGAGACATGAAACACTGGATGGACTGAGGCTAGATTTGAAGGCAATAAGCTACCTTGCTGAAAAGACTAAGAATTTTGAATGGACCGACAAATTAGGGGCTAAGCTTTCCCTTCTTGCTGAACCGCTTCACTCCCTTTATGGGAGAGATTTTCAAATAAATATGGTCATCAATCAAAAACTCAAGATCTTTCCTGCTCACATCTGCGTATGATTTCTGTCAGCTTTGAGCTATATTGAGCCTTTCTCTAATCAACTGGACTTTCTCTAAGGTATCAACTACCAAGTCAGGCCCTATTACTGTGGACTCACCCACTTTGAACCAACTAATTGGATATCTACATCTCCTACCGTAGAGATCTTCATATGGAGATATCTTAATACTAGAATAATAGTTGTTGTTGCATGCAAACTCAATCAAAGGAAAGTGGTCATCCCAACTACCCTTGAAATCAATTGCATATGCCCTTAGCATATTTTCCAAAGTCTGGATGGTCCTTTCTGCTTGACCATCTATCTGAGGATGGAAGGCTGTACTGAGATGAACTCGGGTACCTAGACCTTTTTGGAATGCTTTCCAAAAATAAGATGTGAACTAGATACCTTTATCTGAAACAATGGACAACGGAACACCATGTAATTTGACCAACTTCCTGATATAGAGTTTGGCATAATCCTTGGCTGAATAAGAAGTATGGACTGAAAGGAAATAGGATGATTTGGTCATCCTATCTATAATGACCCAAATTGAATCACACTGATGACGAGTACGGAGAAAACCCATCACAAAGTCCATATTCACTTCTTTACACTTCCCAGTGGGAATATTGAACTCTTGCATGGACCCAATAGGCTTCTGATGCTCTATCTTAACCTGCTGACATGTGGAGCACTTAGCCACAAATTTTGCGATATCTCTATTCATCCCGCTCCACTAATAAATCTCCCACAAATCACAGTACATCTTAGTGGCCCTTGGATGAATAGAGTATCATGCACTATACGCTTCTACAAGGATTTGTTGCCTTAAGTCATCTACACCTGGCACATAGAGACGACCTTGACAATACAAAACACCATCTCCCCCTTGGGAGAAAACCTCTACTTTTTAATCTCTGACTGATTCTTTCAACTTGACTTCACTAGGATCTCTAAATTTTTTTTCCTTAACGTTGGAAATTAGAGATGATTCTAAACTTTTCTGAACCCACATACTGCCTTCTGCTGAGTCGACTAAGTGAACACCTAGTCTGGCAAGTTGATGAACTTCCTGAGCTAATTTCTTTTTACTGTCCTCAACATGAGCAACACTACCCATAAACAATCTACTGAGAGCATCAGCCACTACATTGGCCTTGCCTGGATGATAAAGGATACTCATGTCGTAATCTTTCAAGAGCTCTAACCACCTTCTCTGATAAAGATTTAAATCTTTCTGAGAGAATACGTACTGAAGGCTTTTGTGATCTGTGAACACATCTACATGCACCCCATACAAGTAATGCCTCTAAATCTTTAAGGCAAAAACTACAGCTGCTAACTCAAGATCATGAATCGGATAATTCTTCTCATGGGTGTTAAGTTGTCTAGAGGCGTTGGCTATGACCTTACCATGCTACATGAGGATACAACCCAAACCCACTCTGGACGCATCACAGTACACCACGAACCCATCTGAACCAGCTGGAAGAGCCAAAACTAGAGCTGAGGTGAGTTGAGTCTTTAACTCTCGTAAACCCTTCTCGCAAGGATCTGACCACTGAAACTTGTCTTTTTTCTGAGTTAGCCTGGACATAGGGGATGCAATAAAAGAAAATCCCTTATCAAACTATCTGTAATAACTAGTCAAACCTAAGAAACTCCTAATATCTGATGGAGAGATAGGGTAAGGCTAGTTTCTTACTGCTTCAGTCTTTTGAGGATCAACTCTAATGTCATCACCAAAAATGATATGACCAAGGAATGCTACCGACCTTAGCCAAAATTTGCATTTACTAAATTTGGTGAACAACTAATGATTTTTAAGAGTCTGTAATACTATTTTGAGATGGTCTGCATGATCACATTCACTATGGGAGTAAACAAGGATGTGATCTATGAAGACTATAATGAACATATCCAAGAACTGCTTGAACACTCGATTCATTAAGTCCATGAAAGATTCTGGGCATTGGTAATACCAAAGGACATGACTAAGAATTTAAAGTGACCATACCAAGTACGGAAGGCTGTTTTTAGAATGTCATGTTCTCTGACTCTGAGCTAATGATAGCCTGATCTGAGGTCTATCTTAGAGAAATAGTTGGAACCCTGAAGTTGGTCAAACAAATCATTAATTTTGGAAAGTGGATACTTGTTCTTGACCATGACTTTATTTAGTTAACAATAATCAAGGCATATTCTGAGAGAACTATTTTTCTTTCACACGAATAAGACTGATGCACCCCACAGGGACACACTGGGTTTGATGAATCCTTTATCTAGAAGACCCTTCAACTGTTCTTTCAATTCTCAAAGTTCTGCTGGTGCCATTCTATATGGCAGAATAGATATAGGCTGAGTATCTGGAAAGAGATTAATGCTGAAGTTATTTCCGTTTCAGTAGAAATTCTTGGAAGATCTTCAGGAAAGACATCTAAGTATTCACTCACTACTGGGACTAATTCAAGACTGGGAGTTTTGGAACTAGTGTCCTTAATTTGAATAAGATGATAGACACATCCCTTAGACATTATTTTCTGTGCCCAAAAGTAGGAAACAAGCTGACCTTTGAAGGCTAAAATACTACCCCTCCATTCTAGGATAGGTTCATTCAGAAACTAAAGCTAGACAACTCTATTTCTGAAGTCGACTGTGGCATAGAAGGAATGAATCCAATCCATGTCGAGAATGACATCAAAATCAGTCATCCCTGGGGATTTCCCAAAATGAATTTAGTGTCGACATGTTAAATTATTGAGGAAAGTATGTGTTCATGTGTGTACCAGTACCCCTCTATTGTATTGAGAATTGTGGTTACAGATTAATGAGAGGTTATGTTCTCAAGTCTAGAATTGTGACTTTGATCTAAGGGGGAGATGGTGAGTTAAGGTAGTTTTCGAATTTTCTCATTGTGGCAAGTTAGGGAAGAGTCATGGTAAACCTATTCCTATTCAAGAATATTCCTATATGCCAAATCATGCTTGGTTCTAAGAAACTATATTTTTGTATGTTACTAATTCATTTTATCGAGATTAGCCAAATGATAAATTTGTGTGAACTCATGACTAATTCAGCTTTGAAAATAAGAAGTGATAGCTCTGAGTAGAAGTTCTTGTCTCAATCATTGACTTTATGAATTCTGAACTTTTGTTATATAACTCATGAGGTAAGTGCTAATGTTACTCATTGTGGTTAGCCATAAGAACTCGTGCCATGTTGATTTTATGCCATAACGACTCTTTACTCATGATCTAAATACTTGACATATGAAGCACTTCATGATTTTATCGTATCTTCATTTTATGTCCCTCCTTGAGTAGTGCAAAAAAGTATAACCTATGATCTAACAAGTGTTACTTCCATTCTTGATGATTGTGCTCAGGTCCCTCAATGACCCTTTGTATGTTAGTATGACGGTTGTTGTGAAAGCGTGGTAGTGTGTTGGGTGGGGAAGTAGATGTTTTTTAAGACGAATATTTTGATGTGACTTCTAGAGCTAAGGTTATAGGAGAAGGGGGAAGAAGGAGATGTTCTTTCATTATGTAAGATAGTTAAGAAGGAGTTATGTGGTGAAAATCTTAATGAGAATGATTGAATTGGCTGGTCTTAGTTGTGAGATCCATGAAGTAGGGTGTCGTAATGATAGGCTTGAATTTTGTGTTTAGTGAATAAATAAACCAATGTGACATGTTGTTAGTATTTCTTGAATTAAAACTTTGAGGTTGTGGAATTATAGTGATGAGGTGAGGTGATTTATTAATGTGATGTAGAGTACAGGGTCCCGAAGTTTAAGTTAGCACCTCTTTCCTCCGAATTAGGCAGAACACAAATTATTGTGTTTAGATGTGCTACGCGAGAATTGTAAATTGGAAATAATGAAGTATGTTGATTAATGTTGGGGTATAGACAGGTAGTGTCTCTGAGTTTTAAGTCTATTCAATATATATTTGAGTTAGAGAATGTTTCTAATCTAATCTATTCTTATGTCTCGCAGGAATCTCATCTTGTGTCTTATACCAATCTTAATCGGGCCGAGGAGTCTTAGAAGAAAAAAAATTCCATGCCTTACAATGTTTTGATCATGTGCCACAGAACACATGCCAAGATCATGTCGATGTCAAACTTCGTTATCTCATGATGGTACCAATGTAAATCAGGCCTACTATCACCAAATTAACTCATGCCTTATGTTGTGGTGATAATGATTCGTAGAACTCATGTGCAAAGTCATCTCAATGTAAAGTTTCATTTCCTCATACTTCATGCTTACGCGTTTCACTAGGGGTTATCATGAAGCTCTTTCGATGCCTTTGCATATATTGTTGAGGAAAAATGTTCAATGTGAGGTTACGTTCCTTATTCCATACCTTTAGATCTTTAACAAGTCCCTACCCATCATTTGGGGATGAATGATCCCAAGGGGGAGATAATGTAACACCCCGTATTTTGGACTAGAACATAAACCGTTATTTCTGCGCATAAATGTTCAAAAATCTATAAATCCAATGTAAATATAGTGTGTTAATCCATTATGTAGGGTGGTAATCTAATTGAGCATGAATTGAGATCATAGAGGTCCCTTAACCCAAAGACGAGTTGAAAGCTTTCCTATCGTTCAAGTTTTAGTAAGCATCGAAACTTGGGTCAATTTCAATCTGCCATAACTTTTTTGTATATAATGAATTAAAGGGCCTACTATATATCAAATGAAAGTTCTTTGAATCCTCTTTTAAACTCCACCAGTTTTGCCTTAATCCGATATCGGGGTAAAAAGTTATGCCCGTTTTATAGTAAGGTATCAGGCTGCCTAAGGAGCTACGGCCGGGCCGATGGTCCTTCGGGCCCGTGATGGTCCGTCGCGGGGCCTTCATCCCAAAAATAGTGACTCAGTCAATGAAAATGCAGCGACGGTTCTGGGGACGGTTCGTCGGGCCTGTAACGGTCCGTCGGGCCATCCCGAAGCTCAAAAACGTGAATTTTTTTAAAGGGTTGTTTTGGTAATTTTTCTCTTCAAAAAACCTCCCCAATGGATTTAATTACACCCTAACACGTTATTAATCAATTTTCATCAGTTACAACATCAAAAACTTCCTTCTTCACTCTCAAAATAAGATCAAATTAGGGTTTTTGCCCAAGAACAAGGAATTAAGAATCAACCATTAAGTTCAAGTTTTTCAAGGAACAAATCAAGATTTGAGTCCTACTCTTTAAACCAAGTAATCTAAGGTACGTGGGGTTTTCCTAAAACTACATGGGTATGGTGAAATTATTTTAATGATGAATAAATATTTAAAAATCATGAACTTACAAAGGGATTTTGGATTTACAATTACATTTATGTATCATGAAACCGTATTGATGATAAAATTTTGGTCTTGAGGTCTTTCCCCCAAAATTGATTTATAACCATGTATAAGTATATATATATGTGTGTGTGTGTGTTTGAAGAGTTAGAATGATGAATTGAGAGCATGGACTATTAGAAATCCCTCTCTTGTTACAAGCATCTTGTTTTCGTAAGATTTGATTTATTCGAAATGTATTGTTGGGATCATAATATAAATGCCTTGATTTTTTTATGACTTGATTATGGATTTGAATCGAAGAGAGGGTGTTTTACTTGGTGTTAAAGGTTAAAGATGTTTACTAAGACGATTGCATGTTTTGTCACAATTTCATTACCACCACATGTTTGTTGAAATACTGAAAAGAGTGATCTTTGCGTAACTTGATAAATGTTTTGAAGTCTGAATCTTGTTGAATTGTTTGAAGTATGGTGGTCCCAACTTTATGTTTTGAAAGAAGAAACCGTGATATCATATTTTATGGCTCAGAAACATGACTTGCAAGTTTTGGTGTGACGACACCAAAATAGATAATGCCATAACAGACTCAGAATAAAATAGAAATCAGATTTCACTCAGATTTCAGATTTAGAACTCAGACAGATGCATGTTTAGAAAAGATTAAAAATGGGTACTAAGAGAGTTAGGTGGTTACCCGAAGAAGGCGCGAGTTCAGAAAACTCATTGCCTGAAATCGTGTTTTACCGATACGGGTTTATTATTTCCCCAAGAGGGATTATACGTGGGCCTAGTGCCCTGGGGCGTATTAGATTCAGATACTTCAAACTTGCGGCAAATTGGATTGGGGGCTTGGCCGTCGAGTTAATGGCGGATCCCATATTGCCCGTGGAAAACTTTCAGATATGTAGGGTGTACCACTTAGCTCAGAAGTAATTCAAAGAATAGAACTGCATTGATCGGATTGTTTTAAGATCATTTGAGGTTTGCCCATGTGTTTTAAACTATGCATGCATAACATATTTTATGACTTGCTCTCACCTATGTTTTATATGTATAAATTCATTATTTTGGATTGCTCTGCGTACCAGTACAATTGTATTGGACTACTATATTTCAGGGTCTGAGGCTCAGTCTAGAGGTCCTGCTAAGCCGTAGAGTTATCAAACAGAAGTGTGCAGGTGGTGAGCCTTCTTTATTCCTGAAGGCTTGTTTCTTCCAGACATTTGTTATTTATTATGGTTTAGGTCCAATGGGGGCCTTGTCCCAGTTACAGATAGTTTGTTAATTTCGTATGTAGTAGAGATTTCGCAGACTGAGTCAAATGTTATCTAGATGTTGGTGGTTTTCTTTTTGCATTGATATACTGAACACCGAACATGACCATGATTCCGTAATAATTTATATTTCTGCATCTTTTCCTTAGTTTATGAATATTGTGCATGATTATCAAATTAGAAGGACGCCCGAGCCTTCATGATTCGGAATGGTCGTTACGGCTAGGGCCCCGACTCGGGTCGTGACATGCATGCATTTCACTTGTTCATACAAATCTAGCTCTTGCATTTTTAAGTCTAGAGGGTTAGTTGAATCCTACAAAGTATGTGTACTTGATAATCCTAGACTAATTCAGGAGTGTTTTCGTAAGATTTTTGCCAAAATAAATTAAAAGTTTGATGGCTTTGAATACAAAAAGAAAACATGACCGTTATTTTATGAAACAGTTAATCGTAGTGATAATAACATAAAAAAAAGGTAGTGATAAATGATAATTAAAGAGTTCGAGAATACTGGGTGCACGCATTTGGTAAAATAAGGGAAAAGGAGATGGGTTGTCCATTTTTTAAAGTAAAAAATGGTTCACATTTGAAAAGGTGGACATGAGTTGTCTAGTCGGCTAAACTAATTTATTTTTTTAGCTATTTGGCCCAATTGGTCACATGCAGTTTCTATACTCAATTGATACATTTTTATATCAAATTGATACACTTTTATACTATATTGATACACTTTTTTAAAAAGAGAAGGAAATTCTATACAAGCACATGAAGTCCTTATACCCAATTGATACTCTTTTATACCACATTAATACACTTTTATACTGTATTGATACACTTGCAGTGTCTATATACTCAATTGATACTCTCTTATACTAGATTGATACATTCTTAGAATGCATGTAGAAACTAGATATAGTCATATAAAATATCTATCTAAATAATAGTTGTGGTTAAAAATTGTATAGAATACATATAAAAATACTATAATTATTATATAGAATATGTATATATATATATAGAAACTATATCATTATTATATATAAATATATATCTTTAACAATTGTATTATATTAAAAGTATATGGTATTGTATTTTATTGTATAAATAAGTAAAACTAAACAAAACAAATCGTATGTTATTTTAATAATGTTGGTGAATGCAAAATAATCTGAATAAAAAAACTTGAGAAGGAATTACGTATTTTTATCATAACAACTAAATAAAATTCGAAGCGCGTCAACTTACAAACATTCTTTATATATAATGGTAGTAACTAGTAAGTACAAATTAAAACGCCTGCCCTATTTTTCTTTTTTTTTTCTATAATAATTGCTCTACACACCGTTTGTGCTTCAGTAATGGCTACTAGAAGTGTAGTTGGATTCGTCGGGTTGGATGGTATCACTTTGAAATTGAGGGAAATATGTGGAACAATGAAAATCTCACATTCGCCATCCCTTCGTGGCTATTTAACAAGTTTTTAAATTTAGGTGTTAGTTTTGTAAAATTATTTTAGTTTTAGATGTTATTTTTGTCATTTCCCAAAAATAAAAATACTTATTAGTCAAGCCCGTCAAAACACAAGATTTTGGAGCTCTTTATCATGAAAAGCAATAGTACAACGTTTGAAGCTTATTCATTATTTCTAAGAGCTCATACAATTCTCCCAACTTCCCACAACAGCCTGGATTTCCACAAGAACCACAACCATCACTTTGATTTCCACAAGGTTTAATATATTAGATATAAAACCAACACCAAACACTTACCCGGACCCCACTTGGTGAAAATATACAGTGTTGTAAACCGGCACAAATCACAAGCAGAGGTAAATATCTTTAGATATTGTTAGCCAATTTTATACATACGCAGAAATATGAAATGCAATACCACGACTTCTAATGTGATTTAACTTACAGTTTGAAATCTATACATGGCAAAACATCAAGTTCAAGAGAAATGGATCTCAACACTGGTTATAGATCTAAACCTACCGTGGATCTCATTCACCATAAAACATTCAGTCTATAAATGTGAAATATACTAGCCATACCGTGTGCCTAACCATCATATAGGGAAAATCTCTAGCATCAAAAAACCCTTAGCCAACATAGGTGGTGAAATGTCTATGAACCCAAGTCAAAAGGTGTTTTTAGATATAGCTTCTCGAAATCTAACAAGCCACTGTGCATCGGAGGAATTGTCACCCTGCTGGACTTGCAGTAGTCCTTTTCCAATCACAAACTTCGTATAATCAATGGATTTGGGAGGGGCTAAACAGGGTTTGGTTGGTGCGGGAGGAAGCAAGGAAACAAGTACCCTAGCAACCTCATGCATTGTTGGCCTCTCACATGGAAATCTTTTTGTGCACAGCAATGCAAGCTGAAAAGTCTTTCTCACATGCATTAAGTCCATGCATGTCACAGATACCTCAGGATCAACAGCTTCCATCACGGTGTTATCATCCGCCTTTGACAATATCTGCAACACAACACAAAACAAATTACTTCAGCCAAATGTAATAGGAAATGAAGAGACAAAAGACATTTGATAGAATTTTGCAAATGCAAGAGGAAGGTAATAAAATTTGAGCGAAGCTGTTCTTTCCTATCCAGTCTGAGATAAATCGTTTACAACTAACAAGGTAGAGCAATTAGTGGAGAATAATACCAGCTGATGCAAGTTCAAGTCATTATCTACAGGTTTCTTTCCTGTCAAAAGCTCCAGGAGAACAATGCCAAAGCTGTAGACATCTGACTTTTCAGTTAACCTGGAAGTCCTGGCATACTCAGGGTCAATATAACCAATGGTGCCCAACACCAAAGTTGATGCATGAGTTTTTGCAGCAGGGATGCATTTTGCAACCCCAAAATCAGATAAATGAGCCTCAAAATTTTCATCCACTAGAATGTTTGAAGATTTTACGTCTCTGTGGATGATTCTTGGGTTGCAATCGTGGTGAAGATAAGCAAGACCCTGAGCAGCTCCAACAGCAATTCTCAGACGTGTTTCCCAGTCAAGTTTCACCTTTTTGGATGGCCCTATGACATGTATTCAGTTGATAATTAGTCATTTCCAAATCAATGCAGGTTTATAGCATCATTCTCCAACACGGAAAAAAGGGTAATAAACATTAACTATTAGTCAACACTGTCTTAACATGAAGATATTTCATACAAGGTTAGAAGAAAAGAGGGATACTAACCATGAAGTAGATCCCACAGTGAACCATTTTCCATGTAGTCATAAAAAAGGAGATTCCCATTAGGGGAAAGTGAGTAACCATGCAAGCTAACAAGGTTTCTGTGCCTGATGCTTCCAATTGTCTCCAGTTCAGTCTCAAACTCGCACAAGCTGTGTGGATGTGTAGTGTAAAGTCGCTTAACGGCAATTGGTCGGGAATCTTTCAAAATACATTTATATACAGTGCTGGAAGCACCATATCCAATTATGAATTTCTCACTGAAGTTCTCAGTAATCCTCATAATGTCATCATATGTATGGATGGCCATATCCATGTGAAGAACCACGAGTTTGGGGGAACCTAACAAGGAAAAAGCAAACATGGAATACCTGAAAGTATTGAGAAACAAAGAACAGAACAGACATGTAATAATTTCTACCTTGATTGGTCTTAGGCCCCTTCAGAAACTGATGTGGTTGATTGGACTTAAACACAGCCACTATAACCATGGATAAAAGTGCTATGAAACCCAATGCTGTGCAAACAACAGCTGTTCTGGAGAAGAGGGCTGCAAACTCACAAGTCAGTTTGAAGCACATGACTCTTAGAACACCAAAAGATTCGCTAAACAATGCACAAAATGAATTCATACCATTAGACTTTGATGGGCAGGGGTTACATATTGAACCTTTCCAGTTGCCACAGAGTAGTGGGTTCCCCAAAAAGCTGATGACCACAATGAGGGGGTCAGTTACTTGTAGCTGATGAACATATGTAATGATGAAGCTTCATTCTATACAGAAACTACCTGTCAGGTGCAAACCGCGAGAAATTTCGTGAAAGAGGAACAACACCACTGAAATTGTTGTAGGAAATATTCCTGATGGAGAATGAAAAAAGATCAGCAACTGAAGGTAGAATTAGAATGTGCATGACGTAAAGGCAATGACGGAGGAACTCACAAACTAGTTAGGCTGAAACAATTGGTCAATGCGTCAGGGATTGCTCCACTGAGATTGTTAGCTGTCAAAGTACTACAGAAAAGAAACCAAGCCAATCAAAAGTGCATTAGAATTGTCTGTGATATTGAAGAGAAGCTGATTAAACTCTACATCAATTTACTTAACAAAAACTAAATGTACTTACAGAGTTACCATGGTCTGCAGCTGTCCCAGCTCTTTTGGGATGCCACCAGAGATCTCGTTGCATGACATATCACTGGAAAAATAGAAACCAGTCTCAGTGCAAGAAAACCAGTATACTAAAGGTCCACATTTTTAAGGCAGTGATACCAAAGCTCTCTACAAAAACTCACATAGTCTGTATACTTTTCAGAGTGCCAAACTCTATGGGAATTTGTCCATCAAGATGATTGCTGCTCAGATTCCTACAATGTGCAAAACACTGATTATGTTTTAAGTCACAAGATGATGCAAACTCCTGGTACATCTAAATGTTAAATATCTCACAATGTGAGAAGATGCTCCAAATCTCCAATAGAACCCGGGATAGACCCAGAAAACTCATTGCTAGAGAGATCCCTAAAGAATACAAGTGTTAGTACAAGGAGTCACATGAATTATGAAATTATTGACCTTGACAGTCAAGAACTCACAACGTATCAAGATTGATAATTCGCCCGAGTTGAGAAGGTATGTGACCTTTAAATTTGTTTGATGAAAGATTACTGCCAGGTGTACATCAATTATAAACAATAAGTTTATATCACATATGAAATAAAATTAAAATCATTACCATAATCACAAGCCAAAACATTAGAATATAACATACAGATACGTCAGGCTCCCGAGATTCTTAAACCCTGAAGGAATGGACCCGTTTAAGTTGTTACCATGAACATTACTGAAAGGAAAAATCAAATATGTTTAGACTCGGAATGAACAGAACAGAAAAAGAGGAAGAGAAAGAGAATTTATTTTGAAGAAAAAAGTCTCAAAAACATAAGCAACAATCTTACAGTTGATTCAATGCTGAGCAAGAGCTGATATTCTCAGGAATTGGTCCCTCCAACTTGTTATTTGCAAGATTCCTGGTGAAGGAATGGTAAGAACTAGATATTCGAAATGAAAGTAGAACATGAAATATTTACTACAAGAAGAATATAAGGCTCACAATTCAAATAACTGGTCCAGCTTGCCAAGATCGGGGGGAATTTGACCAATTAACTGATTGTCATTTAATTGCCTGTAAATAATATTGTTCAATCATGAACCAAAACATGGTGACTGCATAATGTATGCTCTTAAATCCACTTACAAGTAACTAAGTTTAGACATATTTCCCAGCTCCGGTGGTATTGGCCCTGTAAGTTTGTTACTGTGCAGGTACCTGTTCAATGTACAAGTGAATCAGACAAAGGAGCCTTGTGTACAGACATATATTCAAATAGGGGTAAACTTACAGCTTCCCGGTGTAGGATAAATTGCCAAAAATTGGAGGAATTGGTCCCACCAACTCATTTTCACTCAAGTCCCTACAGAGGAGACAGACATCATGTAACCTTTTAGACTCGCAAGCAGCATCTAGAAAAGATTGGAGTTGATTTTAAAATAATATCATGCAGTAGTATGAAAACTCACAGAACAGCAAGAGCTTGCATTAGACCAATCACTTCCGGGATCTTACCGGTTAGCCTATTTCCTTGCAAAGACCTGTTCAAAGGACCACAATCTCCATTTATCATTCACAGAAATGAACCCGAAAACAGAACAGAGAAGGTAGAAATGACAACAACTAAACATCATATGAAAAACTAAGTTCACTAACAGGGTTGCAACTTGTAAAAACCCAATATTGTAAGGAATTTCCCCAGTTATCTGATTGTATGAGATATCTCTGAAATCAAGAAAAAAACAGACTTTTTTAGAATTGTTGCAGCAGTAAGAGGAGAATTGCAGTACAACATAACAAGGGAAAGGAAAGGAAACTGACAGTATCTCAAAGCTTGTACAATTTCCAATATTATCTGGAATTGTTCCACTGAGGTTATTGCCCCTCACATCACTGAAACCATTTTGAAACTTCCAAAGTTAGAATAAATAGATATGCAAAACCAAACAGACAACAAAACATTATGTATAAACATATAGCAGAGCACATACAAATACCACAAACCAGTCAACTGGCACATATCAGGCGACAATGTTCCAGTTAACAAGTTGCCTCTTAAGCCACTGCAAAATAGAAGGAATAGAAACGTCGTAAATTTCAGAAGCAAAAAATAAATGCCTTCAAACACCAAGTGAATGCACTCACAGATATTGCAGAACTTCATTCCAATAGATCAACCTTGGTATCTCACCAATGAGCTGGTTTCGAGCCAGATCACTTCATCATTTAAATAACCATCTATTAGTCATAGATATTGTCAAAATTTGTGGGAGAAAACACTAAAGTCACGAAACTCACAGCGTCTTTAGGTTTGGGATTTGGGTTAATGTGGATGGAATTGGACCAGTTAACTGGTTGTTTTTCAAGTTCCTGTAACACAGAGTGAATTAATTCGCCATAACCATATATCAACTAGTTATCAGAAATATCAATCAGCAACAAAAAAAAAAAATCCAGTATAGTCCCAAAAGCAAGGTCTGAGGAGGCTAGAAAATAGGCAAACCTTACCCTTACCCCTACCTCAAGGAGGTAGAGAGGTTGTTTCCGGAAGACCCTCGGCTCAAGTAACGAACATCAAAGCAGCTCAAACGAAAATACTAAAACATGAATCTAATGTGGTTAAAAACAACTCACAATAACTCCAGCTGCTTGAGTTTAGAAATTGAAAAAGGTATGTCTCCAAACAGCAAGTTATCAGAGAAATCACTGCAGAACACAGTAAAACAACTAGTGTGGGCACTAAGAACTTACTGATACAAAAAAAAATTAAAAAAAATAAAAAGATATTAGAAGCATAGGTAAAAATTATTTACAGAGAGATGAGTGAAATGCAGTTGCCAATCTCATCAGGGATTTGACCAGTTAACTTATTTCCTTGAAGGTCACTGCCATTAACATGAAATACTACATCAGCATGGAAATAACAGTCAATGGACAGAAAACACAAAAGTGAAAAAAAAAAATGGACCATACAGAGCTTGCAGATTCTTCAAATCTCCAATGGCTGGAGATATTTCCCCTCCCAAGTTCAGATTAGACAGATTCCTTCACCAAACAAAAAAAAGTAAGTTTTAGCTAAAAGACATATTTCTCTGCTAGAATAGCAGTGTTATACTGTAGCTAGCAGGTCACCAGATGGAAAACATACAAGGCAACAACGGACATAGAGAAATTGCCACACACAACGCCTCGCCATGAGCAAAAATCGTCATCATGAACATCATTCCAGTCTAGCAACACGTTTGCTACGTTGCTCAATGATGCCTTGATCGACATCAATGTTTTGCCTGCGCAAGTAGTCACAAACATTTTTAGTAGTGTTTCGGTTGTAATACTACGAACAGGAGCCTAAATACAACTAAAATAACTCGGTATTTTTTCATCAGTGTTGAATAACAGAGAATGTTGCTCAAAAAATGAAAATAAAAACGAAATTTCAAACAATAAGTTTCGTACTTCCTAGATAGCACACCAAACACTTCCTTATTGTATCTCCCAGGTCCCAACATTGCACAACAAAACAAAACGGAGGAGCTAGAAAACAGATTGCAGATACAAAAAGGCAAAAAGGAAAAGAAGAACAAATGTTATTATACTTGGGAATCAAATAGCAATATAAGGTGTATTTGGTACTAAAGAAATTATTTTCCAAAAACTTAAACCACCGAACATGAGAAAATCGAAAAAAATCGTACTGAACACACACATAATGTTAGAAAATGACCTGTAGGTAACACTTGAGCATCAACAATGTGTAAAAAAAGGAGTGAGAAGAAAGAGTTACCTTCTTGGCTAAGTGATGAAACGATGGGTAAAATAAGCAGTATAGCCAACAGTACTGCGTGACAGCTGACTTTCATCTTCACCCTCACCTCTATTATCCCTCAAAACTACAACTAAAGGCCGTAAGCAACAATAGATGGAGCGTACAACAAGTTCACTTGAGAAGAAGAAGAGGTTGCTGAGGTTGATGGGGCGTAGTTAGTAAGAGAATGTGTGTTATGTGAATGTGAGAGAAATAGGAACAGCAGGCATTTGGCGTGAAGTTAGAGAGAGAGAGAGAGAGAGAGAGAGAGTGAATAAGAAAATGCAATGTGTGTGTCTGTGATTTTAATGTCAGCACTCAGCTGAGCAGTAGTGTTTTATGAAGACAGAGAAAGTCGCCATGGTGGTTGCACTCTCTACTCGGATAAAGTGAGACCGAAAGACATACTAATCTGTCGTTTGGTAGACTATATTAGCAAAAATAATGCATGTATTAATTAATGTGTATTATGAATATGTTATTTGATATAAGTTTTAGTCAATGTATAATTAATACAAATATTAATTATACATTTTATTGTATATTAACGTATATATTACTAATATCACCCATTTTCTATATATTAGTAATACAAATTCTTAAAACAAAAATAATTTCAAAAATGTCAGGTGAATTTAAAAAATTAACTCACCTATTTTTTTAACCTCTAGACTCGACGTCCCGACCAAACTACAAGACTCAATTCCTTTTTTAAAATTGAAATGCCATTTATGAAATTACCGAAATTATTTTAGAATTTTCTTAATTCAGTAAATATAATATATCAACAAAAATAAAAATATGCATTAAACAATAAGACTATATATACACCATTTTTAATAAGAGATATATCAATTCTAAATTGAAAAAATGAGGGATAGTATAGTTCTAGTCCCTCTCCATTTCACCTTTTCCTACTTTTATTTTTTTAAAAAAATAATAATAAATACAATATATAATTTATTAAATCATACCTATTTAATAAGAGATCATTTGGTAAAGTGTAGTAGAAAAAATTGATGCGAGCATTAGATTTATGTATTATTAGTATAGTGTTTGATACACATTTCAAAAATACAAGTTTAGGTGTACGTGTAAATACCTTACTTTAATGAGTTCAAATATTACATTAACTAAGATATTTTTTTAAGTAATAAATATGAATATAATAATTAATTTAATATATTTTGAGTATGTAAAAATGGAGAATTTATTTATTAAATCTAATCTTTATCAAAAATATTTTTAATCGATCGACATTCATCTACCATTTTTAAATTGCAACAAAACAATACAATGATAGAGATATCAAAATAGTACAATTAAATCTAATCTTTACACATAAAAACTTTTTCAAAGTCGTTCGACACTCATCCACCACCTGTAAATAATAACAAAATAATACGATAATAGAGATATCAGAATAATACAACTCAAACCTAATCTTTACATACAAAAAATCCTCAAAGTCGACCAACATTTATCTATCACCTGTAAACTGCAACAAAATAATACGATAAAAGTGATATCAAAATTAATACAATTAAACTTAAGTTTTACACACAAAAGTTTCTCAAAACCGATCGAGATTCATCTATGAACTGTAAACTACTAAAAAATAACAAACTAATAGAGATATAACGACAATACAATTAAACCTAACCTTTACCTAAAAAAAGTTCAAAGCCGACCCACATTCATCTAACATCTGTGAATTAAAATAAAACAATAAGATAATAAAGATATCAAAACAATACAATTAAACCTAACATTTACACAAGAAATTCTTCAAAGCCAACCGACATTCATCTACGTCCTGTAAACTATAAAAAAAAATATAATAGTGATCACAAAACTTCTATTTGGACCCAAACTCATGTGAAAAAATCTTTAAACATTGTAAGCACATATTTTAACACTTATATGCATATTTATATCATTATTAACACGTAAAGCATAGGAATTATCCTCAAAACAAGGCTTATTAAGCTAGAATAACCATACTAGAGTGCACAATTACACCCAACATCATATGACTCATCGGGTCAACAGTAGGGATGCCTTGGGACACTGGCTAGACTATAAGTTTAGGGTATGACTCATATTAAGTCGTTAGGAGTTGTAAGCTGACCCATAACGACTGGGCGACAAATCTTTAGTGTTTCATTAAGGGTACTTTGGACATTTCTCCTTTTTCCCAATTGTGGCCCACGACCTTAAAAACCCTTTTGGGACCTCATTATCATCCAAAAAAACATAATTAAGCCCATTCTTAAACTCCCTCAAATCCCTAGGCCAAGTACAAGCTAAGGTTTCTCAGGTTGATGATTTAGAGCCTCCAAGTTGTGATTTCTCTCCATAATTGTGATACTTTTTGGCATGTATCTCTTCCCTAAACTTATTTTATATTAAAGCATGTATCACATGGTTATTCATGTAGATTTTGATATGGGTTGAGGGTTTTGGAATGGTTGACTCTTAAATTGTTTTTCCATGGTTTTTATGAATTGTCCATTCTTTGAATTGATGGTTTTTGAAATAATTGGGTGCTCGGGTATAGGAATTGGGATGGGGTTGAGGCATTCCCCTAATTTGATGATTTTGGTTTAAACTTGGTTTGTGAAATTGTGTTCCCTTAATCCATTTGCATAATTGGCTTTGAAATATGATTTGTCACATGGTTTGACTTACTCTCCTAAGCTATTGTATTGCTAAATTGTCAAATGGATGAAAAATGGTTTTGAAGACCTTATTGGCCATGTTTTACTGATTTTATACTTGATTTAATAGACAAATGGGGTCATGGCATTCCCCCAACTTGATTTAATAAACAAAAGGGTCGTGGCATTCCCCCAGCTTGATTTAATGAACAAAAAGGGGTTGTGACATTTCCCTACGCTGATGGAATTGGTATGGCATAATTATAAGCATACAAGCGTAATAGTATAATGATACTTGTGGTTGATGACTTAATGGATAAGTCTTTGATTAAACAGATAGGTTGTGTGAAAGTTGTTTTAATTGGGCTTAAAGAGGGTTGTGAAGCTAGACTGTAAAGGTGGAGGTCCCGGGGGGACCGATACTGGAAACTCACATTTACCGGCATGAAGGTTGGTCTTGATGACCGTGTGCTTATATCATACGCTATATATATGTATCCTGGATTAATGTGGGGTCAGGGTATTCCCTGGTCTTCTTTGGATATCTAACACGCACTGGGGCCCTTTCAGCAGAGAGAGCTGGACCCATATAGCCTATGGGTATTTTTATGATAATTGGGCTACACAATCTGGGCTAGTGTTTTGCTTTCATGCTAAGCCTCATTCCCGATCCCGATATGTTATATATATGTATATAATTATGTGCATTAGTTTCGAATGATTTTGAACTGATTTGATCATGACATTATTTTTTCCCTCCCCTGAGTTACATACTAGCGCTCACTCCACTAATCATCTCAGGATGTTGTATCCCCATGCGATGCAAGAATCAAAGACACTTTTGCTTTTTCTGTGCAGTGTTAGGTGATTCCTGGATTACTCATAGGTTAGATTGAAGTGGTAAGCTTCCATTCTTTGAAAGACCCTCATTCCATATTTTGGTTTAACCATGTCATAGACTATCTTTTGGTTTCTTTATGGATATCGTTGGGGCATATCCCAACTTAGATTGATGTTGGTTTCTTAGAGGCTTGTGGATTACTATGAATTGGGATGGTTGCTGAAATTCTTAGATTTTTTTCTGGGTTATTTAAGTTACCTATCTTGTTATATGTTTAAAATTTATTTGCTGCTAGTTGTGTTGTGTTCTGGTTGGCTAGGGTAAATGGGTTAGTCTCCAGTCTTCAATTGACTTGAGATACTCGTCACGACCAAGCCCTGGTTTTGGTCGTGACAAAGTTTGTATCAAACCTAGGTTTATAGACATTGGGTGTCCATAAAGCCGTGTCAAGTAAAGTCTCTTTTATAGGTATGTAGTGTGCCACACTTATAAGGGAGATGCTACAGGGCTTTTAGAAACCTTTCCTCTTTCTTGTGATCTATTTTTGAGATATAGAGTCTAAGGTCTCAAAAACTCCTCTAATTCCATTTGTTTGCATTTTAAATCATGCCTCTCGAAGATCTAATGCTCGTGGAAACTTCTCTGTCCTACCTGAGAATAATATGGATGGAACTCATCTTACTTATGGAGTACATATCCAATCTAGGGCCAGTGCTTCTGACTGCCCATGTGGAGTTCCACCAGTCCCTTCTAGTCCTTCTCGGGCTAATGATCTCCATGCCCCACCACCCCAGGAAGATATTTCTAATGCCAAATTCCCTCGATTTATTTATCTGCTGACTAGGTTGGTGATTTTTCAGTCTTATCAACCTGACCGTGTTAGTTCTGTTGGTCTATCTTTTAAGGTCACTAGATTTGGCTAATTTATGAGGTTGAATCCTCCGATCTTTATAGGTTCTAGGATTGAGGAGGATCCTTAAGGGTTTATTAATTAGATGAAAAAGATATTCAGGGTGATACATGATACTAATGTAGAAGGTGTGGGAGTTTACAGCATATCAGTTAAAAGATATGGCATATTAGTGGTAGTGGGAGCAGTCGAGGGGTGATGATGATGAGCATGCTATTTGTGAGGAATTCTTTGGTGCTTTCCTTGATTGTTTTTTTCATCAGGAGTTGAGGGAGGCTAAAAATGAGGATTTTTTGAACTTAAGGTAGGGAAAGATGACTGTGAAGGAGTATCTCTTGAAATTCCATCAATTGTCTTGTTACGTTTTAGAGTTGGTGTCTAGCATGAGAGTCAGGATGAGAAAGTTTGCTTTGGATTTGTCTTGAGACTTGGTACTAGAGTGTAAGGCGGCGATATTGAATAATGGCATAAATATCTGTAGGTTGGTGGTGTATAAGTAATAAGTTCAGGATGAGAAAAAGAAGCAAGCAGAAATAGGAGTGAGGTAGAATAAGAAGATCAGGTATTTAGAGTAGGGTGGAGGCCAACAGAATAGTGGTAGAGATGGTAGGCAGTGAAGCAAGAAGAAAACTTAGGGAAACTCGAGATCATATTCTATGACTAGTACTCTATATCCTAAGCTATCTGGTGATCTTTGTTTTTATATTGACAGTGGGTTTAAGACCAAGGGTGCCCAGTCGCAGGTTAGTGGAGCCTAGAGAGCTCCATCATATCCTCCTTGTAAATTTTATGGGCAGTTATACCGTGGTTTTTGTGATGAGGAAAGGAGTAAGTGTTTCAGATGTGGCTAGCCTGGTCATATTTAGAGGAGCTATTCGTCTGCAAATATTGCTACTAGAGCTAATAAGGTTTCAATTTCTACTTATTTAGCTCCTGCGCCAAAGGGTGCTATTTTTAGTACCGGTACTGGTTAGAATCATATTTATACTCTTACTACCCATTAGGAATATGAGAAATCTCCTAATGTCATTATAGGTACGTTATAAATTTTCTCTCATGACGTGTACTTTTACTTGATTCGGGGTCTACCCTTTCTTGTGTGACCTCTTACATGGCTGTCTAGTTTGATTTTAAACCTGAGTGCATTTTTAATCCCTTTTCTATGTGTGCCCTGGTGGGTGATTTTTTTGTGGTTAGAACGTTCTATAGGGGTTATATATTATCTATCGGCGGTCGAAAGATATTGATGGATCCGATAGAGTTGGATATGTTAGATTTTGATGTGATATTGGGGATGGATTGGCTTTACTCGTGTTATGATATTCTAGATTGTCGGACCCAAATGGTTAGTTTCCAATTCCCGAATTAACCAATTAATTATGTGGGAAGAGAGATCCCAGTACCTATGGAAAGGTTTATTTCTTATTATAGAGCGCGGAAGTTAATTTCCAAGAGGTGTCTTTACCATCTAGTTTGTCAAGGATTCTAGTTTTTAGGTTGTCTATTTATAATCTTTCTATGCGGTTAATGAGTTTTCTGAAGTGTTTCCCAATAATCTTCCTAGTATTTCTCCCGATAGGGAAATAGTCTTTGGGATTGATCTTCTATCGAATACTCATCCTATATCTATTCCTCTTCATAGCATGGCTTTAAATGAGTTAAAAGAACTTAAGGAGTAGTTAGAGAATCTTCTTGATAAGGGTTTCATCCATCCTAGTGCTTCTCCATAGGGTGAACCTATTCGCTTCGTGCGTTAGAAGGATAGTTCCTTTCTAATATACACATATTATCACCAGTTGAATAAGGTGACGGTGAAGAATTAGTACCCTCTTCCTAGGATTGATGATCACTTTGACAAACTTCAAGGTGCTAAGTACTTTTCTATGATTGATCTTCAATCGGGTTATCATTAGTTAAAAATTAGAGAGATGGATATCCCTAAGACTACCTTTCAAAGCTGATATGGTCATTATGAGTTTCTGGTAATTTCATTGACTAATGCTCTTGTTGTGTCTATAGACTTGATAAAACAGGTATTTAGACAGTTCTTTGATTTATTTATGATCATATTTGTTGATGACATATTGGTATATTCTAAGTGTGAGGAGGATTATGCCAATCACCTCTGTATAGTATTGTAGACTCTCAAGGATCGACATTTGTATGCAAAGTTTTTGAAGTGTTAGTTTTTGTTGAATGTTGTGACCTTTCTAGGTCACATTATTTCTAGTGAGGGGGTCATGGTGAATCCACAGAAAGTTTAGGCGGTTAAGAAGTGGCCTAGACCCATAACTCCAACTGACATTTATAGCTTATTGGTTTACCTAAGTATTATAGGAGGTTTATGGAAAGCTTTTCGTCTATTGCTGCTTCGTTGACTAAGTTGACCCTAAAATAGGTGAAGTTTCTGTGGTCAGATACATGTGAGGGTAGTTTTGAGAAGTTTAATGACAAGTTGACTTCTGCTTTGGTTTTGACACTGCTCGAGGGTACAAAGGGTTTTATTGTCTATTTTGATGCATCCCGTGTGGGGCTGGGTTATATGTTGATGCAGTATGGTAAGGTTGTTGCCTATGCTTCTAGGAAGCTGAAGTTTCTTGAAAGGAATTATCCGAATCATGATTTGGAATTGTTGTCTATAGTTTTTGCTTTGATTATTCGGCACCATTATTTGTATGGGGTTCATGTGGATATTTTTTCAGATCATAAAAGCTTATAGTATGTGTTTACCCAGAAGGAGTTAAATCTCAAGCAAATGAGATGGCTTGAGTTTCTTAAGGACTATGATATGAGTCTTCATTACCATCCAGATGAGGCTAATGTGGTTGTTGATTCTCTTAGAGGGTTGTCCATGGGTAGTTTGTCTTACATGGATGACAAAAAGCAGGATTGGTGAAGGAAATTCACCGGTTAGTTATTCTTGGAGTTCTTCTTTTAGATTTTGAGAATGGTGGTGTAATTGTGCAAGAGGTGGTGAAGTCTTCTCTTGGTGCGAAGGAGAAGGAAAAATAAGTATTGAGCCCCATCTTGATGCAGATCAAAGATGATATGGGTCGATAAAATGTCATGGCATTTCAGATTGGTGGAGATGGTATCTTGAGGTACCAAGGTGGATTATGTATTCCTGAGTTTTGACTGAGGCTCATGAGCTGAGGTATACAGTTCATCCGGGCTCGACAAATATGTGTCATGACTTGAAGGAGATGTATTGGTGGAACAACATAAAGAAGAATGTAGCTAACTTCATGGCTAAGTGTACTGTGTGTCAGCAAGTGAAGGTTGAGCACTTGAGGCCCGATGGTATGTCCCAAGAGGTTGAGTTGCCGGTATAGAAATGGGAGGTGATCAACATGAATTTTATTATTGGTCTTCCACAGTCTCTGAACCAACATGATTTGATTTGGGACATCATAGATAGGATGACAAAGTCTGCTCACTTCTTTCCTATAAAGACTACTTACACTGGAGAGTATTATGCGAGGTTATTCATTCAAGAGATCATCAATTTGAATGGTGCACCTATTTCTATTATTTCAAATGTAGGTGTGTATTTTTGGTTTTAACAATACTTGGGCACACGGGTGAACCTTAGTAACGCATTCCACCCTCAGACGGATGGACAAGCAGAAAGGACCATTCAGACTTTGAAAGTTATGCTAAGGGCCTATTTGATTGATTATGGTGGTAGTTGGGCGGATCATTTTCCTCTCATCGAGTTTGCTTATAGTAATAGTTATCACTCGAGTATTGGGATGGCTCATTTTGAGGCTTTTTATGGTAGGAGGTGTAGATCTCTCATTGGGTGGTTTGAGGTTGGTGAGACCAGATTGTTTGGTTCGTATTTGGTTCAACAAGCCATAGAGAAGGTGAAGGTGATTTGGTATAGTCTTAAGACTGCTCAGAGTCGCCAAAAGTCCTATACGGATGTAAGGCGAAGAGTGTTTGATTTTAAGATTAGGAGTGATGAAATTTGGGAAGAAGAAGAAGCTCTGCCCTTGATATGTAGGCCCATTCTTGATTTTAAAAAGAGTGGGTAATGTCTCTTATGAGTTGGATTTTCCTTTGAGTTTGGGTTCTATTCATCCAATTTTTTTATTTTTGATGTTGAAGAAGTGCATGGGTGATGCTTCTTTGTTGGTGCCTATTGAGGATATTGGTATTTCATATTCCTTGTCTTATGAGGAAGTCCCAATTGAGATTTTGGTTAAGAAAGTCCGTCGTTTGAGGACTCAGGACGTGGCTTTAGTAGATGTACTATGGAGGAATCAAAAGGTAGAAGAAGCTTGTTGGGAAGCTGAAGAGGACATAAAGTCCAAGTAGCTACTCTTGTTCCCCAAATTAGATAATCGTGCTTAAAGTATGTGTTTTCCTTATCATCTTTGTTTTCTAACTTGTTAAAGAAAATTGTGGTTGTGTTTTGGTCTTAGAATAGTTCTAAGGGATGCCTTGACCCATCATTCGGGGATTAATGATCTTGGGAGGGGGAGGGGGTAATGTAACACTCCAGATTTTTGCCTCTGAAAATTTCCTAAGTTTGGAGCTCACTGCTCAAACTACGGCTCACCTAATGAGTTATAAGGTCTCCTTATGAGTCGCAGGGCTTGAGTCATAGTATGATCAGTGTGGGTTTCTTGTGTTTCCATTATGACTATGACTGGGATGTCATGAGTTGTAATGACTCTTTATAAGTCATAAGGTGGTTTCCTTGGTCAAACTAGTATAGGTGCCAAATATCACTATTATAGTTATGACTAGGACCCTACGAGTCGTAAGGTCTATGTACGAGTCGTATGGTATGACTCGTAAGGTCAACAGTGGGGATGCCTTAGGACAATACCCAAACTACGAGTTAAGGGGACTACTTGTAGTCAGCCATTACGAGTCGTAAGGTGACCTATAACGTCTGGGCGATAAATCTTTAGTGTTTTATTAAGGGTACTTTCGATATTTCTCCTTTTCCCAAATTGTGACCCATGACCTTCAAACTCTTTTGGGACCTCATTATCATCCAAAAAAAACATAATCAAACCCACTCTTAAACTCTCTCAAATCCCTAAGACAAGAACAAGCTAGGGTTTTTCACGTTGATCATTTAGAGCTTCCAACTGGTGATTTCACTCCATAATTGTGATACTTTCAGGTATGTATATCTTCCCTAAACTTGTTCTATATAAAAACATGTATTTATAGGTTAGTTATGTGGATTTAAAGGTGGATTTTGATATGGGTTGAGGGTTTTTGAATGGTTGACTCTTAAATTGTTTTTCCTTATTTTTATGAATTGTTCATGCTTTGAATTGACGGTTTTTGAAATAATTGGGTGTATGGGTATGGCAATGTGAATGGGGGTCAAGGTATTCCCCTAATTTGATGATTTTGGTTTGAAACTTGATTTGTGAAATTGGGTCCGCTTAATGCACTTGTATAATTGACTTTGAAATATGATTTGTCACATGGATTGACTTACTTACCTAAGCTGTTGCATTGCATAAATCGTTAAACGAATGAAAAATGGTTTTGAAGTCCTTGTTGGCCATGTTTTATTGATCGTAAACTTGATTTAATGAATAAAAGGGGTCGTGGTATTCCCCCAACTTGATTTAATAAACAACGGGGGTAGTGGCATTTCCCTTACTTGATTTAATAAACATAAGGGGGTCATGGCATTCCCCCAATTTGATGGAATTGGTATGGTATAATTATAAGCTTGCAAACATAATAGTATGATGATAGATATGGTTGATTCCTTAACGGATAATTCCTTGGTTAAATGCATAAGTTGTGTGAAACTTATTTTAATTAGGCTTAAAGGGAGTTGTGTAGCTTGGCCATAAAGGTGGATGTCTGGGGGGACAGATACTGGAAGCTCACATTTATCAGTGTGTGGGTTGGTTTTGATGACCGGGTGCTTCTGTAACACTATAAATATATGTATCTTGGATTGATGTGGGGTTAGGGAATTCCCTGATCTTCCTTGGATATATCTAATTTGTACGACTAACATGCATCGGGGCCCATTCAGTAGGGGGAGCTAGACCCATATAGATTGTGGGTATTCATATGATGGTTGAGCTAAGCAGTCCAGGCTAATGTTTTACTTTCATTCTAAGCCTCGTTCCCTATCCCGACATGTTATATATATGTATATAATCATGTGCATTAGTTTTGAATAATTTTGAACTGATTTGATAATGACATTATTTTATTCCTCCCTTGAGTTACATGCTAGCGCTACCTTGCTAACCGTCTCTGAATGATGTATCCCTAGGTGATGCAGGACCGAAGACACTTCTGCTTTTCCTACACAACATTAGGTGATCCCTGGATTGCTCGTGAGTCAGCTTGATGTGGTGAGCTTTCATTCTTTGCAAGACCTTCATTTCATTTTCTTAGTTTTACTATGTCATAGCCTATTTTTCATTTTCTTTTTGGCTATCATCGGGGGCATGTCCTAACTTAGATTAATGTTGGTTTCTTAGAGGCTTGTGGATTATTATGGATTGGGATGGTTGTTGAAATTCTTAGATTCTTTTTCGAGTTATTTAAGTTACCTATCTTGTTATATGTTTAAATTCATCCGACGCTAGTTGTGTTGTGCTCTGGTTGCCTAGGGTAAAGGGGGTGGTCTCTAGACCTCGATGGACATGAGATTCCTATCACGGCCAGGCCCTAGTTTGGGTCATGACATCATGACCTGATAAGTTAATTCGTGATAAATTAGTATCAAATCCTGGTTTATCAGTATGTTGGTAGAAGAGCTAAGTGTCTAGTAAAATCATATGTATCAGTACAGAGATGTTTGTATTTTAAATTTAGGAAAATACAGGGTATTTTTTTAAAATTCTATCTTTGACTCCCTATTCTATTTTGGTATTTCTATGAACCTCTACAACTTTTTTTGTCCCCACTCTTTCCTAGATGGATGACATAAGATTATCGATAGATGCAGATGGGACTTTTATAAGTGTTTCTAGAATTTTAGCTCAACATCGGCCTAGGGAGTTAGAGATTGATATTAAGGATCTTTAGCATAATACAGAGGTTGTGGGTCTATCCCAGGCTCTGACAGAGTTGGAGATCGCCTTAACTTTATAGAATACTGTATTGGGGATTTGAGGTTTTTTGTGGTTAATTCATAGCCAAATATGATGTCTGATACATCAAATGGTTCTCAGACCAGAGTATGGCTTGTTGGTGTTTAGTTGGGTTTTATATCTATCACTTTACTTAGCGTTAGAGTATTTGATAACAACTGGGTCATCTTTCCCTTAGGTTGCTATTCATATGATGACTACAAAAAGGGTATGTACTAAGATATTTGGAGGAAATAGTAAGAGGCCATGTCATCAGTATAATGTTATCGATATTCCATCCAGGAGTAGAGGTACTCCTAGTAGGGATCAACCTCACATGCAACTTGTCAATTCTGTATACGTATCATATCAGGCTATAAATGACTCTTAGATTAGTCATGGTGGTTACTGTGGGCAGAGTTCTCGTCAGACATTATAGAGTATTTGGTATAGCTCTTCATGTCACTGTGGCTGTTCTGGATCAGTGTGTATAGTGCATCAGCGAGTCCTAGGGGCATGTTTGGACTGTGAAGAGGTTAGTCATTAGTGTAGAAAATTCCCCATACATGCATTGGTTGTTCAAATAGGGTCGATACGTGTTCATCACCAGCGTAGAGATCCTAAGGTATGTTATGATTGTGGTGAGTATGATGATTCTAATAGAGAGTTCCCAATCATCAGTTGGTCATCCAGTTGGGAATAACTCATGTTTCTCTCTAGGGTAGAGCTTCAGGGGCTTGTTATAGCTGCAGAAAGACCGGTCACTGGTCTAAAGAGTGTACTTAGTGTGGGATTACTAGTCATACAGTTCATCCAGATAGTTTCATAGTGTTGTGGCACATTCAGTTTGAGGTAGTGCACTTAGTGCCTAAGTTAGTAATTCAGCCGCTCAGTCTGGGTTTGGACATGCTCAAATTCGTACTCCTTTGGGCATGTCAGGTCTATGACTTTGGCATCCATCGACATAGGTCCAATTTGACTTATTATCTTTTATATTTTATTTAAGTTGAGTTGGGGTTATCATACCTATAAGTGATTTTATGACTTGCTGATACTATATTAGTTGTTGTAGCATCTATGTAGATTTTTATGCTTATATGTCTACCTTCGTATGTGATTTATTTTAGTAGTGGTCTGAGTGAATCGGTATTGTGATTTCTGTAAAGAGTAGCATTTAGGTTAAAGTCCCTTTCCTTTGGCATATTGGACTTGTTATGACCTTAGAGTGGTATTGGTTATGTTTTTATACTTTCAGTGCCTCCTGTAGCTTATGTTGTTAGTGCTATTGTTATTATTTTTGACAGTCTTGATGTGGTCTTGGTTGTGCCTTGATGTGTTGTACACTCTCAAAAGATATAGATTTGATTACTTGTATTTTTAGCTGGCGGTTTTGCTCCGTGGTAATTATATTCATTGGTGATATTTTAATTTCAGCCTTTGTGTGAACCATTAGAGATATGTTGACTTTTGGTAGTGAGATTGACCTGGATATTTCACCTTATTAAAGATTTATTGGCGCTAGTTGTGGTTGTCGACCCTTGGGGATGATGACTTGAAAGTTGTGATAGATTTGGAGTATGGATGCTGACTCGTCAATGGGATCATTTTGGATAGTTAGGATGAATAGTTCAGCTTTGGTGTTGATATTATAGCTATGGATTATGTGACTTGGTTAAAGTCCCATTTTGGGGTTTCAGTTCAGTTAAGCATTCATTGATAGGTTGACTAGACATACTTATTACCTACTGGCTCAGTTTTCTTCAGTTTATAGGGTTTGAATTTGATAAATACTTAAGTGATAGTATGTTGTCACATATTATTAGTTTTATCTCAACTCTTCTTGACCTTAATTCTCAGTTTTTGTCAGAATCTTGTATTATCTATTCAACAGGAGGAATATGCTCAAGTTGGACTGAGCATGGTTTCACCCACAATTGGTGGGGTAATCACGAGCGAATCATTCAATTTTGAGAGTTTGTTCTTTGAATTCCTATTATTGATTTTGAGAGTCATTCAGACCAGTTGTAGCATTGGATAGAGATCACAGGCTTTGATCATCTTTATTAATGTATTCAGTTAGCACCTTATAGGCTAATTCTTATGCTTGCTATTATGGAATTTTAGTATATGAACTCTAGTCTTTTTAGGTTAGTGTGATATAATTATGCGAACAAGGATCGAAGGATATTTTGTGCAGATCAGAGTTGATAGCAGGTTTGGAATGACACGTGAATGTTCAATTTGGAATGGGGTTGGTTGCATGGTTCATGCCTTGTATCCTAATGATGTTAGTATGATGTGGTTTCAGTTTGCATGCTTTAGTCATTCTTGGTTCAATTGAAGGACAGTTGGTTATTAAGGATGAGTTTTTGGAAAGTAAAGTAAGAAAGTTGTCGAAAAGGGGATACCTTTGGTGAAATACCTTAAAAGTATTTATTTACCTTAGAGGTTAGCTGAGGAGTTTTGATCGGAGCATGCGAGCCCAGTACATCATTCTTTTGAGCTTTCAGGCTCCTTTGATCCATTAACTTTCGTAAATAAAAATCCTTTTTGTACTGGATATTGTAACAAACTTGCATGTTATTTTCTCAATTTTTGTACAATTTTGGTGTTTTGAGCCTCCACATAGCGGCTACCAGTCATTTATGACTTGTAAAAACTATCGATTCTATTATCGAATAGTTTACTTAGATTTTAGGCTTATTTCTCTATTTTGGAGCTTTCGTTGTTAAGAATTTGGTGTTGGACCAAAACTCCTAGTAATCAGCCTTGTATGGTAGTTTCGACAGTGCCATCAGCTCCAAAATATCAATTTTAATCTAGGGGTACCCTTGGTTCGGTCCAGAGGCTTTCGAACTCATTTTGGGCAATTGGGTAGAATTTACTTAAAATAAAACTTTGTGTGGGACCCATATTTAATTAAAATGATCTTACATGAAAGTTTTAATGATTCCACTAAGTCTGAAATATTGAATTTGGTGTGGTAGTATAGTTTGTTTGTGTGCATAAGGTTCCAAATAAATCTCGAGCCCCTGATCGGAGTCCGTTTGAACTTAGGCCTTTGTTGTTTTTTTTAGCATCTGGTGCAGGCCCATTATACTTTTTGCAATTGTGAGGATTAGGCTATATTTGTGAAGGTTCCATTACTGGACCGAGTAGATTAACTATGATGGTTATTGGAAGTCCTAGTTTGAGATCAAATAGTGAATACGGGTATTTCGAGTCCCATATAGGCCCCTCCGTTCGTGAGCTACATTGTCAGAGAAGGATGGTTTTTGTAGGTCCTGCCTTTGCGAGCTACTGAGTTGGAGGAGGTGTATACACTTGGTACATTATGGTAATTAGATTGAACATGGTATTACTGGCTTATGTTGCATTCATTCATTAATATGCATTGCCTATCGCTAGTATAATTATTTGATCCTCATATATATTAGTCTTATTGGGGATTAATAGGTATAAGCTATAGTTACTATTTACCGAGTGTTTTCTTGCATCTTTCAGGCTTATGGGGTCCTTGTTTGGTTATTATTTGTCTGGACTAGTGGTTACTTTATTGTTTGTTATTATGGTTAGTTCATGGCAGGATGATTATGAACTGGTTTCTGAGGTTGTCGGTACATTTATGAACCTTTACTCCCTCTAGGGTAAAGTTTAGTACTGCTAAGTTACTTTATATTTATTATTTAATTTGGTTAGAGACCTTGAGTATGCTAGTATTGGCTCCCTTACTTAGCTATGATCCCTTTTATGTTGGATAGGTTCGCTCAGGTTATTACCTTTGAGTTTAGTCTTATATATATATGTATGTATGTATGTGTATATATTTATATATATGTATATATATTGTATCAACTTATATCCCTCTTTTTCTTTATCTATTCACATTGTATATGTATACTTTTGCCTTGTACAACTACTAAATATCCTTCTTTCACTCTTTATTTGTATATTGGCTAGTGATATACGGTGTTGCACCTTAGTTCCTAAAAACTATTACAATAGGATTGCTTTATTAGGATTATTATGTTTAGTTTTTTAGATAGTTGCCTGTACTTATATTTCTGCCTTATATGTTATTTATGCTTGTATTATCTTTGAAGATCAATCGACCGATACCTACTAAGTACCACGTGTTTGGTTCTCATACTACATTTCTGCAGTCAGTAGATCATTGTACGAGTTCTCGTTGTTGACGTGTGCATTGTGCGAAGCATCCATGGATCGAAGATATAGGGTGAGCTCCTGGCATTCGGAGTATTTCTTTTCTCCCTCTAATTATTAGACTAATCTCTATTTTGTATTCTGAGACATCTATGTATATATATTTATCGTGTACTTTACTTGTACTCCTGCTGTATTATATGCTCTTGTACCGACTTACCAGGTTTTGGAATATATTTACTCTTTTCTTGCTTTCTTTTCCTTGTTATTTAGGTTTGCTTCCACTATTCGTATTAGTTTATTAATCGTTGTTTCAGACTGCGGGTTGTCTTACCTTTTGGTGGGTTATAGTATACCATCATAACTAGAGAAATTGGGTTTTGACAGTTAACCGTTGCAACGGCAAAATAACCACTGCAAAACCCGACAATAACAATCTCAGGATATTTCAAAAATCCTCTTTTGATTTTTCCCTCCCCAGTCGTTCGTTCCCCTAAAAACATCCATAATAAACTCCACCTCCATAGTTATGATATTTCAAAGGTCAAACTTCATGAGGGTGATTTCGAGGCACACCCATCGAATACCCAACATAAGAAGACGTTTAACACTTGCGGTACAACTCTCTCCTCTCAATAACAACATGTTTCGTTTAGATTATGGTTATGTATTATAGCAGTTAGACTTGGGTTAGATTCATATAACATGGGTAGTAATATCGAGAGTTCTCATGCATTAGACCTTTAGAGACGATGTTTGAAAGGACAAAAATGAGAAAACCCTAATTAGGCTTAATAATGTGGTAAATTGTTGTTGTAACCTATTGATGTGATATACGTGGCAGGGCATATGTCAATATCTATGATAATCTTTACTAGTTGAATAAATACCATGGAGCATAAGTATGTTGTTTGTTAATACGGTAAAATGGGGGGGGGGGGGTAAGTAGAAAGCTAGAGTGTATAGATAGCGCTCTTAGTAATTTAGAAGATTATATCTTACATAGAGAAATATTAACAAAACATAAATGTGGAGAAGGGTTTAATAGTAAACTAAGAGAGTTTTAAGTGACCTATGAGAGTAATTAATAGGACAGTTTAGGGGACAATCTAGTGGTAGGGTAAGAGGCAGAGTAGGTAAGTTGTTAAGAGTCATGGAGTAAGCAGGGTAAGCTTAAGCATAAGAATTCCGTCAGAAGTATTTAAGAGAGGAGTCGAGAGCAAGGTCGGAAATACTAGTGTGGGGGTGGAGATAGAGATAGAGTTAGTAGCGGTAGCTAGTTAGAACCATATTGATTTTGTCAGAAATACGGTGTGCACGATTGTGTAAATAGATGTATCTAGGGATAGAAAAATTAATAAGATTGGCATCTTGTTGTGTCCAAATGCACATGCAAGTGTGCACAGTAGTACAAGTAATAGAAGATTGAGAGTCCAGATATTGTACACACAAGGACTTGTCGATTAACTATTTTTCTAAATTAAACTAATTCTTATTATTTATTCAAGAAGTAAGTCCAAAAAGATGTATTTATGAATAACAAAAGTAAAAATAAAAATAAAATTACTAATGAACAATTAACTAAGATGAAGAACAAATTTACATAATCGGTGAATGAATTGATCTAGGATTATGCATTTGTTAACAATCATATGTTGTTGATTTAAGGGGTTGATTATATGATCATAGTATTTCGAGCCTCTAATCATATATCTGAATTGACCTCACAACTACATCATTGAGAAGGACTGTGATAACCCAATCCGAATGCATTTATATCTGATCTGTAATCAAGTAAGGCAGTCTACGAATATTCCTATTCTATCCATGAATCAATTCTTTATTTTACTAAGTAAAGATTTTGCTCCCTATATTATTAGTTTTATCTCATTGATTCTTCTTTCGAGTTCACAACAAGAATATAAATTTATTTTAATGGTAGTTAAGTATGAAGATAGTTAGCACAAGAATATAAGAACAACTATGATGATAATCAAATAAATCGAATAAACTAATTACTAAACAATCATGTTGTTAGCTACCATAATTCTAGAACGAGAAGTATAACTCCACATAGACATAGAGCAATTACAACAAATCATCCAAATAAATAACATAAAAATAAATCATAAATGAGAAAGAAAGTTGAAACCAAAATTCTCCGACCTCCATGACAGCTTCTAGCTCTCTTTTGGTCAAAAGCTGTTTAAACACTGATTTTTTAGAATATTTATAGGTGTATAAAAAAAGTCTCAAATAAAATAATTGGGTCCAAATGACTAGGAAGAATTAATTATAGAGAGGGGCTTCCTCCATGGCAAGCCAATATGGGGAAAAACTACTGGAATTATTTCCAAGTCGCAATTTTACATAAGGGTCACTTTTGAATATTTTATTAAATTTATTCGATTAGGCCGACTGCTTGATTTCCTTCTATGATCTTTCGTATTTGATTTATTTTGGCTTCAAATATCTTTATCTTTGCACCATTTTAATCCTACACTTACAAATATAATATTAAGCACAATCCATAAAATCAATGCTCAAAAAGAAAAAAATAATAATACTAAATGTGAGACAAATAATAATTAAATAACGTAATTTTGGCCTCACATCATGTCTCTATTATTCCTTGTGAATCAGTTACTATGATTGCATTAGACATTGCTTGTAATTATTCACTGCATTGCATATTCATATATGTTAATGTTGTTGAGTTGATGACGATGGGGATGATGCTAATATACAACTCATGATGTTCATGAGGTTGGTGATTATGATGATGTTGATGACTATGAGAAGAGAAAGAGGTGATGTGAACATCTTACATACATGTATTCATTCATATGCCTTGAACATTCTATTATGTTTATGTATATTGTTGTTGATTCCTTGAGCGAATTGATCTATTGGTAGTGTTGATGGAATCAGTGTTTTGGATGGCAAAAGGCGACAAGGTCCCGTCTCACCACATGGCGAGGTGATCGCCTTTTGATAGTGCGGCAATAATTAATACAAAAACATTAAAATAATTAATTACATATATTAATATAACGCCCCGAGTCTGTACCCTGAACGCTACACGATGGTCATAATCCCGAAAGACTGCAAACTAACCCATGACTGGTACCTGCTGCAATAACTGAATAATAATACGACAAATATGCAAAAAATAGGTGGAAAACTGGCCATAAGGTTCAATACTATAAATAATACTGAATATGGTATCACAATACCAAAACTGAACATCAATACTGAAAACTGAACAACTGTCTGAAAATACTCTAGACTTAAAAACCTCTAAATTGTCTGAACTGTGGAGTTGATGAGACAAGTCCCCAACTAAATTCGACTACTAAAAATGAACTGAAATGTTGAAATACATAATCACATCCTTAAACTATGAGGACTCACCACTAACTCTGTATGCTGAGAGTCTGAACTGCTAAGGGTGCTCGAGTCCCGTGCGTCTGAACCTATGATATAAAACATCATAGCACAAAAGAAAAACATGTATCAGTACTTTGAATGTACTGGTATGCTCAGTGAGGTAGGCTAAAATGCATGGGTTCATATGCATGAACAATACTAACTGAATATCATGAGTATGACCGAATGAGAGTATATGCATGAATATGTAAACTTTACTGAGATCATAATAACATTGAATACTGAATTACTGGTAACTGAATGACTGTATCTGACAGCCCTGAATCTGCAAACTGAACTGAGTTCCATACTGAGACTGAATCTGAAACTGAGACTGTGGAAAGTAATTATCTAACCGACATACCCCTTCTATAACTGATTTGGGGTCCAACCTGTAACCCCAATTGAAAGGGTGTCAATACCGTGCCATAGATAAGGACAAGTGATGAGTCACCCTCATCTGATAGGTACTCTGAATGAGAACGGTGGTACCCTCAACTGGCAGGTAGATCACCTCATCAACCCTCAACTAGCAGGTTGATGTCTCAACCTACGCTGGCTACACAGTTCTAGAATGCAAGGAATGCTTCTAAGGATTACACCCTCTACTGGCAGGTGAGTCCCCATCCTTGGGTCAACTCAGTGCTGAATCCTACTCCCAACTGAATAAACAATGAACTGAATTCTAAACTGTACTAGGCTGGATTGAACTGTTACTGATCGTACTGTATAATTGAACTGAATTGATTTTATTGAACTGAACTGGATTGATTCTGAGTTCACTTAGTTTTCCTACATTCTGTAACTGATTGAATTCTACTGATCGAGACATGTATGATTCTACTCTGTGACTGATCATGGTTCTAGATAAATAGCTAAATTATCGGGTATTAAATACCCCCAGGACTCGATAGCATAAACCTAAAATACATGGCATAATCTTGAGACATGGTAATTAACTACTTAGTCATCATTCATTCATTTGGGCATTCAAGCAAACACTTGCATGACATGAACTTGCATACATGCTAACATGATATAATTTTGCTATTCCACTCACATGGATAATTCATCAAACACTTGTGGGGCATAATATATGCACATAATACTAAAAAAACATATAGGCATCGTGATTCAATTCCAATTACATAATTCCAAGAGTTTCAACATGAGTCCACATATCAATTAACTCTACATGAATCTTGTAGTAAATCATGAAATAGAAACTCAATTAAGTAATAATCATGAATACACTTCATGAAAATCATAGAATCACTCTACATGAGCTTTAAAAGAGTTTCTTAGACTCCAAGGGTAGAAGGAACCCTTGGATGAACACTTCACATACCTTAGTTGGTGAATTCTGGAAAATTAACGGTGGAATCTTGAGCCTTGAATTGAATTTAATTCACCTAGGGTTTTTGTTCTTGAGCAATTTGTGAAAGAATGATTATATTTTGCTAAAAGAGGACTAAATTTTGTGTTATAGGTTCTGAAGGGCGTGGGAAACAGACTTAATTAATCCAGAGGACGCGATATTTTAATTACTGAAAAATTGAATCATCGACGTACAGGACGACGCGCCGCGTCATTGGCATCGATGTGATAGCCAACGCGCCACATCGATTCACTAGAAATTATACTGAGCTGAGGGGAAAATTATCTATCGATGCAATGGATGATGTGACACATTAAGATCGTGTTGACTTACTGTTTTGGTCATTCGAACATGATCTAAATGAGCTCCAAAAAATTCAAAACTTGTTCAAAAATACCTATTGACATTCTTCATCATGAATTAACTCAAATGTCAACATTTAATGGACGTAAAGGTCGAAAAATAAGATTGCCTACTTTTGAAGGCTAAAATAACACTAAGTCTGAATACTTAGCTAGAATTTTCTAAGTCTAGGACCCCTTAGCAAACTTAAAAGGCTGAGTTGAGCTTAGGATTTCGCGGGGTCTTATAATATCTCCTTTTTTGGGAAAATTCGTTCTCGAATGAGACTGACTAAGATGATAGGACTGGTATACTGAACTTAGTTATTGAACATGAACATCTAAAACATGATTATATGATTGTCATTACTGACATACTGCATTTCATACTGAGCATGCATAGCTGATGCATGAGTACATGACTGAACTGACTCCTAAACATACGACTGAATATGTAATGGTAATTGATACCAAGTTTGTAATGGAAAATCTGAGTATAAAACTGAATAAGTGTAAGGAAAACTATTACCTTGAGCTTAATCTGAGTTTGTGGAGAAGAGGTGAGGATACTTGGTCCGCATATCTGCTTTTGCTTCCCAAGTATCTCCCTCAACGGACTAATTCTGCCAAACAACTTTGACTAGAGGGACTTCTTTGTTCCTCAGTCTGTGAATCTGATAATCAAGGATTTTGACTTGCATCTCTTTGTAAGAGAGGTTGTTCTGAACATCTATACCCCTATGGGGACTACAGCTGATGGGTCACCTATGCATTTCTTTAGCAAGGAAACATAAAACACTGGATGGACTGAAGATAGATCTGAAGGCAACTCAAGATCGTAAGCTACGTTTTTGAAACGGCTGAGAATTTGGTAAGGACTGACATATCGGGGACTGAGCTTCCCCTTCTTGCTAGAATACTTCACTCCTTTCATAGGTGAGATTTTCAAGTACACATAGTCACCAATCTCGAACTCAAGATCCTTTCGGCACATATCTACGTATGATTTTTGTCGGCTATGAGCTATCTTAAGCCTTTTACTGATTAGCTAAACTTTCTCTAAGGTATCAAATACCAAGTCAGGCCCTACCATTGCAGCCTCACCCACTTCAAACCAACCAATGGGAGATCTACACCTCTTCCTATAAAGCACCTCAAATGGAGCCATCTGAATACTGGAGTGATAGCTGTTTTGTATGCAAACTTAATCAAAGGTAAATGGTCATCCCAACTACCTTTAAAATCTATCGCACATGCTCACAACATATTCTCTAAATTCTAAATTGTCCTTCCTGCTTGACCATCTATCTGAGGATGAAAAACCATACTGAGGTAAACTCGGGTACCAAGACCCCTTTGGAATGCTTTCTAGAAATGCGAGGTGAACTGAGTACCTCTATCTGAGATGATGGACAACAGAACACCGTGAAATCTGAACAATTCCCGGATATAGAGTTTGGTATAATCCTCAGCCGAGTAAGAGGTATGGACTGGTCGAAAATGGGCTGATTTGGTCATCCTATTTATAATGACCCAAACTGAATCATGCTGACGACGAGTATATGGAAAACCCATCATAAAGTCCATGTTCACTTTTTCCTATTTCCAGGTGGGAATGCTGAACTCCTGCACGGACCTACTAGGCTTCTGATGCTCAATCTTAACTTGCTGACATGTCTAGCACTTAGCCATAAACTCTACAATATCTCTCTTTATCCCACTTCGCCAATAAATCTCCCGCAAATCACGGTACATCTTAGTGGCCCCTGGTTGAATAGAGTAGCGCATACCATGCGCTTCTGCAAGAATTCGCTGCCTCAGGTCATCTACGCCTGACACACATTGTCGACCCTGATAACGCAAAACACCATCTCCCCCTTGGGAGAAAACCTCTACCTTCTGATCTCTGACTGATTCTTTCAACTTGACTAGACTGGGATCCCTATCCTTCTTTTCCTTCACTTTAGAAACTAGGGATGATTCTGAACAACTCTGCACCCATACACTACCTTCTGCTGAATCGACTAAGTGGACACCTAGTCGGGATAGCTGATGAACTTCCTGAGCTAACTTCTTTTTACTGTCCTCGACATGAGAAATACTACCCATAGACATTCTACTGAGAGTGTCGGCCACTACATTGGCCTTGCCCAGATGATATAGAACACTCATGTCATAGTTTTTCAACAACTCCAACTACCTTCTCTGATGGAGGTTTAGGTCTTTCTGAGAGAATACACACTACACGCTCTTATGGTCTGTAAACACATCCACATGTACTCCATACAAATAGTGCCTCCAAATCTGTAAGTAAAACACTACTGCTGCTAGCTCAAGATCATGAGTAGTGTAATTCTTCTCATGGGGTTTAAGATACCTAGAGGCATGGGCTATGAACTTACCTCTCTGCATCAGAACACACCCCAAGCCAGCTCTGGAGATATCATAATACACCACAAATCCGTCTGAACCATCTGGTAAGGTCAAAACTGAAGCTGTAGTGAGTTGAGTCTTTAACTCCTGAAAACTCTTCTCAAAAGAATCTGACCACTGGAACTTGACTTTCTTCTAAGTCAATTGGATAGAGGGGATGCAATAGATGAAAATCCCTCAACGAACCATCGGTAATAGGCATCCAAACTGAAGAAACTCCTAATATCTGATGGAGAGATAGGCCTAGGCCAGTTTCTCACTATTTTGGTCTTTTGGGGATCAACTCTAATGCCATCACCGGAAACTATATGGCTAAGGAAAGCTACTAACCTTAGCCAAAATTTTCACTTACTAAATTTGGAGAATAACTGATGATTTTTGACAGTCTATAATACTATTTTGAGATGGTCTGCATAATTATGTTCACTGCGGGAGTAGATGAGAATGTCATCTATGAAGACTATGATAAACATGTCCAAGTACTACTTGAACACACGGTTCATCAAGTCCATGAAGTCTACTGGAGCATTGGTAAGACCAAAGGACCTGACTAAGAATTTGAGGTGACCATAACAAGTTCTGAAAGTTATTTTCGGGATGTCACACTCCCTGACTATGAGCTGGTGATAGCCTGATTTGAGGTCTATCTTAGAGAACTAACCGGTACCCTAAATTTGGTCAAATAAGTCATCGATTTCGGGAAGTGGATACTTGTTCTTGACCATGACTTTATTTAACTGACGGTAGTCAATACATATTCTGAGGGAACCATCTTTCTTACGCACGAATAAAATTGGTACACGCTGATGAATCCTTTATCTAGGAGATTCTTTAACTTCTCTTTTAATTCTTTGAGTTCTGCTGGATCTATTCTATATAGCGAAATAGATATGGGCTAAGTATCTGGAAGAAGATCGATTCCAAAATTAATTTCCCTTTCAGAAGAAACTTTGGGAAGATCATCGGGAAAGACATCTGGGAATTCACATGCTACTGACACTGACTCAAGAGTAGGTTTTTCTAAACTAGAGTCTTGTACTTGAACGAGATGGTAGACACATCACTTAGATATCATTTTTCTAGCATGTAGGTAAGAAACCACATAACCCCTAAGTGCTGAATTACTACCCCTCCACTTTAGGACGGGTTCATTTGGAAACTGAAATTGGACAATTCTATTTTTGTAGTCGACTGAGGCATAGCAGGAATGAAGCCAATCCATGCCGATAATGACATCAAAATCAGTTATCTTTAATTTGACTAAATCTGCTGAAGTGACTTTCTAAGATATCTTAACCGGGCAGTTCCTGTATACCCGCCTGGCTAAGATGGATTTACCTACTGGGGTAGAGACTGAGAAAAGATCTGCTAGAATTTCAGGACTAACTTCAAAATCAACTGCTATATATGGAGTAACAAAGGAAAAATAAGCTCCTGGATCTAGCAAAGCATAAACACGCAAATGGAAAACTTGTAATGTACCAGTGAGCACATCAGGAGAATTCTCTTGATCCTATCAAGACTGAAGAGCATAGAGTTTGTTTGGGCGCTGCCCACTGGGGCATTGGAAGTGACACCTGCTGATTTGGGCGATCGGACTAAGCTGGGAGACAGTTATTCTAACCTTGAGAACCTGACTGGGGATGATATCTGACTCTATGGCCTGGCTTACCACACTTAAAACACACATCGCTACCTGCTCTACACATACCTTGGTGGTTTCTACCATACTTTTGACAAAAGAGATTGGTGTAGGCACTACTAACACTGGCCTGGGGTTTAGGGCCTGCTGACCTATCCTTATTGTCGTCTCTGAATTTTGGCACAGGAACGCTGGCTGAGGAAGGAGCTGGAATTAAAGATTTTGAGCTGAACTGAGAACAATTTCCACCCTCTGACTTTGGCTGAGCGAAGTTGAAACTACCTATTCTCGCTCTCCTATTCTCGCTCTCCTTCTCTTTATTCTTAGCCTTCTCTATTTGCGGAGCATGGACCATGAGCCTGGATATGTCCATATCCTTAATAATCATTGCGGTCCTGCACTTCTTGACCATGCTACCCAACACATCTGACACAAACTTATTCATTTGGGATCTGTTGTCTGCCACCACATGAGGAACATATCTAGCTAATTGAGTAAACTTGAGAGAATACTTTTTAACTGTCATATTGCCCTACTTCAGATTGATAAATTCTAAGACCCGCACTTCCCTCAACTCCAGTGGGAAGAACCTATCCAGAAAGCAGTGGTAAACTCCTCCCACTCTATGGGCCCTGCATCTATGACCCTCTCTACTCTTCACTATTTAAACCATAAGTGAGCCACATCCTGCAACTGATATACGACCAACTCAACACTCTTGACTGTGGTTACCCCCATAATATCAGTAACCTTCCGCACCTGATCAAGAAATTCCTAAGGGTCCTCATTTGACTTAGACCCGATAAACGATAGAGGGTTCATTCAAGTGAAGTCTCGAATCTTGGAAGCAACAGTATTGGCCATTGGGTTACCCAAAACGGCAGCTGGGCATTCATTCTGGGTTGCCACCGAATGATATAAGGTGGTACGGGCTGCTCTAAACTCAGCGTGAGAGATGTGTTCATCCAGTGGATCTGGATGGACGGGCTGAGGTTCTGGCTGGTCTCCTGTTCCTCTTTCCCTAGTCCTCTTTGGAGGCATATTTCTCTAAATACAAAAAAAGGATTAGACTAAGAGTTTAACTGGAGCTAATGCTTACTCGCACGACATGAATATTGAAAGATGGGAAACTTTTCCTAAAATATCTCATAACCTCATATTTATAAGTGGGGCTTTCAAACTCCTAGCACTCTATTGAACCTTAGGCTATGATACCAAGTTTGTAACACACGGAGTCTGTACCCCTATTACTACATGGTGCTCATAATCCCAAAGGACCACAAGCTAACTCATGACAGGTACCTGGTGCAATAACTGAATAATAGTACAGTAAATATGTGGAAAATTGGCAAAAAACTGGACATAAGGTTCAATACTATAAATAATAATGATTATGGTATCACAGTACCAAAATTGAACATCAATACTAAAAATTGAACAACTTTTTGAAAATACTCTAGTCTAAAAAACCTCTAAAGTGTCTAAACTGTGGAGTTGATGGGATAAGTCCCCAACTAACTTTGACTACTGAAAATAAACTAAAATACTGAAATAAATAATCACATCCTCAAACTATGAGGACTCACCACTAATTTTATATGCTGAGAATCTAAACTGCTAAGGGTGCTCGGGAGATCGAGCGTCTGAACCTATGATATAACACATCATAGTGCAAATAAAAAGCATGCGTCAGTACTTTGAATGTACTGGTATGCTCAGTGAGGTAGGCTGAAATACATAGGTTCATATGCTTGAACAATACTAATTGAATATAATGAGTTTGACTGAATGAGAGTACTTGCATAAATATGTAAACTGTACTGATATCGTAATAACACTGAATACTGAATTACTGGTAACTGAATGACTGTATCTAACAGTCTGGATTTTGTGGAACTATACTGAGTCCCGTACTAAGCTGAGTGACTATGTTTGACAGTCCAGAATTTGTGGAACCAAACTGAGTTTTATACTGAGACTGAATCTGAAATTGAGACTGTGGGAAGTAATCATCTAACCGACATGCCCCTTCTATAACTAATTTGGGGTTTAACCTGTAACCCCAAGTGGAAGGGTGTCAATACCATACCAAGGGTAATGACAAGTGCTGAGTCACCCTCATCTGGCAGGTGCTCTGAACGAGAACGGTGGTACCCTCAACTGGTAGGTAGATTACCTCATCAACCCTCAACTGGCAGATTGATGTATCAACCTACGCTGGCTACGCAATTCTGGAATGCAAGGAATAGTTCTAAGAATTACACCCTCTACTGGCAGGTGAGTCCCCATCCTTGGGTTCACTCGGTGCTGGATCCTACTCCCAACTGAATAGACACTGGACTGAATTCTAAACTGTACTAGGATGGACTGAACTATTACTAATCGTACTGTATAACTGAACCTAGCTAAACTGGATTGATTCTGAGTTCACTAAGTTTTACTATGTTCTGTAACTGACTGAATTCTACTGATCGAGACATGACTGATTCTACTCTGTGATTGACCATGGCTCTAGACAAACAACTAAATTGTTCGGTATTAAATACCCTCAGGACTCGCTAGCAAAAACTCAAAAGACATGGAATAATCTTGAGACATGAGAATTAACTACTTCATCATCATTCATTCGTTTGGGCATTCAAGCAAACACTTGCATACATGCTAGCATGATATAATTTTGCTATTCCACTCACATGGACAATTCATCAAACACTTATGAGGCATAATATATGCATATAATACTAAAACAAATATGTAGGCATCGTGATTCAATTCCAATTACATAATTCCAAGAGTTTCAACATGAGTTCACATAATAAAGCACACGTATCAATTAACTCTACATGAATTTTGTAGTAAATCATGAAATAGAATCCCAATTAAGTAATAATCACGAATACACTTTAATTCAAATCATGGAAATCATGAAATCATTCTACATGAGCTTTACAAGAGTTTCTTGGACTCCAAGGGTGGAAGGAACCCTTGGATGAACACTTCACATACCTTAGTTGGTGAATTCTGGAAAATTAACGGTGGAATCTTGAGCCTTGAATTGAATTTAATTCTTCTAGGGTTTTTGTTCTTGAGCAATTTGTGAAAGAATGATTGTATTTTACTAAAAGAGGGCTAAATTTCCTGTTATGGGGACTGAAGGGTGTGGAAAAAAGACTTAATTAACCTTGAGGACGTGGCCTTTTAATTATTGAAAAATTGATTCATCGACGCGCAGGCCGACGCGCTTCGTCATTGGGATTGATGCGATAGCTAACGTGCCGCATCGAATCCGTGTTGATTCACTGGAAATTACACTAAGCTGAGGGAAAAATTATCTGTCGATGCGATGGACAACGCGACGTGTCAAGATCGCATCGACTCACTGTTTATTTGTTTGAACATGATCTAAACGAGGTCCAAAAAATCCGAAACTTATCTGGAAACACCTATTGACATTTCCAATCATGAATTAACTCAAATATCAATATTTAATAGACGTAATGGTTGCAAAATAAGATTTTCAAATTTCAAAGGCTAAAATAACACTAAGTCTGAATGCTTAGTTAGAATTTTCTGAGTTTGGGACCCCTTAGCAAACGTAAAAGGCTGAGTTGGATTTCGCAGGGACTTACAATAAATGATCAAAATTTCAATAGAACTAATATATTAGGAAATATTTCAAGTCAAAAATTAAAAATAAATAGTAGATAGATACTAAAAATCTAGAACTTGAATGAGTCAACAATCCTTAAAACAAGCAATTTTAAAACTCTAAAGTTTATTCTTCTTCAAGATTTTCATAATCTTCAATTCTAACATGCATTTCATTATATTTCCCCTCATTTTCTTCCACCTAGGATTCTTCATCAACTAGGTTTCCGAGTATGACTTGAACTTGTAGCTTCTCCCTTGTCAAATGATGTTGACCTTGAAGTTGAGCTTAAAGACTTTATCCTAAGACCATAGACATTATCATCATCAGCTCCAGCTACCATAGCAATAGTAACCCAATTAAGATCACCTTCTTCATACACTAGTTCATCTTCGAGGCCACCAAGTAACCATTCATTAACATCTTCAGTATTATTCAAGAGAACTGAATCAATGGTTATCTTGAATATTATCATGTGTCAATGTTCTATTGTACTTAACATACACTAAATCTTTAAGACGATAAAGCTCAAACCTATTCCTCTTCTTGGAATGAATCTATACATAATAAAGTAATTACTAATTAAATTCTAATAATAATCGCTTTAATATAGAATGTAGAATAAAATAAATCATTCTCATATGTTCAAACACACTCCAGTTTCACTTGCATCTACAAGTTAAACTCAATACTCTCATGAAAAACTTTTGCAAATTCGGAGTTCTGCTGCCAAATAATGACCACCACTTAACTATAGAAAACAATGGAAGGTTAATAAGTATAGAAAAGTCAATCAATTAAGTAAAGAACTAAAGATATAATAAAGACAACTAAACCAATTCACTAACCAGGTGACCTTGTGTCTCTAGCTCTAACACCTTGACCAGAAGCAAACAATACATCTACACTCTTGTACTTAGCAAGCCCAACGACTAGTAAATCTTGTATGGAAAGATCGGGGACCATCGTCTCAACAAAAGTATAGTAACTCTCCTAGACTTCATCAATTTTCTCTTCATTCATAGTGGATCTAAAGTGTAATCCCGGATTCTAAACATACCCTACTAAATGCAAAGGTTGTTTGAGCTAGTCAACCCACATTGTATTAATTATTTAGAGGACTTTCTCATAATTTTTCTAAACTTTATCAAATCTTCGTTGAATACTTTTATTTGCCTTATCCATTGCTTTAAGCATATATCCTATTGGGAGTATTTTTTCCCATCCAACAAGGGAAACAATGAGACCAAAGGACCACAAACTTTAAGAGCTTTGATAACATCATTCCAAAAGTAGTAGAATCATGAATGGCGGAAACTTCTTTCCCCAAAACTTTCTTTGCAAATTTATTAGAACTCCGTTCATTAGAGATGATCAAGCTTTTTAACTTCTTTCGTTATTTGTACATAGCCTCCAAAGTCAAAAAGGTTGTTGCATATCTTGTCTTGGTCGATTTCACCAAATTTCTTTTATTGGTGAATTTTCTCATTAGATTCAATAATAACGACCTTTGACTTATGTAAGAAACTACCTTTGTGGCCTTTTTTAAAACTGTAAAAAAGCATATTATATCAATTATTAGCTTAATAAATATTTAGTCTTTAGTAATAACTAAAAAAGTGAAGCGGTATTAAGTATTACCTGAAGCATATGGGTTAATTTTGAATATGTTCCCCAATATCAAATTGATGTAATGGACAACAGATGATGTCCAGTAGATATGTAGGTACACAAACCTCATAAGCTCTCCCACTTTCACATTTTCACTGGTATTATCAGTGATAACTTGCACAATATTTTTTGGTTCAATTTCCTCCATTGTCTTCTCAAACAAGCTGTACATTTTAGATCCAGTGCTATACTCATGTAAGACCCCTTAAAGTCCTAGCCCATGTCAGTCTTTTATAGCATTCCAAAAGAGGTCCCAAACTTAGAAAATCTTAGCTAAGTGTTAAAACTTAATTTTATTTTTGGCCTTGATATTTCAAAGGTCTCATTTTTTATTTTTTTCAGTCTTAGTATCGATTTTTAAATTGATTCATGATCAGGGTTATAAATAGGTTATCTCAGGTGAGTTTTGAAAATTTTGGATATCATTTGAGACATGCTTAGATGACCAAAATAGTAAGCCAACACGATCAGGATGCATCGCGTCATGATAATCGATGCGACGCGTTAGTAATTACGTGGATACCATCGATGCAGAGCGTCGCCTGTTGCGTCACTGGGCACATTTTGTGTTTTAAGTTATGGTTTGGTGGGGGTAATTGGGTTATTTTCCCATTACATTATTCAGTCATAACACGAAATTAAGCCTCCTAAAAGGCAAACTCACTCATTATTTCACAAATTCCCTAAAGAGTAAAACCTTAGTTCATCAAGTCTAAGATCAAGTTCTAAGAAATCACCAACAATTCTCACGAAATTAATAATCAAAGTATGTTTAGGTGTTCATCCTTGGATACCTTCTACCCTTGGTGTTTAAGATTTTTTTTTTTAAATCTTAGATTATGATTTACATTATTGAATGGAATTGTGTTCATGTATGTATTGTTGTGTGGGTTTCAAGCCAAGAATATTTTGAGTTTCATGTAAATAAACTAAAATGTGTGTTGATTTATGTAACCCTCATGTTACATCCTTGAATTATGATATTGATATAGTAGTCATGTCATTCATATATTGCTTATTCTCATGTACAAGATTTATGCATCCTAGGTGTTTGACAAAATGTCTATGTGAAAGAATTGTGCATGATAATCTATGTGTGATACTTTTAAAGTTGAGATATGATTCCATTAGCTATGCTATCGAGTCTTGAGGGTATTGTATACCCAAAATTTAGTTGTTTATCTAGTCTCTCATCGAAATAGAATGATTTTGTAGTATCCCAAACAGTTGCATTTGGTCAGTTAATTGAATCAGTGTGAGTTCAGTCCATCCTAGTAATCAGTTCAGTGTTGATTAAGTTGGGAGTAAGATTCAACACTGAGCGAATCCAGGGATGGTGGCATTTCTGTCAGCAGAGGGTTTGACCCTTAGTAGCAGTCCCTGAGTTATAGAACTACATAGCCTACGTAGGGTAAATCATTTTCCTGCCAGTATAGGGTTGAAGTAACTATATACATCTCATGAGTTTTCCTGCCAGATTAAGGTTGACCTAGCTAATGTTAGTAACCCGTGGCATGGTGTTAACACCCTTTCAATTGGGTTTACAGTTTGGACCCTAAATTAGTCTATAATTGGGGTATGTCAGTTAGATGATAACTCCCATAGTTACAGTTATAGTTTCAGTATTCAGTATTTAATATTTGGTACAAAACTTAGTTTAGTTCTACACTATCATAACTTTTATTTATCAGTAATCAGTTAGCAGAAACTCAGTATTTCAGCTTTAGACTAATTCAGACAGTTAATATATGCTTGGTATTGCATGTTCAGTACTTACAGTAGTTCCAGTCTTGCATATACTCTCATTCAGTTACTTCATGATATTTATTATTAATATCATGAACGTGAACCCATGCATATTAGCCTAACCTCACCTAGCATAATAGTACATTCAAAGTACTGACTCATACTCTTTCTTTGCGTTATGATGTCTCATATCATAGGTTCGGATGCTCGGGCTCCTGACCATACTTAGCCAGATCAGTATATCCACTGAAACTATAGTAGTGAGTCCTCATCCATCGAGGATGTGATATTTATTTAGTCATTACATTTCTTATAGTATTTTTTCAGTAGTTTAATTATTTTTAGACAGTAGTTGGAGTTAGTTGGGGCTTGTCCTATCAACTCTTTTATTTCAGATGTTTAGAGGCTTTCAGACACTTTCAGTTAGTATTTATTCTACAGATATACTCAGTATTGATTTAGTTTTATAAACCTTATGGTATTTTTAGTTTTACTTCCGTATATATTTTATGATTATTAGTCAGTGCTCACAGTAGGTACGAGTCATGGGTTAGCTTGTGGTCCTTCGGCGTCGTAAGCATTATGTGCCACCTAGGGTGTAGTCTTGGGGTGTTACAAATCATTGCTAGCATCAACAGAACCAAGAAAGATACTACGTATCGGACAATTCATAGAAATATTGATGGTCATTTTTCCATTGCATGTTGTCCATTTATCTGTCATAATGGAACAACCATACTTCTACCACTGAACTTTATGCTTCTCAACAAGTTCATCTACTTTCTTTAGTTATTTCTTTAATTGGATGACACTAGCTTCATGATAGGTAGGTGGTTGTATTCTGGGATATGTTGTCCTACTGCTTCTATGAAGTTAGCAAATGAATCATAAATTTATGTAAATGAACGGGAGGCCCACGTCATACATCCACACTACCAAAGCATTTACAGACCACTCCTTTAAGATCTTTTTTGTATCATCAATTCCTTGTCCTTCTCCTAGTCATGCCTTTTTAAAGCATGTATTGTGTTATGGCTTCTATAGAAAAAACATATTAATAGGATCTTTTGTCACATCTCTTACCAAATATAATACACTACCACTCAAAGACATTCTGTGAAATTTGGAGAGAGGCATCATTACCTCACGTTCATCCATATCATCATCATCAACATCGATACTATATGAATGGACATATATTTTATAGATTTTTCATAGCTTTTTTATCTATAAATGACTTTACTTCATCCCTAATATTTTGTAATACCCCATAATTATCTTGGTTTCTGGCCCGTTTACGACTCATTCTTTAAAGTCATAAAGACTCTTACGAGTCATATATGGTAGTGGTATCCAATACAGTGTGTTCGAGTTGACATTCTATTCCAGGTACGATTTGACCCCTATGAATCATATAGAGGGGTATGATTCGTATGAACCCAAATCGTAAGGACATCAGTGTAGACTCCTTGCGGTTCTGTCCAAGATACGAGTCATGGATACTAGTCATATGCTAAGGTACGAGTCATAAGATATGACCCGTACCCTGACCAGTAGATAATCCAAGAATTAAGGATCATGTTTTGATAGCTTTATAAGATACTTGGACATATATTAAGTCCTCAAATAGCTCCTAGCTCATGAACAAGTAAAAACCTCCCTTAGCGATTAAACTCTTGGTATGTACATAACTATAGTCATCTTCAAAAGATCATAACTTTCATTTTACTAGAAATTTTTGAGCTCAAGACCCACAAAAAGATAGGTATTTGAATTATCTTTCCAGCGATACCAATTTCTCCTAAATCCAACATCGAAGTGAAAAGTTACGGCTGAAATACTGAACACTGTCAAGCTGTGTCACACGCTGTCCAGCATACGGGTAGCCAAGTCTAACTCGTACCCAAACCATACGAGTCATATGGTAGACCCATAAGGACTTCCGAGAATTATATGTAAAGTTTAGTTTAAGGGCTTTTTAATCTTTTATACTTTTATAACTCCCAAGCCACAATATTTAACCCCCAAGGGGAATTACTTTGCCTCTATTTCCATCGATTTAAACAACATAAACTCGTCACCCACTCTCAACAACAAGATTAGGGTTTTATCTTAAGATCATCTCCCAAGAACAAGATTCAAGAACAAGATTCAAGTCCTTTCTCAAGAAACTAGGAAATCCAAGCTTCAAGTTTAAGAAATCCTCACGGAATCTTCAAGAATTCATTTAGTGAGGTATGTGTGATGTTCATCCATGGTCTCTTTTCACCCATGGAGTCCAAGAATCCCCTTTTGATATCAAATTATGAGTTTTTACAAGCTTATGATGAATTGTCTCCATGAAGTTGTTATTGATGTTGATTACAAGTTCTGTTACAAATGTTTTTCGATAGAATGAGATCTTATATGATTTGAGTATTGAAATCCTCATGTTAAATACCTAATTCATGATTTTAGTAATGTAACTATCTTTTCAATCACATGTTATACCCATTCCTATGCTTAAATTCATGACTCCCATGTGTCTGATGAAATGTCTAAATGTTGGGTTTTGAGAAATGATCCTTTATTATGGGTTTTAAAGTTTTACATGTCCTTATTATGATTTTTATTTAGTGATGGAGGGTTATGAACACCCGTTATTTAGCTATTTACATAGTTTCAGTATCTTCAGAATGATTGCAGATAAACTATGAGCATTATCATTCAGCCAAGTTAATCATCATCAGTTGTTTGTTCAGTTAAGAATATTCCACTCCCGTAATCTTAAGAGCTAGATTTTCCACCGAGCGAACCTAGGGATGGGGGCTCACCTGGCAGTAGAGGGTGTGACCTTTAGTAACAGTCCCTTAGTTTTAGAACTATGTAGCTAGCATAGGTTAGAGATATTAACCTGCCAGTTGTGGGTTAATAAAGTGTTCACCTACCAGTTAAGGGTAACACATATCTCATTAGAGGACCTTCCAGATGATGGTGACTCACAACCATTATTAGTACCGGTGGCACGGTATGACACCTTTCCAACTGTGGTTACAGGTTGGACCCCGATTGGCTTAGATTGGGTTATGTCTGTTACATGATACCTCCCACAGTTTTAGTTCAGTATTCAGTACCGAATTCAGTTCAGTTTTACTTGAATATAGCATATAGACTTCCAGTTATTCAGTTATCAGAATTTTAGTATTTCAGTTTAAAGATTATTTTAGAAACAGTATATGCTTGGTCTTGGATTCTCAATATCTCAGTTTTCATGGATGCACACTTGTTATCACATGCTATTCAACCAGTTATTACTTCATGTACAGTTAACCCATGCATTTAAGCCTAACCCATCTCATATACCAGTATATTTAAAGTACTAACCGCATACTTTTCTTCGCACTATGATTTCTTATATCATAGGTTCAGACACTCAGTTTCCTGTCCGTACTTAGACAGTTGAGCTTATCAGCAGCGGAAGTTGTGGTGAGTCCTCATCTATTGAGGACATGATTTTGTTAATTTAGTTTATCTCAATAGTTTAGTATTTCCATTCAGTTGGAGTTAGTTGGGGGTTTGTCCCATCAAATCCACAGTCAGTCAGTAGAGTCTTTTTAGATATTCAGACAGTTCGTTTATCAATTTTATCAGTCAAATTTCAATATTTTTGCAGATGTTTTCTGACTTTCAGATTCAGTTGTACTTTTTAGTATTTAAAATCTTATGACACTATCAGTTGTTTTTCTGCACATGTCTTTTATTATTTGTTTTACTCAGTGCTTACAACAGGTACCAGCTCATGGGTTAGCTTGTGGTCACTTGTTACCGCAAGCACCATTATTGCGACTAGGGGGTAGCCTCGGGTCGTGACATATTTATTGGACAAGTTTGACATATTTTGAATTTTTTATTTCCACCTATCAAATGTTGCTTGAATCGAGTAATACCACCATTGATAGTACGTCTACAAAAGTTATATATCACTGCATCTTTCGGTGGTCAGTGTGTCATAATCCCATCTAATATCCCTTTGTTTGCTACCAGTAGATTGAGGCACTATTGAAATTATTAATGATTATGCCATCAAGCAATTATGATATTAATTAGTATATGGTATAAGTTATAAAAAAATAGCTATTTAACATACTATTTACCATTACAGACTTATAAATTACAGTAATAATGTAATACAAAAAAAAGAAAGAAGAGAAAAAGAGGAAGAAATAGAAGAACAAAAATAGAGGAAGAAGAGAAAAAAAGAAAGGAGAAAAAAATAATAGCCACCGTCAGTCGCCGAAATAATAGCTGAACTTGTGACTTGCCTTAGGCCACAGTTACAATAGCCAATAAAGTAAGACAGTCTAACAAAAATAGGAAAATAAGCCCTAAAATTATCCTTTATTCCTAAAACCCTAATTTTTTTAAAAAAATAAAAAGGTGAAGCCATTATCACCTTACTTCGCCATGACGCCAACCTCTCCTATATGTCAGTTTGTAGTTTGCACCACTACGAAGGCTGGTGGCGACTATGCCTTGCCTCGCCTTACCATTGGCAACATGACGAGCGCCACTGATAGAACTAGATGGAATATAGTAGCAAACCGTGAATCCAAGGTACACTCTAATTCAAGTTAATTCTAACTATTTTATGTGTATAACTATAGGAGCGTATAGTATGGTACTATCCCTCTCTGTAAGATTGTTAGAATCCTGAGCTCTTGATTATGGTAAATCTTATAATGCATTTGTGATAGTCGAGTACCGTAAAGATTCAGTCTAGTACGAGTTAGGAGTTATAGAAACCAATATAATGAGTAGTGAAGGGTAAAAAGGTAAAAGTTAGAGCGGGTGGTCAGAGGACAAAGATACAAAAATGTTAAATGGCAGGTAGGTCACAGATATGCTAAAATTATTATGCTAATGAATTCATAATTGGGTATTTAGAAATCAAAACTTTATGTGAGGCTATGATTTCTCCCTATTTATTATTAATGTTATTTATTTCTAACCCTTGTCGATAGATGATGCCTACCAGTACGCGTAGTTGTACTAATGCTACACTTACTATATCTCCAATCAGGGATGTAGTCATAGTGCAAGTTAGTTGGGGTTTCTATAGCAGCGACAAAGATCACTATGCAATAACTCTTTCCTTCCTTATCCTTTCTGGATGCTATGTCATGGACTTTTCTGTCCTTTATTTAGTGTTCTTGTACTAATTTAGGCTAATTTATGAGGATTCATTATTTATTATTTTCCACATTACTTTTCGTTATCAGATGTATTAAACCAGAATCATATATGTATGAGTTAACTGAATTATGTTGTTGAAAATAAATTGGTTTAGCTTTTGCAGTTAAATGAATGCTTAGTAGTAAGGGTTCTACTATATTAGGTAGGTGTTTGCATGATCCGTTGGTTGGATTATGACAAATACTCATTCTAGATATCTTCTTTTAATTCTCTACAACTCTTTAATATTCAAAATTCTTCTTTGGCATGTATTAAATATTAATTAAGTTGTTAATGAATTCTTAACATTGTCCACCACAGAGTTCACTCTTACCTTGTCCTGAATATCTTTGCTTATGTTTGTATCTCTCCTAATATATTCACACATGTTTTTCAACATCTCATTTCCACTACTTCATCTTTTATAAATGTGAGTTCTTGATCGGCTAACACCGTGCCTCATACAATATAGTTGGTCCTACAATCACTTTATAAAAGTAAACTTACTTTAAGTCTAGATAAATATTTTATCACATAAAACATAAAAAACGAATCTGTATTTCGTCTATCTTACTCTAATATGATGTGCAACATCATCATTAATTTTTTTTTCCTAAAGCAATTATAAAAAAATGTCATTTTTCTATTATTCTTTGTGTAAAAAAATATTATTATTGATCGGTAGTTGGTTAAACAGAGATGAAAATAAAATTATAAAAATTATAGTATAAATTGGTTCTACTAACGAATCGAAAAGAAAACCAAGACAAAAACTTCGTTGGCTATGGCAATGGATCGAGACTTTACAACAAGAATTACTTATCACTAAGGCCCTTGTATAAAGCTGTTGTACACTTCTTTTGTAAGCCTTACTGAAAAAACTTGATAAGTGCAGACATTAAATTGACAGTAAAATAATTGTATATCACGGATTGGTATATTTCTAAAGTTCCTCCCCCGCTTTATTACCAAAGTCCTTTTATTACACGAGAGATGTTTCACAGGTTGAAAATTTATCAAAATATGAATTAAATCTGTTCCAAATTTTATCAAACTCAACATAAAAAATTTGACTAGGTTATCCATATGGTGAAGTTGTTACGTTGAGGAGATTACAGGTTAAGTCTTGAAAATATTCTCTTGTAAAAATACAAATAAGACTGTATACAACAAATTCTTATTATTCAATTCTTTCCTAAACTTCACACATTGCAAAAGTTTTGATGCACCGGACTATCCTTCACTGTATATGATTGAATATAATTTTTTTAACTATTTCTACCGAAAGACTAAGGGCATGGACCAAGGGTCAGAACCATTTAGAAGGAAAACATTCCCTGACCCAGGACCGATATCAAAGCAGGGTATTGCCTAAATTTGGCGGAAGAAACGGGCAATAGTGAATTTTCGGACCACTAATTACCAATATTTAGTCATGGGAAAAGAGTTAAAAAATAACTCCAAACTATTTTAGAATAGGTTAATAATTTTTTATTACATTTTTACTAAAAAAATATTTTTGTCGTTATTTATTTAGCTTAAAAATATTCTCTAAATAGCTCAAAAATGTCATTCTTATTAATCGTTACTTCAAATTAAAGAAAAATAGGACAAATTTGTCCTTGAAATATTCAAATTGCGGTAATCTTACCCTTTTTATTTCATTTTTTAAAGGGGGGATTGAATGTGCGAGAGATATAGCATACAAAAAAAATAGTATAATGACTTTTCATTTTAACAGATAAAAATAATTGACATTATTTTCTTTCTTTTGGTTTCTTATATGCATTATGTATATAATGTCCTTCCATGTAATTTTCTGTATTTTCATATATTATCTGTATTTTCAAAAGTTTCTATACCTGTTCCAAGTCTTTTATGACTTGTTAGGACTGATAGTTCAATTACCAAGCAGTTTGTTTATTTTATAAGGTCATTTTCCTATTTTGGAACATTGTTGAATAATGATTCTCGAGACAAAACTTTAGGTAAATAGCCTTGGATACCAATTCTAAAAGTTTCATTAGCTCTGGAATATTGATTTTACACTGAGAGAACCCTTGGTTCAAGTCCCGAGGCTTTTAGACTCATTTTGGTCTATTGGATGGATTTTGGTTAAAATAAATCCTTGGTGTGGGACCCATTTTCTATCAAAACGACCTTATATAGAGTTTTTATGGTTTTATTGAATCTAGAATAGCTAATTTGGTAGGATAGCATAGTTCATCTACATTCACGTAATTCCAAACGAATATCAAGGGAATGTTCAGTGAATTTACAACTTGGAAAAGTTGCTAGTACTGATGCACCTAGTGCAGGACAAAATTAACCTAAGTGTTCACGTGGCCTTGGTCATGATCATGAGGGTCAAGAATTCTTAACCTCCGCTTTCACTGTCCAGCCTTCACATTCATGAAGATGAGGCCGATATGGCTATCCAACCCTCTTTATTGAAATTGCGATGGTCCAACAATATTAGCGAATGCTTGTCCATGTTAGATTCCATGTTTACTATTGGGGTTCCGCGATCGCAAAGGACCCCTGGCAGTATATAAACATTTTCCTTTATTTTCAGCTTTATTTTCTAAGTGTATGACTCCATAGTAAACCTTTGGGATCTTAACAATAGTGTAGAAATTGTGTATTGAAGATGGGATTAGCTTGAGAATGTGATTGTGAGCATTATCTAGCTGTTATCCCGTAAGTTCTTTATTTTATTTATATTAAAGGTCTTAATTTATCACTTGGCTTGGGACTATTACGGGGCTTAGATTAGGACAACGCCCAAGCGCACACACAAGTGTACGTGGTCTATCAAGTAGTAAAGTAGCCTTTAAGAAAGCCAAGTATCAATCCCACAGGGACTTGTTTCAACAATGATTCAATTTTAGTTCACAATTTAGCTTCATTTGATGCAAAGGTAACCGAAAAGAAAGTTTTGAATTTGTAACTAAAGAAAAGTAAACAATGCATAAAGTAAAGATCTTGAAACAATACATAGAAGAAAACTTAGGGTTAAAGCACTCTTGAACAATCATACTATGTTGTTGAACTTCATTTGTTAATTTGCTAATCTTGGTTGTTGATTCGTAGGGTTAATTGAACGATCATGGTCTCCCAACCTCTAATCCTTTACCTAAGTTGGACCTTACAACTATATCGTTAAGCGGGGATGTAATAATCCAATTTAGTTCTTTAAGCTATCATCCTATATATGAATAAAGTAAGGTATCTAAGTACATCCCTGTCCTAGACACTAATTTGAATTTCTTATTTCATAAAGGAATACAAACCATACTTTGTTCATTTCCATATTCTATCCTCTATTCCCTCTCCCGAGTTCAAAAGGTAGATAATTGATATATTTTCTAGGTGATCAATCCGTCAAATAGATATATCAAAGATGAACACATAACCAATAATGATAAGCAAAGTTAAACAAACTTAATTCCAAACAATAGTACTCATGTTCTTGGCTTTAACCCAGAAAGAGGGAGTTTAGCCACGCATAGTCATAATTGTAATCACAAGGTTGTAATTAACGACTCAGAACATGAATGAACTAAATTAAAATAATAAAAACCTATAATTTGAAGTTATAGAATCCCCTTAATCCTCCAAAATATGTCCAAAGATCTGTAGAAACGTGACACAACATGTGTATATATAGTTATCAGAGCCTTAGTCGTGTATAAGTTAGATTTTATGTTGCAATTGAGCATGGGAATGGAGGGGGCGCTGCCCTGGGTTGAACCCCACTCTAGGTGAGGCTACGCCCTAGGTAGAGCACTGTTCTTGGTGAGGCTCCGCCCAGGCTATAGCCCTGCTCCAGGGGACACCGCGGGCGAAACGCTTTGACTCACTGGAAGTTGTTTCTCAAATTTTGGTTAAGTGTTTATCATCTAATCTTTCATCCCTTGACTTGTGGTGTATTTTTCATGGATTTCTAAACTTTTCAACATCAAAATATCTTCATATTCCATGATGATGAATCCAAAAAAAGCTAAGACTAGGCTAATTCGCATTGATCTTTAACTTTATGTTCCGCCTCTGTAAGACCCCACAAAATTTCTAGCTTAATTCAGTCCTTTAAGATTATTAACGAGTCCTGGGCTTAGAAAATTCTAGCTAAGTCTCTAGACTTGGTTTATTTTTAGCCTTCAGAAGTTGGCAATCTCATTTCGCGACCTTAAAGTCCTTTAAATGTCTATATCTTAGTTAATTCATATCAAGAAGGTCAATAGATGTTCCTGGATGAGGGGTTAATGGATGAGCTCCCTGTTAGAGAGGTTTAACTCGTAGCTTGCCTTTACCCATGGCACGATATTGGTACCCTTCCAATTAGGTTTATAGGTTGGACCCCAAATAGTTCAAAAAGGGGCATGTCAGTTAGATGATTGCCTCTCACAGTCTCAGTCTCAGTCTTTAGTAAACAACTCAGATAGTTCTATAGATTTCAGGACTGTCAGATACATTCACTCAACTCAGTACGGAACTCAGCTAGTTCCATCAGAATCAGGACTGTTAGACACAGTCACTCAGTTATCAGTTATATCAGTTATCAGTAATCCATGTTATCAGTAAACTCAGTATTAAAAATCCTTATGACTTCAATTACAGTTATGTATTCATGCATGTATTCTTATGCAGTCATGTTCATGTTATTCAGTCAGTTATAGTTTATGCATATGAGCCCGTGCATTCAGCCATACCACACTTTGCGTACCAGTACATTCATACGTACGGATGCATACTTTTCTTTTGCGCTATGGTATTTTATAACATAGGTTTAGACGCACGGGCTCCAGAGCACCCTTTGCAGATCAGACTTTTAGGCAACAGTAGTAGACTAGTAATGAGTCCTCATTATTCAAGGATATTCTTTTATTTTACTATCTTATTAGAGTCAGCATTGTAGTAGATAGAGTTATTTGGGGGATTGTTCCATCAACTCCTTATTCAGACAGTTCAGTTTAGAGGCTTTTAGACTAGATGTTCAGACAGTTCAGTTTTCAGCATTGTTGTTCAGTTTTGGTATTGAGATACCTATTTCGGTTTTATTTTAGTTTTGAACCTTATGGAATTTTAGCCCATTATTCCATATTATTCAGTATTATTTTTCAGTATTGCAACAGATACTAGTCATGGGTTAGCTTATGGTCCTTTGGGGTTATGAGCACCTGTAGCGTTCGGGGTACCAGTTTGGGGTGTTACAAACTTGGTATCAGAGCCAAAGGTTCAATAGAGTCCTAGAAAGTCTGAAAGCCACATCAAATAGAGTCCTGTGCATGGGTATGTAGCGGGCCACATTTATGTACAAGAGCCTATAAGATGTTTTAGGAATAGTTTCACTTCTTTTAGTATTCATGTCGTTCAAGTGAGCATGAGCTCCAGTTAAACTCTCTTTATAATCCTAGTTTCTGTTCTATTTACAGATAATACCTCCAAAGAGGAATCAGGGAAGAGAAATCGGAGATCAGTCAACCCCTCATCCCGACCAGCCCAATCTTCTGGGCAAACATGTTTCTCACGCAGAGTTTAAAGCAGCATTCACCACTCTAGATCATTCAATTGCTACTCATAATGAACGTTCAGCTGCCGTTCTGGCTAATCCAGCGGCCAATTCTTCTGCAGCCAAGATTTGAGACTTCACACGAATGAACCCTCTATTTTTTCGGGTTTAAGTTAATCGAAGACCCTCAGAAGTATCTTGATTAGGTGCAGAAGAATACTGATATTATGGGGGTAACTAGTATTAAGAGTGCTGAACTAGCTACATACTAGTTGCAGGATGTGGCTCACACTTGATTTAAACAATGGAAAGCAGAGAGGGCTTTAGATGCAGGTCCTATTGACTGGGAGGAGTTTGCCACTGCCTTTCTAGATAGATTCTTTCCCCTATACCTAAGAGAAGCTAACGTGTTAGAGTTTATTAATCTGAAGGAGAGAAACATGACAGTGAAAGAGTATTCTCTCAAGTTTACTCAATTAGCTAGATATGCTCCTCATGCGGTGGCAGATAACTGATATCGAACGAGTAAGTTTATGTCTGGGGTGAATGATAATGTGATCAAAGAGTGTAGGACCGTGATGTTGATTAGTGTGATGGACTTGGCTAGGCTAATGATCCATGCTCAGTAGACAGATGAGCAGAAGAATAAGAAGAGAGAGAAGCAAAATAAAAGAGCTAGAACAGGTAGTTTCAACTTTGCTCAGCCTAAGTTAGAGGGTGGGAATCATTCTCAATTCCACCCAAAATCTTCAGTTCCAGCTCCGTCCTCAGCTAGTGCTCCAGTTCCAGTATTTAAAGACAGTAATAGATACAGGGCACCGGCTCTAAGTCTCAAGGTAGTGTCAGCAGTGCTCGAACCAATCCTCTTTGTTAGGGTTGTGCAAAAGAACCATCAGGGTATTTACAGAGATGGTAGTGTTGTTTGTTTCGAATATGGCAAGCCAGGCCATAGAGTCAGAGATTTTCCCCAGTCTGGTTCTCAGGGTCAGAAAAAACATCCTCCAGCTCAGTACGATCACCCGAATCAGCAGGGTGCCTTATCCAGTGCCATAAGTGGGCAACGTCCAGATAGACTCTACGTTCTTCAGTCTCGATAGGATCAGGAAAGTTCTCCTAACGTGGCCACTGACATATTACAAGTTTATCACTTATATATTTATGCTTTGCTAGATCCAGGAGCTTCTTTGTCTTTTGTTACTCCATATATAGCAGTTGATTTCAAAGTCAGTCCCAAAATTTTGGTAGAGCCCTTCTCAGTTTCTACCCCTGTGGGTAAGTCTATCATAGCCCGGCGGGAATATAGGAACGGTCCAGTTATGATATCTCAAAAAGTCACTTTAGTAGATTTAGTCAAATTAGAGATGACTGATTTCGAAGTTATTCTCGATATGGATTGATTCCATTCCTGCTATGCCTCAGTCGACTGCAGAAATAGAATTATCCAGTTTTAGTTTTTGAATGAACCTATCCTAGAGTGGAGGGGTAGTACTTCAGCATTCAGGAGTCAGCTTGTTTCTTACCTTTGGGCGAGGAATATGATATCTAAGGGATGTGTCTATCACCTTGTGCGAGTCAAGGATTCTAGTTCAGAAACCCCTACTCTTGAATCAGTGTCTGTAGCATGTGAATTCCCTGATGTGTCTCCCCGAAGTTCCTCCCAAAAGAGAAATTAATTCCAACATTGATCTTCTCCAAGATACTCAACCCACATCTATTCTGCTATACAGAATGGTATCGATAGAACTTAGAGAATTGAAAGAACAGTTGAAAGATCTCTTAGATAAGGGATTCATCAGGCCCAGTATGTCCCCGTGGGGCGCACCAGTCTTAATCATGCATAAGAAAGACGGTTCTCTCAGAATGTGCATTAACTACCGCCAATTAAATTGTCACGGTAAAAAATAAGTATCCCCTTTCCAAAATTGATGACTTGTTTGACCAACTTCAGAGGGCTAGTTACTTTTCAAAGATAGACCTCAGATCAGGCTATCATCAGCTTAGAGTCAGAAAATATGACATCCCGAAGATAATCTTTAGAACTCAGTATGGTCACTTTGAATTCTTAGTCATGTCCTTTGGTCTTACCAATTCCCCAGCAGCTTTTATGGACTTGATGAACCGTGGGTTCAAGTAGTACTTGGACATATTCATCATAGTTTTCATAGATAACATTCTGGTTTACTCCCGCAGTGAACATGATCATGTAGACCATATCAGAATAGTATAGAAGACTTTAAGAAACCATCAGTTATTCACCAAATCCAGTAAGTGAGAATTTTGGCTAAGATCAATAGCATTCCTTGGCTATATCATTTGTGGTGATGGCATTAGAGTTGATCCCCAAAAGATCAAGGCAGTGAGAAACTGGACCAGACCTATATCTCTATCAGATATCAGGAGTTTCTTAGGTTTGGCTGGTTATTATCGTAGGTTTGTTGAGGGATTTTCGTCTATTGAATCCCCTATGTCCAGATTGACTCAGAAGAAAGTCAAGTTCCAGTGGTCAGATTTTTGTGAGAAGAGGTTTCAGGATTTGAAGACTTGACTTACCTCAGCCCCAGTTTTGGCTTTACCAAATGGTTCAGATGGCTTTATGATGTACTGTGATATATTCAGGGTAGTTTTGGGTTATGTCCTCATAGAGCATGGTAAGGTCATAGCCTATGCCTCCAGACAACTTAAGCCCCATAATAAGAATTATCCTACTCGTGATCTTGAGTTAGCAGTAGTAGTCTTTGTCTTAAAGATTTAAAGGCACTATTTGTATGGGGTGTATGTTGATGTGTTCACTGACCATAAGAGCCTCCATTATGTGTTCTCATAGAAAGATCTAAACCTCCATCAGAGAAGGTAGTTGGAGTTGTTGAAGGACTACGACATGAGTGTCCTTTATCATCCGGGCAAGGCCAATATAGTGGTTGATGCTCTCAGTAGAGTGTCTATGGGTATTTTTGCTCATATTAAGGATAGTAAGAAGAATTTAGCCCAGGAAAAACATCAGTTAGCCCGACTAGGTGTCTACTTAGTCGACTCAGCAGAAGGTAGTATATGGGTGCAAAGTAGTTCAGAATTATCTCTAGTTTTCGAGGTAAATGAGAAACAGGATAGAGATCCCAGTTTAGTCAAGTTGAAAGAATCAGTCAAGGATCAGAAGGTTGAGATTTTCTCCCAAGGGGGAGATGGTGTTCTGTATTATCAGGGTCGTCTGTGTGTGCCAAGTGTTGATGACTTGAGACAACAAATTCTTACAAAAGTGCATGGTGTGCATTACTCTATTCATCTAGGGGCAACTAAGATGTACCGCGATTTGTGGGAGTTCTATTGGTAGAGTGTGATAAAGAGAGATATTGCAAAATTTATGGCTAAGTGCTCGACATGTCAGCAGGTTAAGATCGAGCATCAGAAGCCAAGTGGGTCCATGCAGGAGTTTAGTATTCCTACTTGGAAGTGGGAAGAAGTAAATACGGACTTTGTGATGGGTTTGCCTCATACTCATCATCAGCATGATTTAGTTTGGGTCATTTTAGACAGAATGAGTAAATCAACTCATTTTCTTCCAGGCCATACCTCTTATTTAGCCGAGGATTATGCCAAACTCTATATCAAAGAGTTGGTCAGATTCATGGTGTTTTATTTTCCATTATCTTAGATAGAGGTTCCCTATTCACCTCTCATTTTTTAAAAGCATTCCAAAAGGGTCTTGGCACCCGAGTTCACCTCAGTATAGCTTTTCACCCTCAGACAGATGGTCAGGTAGAAAGGATATTCAGACTTTAGAAGATATGCTGCGAGCATGTGCGATAGATTTTAAAGGTAGTTTGGATGACCACTTGTATTTGATTGAGTTTGCATACAACAACAGCTATCATTCCAATACTAAGATGGCTTCGTTTGAGGAACTTTATAAGAGTAGGTGTAGATCTCCCATTGGTTGGTTTGAAGTGGTGAGGCCACAATGGTAAGGAATGACTTGGTATTTGATACCTTAGAGAAAGTTCAGTTGATCAAAGAAAGGCTCAAGAAAGCTCAGAGCCGATAGAAATAGTACACTGACATGCGCAGAAAGGATCTCAAGTTTGATATTAGCAATTTTGTGTATTTAAAAATCATTCCTGCGAAGGAAGTGAGGAGGCTTGTCAAGAAGGAAAAACTCAGTCTCTTCAAAATTCTCAACCGTTTTGGCAAAGTAGCTTATGAGATCGAATTGCCTTCAGATCTATCTTCAGTCCATCCAGTGTCCCATGTATCCTTGCTTAAGAAGTGTATATGTGACCTAGCAGTTGTAGTCCCTACAGAGGGCCTAGATATTCAGAATAGCCTCTCTTTCGAAGAGATTCCAGTCGAAATCCTTGACTATCAGACTCATAGACAGAGGAACAAAGAAGTCCCTCTAGTCAAAGTTGTCTGGCAGAATCAGTCCGTTGATGGAGCTACTTGGGAAGAAAAAATAGATATACGGACCAAGTATCCTCACCTTTTCTCTGCTAATCCAGACTCAGCCCAAGGTAATGACTCTCCTTAAGCTTATTCAGTGTCATGCTCAGATTTCCATTACAAACTTGGTATCATTTACCATTGCATGTTTAGTCATATGTTCATGAGTCAGTTCAGTCATATATTCATGTATCGGATATACATGATCAGTATGAGAAACTTAGCTTATTAGTACTCCCAGTCATGCATTCATGAATCAGCTCAGTCGTGTATTCATGCATCAGATATGTATGTTCAGTATGAAATTCAGCATGTCAGTAATATCAGTCCTATAGTCATGTCCTAGATGTTCATGTCAAGTAAGTAGATTCAGCCTACTAGTAATCCCAGTTTAGTAAGTCTCATTTGAGGATGAATATTTCCAAGGGGGATATATTGTAAGACCCCGTAAAATTTCTAGCTTAATTCAGTCCTATAAGTTTGTTAAGGGGTCCCAGACTTAGAAAATTCTAGGTAAGTTTCCAGACTTAGTTTATTTTTAGCCTTCAAAAGTTGGTAATCTTATTTCGCGGCCTTAAAGACCTTTAAATATCTATATCTTAGTTAATTCATGATCAAGAAGGTTAAAAGGTGTTTTTGGAAAAGTTTTGGATTTTTTGGACCTCGTTTAGACAATGTTTGGAATCCCAAAACAGTGGACCAATACGATCTTGGTGCGTCGTGTCTCCTATCGCGTTGGTTAATATGGTCCCCAGATACCAGCGTGCCATTCTAGTGACCTGGAATGATCTTGGCATGATGCGTTGGATATTGCATCGATGCCATTGATGTGTTGCATCGTATACCATGTTCTTGGGGGTATTTGGGTCTTTTCCCCCAACTCTCAGCCCCCAAAACACAAAATTTATCCCCTATAGAGGCATAATTCAATCATTATTCATAAAATCCTCAAGAACAAAACCCCAGGACTATCAATCCAAGAATCAAATTTAAGAGATTTCACCATCATTCTTTCTAAATTCAAGCAATAAGGTATGTAAAATGTTCATCCAAGGGTCCTTTCCACCCTTAGAGTTCAAGAAATCTTTTTCAAACTTGAAATTATGATTTCCATGTTGTGAATTAGATTATGTTCATGATGATGCTATGGTATGTTTTCCAAGTTGGGTTCTTTATTGAATTTCACGAAAGTATGTTAGCATGTGTGTTGAATTATGTTTTCCCCAAGTTGAAAACACTTAAATTGTGGATTAATGATTGTAGTCATAATGCATCAATATGGTATTCATGCCCAAGTACAATATTATGTCTTCTAGGTGTTTGATAAAATTCTTAATTGGATTAATGGTGCATTTATGATCCCTTGGTAACCGAAATGTTGATTTCATGTCATTACAAGGTGTTTAAACTTCCATCATGTTAAGGTTATGCCTTGCAAATATTTGTGGAATGCCTATGTAAATTAAATGGTGTATTTTAATACTTTAACAAGCATTCCTATCTATGTACAAGTTCATGACTTCCAAGTACTTGATGAAATGCCTCATTGATTGTATTGTGAATGGTTGACTATTGTCCTATATTCAAAAATTGTCATGTCTTATTATTATTATTCATGCTATCGAGTCCTGGGGGTATTTAATACTCGATAATTTAGTTGCGTGCCTAGAGCCAGTGTCAGTTACAAAACAGTCTCAGTCATGTCACGATCAGTAGTACTCTAGTTCAGTTACATAACTCTGGAAAACTCAGTATTAATCCAGTCCCATTCAGTATTCAGTTCAGTCCTCTGTAATATCAGTCAACTAACATAACTCAATAGTATTCCGTCAATCAATGGAACTCAGTAAACTCAGTTCAATTCAGTTAATTAGTACAATTAGTAATAGATCAGTCCAGCCTAGTATGAACTAGAAAATTAGTCCAGTGTCTATTCAATTGGGAGTAGGATTCAGCACCGAGTGAACCCAAGGATGGGGGCTCATCCGCTAGCAGAGCGTGTAATCCTTAGAAGCAATCCTTGCGTTCTAGAACTACATAGCCAGCGTAGGTTGAGATATAACCCTATGAGTCTAGGGTTAATATATCTCATTCGAGTTCTCCTACCAGCGAGGGGTTGACGAAAGAGAGGGTTAACTCACAGCTTGTCTTTACCCGTAGCACGGTACTGACACCCTTCCAACTGGGGTTATAGGTTGGACCCCAAACTGTTCAAAAAGGGGCATGTCGGTTAGCTGATTACCTTCATAGTCTCAATCGCAGTCTTCAGTAAAGAACTCAGATAGTTCTACAGATTTCAGGACTGTCAGATACAGTCACTCAGCTTAGTACGAAACTCTGCTAGTTCTATTAGAATCAAGACTGTCAGACAAAGTCACTCAGTTATTAGTAATCCATGTTATCAGTAAACTCAGTATTCAGAATCCTTATGACTTCAGTTATAGTTATGTATTCATGCATGTATTCTCATGCAATCATGTTCATGTTATTTAGTCAGTTATAGTTCATGCATATGAACCCTTGCATTCAGCCATACCTCACTTTGCGTACCAGTACATTCACACGTATTGACACATACTTTTATTTTGTGCTATGGTCTTTTATTACATAGGTTCAGACGCACGGTCTCCAGAGCACCCTTAGCAGATCAGACTTTCAGCCAGCAGCAGTGGACTAGTAATGAGTCCTCATCATTCGAGGGTATCCTTTTATTTCATTATCTCATTAGATTCAGCCGTTCAGTAGATAGAGTTAGTTGGGGGATTGTCCCATAAAGTCCTTATTCAGACAGTTCAGTTTAGAGGCTTTCAGACTAGATGTTCAGACAGTTGTTCAGTTTTTTAGCATTGTTGTTCAGTTTTGGTATTGAGATACCTATTTTAGTTTTGAACCTTATGGAATCTCAGCCCATTATTCTGCATTATTCAATATTATTATTCAGTATTTTAGCAGGTACCAGTCATGGGTTAGCTTGTGGTCTTTCGGAATTATGAGGACCGTGTAGAGTCTGGGGTACCAGACTCGGGGCGTTACAGACTCTTAATTTAATCAAATTAAACCTTGCACATTAACAACAAGTTATTATAATCATAATTACACATTAAAACTATTTGGAACATATTAAACACAACAGAATCTGATGGGATCAACTAGACAAGCACCTAGCTCAAGCTAGTAAAACCAGTTTCCACGATTGAACTCTAAATGGCTTATTAAAGTACAAACTTGTTTGGAATTCACTTTGAACATTATAAAAACTTGATTTAACACTTGTATGCACATTTATCTCATTATCAACCCATATAGGACATGAATCATCCTAAAAACAAGGCGAAAAATATCATAGGCTAAGGAGACCCTACACTTTTGCTACATGTAAGACACTTAAGATAGTACTATCATGACTACACCGAGTGCAAGTTTCTACACTAAGCATGTTATTTACACAATTGAAAGTGTATGAACACTGCTCCAAAGAATCCTAGCCTCAAGAATTGACTCACCTAGTTGACAAACTCATGCTTATAATTCAATAAAGGACATTATAAAAATCACTCACATTCATCAAACATCTACCTCTCATAACAAGATAGTTACCCATAATCACTCACAATTAAGCAATTCATAACATGATGGGTACAACAATAAAATTACGCTCACTCTCACAAGGAATTCGCAAGTTACACATAATGACCCATAGGATTGCCCTTAGTGTAGTGCTCCACTAATATCAGATTGTCAAGTATAGGATTAATTAGGTCTTATCCGGGTTGTAATGTAGGCTAAGGGATAGGTAGGAACTATTTGAGAATAGTGACTAACCTCTCTAAGCTCTTTAATACACTACATTATACATTTAAAATCAATTTCCAACAACTAAACTACACTATTTTTGACTACCCCAAATAGTCCCATCACTTTTAAGCATTTTCACAAATACATGGTGGAAGTATAACAGTCTTTCAATTTTTCCTTTTTTCCTTTTTTTTGTACCCATATTAAGCTAAGCACCCCTATTATATCTACTCTTAACTAAGCGCTTTGCCTTAGTTGAGGTGCACAATGTCCAATAAGGACTAGGGCCAAAACAGGTTCATTGTAACACATCCGGGCTAAAATTTAGAAATTTTTCAAAAAAAAAAATCGCTACTCCCAACCACACAATTGCGCACACCAATAACTAGAATTTGGGGCACCAATTTCACCTTTTTCTCCTCTTATTTCTCAAATTCCTTACTTAATAAATTTTACATTAAAGTGCCTAGGAGCTTTTTGGATCACATTAAGGTCTATCAAAGATGGGTATTAGGCTACACATGAGGTTTCCAAAGAAAAAACTAAAGGCTCAACGAGGCTTACTAGGATTAAGCACAAAGGTAGGTCAAATAGAAGGTATAAAACAAGGCTATCAAAGAAATACCTATATCATATCTTAAACCATACTCTTTATTTCGCTTTACATACAAATCGAGCAAGTTCTAGACATCACATGCAACAAAGAATGTATAAATACCTCACACACACATGGCACATGCTCAACTTAATAGGATTATCATAGAATCTCAACCAAACAATAACATGAATTCAAATTTAAGACAATAAGTACAAGAGTCAAAACATGAGCCTAAGAGTCTAAAAAATAACAGTTCACTCGTTCAACATGCTTTTACCAAATGAAACACTTGAACCATGTAATGAAAAATAGCAACAACAAGAATATCTTACACAAAAAATTTTAAATTGAGTCAAAATTTGAGAATTTCCCCACCCCACACTTAAAAATCTACTTTGTCCACAAAGTGAACTTAAAAGTAAGAGATAGAAATTCTCCCTGAGGCCTCTAGGACTAGATAGTAGCATCTTTACACATAAAAGAGGTCCATGGGACCCCACACTCAGTATTTTCTATGCTTCTTAGCTCAGGTTTCTGGTACTCAAACTTTCCATCAACCTGTAACTCAATAAAAAAAACATGAAGTAAAAAACTAACAACTAAAAATAAAACATACCTACTTAACTTGGGTTGCCTCCCAAGAAGCGCCTGATTTAGTGTCGCGGCATGACCCAACTCAACGACTTAGTCATTCTCTTTTCTTCTTTTTATCACACTTGGTCTCCATCTTCTTATTCTTTTCACCCTTCTTGGGTTTGAACTCTCAAGGATAATCGGTGTTTTAAGTTTATCCTTCTCAAGCTCATTAGTGTCCATCTTGTCATGTTGTGGTGTTGGAGGCTTGGGTAGCTTAATAAGGGTGTCAGAAGAGGCCTTTGGCGGACTAACCACCCCACACTTATCCCATTTAATAACATTGATAATAAAAAATTCTTTATATTAGGACGTTATGTTAAGTGCTTTGTAAACCTTAAATGCTGCCTCTTCATCCTCCAACCTTATCATGAGCGTTCCTTCCCTTATATCAATCAAAGATCCTCCAGTTGCTAAGAATGAACACCCTAAGATGATTTGTGTCTGTTCGTCGTCCTGAAAGTATAGAATAATAAAGTCAGCAGGAATAATAAATTTACCAACCTTTACGAAGACATCCTTAATGATTCCTTTCGGATAGGCAATGGATCTATCTTCCAACTGTAGAAGCACAGTGCATGGTCTGGGCTCACTTAACCCCAATTTATTGAACATAGATAGGGGCATCAAGTTAAAACTCTCCCCTAAATCACTAAGTTCCTGAGTCTGCCACTTCATGTTGTAGGTATTACCATAATTCAGTCTTTGAGTATTGACCACATACATTTTCGATTCTAGATTTGAAGCACACATGGTCACAGAATGACCATTATTATCTCAAACGTCACACAAACCTGCAGCTTATTGGATTGCACTTACAGTAGCGGCAGGCTGTGCTACTCCCAACTTTAAGCTGGTAAATTAAATGTTTATCATATTTTGCAATGCGACAACCTGAGCTGATAAAATTGTAAATTGGTCCACCTCTAATACACCTACAGTTTTCTTTGTGGCACTTCTAGAATCACCATGCCATTCTTGATTTCCTTGAGCTAGGCGGTTCAATAGAGTGTACAACTCTTATATGTCATCTCAAGAGCTTAACCACCTGTAGTTGAATCTATCAAAATTTTTGTATTGTGATCAAGAACCTCTACAAAAGTATGTTCATGTACCTCAATGGACTTTTGATGGTGTGGACAGTTATGAAGAAGTGCCTTGAAGCGCTCCCAAGCATAATAAAGACTCTTGTCTGGCTTCTATTTGAAGTACACTATCTCATTGCGAAGTCTCTCATGCATACCAGATGGGAAGATTTGAATAAGAAATTTTCTCGCCATGTCATCTCATGATGTGATTGAATTTGCCGATTCTGCATTCAACTACTTTTTTGCTTCCCTAATTAGTAAAAAGTGGAACAACATTACCCTTACATAGTTTGCATTCACACCTATAGGAATGAATGTGTCTCTGATTTCCAAAAAATTTTGTAAAAGGACCTGTGGATATTCATGTGAAAGCCCTATGAACTATCCACTGCTAATCAGAAGTTGTACCATATTCTATTTAAGCTCGAAATAGCCTCTAACTACCAGCTTCTAAAATAGGGAGGTCCAATTGGTTGGAAGTGGGATTTCCACTTCTCTAACTGTCCTGCGGGCTGCTTGTTCATCATCCATGATGGAAGGATTCTCTTGGTCTTCTTGGATTTGTGGAATTTAGGGGAGAGGGTTTGCTTATGTCGTTCATTGATGGAAAAAATACTCAGGTTATCCCTTGCCAGCTTTTGTAAACCTGTTTTCTGTAAAAACATAACCAAGACCAAGAATAAAAACACCAAATAAATCTAAAAGTAAAATGTAAAATAAACAGTTGCCAAATTTACAAGTCCCCGGCAACGGTGCCAAAAACTTGACAATGCCTAAGCGCACACGCAAGTGTACGTGGTCTATTAAGCAATAAAGTGGCCTTTAAAAAAGTCAAGTATTGATCCCACAGGGACTTGCTTTAACACTAATTCAATTTTAGTTCACAATTTAGCTTAATTTGATGCAAAGGTAACCAAAAAGAGAGTTTTGAATTTGTAACTAAAGAAAAGTAAACAATGCATAAAGTAAAGATCTTGAAACAATCAATAGGAGAAAACCCAGGATTAAAGCACTCTTGAACAATCATGCTATGTTATTGAACTTTATTCGTTAACTTGCTTATCTTGGTTGTTGATTCACAGGGTTAATTGCACGATCATGGTCTCCCGACCTCTAATCCTTTACCTAAGTTGGACCTTACAACTACATTGTTGAGCGGGGATATAATAATTCAATTTAGTTCTTTAAGATATCATCCTATGTATGAATCAAGTAAAGTATCTAAGTACATCCCTGTCCTAGACACTAATTTGAATTCCTTATTTCATAAAGGAATACAAATCATACTTTATTCTTCTCGACGTTCTATCCCCTATTCCCTCTCCCAAGTTCAAAAGGTAGACAATTGATATATTTTTTGGATGATCAATCTATCAAATAGTTAAATAAAAGATGAACACACAACCAATAATGATAAGAAAAGTTAACCAAACTTAATTCTAAACAATAGTACTCATATTCTTGGCTTTAACCCCGGAAAAAGGGCGTTTAGGCACGCATAGTCATAATCGTAATCACAAGGTTGTAATTAACGACTAAGAACATGAATGAACTAAATTAAAATAATACAAAAACCTATAAGTTGAAGTTATATAATCCCCTTAATCCTCCAAAGTATGTCCAAATATCAGTAAAAATGTGACACAACATGTGTATATATAGTTATCCAAGCCTTACTCGTGTAGGAGTTGGATTTTATGTTGCAATTGAGCATGGGACTAGAGGGGGCGCTGCCCTGGGTTGAGCCCTGCTCTAGGTGTGGATGCACCCTGGGTAGAGCACCGGTACCGATGAGTCTCCACCCTATCTATATCCCTACTCCTAGTGGGTAACCACGGGTTAAACGCCTTGATTCACTGGAAGTTGTTTCTCAAATTTTGGTTAAGTGTTAATCCTCCAATATTTCATTCCTTGACCTGTGGTGTATTTACCATAGATTTCCAACCTTTTCAACATCATGACGATGAATCAAAACAAAAGTTAAGACTAGGCTAAATCTCATTGATCTTTAACTTTATGTTCCAACTCTTAACTTAATCAATTTGAACCTTGCAAATTTACCAACAAGTTATTCCACTCATAATTACACAGTAAAACCATTTGGAATACATTGAACACAACAGAATCCGACGGGATCAACTAGACAAGCACCCAGCTCAAGCTAGTAAAACTAGTTTCCACGATTGAACTCTAAATGACTCATTGAAGTATAAACTTGTTTGGAATTCACTTCGAACATTATAAACACATGTTTTAACACTTATATGCACATTCATATCATTATCAACCCATATAACACAAGAATCATCCTCAAAACAAGGCTAAAAAGGCTAGAATAGTGACACTAGAATGCATAAATACACCCAGCATCAGATTACGCCCAATTATGAGAAAAATAATCATTGACCTGAAAGAAACATTGTTATGATTTTAATTTAGTGATTCTGTAAGCGGGTCTCATGAGAGATTTTTAGTTTGATTTTTAGATCAAAGCATTAATTCATAATATGGATGTCGATATTCTTGTCTTGATGTGTAGAATATTATTTTGATAGTATGGCAGTGATCAAAGGCTTATTGTAAGGGAAAGCTCCGGTCTTGAGAATTTTTGCGTGCTTTCAGCAACGTCCAAGTAGACTAGCCTTACCTTCACCTAGAATGTACTTTAATATGATATTAGTGTGATATTGTGATAGTTATAGGTGGGTATTTATGGCTCGGTTGTTATTTTAACATTCATTATCTTATTTAGACAATTAGGGATCCTTTTTGGTAGAATTCAACCTGTTTTCCTTATGTTAGTCTATGATTACCCTTTAGGATTAGACTTAACTCTTTTAGTGCCTTGTTTCGAGATTGTGAAGTCTTACCCTAGTTATGGATAGATTCTTGCTTTAGGTTGGATTTTCGAAATTGGTAGTGGGCCCCACTGCCTTTTTAAAGATAGAATGTTTAGAATAACACCCCTTTTGACCTTAATAATCACATAGAGGCTTCCTTAGACTACTACCTAGGTTTGGGTAGACTTAGGCATGGTTTTATGCTTACTTAGTTGTGTTATACTAGACAGGGCACCAATTGATCTTAGACCGCGCCTTTTAGACATTAATAGTTAGAATCTGCTTTGCTCTATAGGATTTGACTACTTAAAATTGGATCCTATTGGATAAATAAACTTGACATTGGTTAAAAACTTAGTATATCACTGTTGGTTTCATGCTTATTAGTTTTGTTTCGAGTCCAATGATTTTTTATATTATTATTGCTATTTGTTTCAGTTTGAGTCTGACATATACTATGTGGTTATCTTTTATGAGTTTTAATTTGAGTCTGACCTGTATTACCATCTTTATTCCTGATCTGAAGTTGGGAAAAACTGATAAATACGGATAGAGTAGTTCTTATGAGTGGAAAAATAAAGTATACGGTACGCATGTTGCGATATAGATCCATTTTATTTTTAGTTACTAGTATATTTGATTTGTACTTTAGTATTATCCTTGCTTGTACTCATCATGCTGAAGGAGGCTCAATTGGGTTATTATTTTTTTTGTGTGTTGTCTGGATTTACGGGTGGGGGGAGGGGGGAGTTAGGTTATAGTTATATTTCTACTACTGCTTTTGAGTTACTTTTGTACTATTTATCGCATTTATCGCATCTGCTAAAATAGTCTATTATTTTTGTTTCTATCCTTATTAATTAACTTTTAATCATATTCTTGTGCTTTATTTATCCTTTTACTGTAACTTAGCTCACTCAGTCTATGATGCCTCCTTATTTCCCATTGTTTTAGTATTCATACTGCACTTCTACATCTTTTTTCTGATGCAGATTCGAGTACTACCTACCGTTGTTCTATGTTTTGAAGGGTAGTTTTGAAGAGGGCAAGGCACTGACAAAATACCTTGAGACATAAGAGAAAAGCTTTAGTATATGAGGCTTACGCCTTAAGTGGCCGATTGTATTTCCTAAGCACGCGTAATGCCCAACAGTCGGGGCTCGACTAATAGATCTTAGGTAAACTATGGATTGAATTTCTTAATTAACATTATTGGCCCTTATAATTCTGTAATAAACAAATGATACTTCATAGTGTTTTTCATCTATATTGAATAAGAAGATTGAGGATAACTCAAATAGCAAGTCATTACATTGCATATTTACTATCTGAAAGCACCATGAGGGTGAATATCATATAATATTATTTTTTTAAAAAAAATAATTAGTCGAATTTACATTTCACTTATCAATGGTCTTTCAATTATTGTCATACATTTTAAAATTATCATATTTTATCGTTTGTCATACGTCTCAAAACAATCATTATTTGAAATGATAACTATTATAAAATATCGAGTCCTATTGTAATGTCGGTAATCATCCACTTCGAATCGAATAGTAAGTAGATTATTTTATTTTATTATCTCAAAATTACCATGAGGGTACTAATAAAATTTACTGTTTATTTTCTTTTAGGGATGTAAATTGCATAATATGAGAGTAATATATTTTACAAAAATATCATTCTTTTATTATTTAAAAAAACAAATGTTAGAGTTGAATTGCATACCATTGTGACAATTATAGCATTTCTTTATTTATAGTTGTAAAATTATATTAGAAGTTTATTTTTTATGAGTTTGTTTAATCATGTTTTTAATTGCTTACAATTTTTGCTTTATAACAATATTTTACAATATTATAAATTAAAAATTAAAAGACACATGGGGCTTACACCTCATCGCCTCGAGAATTACGCCTCGCCTCATGCTAACTAAAACATCCTGCCTTATGCCTCCTCCTTTTAAATATTGTCGTCATTGACGATATCCTCGGGTTCTATTGTTGTTTGGAGATAGGGTGATCTTTTAGAGTCTGGAGCTGATCTACATCCTTATGCTATTTTGATAGTATTATTTGTATATTTGAAGACTATGATGTATATTTTAATAGTGTCTAGTACTCTTTTTGTATTAGTGGTTCTTGTACTGACCTTACTAATTTGTGGGGAAACTCATTTTGATATTTTGTCCTCCTTCTCTCTTGTATAACATGCACTTACATATATACATACCTCTTCTCAAGATTTATCGCTGCAGTTGAACCTCTATTTCTTACTTTCGTTTGATTAGTCCGCTACTTGCCATTTTTGGGCTGTGGTTTGGCTTACCTGCTGGTAGGTTAAAGTAGGTGCCATCATGACTTCAGAAATTAGATCGTGACAACGTATGAATTATTTATAATTTTAGTTAATTGCATTAATAACAATATAAATTTCTTTTAATTAAATAATAATAATATATTTATTTTAGCTACCCTAAAAATGATATAGCTCAAATTTAATTATACATTTGCACGTTATAGTACATATAGTAACTTTAAATCATCCCATGAGTTGTACATCGCACTTGAGCCGAGAGTTTTTCAAAAACAACTTCTGTACTATCACGAGGGCATATTTATGGAGGGCATAGTTGATCTCATAGAAATATTTATGTTTGTCTCGCACGCTTACTTTTGGAACATGCTTATCACACAACAAATTACAACGGATCAGCCTCATGGAGTGCATAAAGAAAAAGAGCTTACTTGAGATAGATCATAATTTAAATCTAAAGGTTAATAGGAAAATTAAACAATTTGACTATTAAATCTAGGTGATTTTTGAGATGAAATACTAGAGAAGTGAATTAGTGATTTTGGCCGACCACTATTTGGTTCTCTTAGTAATACAAATGATTTAGGCTTTTTCAATACTTTACACTTTGATATATTTCGAGGAGGATATATTTGGACTTTTACATATTTTAAAACATATAGGGATTGTTTGGTGAATGAGATAAAGTGAGATAATTGATGATTAAATTTGGTACTAAATTCATATTATGTTTGGTGGTGGTATATATCTAATACTTTCAAACTTGAGCTTGGGGCAAACACATTGTCAAACACCTAAACTTGACACAAACTTTCACTTTGGCACCTTAGCAAGATGTTGTTTGCTTTAAACACCTAAATTAGTGTCCTTTGTATCATTTTGACATCTTTTGTTGACATGGCAAAGTGAATGTGTTACACCCACCTTAAGCGCATGATGGGGCCTTTTTTTGTAAAAAAATTATTTTTTTTGATTCATCTCCTTCATTGTTTCTCCCTCCTCCTTCATCAACCAAGTTCACAACTTGAAATAAAACTTGAAGACTTAGGAAATAATTTTTAAGTTAAAATATTGAAATTGTAAAACTGTGTGTCGTGAATTGATTCCTCTATTAATTTGTGTTCATTTGTAGAATGAATTCTGACCGACTGATGACAGTGAAACGAATTTTGGTGGAGGAGGATTTGTTATGAGATTAATGGGGGTGAATGTCATGATTCGAACCTAGGCCTAGCCGTATTGGGTATCTCAAGTCCATTATGGATCGGAGACCACCCTCTTTGCCTAGTCAAACAGAACACAATATACCAAAAGTGGCTAAATTACGAACATATAACAAGATAGATAACGATAAGCTCAAGAAGTCTAAAATACATCCACAACCAATACCCAGTCCACAGTAATCCACAAAGCTTCTATGACAAAACTGAATCAAACCAATGTCGGGACATGCCCCCCATGATAGCCAAAAATAGTCCAAAGCAAAGTCAATGATAAAAGATAAACCAAGAAGTAACGACCTTCCGAAAGAAGGAGGCTCGCCACTTCAATCTAACTGTTGACTCTCCGAATCCTATCACTGCACAGGAAAAGTAGAAGTGTTTCTATGTCCTTTATTTCATGGGGATACAACGTCTGGGGATGGTTAGTGGGTTGAGCTCTAGCATGTTACTCAGGAATAAGGAGTAAAATAATGCCAAAATCAACTGTTTCAAGATTAGTCAAAACCCAATGCACACAATCATATGCATATATATATATATAAGTAGATATATCGTATGCTGGGATAGAAAGCAAGGCTTAGCATGAACTTTAAATCCTCAACCTGGACTGTGTATCTCAACCGTCATAATAAGGCATCCACGGGCTATATGGATTCAGCTTTTCCCCAACTGAAAGGCCCCAGTGCGGGTAGCCACACGAACCAAAGAATAATCATATGTACATATGTGCCATGGGGGACTCAAACCTCCCAGTCTTATATCAAGGTGACTTAAGAATTTTGTCATTTTATATGGGGGACTCGGACCTCCCAATCATATAATAATGGGAACTTGATCCACTAGGTCATTTAGACCCTCACACCGGTAAACATGGTTTTCAGTATTGGTCCCTCGGGACCTCCACTTTCATGACCTAGCTACACGACCCTCTTTAGGCTTAGTTAAACTATTTTTCGCACATTTTCATTAATTGAACCAAGATATTCCTTAAGGCATACACTGTTGGTATCTTCATACCAACTATACTTGTAAAGTAACATCATCATACCATTTCAATTCCATTAGCATGGGAAAAAAACCCCCTTTGTTCATTAACTTAATGTGGGGAAATGCCACGGCCCCCTTTGTTCATTAAATCAAACCATTAAGTTTTAAGAACCTCTTTATATAATGCAATGGTTCCAAAAATAATTCAATGCAAACAAACTGATATTCAAAGCTAATTTCACAAAATTGGGTTGGGGTTATACCAATTCAATTATCCATATTTTTGAAATTGGGGGAAACCATAACCCTTGAGTTCAATCACCATGTCTATGCACCCCACATATCCAAAAAACCATCAATTTAAACCATACATGATTCGTAAAAGCCATGGGAAAAACAAGTAATTTAATAATGTTCGATAACCTTCAACTCACATTTAAAACATCAATTAAATCACATGGGTACAATTATAAACACATCATTTTGATGAAATAAAACTTGGGGAAGAATAAAATGCCTGAAAGTGAAGAGAATTATGGAGAGAGATCAACCGTTGAGCCCTTAGATGACCAACTTTGAGAAACCCTAGCTTGTTCTTGCCTTAGGGATTTGAGAGAGTAAAAAGAGTGTTTATGATTGATAAGGGATGAAAATAATGGCCCAAAGGTGTTTTATGCACGTGGGTTCTAAGTGGAGTTTAAGAAAAATGACCATAATGCCCTTACTTAAAATGCTGAAAGCGATTGGATGACTCATTGAGCCACTTACGACTTGTTGCCACGAGTCGTAGTCAAGATAATGATGTTGGGGCTATTCACTCTTAACCTTACGACTTACACCCTAAGTCTCATAATGAGACCCTACAACTCGTAGGGTCCATTCGTAGAAAATACAGAATCCAATTGGGCATACACTAGTCACCTTAGAATTTTGGACATTACGACTTGTGTAGAGTCATTACGACTCTTAACCTCAAGTTGTTATCACAACAGTAGAATGGGCACCACCTACAGATCAGGCTATGATTTTTGGGTCATACAACTCAAATAGAGACCTTCGTAGGTTGGGCAGTAAGCTCAAGGGTCCAGAAATTTTCAAGGTAAAATATCTAGGGTGTTACATTCTCCTTCCTTAGGATCATTCATCCTCGAATGATGGGTCAAGGCGTCCTTTAGAATGATTTAATACAGAAACACAACCATACTTACCTTTAACAAAAGCAGAAAACAAAGATGTTAAGAAAAACATAAACCTTAAGAACGATTATCCAAAATGGGGAACAAGGATAATTATTTGGACTTCATGTCCTCTTCAGCTCCCCAAGTAGCTTCTTTAGTCTTTTGGTTGCTCTATAGAACCTTTACCAAAGCCACATCCTTAGTTTGCAATAGAAGGACTTGCCGATCCAAAATGTCAATTAAGACTTCCTTGTAAGACAAGGACCGAAATACCCGTACTCTCCAAAGGAATAACCAAGGAAGGATCACCCACACACTTCTTCAACATTGAAACATAAAACATCGGGTGAATTGAACCCAAACTAGAAGACAAATCCAACTCATAAGCTATATGCCCCACTCGCGTCAACATTAAGTAAGGGCCAATATAATGGGGAATAAGCTTCCCCTTACTTTCAAACCCCATCACTCCCTTTATGGGAAACACCTTCAAGAATACTCAATCACCAATATCAAACTCCAACTCTCTTTGTATCACATCTGTGTAGGACTTTTGGCTACTTTTGGGCGGTCTTAAGCCTATTCTGAATCGCCTTCACATTTTCCATGGCCTGAAGAACCAAGTCAGGGCCAAATAATCTAGTCTCCTACCATACAAAGCCTAGAAAGGAGCTATCCCAATACTAGAGTGATAACTGTTATTGTAAGCAAACTCGATGAGAGGCAAGTGATCGAACCAACTACCACCAAAGTCAATCACACAATCCCAAAGCATATCTTTCAAGGTCTGGATAGTCCTCTCCTCTTGTCCATCTGCCTGAGGGTGGAAAATGGTGCTAAGATTCACCTTAGTCCCTAAACCTCTCTGAAAATAACATCATAAGTGAGATGAGAACTACGTACCTCGATCCAAGATGATAGAAACTAGAGCACCGTGCAACTTGAAGATCTCTTGAATGAAAAGCTTAGCATAATCCTGTGTGAAAAAATTAGTCCCGATAGGCAAAAAGTGAGCAGACTTAGTCATCCTATCAACGATAACCCAAATTGAATCAAACTAAATACGAGACCGCAAAATATCGATAACGAAATCCATATTAACCACTTCCCATTTTCACATAGGCAACTCAATCTCTTGAGACAAAACACCAGGCCTCAAGGGCTCAACCTTCACTTCCTGACAAACCATGCATCTAGCCATAAATCTTGCTATATCTCTCTTCATGTAACCATGATGAACACTGTACCTCGACTCATGAGCTTCAGACAAAATTCTTTCTCACAGCCCATCAACATCGAGAACGCACAATCTACCTTGGTACCTTAAGATACCATCACTACCAATCTCAAAGTCCGTCACATTTTGCTCACCCGTATCATCTTTAATCTACATCAAGATAGGATCTAACATCTATTTCTTTTTCACCTCATCACCAAGATATAATTTCACCACCTCTTGAGCTATTACACCTCCATCTTCAGAATCCAAAAAGTGAACTCCAAGATTAGCTAACTGGTGAATATCGTTCACAAAACTTCGCTTCTCCTCATCCACATAAGATAAGCTTCCTATGGACAACCTACTAAGAGAAACATTAGATTTACCTGAATGATAATGGAGAATCATGTTATAATCCTTAAGAACCTCAAGCTATCTTCTTTGCCTGAGATTCAACTTCTTCTAGGTGAACACCTGCTACAAACTCTTATGAGCTGAATAGATGTCAACATAAACTCCATACAAGTAGTGATGTCAGATCTTTAAGGAAAACACCACAACCAAAACCTCCAAATCATGAGTCATATAATTCATCTCATGAACTTTCAGCTACCTAGAAGCATACGCCACCACCTTGCCGTGGTGTATCAGAACACAGCCAAGTCCCACATGGGATGCATCACAATAGATAACAAAACTATCAGTACTCTCATGCAGGGTCAAAATAGAAACAGAAGTCAACTTATCCTTCAACTTCTCAAAGCTACCCTCACAAGCATTCGATCACAGAAACTTTACCTTTTTTTAAGTCAACTTAGACAACCGAACAGCGATCGAAGGAAAACTCTCTATAAAATTCTATAATAACTGGCCAAGCCCTAGAAGCTTCGAATGTCAATTTGAGTCGTAGTTCTAGGCCACTTCTTAACCATTTCAACTTTGTGTGAATCCACCATGATCTCTTAGCATATAATTATAAATCCTTAACGGTCTACAATACTATATGGAGGTGACTAGCATGATCCTTCTCACTCCTTGAATATACTAGAATATTATCAATAAACACAATGATGAACAAATTAAGAAACTGACAGAATAACCGGTTCATAAGATCCATAAATGTCACTAGTGCATTAGTCAAACCAAAGGACATCACCAAAAACTTAAAATGACCATACCGAGTTTAGAAAGCGTCCTTAGGGATATCCACCTCCCTAATCTTCAACTGATGATAACCCGATTGAAGATCAATCTTAAAGAAGTACTTAACACCCAGAAGCTAGTCAAACAAATTATCAATCCTAGGGAGAGGGCACTTATTCTTCACAGCCACCCTATTCAACTGGCGATAGTCTATGCACAATCGAAGAAACCCATCTTTTTTTACGCATGAAAAGAACATGAGCACCCTATAAAGACACACTAGGGTGGATAAAACCCTTATCAAGAAGTCTTTCAACTACTTATTTAGCTCTTTTAACTCAGTCGGAGTCATTCTATAAGGAGGTATAGAGATAAGATGGGTATCTGGAAGAAGGTCAATGCCCAAATCAATTTCCCTATCAAGAGGAATACCAAGAAGAATGTCGGGAAACTCATTGACAACAAAGACATATTACAATGAGGAAACCTCAAAACTAAAATCCTTAACCCGAATTAGATGATATAGGCATTCCTTGGAAATAAACTTTCAAACTCTAAGATAAGAAATGAACCTTCCCTTATCTTCTAAATAACTACCTTCCTACTCAATCACTGGTTCATTCAGGAATTGGAAATTGACCCTTCAAGTCATACAATCAAGAGAGGCATAGCACGAGCGATGCCAATTTATCCCTAAGATCACATCAAAATCTAACATGTCTAGCTCTATCAAATCCACCAAAGTTTTTATACCACAGATAGACACCACACAACCCCTGTAGAATCACCCACACAGGGTAAAAATAAAAAAAGGATCCAGAATACATTCGAGACCAAAACTAAAATAAATAGCCATATAAAAAAGAGTAGACCCCAAATCAAGTAGATAATACACATCATGAGAAAAGAGTTCTACTACACCAGTAACAACACCGGGAGACACTTTAAATTCTTGGTAGGTGGCAAGAGCATAGATATGGTTTCGACTAATGCCGAAGTCAGAAGTAACATCCTTTAGTGTAGGAGTTGATAAAGTGGCAATCAGGACCTTGTTAGACCCAGAAATAATCCTAGAAGGATAATTTTGCTATAGGTGACCAATCTGACCATAACTAAAACACCAATTCCTCCTCTTATCACACCGACCACGATGCTACTGACCAAAAAACCAGTAAAGAGGATGTGATAAAGTTGACTGGGCTCCACTAGCCTAATTTTGGGCACCTCGTGCCTTGAACCCACTGCCATTCTGGAAACGACGATCATCGAACAACTTTAGATAAAAAGCACTAACCATCGAGTAAGAGTTAGAACTTCCCCAATTCTTCTTATACCACTGCTTACCATGTCTACCACTCTACTTTTGACCTCCACCTTGATTTGAATACCTAAAATTCTTACTTTGTCTTTCTCCCATCCCTGTTTGCTTATTCTTCTCCTCCTTAACTTGTTGTATATACACTACAAGTCTAGAGATATCCATATCCTTAATCAAGAAGGCGACCTTTCACTCCAATACCAAATTATGGGACAACCCAGGAGAAAACTTCCTCATCCTAGCCCTCATGCTAGACATTAGCTCGAGAGCATAGCAGGACAACTAAGGGAACTTCAAGGCATATTCTTTCACCATCATCCTACCTTACTTTAAATTCAAAAACTTCTCAACTTTTGCCTCCCTTAAGTCTTGAGAAAAAAAGCTATCAAGAAAAGTAGTAGAGAAATCATCCCACAATGCCAACTCCACGTCATCACCCCTAGACTGATCCCACTCCTCATACTTCTGATGTGTCATATCCTTCTGCTGGTATGCAGTGAACTCCACCCCCTCAGAGTTAGAAGTATGCATCACATGAACCCGAGTGACCTCAGTAGAACTCACAGAAGTACCAATAAAACTTGACTGACGTTACGGAGACATCACCAATTAGTTCAACAGATAAATAGAATGATGGAACTCGGCATATATCTCTTTAAGGTGACTGAGTATGAGCATCACTGATAGATAATAATCAATAGGGATTGGTGGAACTCCATAGGGGAAATCAGAAGTAGGGACCCTCGACCGATTCTGTACCCTATAGGTAGGACGAGTTCTGTCCATATTGTCCTCATAAGGGATAGAAGAGCTCTCACGAGCATCAAATATTCTAGGAGGCATGATCTAAAATGCAAACAAATAAGAATTAGAGAAGATTTTAACATCCTAGGCTCTATATCCCAAAAGTAGAATACAAAAAAAGAGAAACATTCCTAAAGTCTTATAGCCTTTTTCTTATAAGTGCGGTGTGCTACACACCCATAAAAGAGACTCTAATTGGCACGGCTTTGTGAATACCTAATTGACCATAAACCTAAGCTTTGATACCAACTTTATAATGAACCTGAACCAGGTCCTAGTCGTGATGGGTATCTCAAGTCCACCGTGGACCGGAGTCTATCTCCTTTGCTTAGTCAAATAGAACATAATACACCAACAGTGGTTGAATTCCAAACATATAACAAGATAGATAAAGATAATCTTAAGAGGTCTAAAATACATCTACAACCAATACTCATTCCACAGTAATCCACAAAGCCTCTATGACAAAACCAAATCAAACCATAGTCGGGGCAAGCCCCCAACGATAGCAAAAAATACGTCCAAAGAAAAATCTATGATAAAAGGTAAACCAAGAAGTAACATTATTCCAGAAAAAGGAGGCTCACCACTTCAAGCTAACTATTGAATCCCTAAATCCTATCAGTAATGCCTTGAAAATAAGTCCCGAGATGTCACACAGTGCTCAAAACTATGAGTAGCCTTAAGCTAACCCTATCTGCCTTCTACTAAGTCTGAATCTCATAACAAGGGAATATAGATATAAAAATCATACTAAATATGGAAATTTGTCTGAACTAACTGAGAATATCTGAAAATAATCTCTGGAAAATACCAAACTCAATAGTCAGAACAATCATTACTGAGTAATTTGAATCATATCTAGCAGTCTGATAAGCATCCACTACTGATAATTAGAGAGTCACTGGAACAAACCCCCAACAGACTCAAACTATCAGAATCATCTATACTAATAAGCTGAAAAACTAAAAGACTAATTCCCTAAACTATGAAGACTCACCAACTGTCGGGATGTAGATGCAGATGCTCAAAATCACTCAAGCTACTGGAACTAAACACCTAAACCTACATTATGAGACAAAAGAGCACATATACATTTATGTGGATCAGTACTTTAAGAATGTACTAAGTTTATAGGGATGAATGCATAAGTAAAGCAATGTTTCAACATCATCATAATTTGTAAAACAATGCATGATAAATGTAGATGACTCACATAAGCTGGAATATCTAAACGCTGAGGATCATAATCATGAGAAGTAAATCATACTTTATAAATCTAGTAAGTCATAATATTTAGTCCTAAAAACTGTACTAGTGTTCTGTCTGTAAATCATGCTATCTAAGTGTAGAAAGGACTTACCTTTATATCTAAAATCTGAAAGCTAAAATATGTAGCTAAAGGATGATATAAAGCAATGTCTGAATAAAACTATGATCCTTTATACTTAGTTTCTAAAAGTTGTTCTATTATTCTTTACTCTTTTCGGTAAGCTGTAGGAAAATTCTTAAAAAAATATTTTGTAAGATTACTGTTTTCTGTAGGGAGGTTCTTCTAACCGACATAAACCATGTGAGCTATCATGGAGTCCAACGTCTAGTTCTCTTTTGGTAAATTCTCACGTTAGGGAGAGGTGTCATACTCTTGTCAAGGAGTATACCCTAATCTAAGAGATCACATCTGTATCTGTCATCCATATAGAAATGGAAATAATCTAAAAATCTAAACCTACGTTGGCTTGTAGTTCTGGGCATGTAAACATACCTAACTTGGTGCTAAATACTACTCCATTTAATTTGTATGCTCATTCTATTAAAAATCCACTTTAAAATCTAGTATAATGGTTTATTACGAAAACCAACTGTATAATTGCTAAGTTGAACTGTAATCTGAAACTATAAAGTGGATTTTATAATCTAAGCTGAGATCAAAAGCTCAAATCTTTATAAAAAATCTAAAAAATAATCTAGTCATAGGGTGTTTACAGCACAATCAATCTTGAAATAGCAATATCCAATTAGGTCTTAGTGACCATGCATCAAATTCATGTTAAAACATCATAATGTTCATGCTTGATAATTTAAATATTGATAATTCAACTCAAAATCTGAAATTTATAGCAATACATATGAAAATACGAAAATAGACATGCAATTCAACTTCTAAATGAGCTTGAAATCTCATAATCTTGCAAATAACAATATTGGGTATGAACCGTAATTTGAAACTCATGCATATTTATAAAAAATCATGTAAATTTGTAATTAAAGATAAGTTTTGGGCACAAGGATAAAAGAATATCCTTGTTCACAAACCCCACATACCTTAATTAATGCAATTGATAAAGAAGTTTGAACTTGAATTTCTATTTGTGCTTTTGAAGATAATTTCTTGAAGTTCTTGAATTGGGAATACTTAATTTTGAGTTATCTTCGAAAAATAATGGAGGAAATTGGATTTCTTGGAGGTTAAGTTTTGAGCTATAAGGTTTTCTTTGAGTGAGAACGGATGAAAAGTAAGCATAAAGTGCTTAGAATGAGCTTAATCTTGTGTTATCCAAGAATTGGATCTTGGAAATTGACCAAACTATCCTTTTAAAATTTTAATCGAAATTGAAAAAGAAAGAAAATTCCCAATTTGTCATGCCACTGCGACACGCCACTATCGCGGTGGCTCACTGGAATTTGGCCGAATGGGGAATGGAAAATCGACGCGATGCGGTGCTATCACAGTAAGCCACTGAAATGCCATTTTAGGCCATCAGCGCGATGTGCCAGCATCGCGGTGAGCTACTGAAAATTGATAATTGGGAATGGGAAGTCAACACGACATGGACCAATCGCAGAGGTCCACTGAAAATTGACAATTGCCATTTTGGTCTTCACCTCGACGCGGTGCTTGTTGAAATGCCATACTATTTTACTCAAAACGCCATAACTTCTTAACCAAGTATCAAATATAGGCGAAATTGGTATCGTTGGAAAGCTAATTCAATTTTTTACACACTGGAGGGTCTAGAACTAGAAAATTCTATATGTATTAAAGGTTATTCATTTTTGAAACTAACCCTTGACATTCTAGAAGCTAAATTGAGCTAGGAAAAAGTATGGGGTATTACATTATCTCCTCCTTAGGGAATATTTGTCCTCGAATGTGGCTAGATAAACTAAAAATACTGAGGAATCTGAGGCGATATGCTGACATGTACAACTGAAAGAAACTGCATGACTGAATCTAGAACATACTGAATGACTGAGCAAATCTGTGAGTGCATGAATTTACATGAAGATGACTATATAGCTGAATCTGAGACTAGAAAAAAGTTGTATTAAGGAAGATTGTTACCTTCGACTGAATCTAAGTTCATGGAAAATAGATGAGGATACTTGGTACGTATGTCTGCTTGTTCTTCCCAAGAAGCACCCTCAACAGACTGATTTCTCCACAGAACTTTGAACAAGGAAACTTCTTTGTTACTTAGTCTACGGATCGGATGATCAAGAATCTCCACCGAAACTTATTCATATGAGAGGCTATTCTAAATGTTTGTACTTTCTAGAGGGACTACAACAGTTGAGTCATCCATGCACTTCTTCAATAAGGACACATGGAACACTAGATGAACTGAGGACAAATCTGCGGATAGCTCAAGCTCATACGCTACCTTCCCTACATGACTCAAAATTTGGTAGGGGCCTACTTATCGGGGACTAAGCTTCCCCTTTTTCCCAAATCTCTTCAACCCCATCATAGGTGAAACTTTCAAATATACAAGGTTATCAACCACAAACTCAAGATCTCTCCTTCTTACGTCTGTATAGGATTTCAGATGACTCTGGGCCGCTTTCAATCTTTCTCGCATCAACTAAACTTTCTCCAAGGCCTCATACACCATATCTGGCCTAATCAAAGTGGCCTCACCCACTTTGAACCAACTAACTGGTGATCTATATCTCCACCCATAAAGATCTTCAAACGAGGCCATCTGAATACTAGCATGATAACTATTATTATAGCCCAATTCAATCAATGTTAAATGCTCATCCCAAGTACCCTTTGAAATCAAGAACACATGCCCTCAATATATCCTTAGAGTCTGAATGGTCCTTTCTGCCCGACTATCTTTCTGCGGATGAAAAGCTGAACTAAGATGAACTTAGGTACCAAGACCCTTCTGCAGAGCTCTACAAAATTGAGAGGTAAACTGATTACCCCTATCTGAGATGATAGATAAATGAACTCCGTGCAATCTGACTAGCTCTCTGATATACAACCTAGCATAATCTTCAGCTATGTAGGATGTGTGAACTGGCAAGAAATGAACTGACTTAGTCAGCCTGTCTACAATAACCCAAATCAAATCATGTTGACGATGCGAATGGGGTAATCCAGTCGGAAAGTCCATATTCATCTCCTCCCACTTCCAAGTAGGGATACCAAACTCCTACAATGTACCACCAGGTCTTTTGTGCTCTACCTTAACCTGTTGATAAGTCACACACTTGGCCACAAATTCTACTATATCTTTCTTCATACCACTCCACCAATAGATTTTCCGCAAATTACGGTACATCTTGGTGGCTCCTAGATGAGTGGAATAACGCACAACATGCACTTCTACCATAATTCGCTGCCTTAAATCATCAACAAATGGCATACATAATCTACTCTGGTACCTTAACACACCATCTCCCCCTTAGGAGAAAACCTCTACCCTTTGATCTTTAACTGACTCCTTCAGTTTGACCAAACTAGAATCCTTATCTTGCTTTTCTTTCACTTTCAAAACTAGAGGAGATTCAGAACTACTTTGGACCCAAACATTCCCTTCAGCTGAATCAACCAATCTCACACCCAATCTGGCTAACCGGTGAACTTCCCGAAGTAACTCATTCTTATCATTCTTCACATGAGCAACACAACCCATGGACAATCTACTAAGGGCATATTCTACTACATTGGCCTTGCCTGGATAATACAACACACTCATATCATGATATTTCAACAATTCTAACCACCTCCTCTGTTGAAGATTCAAGTCCCTCTGAGTAAATACATATGATGAACTTTTGTGATCCGTAAATACATCAATATAAACCCCATAAAGATAGTGCCTCCAAATTTTCAATGCAAATATAACAACGGCTAACTCAAGATCATGGGTCAGGTAGTTTTTTTTGTGAGGCTTAAGTTGTCTAGAGGCGTAGACTATGACCTTAAGTCTCTGCATCTAAGCATAACCCAGACCAATTCTAGAGGCATCACAATACTCAATGAAACCATCTGTACGATCAGGTAATGCTAAAACTGAGGCTGAAGTGAGTCAAGTTTTCAACTCCTAAAAACTCTTCTCATAGGAATCTGACCAGTGGAACTTAACTTTCTTCTGAGTTAATATAGAAATAGGAGACATAATAGACGAAAGCACCTCAACAAAACATTTGTAATAGCTAGCTAAACCCAAGAAACTTCTAATGTCTGATAGAGAAATAGGTCTAGGCCACTTTCTTACTGTTTCTTTCTTTTGGGGATCAACTATAACACCATCACTAGAAATAATATGATCGACGAAAGCTACTGACCTTATCCAAAACTCACATTTGCTAAATTTGGTGAACAACTGGTGATCTCTAAGAGTTTGCAACACAATTCTAAGATGTTTTGCATGATCACCCTCTCTACGGGAATAGACAAGGATATTATCGATAAAGACTATGACAAACATATCTAGGTACTAGTTGAACACACGGTTCATCAAGTCTATAAAGGCTATTAGGGCATTTGTTAGCCCGAGGGACATGAGTAGAAACTCTAAATAACCAAAATAGGTTCTGAAAGCTATCTTTAGAATATCACATGCCCTTACTTTAAGCTGACGATAGCCGGATCTAAGATCTATCTTGGAGAAGTAGCTTGCACCTTAGATTTGGTCGAATAAGTCATCAATTCTAAGAAGAGGATATTTATTTTTTACTGTAACTTTATTCAGTTGACAATAGTCAATGCACATTCGCAAAGACCTATCTTTCTTCCTCATGAATAGGACGAGGGCGCCCTATGGAGAAACACTAGGCCTTATGAAACCTTTATCTAAGAGATCTTTAAGATGATCTTTTAACTCTTTAAGATCGATTGGAGCCATACGATAAGGATAAATAAAGATAGGCTGACTATCAGGAAGAAGGTATACCAAATTCTATTTCCCTTTCGGGAGGTACCCCTAGCAAATCTTCAGGGAAACCATCAGGCAGAAGTACCAAGTTTGTAATGCCCCAAACACTGGTAGTCATATCTTGGGCCAACGCCTAAAAAACAGCTCAAAATTCAGCATGAGATACATTCTCATTTAGAGGGTCAGCAGGCGGGGGTGGCTGGTTATTATTTCTGTGAGCATTAGCTCAATGATGAGGCATATTTAACTGTTATGTAAGAGTATGAGTTAAAAGCAGATATAGATACTATAAGAATGATAGATCATAAAATAAATAAATAATTTCCTAAAAATATCGCATAGCCTCTTGCTCATAAATGTGACGCGCTTTAAACCCATAACAAAACTCTACGTAACATGGCTTGTCTGACTCTCTAAGATTCTGATAAACCATAGGCTATGATACCAAGTTTGTAATACCCTAAAAATGAGTTTCGAGATGTCACACGGTGCTCAAGACTATGAGTAGCCATGAGCCAACCCCGTCTGCCTTCTACTAAGTCAGAATCTCATAATAAGGGAATAGAGATATAAAAATCATACTAAATGTGGAAATCTGTCTGAACTAACTGAGAATATCTAAATATAATCTCTGGAAATAATAAACTCAATAGTCTAAATAATCAATACTAAGTAATCTAAATCATATCTAGCTGTCTGACAAGTTGATATTGATAATTCAACTCAAAAACTGAAATTAACTGCAATACGTATGAAAATACAAAAATAGACATGCAATTCAACTTCTAAATGAGCTTGAAATCTCATATTCTTGCAAATAGCAATAATGGGTATGAACCCTAATTTGAAACTCATATATATTTATACAAAATCATGTAAATTTATAATTAAAGACTAGTTTTCGACACAAGAAAGAAAGAATATCCTTGTTCATAAACCCCACATACCCTAATTAATGCAATTGATAAAGAAGCTTGAACTTGAATTCCTATTTGTTCTTTTGAAAATGATTTCTTGAAGTTCTTGAATTGGAAATCCTTAATTTTTAGTTATCTTAGAAAAATTATGGAGGAAATTGGATTTCTTGGAGGTTGAATTTTGAGCTCTAGAATTTTCTTTGAGAGAGAATGGATGAAAAGTAAGCATAAAGTAATTAGAATGAGCTTAATCTTGTGTTATCCATGAATTGGGGCTTGGGAATTGACCAAACTACCCTTTGAAATTATAATCGGGATTGGAAAAGAAATAAAATTCCCGGTTTGCCATGCCACTGCGATGCGCCACTATCGCAGTGGCTCACTGGAATTTGGACATAGAGAACTGGAAAATCAACGCGACGTGAAGCTATCGCGGTAAACCACTTAAATGCCATTTAGCCCATCACCGCGATGCGCCACCATTGCAGTGAGCTACTAGAAATTGACAATTAGGAAATGGGACTTCAACGCAATGTGGACCAATCGCGGGGTCCACTGGAAATTGACAATTGCCATTTTGGTCTTCACTGCGACGTGGTTCTTGTCGAAATTCCATACTGTTTTACTAAAAATGCCATAACTTCTCAACCGAGTATCGAATTTAGGAAAAATTGGTATCATTGGAAAGCTAATTTAATTTTCTACACACTGGAGGGTCTAAAACTGGAAAATTCTATATGTGTCAAAGGTTATTCATTGTTGAGGCTAACCCTTAACATTCTAGAAGCTAAATTGAGCTAGGAAAAAGTACGGGGTATTACACAATCACTGCGCAAGAAAAGTAGAAGTGTCTCTGTATCTTGCATCTCGTGGGGATAAAGCGTACAAATATGGTTAGTGAATTGAGCTCTAGCATGTAACTCAGGATTAAGAGGTAAAATAATGCCAAAATCAACCATTTCAAGATTAGTTAAAAACCAATGCACACAATCATATGCATATATATATATATATATATATATATATATATATTATTTATATATCACATGCTGGGATAGGGAACAAGGCTTATAATGAACTTTAAATCATCAACCTGGACTATGTAGCTCAACCGTCATAATAAGGCACCTATGGACTATATAGGTTCAGCTTATGTATGTAGTCGCATGAACCAGAGAATAATCATATGTACATATGTACCATGGGGGACTCGAATCTCATGGTCTTATATCAAGGTAACTTAAGCATCCAGTCATTTTAAATGGGAGACTCAAACCTCCCAATCATATAATAAGGGAGACTCAAACCACTCGGTCATTTAGACCCACGCACCAGCAAACGCAGTTTTCATTATTGGTCATTCGGTACCTCCACTTTCTCAGCCTATCTACACAACCACCTTTAAGCTCAGTTAAAATATTTTTCACACATTCTCATTATTTAAACCAAGATATTCCTTAAGCCATATACTATTGGTATCATCATACCAAATACACTTGTAAGGTAACATCATCATGCCATTTCAATTCCATTAACTTGGGGAAACAAACCCCTTTGTTTATTAACTCAATATGGGAGAATGTAACGACCCCTTTTATTCATTAAATCAAACCATTATGTTTCAATAAACTCTTTATATAATGTAATGGTTCCAAAAATAATTCAATGCAAATATACTTATATTCAAAGACAATTTCACAAGATCAGGTTAGGGTTATACCAAATTGATTATCTATATTTTTGAAATTGGGAGAAATCATGACCCCCGAGTTTATTCACCATGCACCCCACATGTCCAAAACCATCAATTTAAACCATACATGATTTGTAAAACCCATGAGAAAAGCAAGTAATTCAATAATGTTCGATAACCCTCGACCTACATTTAAAACATTAATTAGATCACATGGGTATAATTATAAACACATGTTTTTGATAAAATAAAACTTGGGGAAGGGTAACATGCCTAAAAGTGTAAAGAATTATGTAGAGTGATCAACCCTTGAGCCCTTAAAAAATAAGGCATTTAACGTTGATTTGAGTTATTCTATTAAAGAAAAGATACATGTAAAAATTTCTTAACAACAAGGATAAATTTGACCTCAAAGTATGACATGGAAGATAAATTTGACCCCAAAGTATGACAATAGATATGTTTAGCCAATTTTTCAAAATAGAGAGGCAAATTTAACCCTGAGGCAAACCTAGGTTTTGAAATATGTGGGTGCACCAGTGTTGTCAAAGGTGCACGTAAGCCCTGAAATAAGACTTAAAATGTGTTGAGCGCTCGCCTCGCTTAATGTGCAGTTTAGGTTCTAATTTCTAAGACATATTTTTCCTTATGCATGAGGCTTTCTGAAGAGACGAATATTAAATATTCATATTTCACTTTATAAAAAAAATCAATTTCTTTGTTTATATGTTTGTCATTCATGCTTATATTATTAGTCTTGGACTAGACATATATTTATATTTTTCGTCCTTTATACCTTTTTTCGTTAAATCTCACGCTTTATTTACTTTATACTTAAACACAATAGACCTTGAAGCTTTTTTGAGCTTTTTGATAATACTGATAGTGCACTAATATTATCTTAATGTAGACGTTAGCAAAATTTTCAATGTCGATTAAGGGATATTTCATATTCGATTGGTCGCCAATGGCATGAACAGTGCTAAAAAAATAAAAATATAGAACAAATATGAGTTCTAAGATAATAACTTTCTTATAATATGGAATTCAACTATGACTTTTAACATTTTTGAACCATCGATTAGCTTAATGGTGAAGGTCGGTTCACCATACAGGATGGTCGTATGTCTGAAATAAAAGCAAAAAAATTGTGCAACCCCAGGATCGATCTCGAGTCGCGTGGATGGAAGCACTGACTTCAACCAATGCACTAAGGTGCACTTCCATTCTTCTTTGGATGCACTATTAACTATATCCCAATTTCTCAAGGTATATACACATATATACAAATAATCATTTTTGACGTTAACGGTTGCACATGCACCTCCACATATACATGTGGGTCCACCTTTGTTTAACCTCAAGTATGACGAATGATATATTTGGCTGATTTTTTAAAGTAGACGGACAAATTTGATCCTTTTCACTTTTAAAAAAGCCAATATGTTATAAATATATTACCATATATAGTGAATGTATATTTCACCATATATAGTGAATGTATATTTATGGAAAAATTATAAACCCCAAGATTAGTTTTTCCCTATAAATAAAGGAGGTTTCCCTCATTGTAAATGACCTATCAAGAAATCCACCCGTCAAGAAATCCCTCAAGAGAAATAATAATCACTCTCTTTTCTCTCTCTATTCTTCTTCTTCTTTGCTTTATATTTCATAACACATTATCAGCACGAGACTCTGCCAAACAAGGTAAGATTATAAATCTAAAGGTAATTTCAAGGTTAGTAATTCCTTATGTTATTTGTCTTTTGCTACTAATGATATAATTATTGTTGGATTTGAGGAAATATAATTGATTTGAAACCACTTATGCTTTTAATTTGTTCATGAAGAACAATATTGTTAAAAGATATGATGATGAATTTAAATCTCATCTCATAAAGAGGGTAAGACATTGGGTTAAAAGTACCAATGCACCATGATAATAAGATGTTGGGTTCAAGTCTCATCGAGTTATTGCCTAAGATGCCTTTTTATATGGATAAAATATGAAATTTGAATCTCAATATACTATATTAATGATATTATGGTGGCTAAGGCAAAATAATGGGTGTTTGGTACAAAGTCACGAAACATATCCCATTGCTATACTATGTTCTATGAAGTGAATATAGCAGCAACATACGATGAATCTGACAGTTGACAACTTGCTCCATTCTTGAAAGAAATGTGGTAGCAGTGCATAATATGTCTGAAAAAAGACAAGTGATTGAATGCACAAATATAAGCGTGGAAGGATAATATGACAATAATCATTAAAAGTGCTATTATTTTCACATGCTTATTATGATTATTAGATATGTTAAAGAAAATTTCTCTACAACCATGTGTATGCCTCGATTTGCTCATGAATTAGCAATACCTTAAAAAAGGTTATAAACTATCATAATTTGATATGCTTAAAGCACGATTATATTCCATTCTTGAAAAATGAGAAGCTTATTAATGCAAACGTAAACTTGATTGTGATGGTATCACAACTCACCTCCAAAAGAGGCAGATATCTAAGAAGAGTTATTTTGAAATCTACTTCTGACGTAGTAAATTTTAAAATTTATTCATGTAATAGTAAATCTAAAATTTACTAAATAAAAAAGGCATATGTCATGATAAACTTGGAGTTTACTAGTATAAAAGTTCATAAATTAACATGAACGATTGCTACATTTCAAAAATATGCATATTGAATATTAGACATATGTTGAAGAAATAAAAGATTCTTCAAGAATTGTTTATTTGCTTGTTCTTGTGACAGGTTGGTTGGACCAACTAATATTAGGATCTGATCCCTTAAAATTTGAAAAATATAAAAGGTGAATATGAACCCATTCACTAGTCATGTAATCTATTAAGATGCATCAATTTAAGATGATAACATGTGAGTTTATTGTCAACCTGCAGTTTAACATTCATAAAGTTACTTGCTCAATAAAATTGAACTAAGAGAATAACTTTCAGATTGTGTAATCAAGACAATTTATCTTGATGATGATGGTTTGGCAATTAAAGCCTTCAATAAATAGCTAAATCATTGTTAATGAGAACAAAAGCTTGATATATTGCTTTGAAATATTATATACAAAAGTTCTTGTATGCATTAGATCAATAAATTATGATTAATTTTTTCTCAGAGTTAATTCTGAGTAAGGAATCAGACATTGTCTATCTAATAGTTTTGATGTGCAGTATACCATTAATGAATATATCGTGATGCACAAAGATGGGTTCCTCAAAGACGATTGAGGATGTATGTTAGTTTTCTAACATAAGGGGGGATTATAAGCAGTTATGAAATATGTTAAAAATTATTATCAGATCCTCATTCAAAAGATAATTCAAGTCAAATGCCAAAAGCATCTCATATTTAAGCTGTAAGTACTCCTATTTTGTGTCTATAAGGACAACGTCTATGCAAGCGTGAAGCGTGATAGACCAATTGATTCCAAATAAAATAATTCTTGAAAATGATAAGGAGCAAATAATCATAATAAGAAGGCAATGTGCTCTTAAAGAGCCTAACACATAACACTTCATGAAACCTTATGAGAGGTTCAGGTACCTGAAAATAATGAAGTGATGAGATTTGAAAATGTTATGTCGCATAGTGAATTGATACAAAATGATATATCATTGATAATATCTTTGATACAATATTAGCGCAATATTATAAAAGATTACGAGGATCTGAATTCTACGTTTATTGAAGCATGCTGACGTAGAAAATATTTATCAAGTGGCATGAAAGGATGCATCTTGGTAAGAATAAAAACTTATTTGATTTGCAGTCCAGACACTTGAAAATGTTACGCATGACATACTGAATATTGTCACTTAACAAAATTTGTATGAAAACTTTTTAAGGATTCAAAATATTTTAAGCATATAAAAGTTTCTGGGAAACTTATTTATAATCTTTATATGAAAATTGTTGGAACTCTTGGAGAGTTTTCAAAGCAGGAGACTATTTGCTGAAATAAAAAATATACCAATTTGAATTGGTTATGAAGTACCATACCTTAGTGCAATTGGTGCACTCATGTATTTTCTAAATAATACAAGGCCCAATATAATCTTTTCGATTAATTTGTTAGCAAGGTATGGTTCTGCTCCTACTAGGAGACATTAAAATGGGATCAAACACATGATCTTATTTTATTCTAAAGATGCAGTCTTGGTCTTGTTGATTATGCTGATGCTGGTTATTTATTTAGCCCGCATAAATCTCGATCTTAAACATGCAATGTGTTCACATGTGGGGTTATTGTCATATCTTGAAGATATACAAAACAATTTATCATAGCCACCTCATCGAACCATGTTGAGATAATAGTTATTCATGAATCAAGCCGAGAATGTATATGGTTGAGGTCCATGATACCTCTCATTCGAAAACAAATATGGTTTAAAATGTGATAATGTATTCATAATTTTATACGGAGATAATGCAGCACGCATAGCACAACTTAATGGAGGATTCATAAAAGGAGATAAAATGAAGCATATTTCATCAAAGCTTTTCTATTCACATGATCTCCAAAAAAATAGTGATATTAACGTGCACCAAATTCGTTCAAGTGACAATGTGACTGATTTATTCACCAAGTCTCCTCCAACTGCAACTTTCAAGAAGATGGTGCACATGATCGGAATGCAAAAATTTAAGGATGTTCTCATTAGGGGGAGTTAATACGCGTTATACTCTTTTTTCTTTACGAAGTTTTGTCCCATTGGGTTTTTCTTATAAGGTTTTTAATAAGATAATTTATATGCGTATTGTTAGAGATGTGTACTCTTTTTCCTTCACTAGATTTTTTCCTCACTGGGTTTTTTCTAGTAAAGTTTTAACAAGGCACATTATCTATCAATTAGATATTCAAGGAGGAGTGTTATAAATATATTATCATATATAGTGAATATCTATTTCACAATATATAGTGAATGTCTATTTATGAAAAAGTTAGAAACCCCAAAATTAATTTTTCCCTATAAATAAAAGGATTTCCTTCATTGTAATTGACCTATCAAAAAATCTACCAATTAAAAAATTCCTCAAAAGAAATAATAATCACTCTCTGTTCTCTCTATTCTTCTTCTTTATGTTATTTCATAGCACAATACAATTTGTTGCAATCTCTATTTGGAAATGAACAAAATCTTTAAATGGAAGTAGTACTAGTTTTAAAAGAGGAAAAGGCTAAAGGTGAATCCACTTTTTACAGAGATTTGCCACATCCAATTACATGAAACAAAGAAATGAGAGGACAAGATTCATAAATAAGGTCCAAAACGAAAGAGGAAAAGGGGTGCAAATAAGTAACCTGCTAAGCCTAGTAGCATTATATGGCAGCCTTTAAACAAAGAGCTTAGCGTAGCAGCGGCATATACGCCATCTGTCATCCTTTTGTAGTCATGCTGGAGACAACGAATACACTAAAAGGGTTGTTATGGGTGCTTGGAAAAAGATTGTAACTATGTTATTTCGCTTTCATATAGCTGACCCTTTTTAAGCTTTTATTATTAAGCAGGTACAACCTTCCAATAACTGATGAGGACCTATTTTAATTTAATTAGAATAAATTATATATATAGTAAAATATAAACTTTAATATTATTTAATATCTTGCGTAGTAGGTAAATCTTATTCAACAATATAGCATGTATAACTAACAAATCACATTTCATGATATTAGTAAAAAAGGGCAGTTCGGTGCACTAAAGCTATCTATCGCTATGCGCGGTTTCGGAGAAGGGCTCCACCACAAGAGTATCGTACGCAGCCTTACCTTGTATTTCTGCCAGAGGCTGTTTCCAAGGTTTGAACTCGTGACCTCCTGGTTACATAACATTTCATGATATTAGTAATGGATTAAAATCGTTTACACCCCTGAACTTTACTGTAAAAATCAAACACCCCCTCCACTTTGAACAATAATCATTCTCCCTCCTTTTTCCTATTTCATTTTTTTAAAATACATATTTTACCCTTATATTTATAACAACATTTTAAAAAAAAAAACTTGTTTATAAAAATACCTTTTTATTTTTTAATCTATATCACATATTTTCTATAAAAGTGAAAAATTATTTTTAAGATAAAAAATAAAGTGAGAAATATTAATTGAGTATATAATTTAATGACAAACTATAATATTATAAATGAGCAAAATAGTAAAAATTAATTTTATTAAAAATCAAAACTCTAATATATATTTATACGTGAAAATAATAGGTAATTATAATTTTATAAATATATTTTAATGTAGGTATACAAAAATAATTAATAGTTGAGGGTCTAAATAATCTCTCTACCTCTCCAAGGTAGTGGTAAGGTTTGTGTACCTCTACCCTCCTCAGACCACACTTAAAAAATTTCACTATATATGATGTTTTGTATATGTATATTTGTTACAAATCAAATGGTTTTTGTTGATGAATTTTTAAATTATAATTTAGAAAATAATTCATATTAACAACCAAAACTCGTTTATCTATATAGACATTAAAGAATAAGAGAAAATCAAAATATAATACATACTTAATACATATAATATAAAAATTTTGAATGTAAAAAGTACCTTTAGATTTTGTAATTAATTATAAAAGAATTTACTAATAATGTTAAAAGGTTGGCTTGAGAATTTGTATACCTACATTGAAATATATTTATAAAATTATAATTATTTATTATTTTCATGTATAAATATATATTAGAGTTTTGATTTTTAATAAAATTAAGTTTTACTATTTTGCTCATGTATTTCATTATAGTTTGTCATTAAATTATATATTCAATTAATATTTCTCACTTTTATTTTTTTTTTATCTTAATTTTTTTTAACTTTTATAGAAAATATGTTATATAGATTAAAAAATTAAAAAATATTTTTATAATTTTTTTTAAAGAGATACAAATGTAGATATAAATATAAGGTAAAATAGGTATTTAAAAAAAATCAAATAGAAAAAAGGAGGGAAATGATTATTGTTCGAAGTTGAGGTAGGTATTTGATTCTTACAATAAAGTTTGAGGGTGTAAATGATTTTAACCTTATTAGTAATATCATAATTATTAATACATGGATAAGCATGATAAAAACAGACCTACTGGAAAATCTTAGTTGTAGATTAGTTGTTTGGTTATCTAAACTTTTACCTTATGAGTTAAGGAAAATCCCCTCTCGCATTCTCCCGTCATCCTCCAACCTCTTTTAAAGAAAGAATTACATCTGAATACATCAAATCAAACAATTGATACAAAATAATCTCATCATAATTAATGTTAGAATTATTAATTATTTTTAACGCTCTACCATACGATCCTTAAGTACACTTAGGGGCCGTTTGGTTTAGAAACAAGTTATGATGTGATAAGTTATGATGAGATAAGTTATACTGAGATTAGATATGCTGGGATTATTTTTTATTGAGTGTTTGGTTTGTTGTATTCAAAGTAATATGCATGGTATAATTTCTAAGAATAAATTAAGTGATTACCAAAATATCTTCCATCTTATTTAACTTTTTTTTATATAATTTCTTTTCAAGCTTTAAATATTTATTCTTAAAAATAAAACTTTCATCTTATTTAGCTTAATTTTTTTGTGTGTGCACATTTTTATGATTATATCGCGCGTATTTTAAAAATAAAACTTTCATATTATTTAGTTTTAATTTTTTTGCGTATGCCATTCCATGATTATGCCGTATGTGTTTAAAAAAAATCTTACTACATCTTATTTAGTTTGAAATAAAAACTTCCAACTTAAGTTTGTTAAAGTAAAAGAGAATTTATTGTTTATTTCATTTCATTTAAACACATATCACTCATATAATATATTAAAATTCATTTTATATATACCATATCAATTTTCAAGTGACTAAAAAACTATTTAATTTAAAATATGTAATTCAACAATGGTGTTGATATTTTTATGTGAGGCGGGTCAATGAAAGCGGATAATTGGAGATAATGATGGAATAAAAATTTTGAATTTTAGATTTAAATTTTTGATAAATTATTATATATTACTAATAAGTTTTTAATGTAAATATAAAATTTATGTCAAAATTATTAAGTATTTAACTTTTATTAAAATTCATAATTAAAACACTAGTATATATATATATATATATATATATATATATATATATATATATATATATATATATATATATATATATATATATATATATATATATATATATATATATATATATATATATATATAAATGTGTGAAATAAAATCATAGGTTTTAAGGGTATTTTAGTGATTGTATAATTTTATACCAAAGAAAAATAGTCTTGGGATTGTTATCCCACCAATTGGGTGGATAACTTATCCTGGAACTAATTATTAGTCTCGAGATAAGTTATCCCAAATATTTACACACAAACGAGTGATTCAAATCTCAGGATTATTATTTTATTCCGGGATTATTAACTTTAGTACCGCAAACCAAACGGCCTCTTATATTCTGCTGGGTATTACCGACAATTGTATGAGATTCTCAATTTGTCATCCTCTCTTGCCAATTGTACCTCTTCCTGTTTTCCTCTTATTCTAATATATACTAGAGGAGCATAACCCGTGTCAGCACGAGTTCAACATGAAAATATTTATTTGTCTTTTCAATCTTGATATATTTAAATAAATTTTTTTTAATAAACGGATTGCATATGTTTTCTAGGATTCATCCGGAATCTAGCATGAGTTCAACATATGTTAGTTTAATATGTATTTAGATAATTTACGTTGTTAACTATTGTAATTTATGATATTTTTTTATGTAATTTTCAAATTAATATACGTTACTTTTCTTGTCCAAAATTTTGTGGCACTGATAGTCAATTATATTTAAAAAATACTTTAAGTTTTTAATTATTGTGATTTATAATACTTTTCTTCTATTTCAATTTCAGTGACACTAATATAATTTCAAGAGTCGACCAAATATTTTATATCTTTTAAATTTTTTAAGTTGTTAATTATTGTGATTTCTAGTATTTTTCATGTATTTTTTTTTAAAATATATAACATAGTAAATTAGTTTTAGATATTTTAAGTAGTTAACTATTGTAATTTATAATACTTTTTATTTAATTTTTGAATAATATATGCTACTCTCTTTGCCCAGAGTTTTGTGTCGACGATAGTTAATTATATTTTTTAAAATAATTTAAATATTTGATCATTGTGATTTATAATATTTTTTCTATTTTAACTTATGTGACACAATGCTTAAATGACCATAATAATTAATTCGGGATGATATAGTAAAATGTAATTGTTATTGCTTATTATTTTTATTATGTGTATGTGTTGATTCAAGAAGAATTTGGAAACATTTAGAAATGTGTTGAATGTTACAAATGTTAATAATCAATTTGGTGCTTCTCGATTTCTCTACATTTATCTCTTGTGTGTTTTTACTCTTTTGCCCTTTGAGTATATGCAGTATTTTTAATTTTTTTAAAAAAATATCATGAAATTTTTTATTCATAGTATATATATAGTAAAATCATGGATTTAATATTATTAATTTTTCAATACATAAGGGACTTATAATAATTAATTGTAGGTGATACATTAAAATCATGATTGAAGCAACAGAAATCAATCAATTTTTTTTTTGTTAATTATTGTTATTTATAGTACTTTTTATTTCATTTTCAAATAATATATGTTGCTTTATATCTTCTTCTGTCTTGTCTTAATTTATGTGGTACTAATATAATTTTGATAGTCAATCAAATATTTTATGTTGACATATCATTTTGTTATTCTTATTTTTCTAATACATAAATGACTTATAATAAGGAGTGATATACTAAAATCATCGTTCGAAAGACGAAAATTTAATTTAAAATATTAAGAGTTAATTTCGCATTTTATGTCTATTTTATTTTTCATTAAATATTATTTATTTTCTTAATACCTAGATGACTCATAATAATTAATTAAGAGCGATGGATTATGTTATTACTATAAAAATTAATATAATTTTATCATATTCAATAGTAATCATCGATAATTCACCGAAATAGTATATTAATTAAATACGGGATGCTATATTTGCATATGCAAAATATGATATTATTAAACATTATTGGATAGTGCATTATATTTATCTTTCACAATAATAAAATTTTACTATATATTTTTATTTATTTGTTTTTAACTTGATACATATTGACCCAACACTAATTCTAAGAAAATATTCATTAAAAATTTATTTTATTAAATTAAATTTACTAATTTTTTACTTTAAAATATAAAGTTAAGTTTAAATATTAGTATTTCTGTATAAAAAAATTAATTTTAAAATTTAAATTTATAAAAATAAATAAATAAAAAGATTAATTTTCTATATAAAAGTCAATTAAAAGAATAAAATTAATTTACTTTAAATATTTAGTTGCAATTAATTAGGGATAATTTTTTTTTTCATGATTTATGATGCACCGATAATTTGAGAGTTGAATAGAACTTTTATCTATTTTTAGAAAAGTATTTTAACTTGTTAATTATTGTAATTTATAATATTTTTTACGTAATTATCAAATAATATATTTACTCCTTGTGTCCCAATTTATATGGCTTCGATACAATTTTGAGAATCAGCTAAAACTTTTATATATTTTAAAAATATTTTAAGTTGTTAATTATTATGATTTGCAGTACTTTTTCTTTTATCTCAATTTATTTGGCATTGCTAAAATAATGAGAGTCAATAAAATTTCTATATGTCTTTTAAATATTTTAAGTTATTAATTATTGTAATTCGTGGTAACAAATTCATTTTGAACATGATAGCCAATTAAATAAATAATTTTTTTTTACTTCTAATACGTAGTTATAGTTAATTAATATAAATTAATAAAATATATTAAATATTTAAATTATTATGATGAAATAATGAAATTATTATATATTAGGGCATAAATGTAATAATGTAATTAAGTGGGAATGGAGGAGATTTTTGGTAATTCCATGAACCACCTCTTTTATATAATAGAAATATTCCTATTTCACGTAACGCCAAGAAAAAAAAATCGTTTACTCAAATAAGGAGTACTGATTTTTTGTTACTGATGATCAAACACGATTAAAAATAATCAAATATATGTACCACACTGAAGAATAATGACACGATTGGATGCATTCTTGATGGGTTTACAATTTTAACATGGTGCCAAAACTATAGAAGATTAACCTGTTTAAGTTCTTCCCACCACTTATTTGCAAAATTATTTTGTTCGTGTAGCTCAAAAGAAAGAAAAAAACAAGTTTCACAAATGACGAGGAAATAAGTTGGAGATATTAAATAAATAAATGTGATCTTTCTCTTACACAACTGACCTTATAGATTGCGGACTCATTCGATTCAATCGTATAACATCTTCTAAAGTGGCCAAGCTTTGAAGCCAACATTTAATGATCTTATTAAAATATATAAAAAAGTTAATAAAAAGTTTGTGCTGATCTGACTTGCTTTACCTTAGTAATGCTATTTAGCGAAACATAATTTTACACCAAAAGTAAGTAGGGTTGGACATATTTTGATTTAAACTGAAAAATCGAGAAATCAAATTAAAATTTTATTTTGGTTTGGTTATGCGAAATGATTTTGGTTTCAAATTTTAGAAATTTTTCAAATTTTTTTATGGATAAACCGAAAAACCAAAATTATATAAATAAAATATTATAATATATATATATATATATATATATATATATATATATATATATATTATATGTTATACTAAAAATATAATATAATCTGACATGACATATAAATATATAAATTATAATCATTTAGCAACCTTAAATCCTAATATAGTGCTTTAATTTAGACCCTAACATTAATATGAAGGCTGCAGTGGTGCTCACTCATCCTCAGTTTGTCAGTTCATTTGAAATTTTAACATCGCCAAAGGCAGTCGTTTGCTCAATTCGTCACTGCCATTGGTAGTCGCGGTCGAGTGTGGCCACTGCCATCACGCCAACTGCGACGACTCAGCGAGGTCGATATTTATGGTTATTTCATGCGTGTTGAACTAATTATATTTGAGAATGAAAAATAGGTTTGAAAAAAATATTATTTTTCTAGTAAAATCACTAATTTTAAATGTTCACTACTTTAATCTTTAAAACCGAAATCAAAATCTGAAATAACCGAACCGAATTTATAAAAACCAAACCAAACTGAAATGATTTTGGTTTGGTTATGGTTGTCATTTTCTTCAATCCGAAAATTAAAAAACCGAACCGATATTCAACAATTAAACCGAACAAATCGAATGTCCACCCCTAACCGTAAGTTTAATAGATAATCGGTAATTACCACATTATTTTCTTAAAATCATTTTCTTAATTATTTATTTTTTCCTCTCTCCACTCCTTTTATCTTTGGTCTTGCTATTTTCTGTTGTTCGCATTTTTTTTCCCCTAAGCCAAAAATTCTACTAACAATTTTATTAGCTTAATTTATTTGATGATGTTTGGATTTTGAGAATCAAACGAATTAATATTTTTAAAAGAAATATATCTTTGTTAAATATTTTAAATTATTAATTATCATATCTTAGCCTATGATACATTTTTAAAAATTTTAAATATTCAAATTTTATTTAGAGAAAAATAAAAAGCTTCAATGTCGCCTAATTATACGATCAAAATTAAAAAATTCAAATTACAAAAAGTGAAAAGTATCATATAAATTGAGACATAGAGAGAACTATATCATAGAATAGTGATGGTGATTGCTTAAATTTATTTTGTTGATTGCTTTGAAGGTTGATGTTATTAATTGATTCATATTCGATGATTTTCAATGAAAACATGATGCATTGATCCTTCCTAATTAAAATATAGAGTCCAAATTGACTTCTACAACTATTTTTCTTATTATAATTTAAATATTATAAAAATTTAAAATGATGGAAACTTACCTATAATAGGCTTTAAAATATTTGCTTGTGTAAAAAATAGTTTCCATCGACGATGAATACTAGTTAAACTCATTTAGCGCAAATGGATTTGACACGAATTGACACATATCGACCAAAAGACCAAGATGCCCTTTAGGCTCCAAAATCGCCTATTATCACCAATTTTTCCCTCCAAAATTAAATAATCTTCAACTTTTTTTTTTTTTTAATCTTCCAAGACCACAAATCTTCCATAATGCCCTTTAGACTTCAGACCACTTTATTTTTCACCTCATTTTTCCTCCAAAAAGAAAATCACCTTTTGATTTGTATATTATATTTTTTTTTTCTTCCAACACTTCTATCTCTTTAATTGTTTTACTTTATATGTTTTTAACTTTTCTATCTTTCTTTCTCCTTTTTTGATTTTAAATGCTCTATATATCTCATATATAAAATTCTTCCTATAATATTTTATTAAAAGATGGATCCAAATAATGAAAATATCTACTTAAGAAAATTCATGAATGAAATTTTTGGGACTGAAAAATAGTGATAGTTTACTCGCTGAATTTATTTATATATTATTTAATAAATAATATGATTAATTTTAAAGTTAAATTAATATTTTTATTTTTTTTACAAACAAAAAAAATCACCTTAGATATCAATTCAATTGATGGTTATCAAGGTAATCCTTCAACTGTTAATTAATTACATTTGACTAAATTTCAGTGAAGAAATTTTATCTAGACTCCAAATAACTTGTATTTTGAGTTTATATAAGTTTGACTGAAAATTTAATTGTATACGAAGGTTAACTAACTAAATAAAAATTATTGGGATCATCATATAATGCTATTCTAACAAAAAGCCAAAGTCGACCAAATATACATAGATTTTTGAATTCATTATATACAAATATACAATAAAAAAGAAAACATACATTATGTACCTCCCTTAGGTTGATCCGATATAATAAAATAAAATACATAAACTAAAAGAAAAAACATAACCTAATTATTACTATCATTGTTATTATTATTATTATTATTATTATTATTATTATTATTATTATTATTATTATTGTCAACCGACCAATTGTCATCTGACAGCAGCAGGGCCCTCCTCAGCCTTGCTCTCACGGCACCCAACTTCCATCAAAGTTCATAAATCTTCCTTTCATGTTCCAGCAAAGATTCACATATGATCACCTTATACAAATTTGGATAAGCCATATCTAGAAGGAGTAGACTTAAGGAGTAAGGAGGGACCCATTTATAGATGATTGAATTTGAATGTGTTAGTAAAAAAAGACACGACTGTTCACTTATTTATCTTTATTAAAAAACAGATTTAAATACAACATTTTATCTTTATTTTATTTTGAAAAGAAAATTGCTTTAAAATAAATTCAATAGATGGATATGCTGTTTCAAAATATATTCTATCTGTTTGAAAATTTTCAACATATTGGCAATCTATTACAGTAGATGTATATATTTGTTGGATTAATTCCAACGGATAAGTCGTCTGTTGCAACAGATTAATCATCTATTGTAACAGATGTCTATAATTATTTGACAATTTTAACAGATGTGTCATCTATTTGTTCAAATTAAGCCATAAATGGGCTAGAAAAAATAAGGTGCTGTGCAGATAGATGGATCCACTTACATGTGTGAGAGTTATGTATTACTGATAAGGTCATCATGACAACACACATAAAGTACATAATTTTTTGATTGCAGTTTTTAACCGATTAGGCATTGATCATTCTAACAAAATGCTGCATTGAACAGTTAAAGTTTGATTGGTTCGAATTGATAAAGCCGAGGGACCATGAAGATAGTGCTGATATACTATTATGATTTAATGACGGTTGTTGCTTATGTTTATGCGTTTCAAGCTTTGAGAAGAAATCAATATTTAGTGGCGTTGCAGAGATCCAATAGCAATTGGACTGACTTTAAGGGTGCATTGGACTTTCAGAATTCGAAGCCTCCCTCTACAGCAAACAAGAATGAAAAAATAATAGAAATTCCTCTGTCCCAAATTTACATGGATGGGTTGTTCGAGAAGATAATTATACATCAGAAGGAGCCATATGAGAATACTTGCTAGGGAAAGTGGAGTTGATGAAAGATTATATCATCTGAGACCTAATTGAAGAGGAAACATAAGGTAGCAAGCAAGGAACTTCTAGCAAATCTGGCCGATGGAATTGACTTAAAACATGAAAAATCTAAATCAAGTGCAAATATGAAAGTGTAACCAAAAATGAAAATCCATCAGTTATCTCTCTCAAAGAAAAATACTACAGTTGGACACTTTTCTAGGGAGCTGCGACTAGTTAGCGTGATCGGAATGATCATTTCTAGAGAAAATAACAGAACACCAAGAAAACAGCTTTATGGGCATCAAGGGTTTAAATGATGTACAGTAAAGAAAAATAACTTGCGCCAAGAAGTTCTAAAGTTAAAATAAGGAATCAGGCCAAGGCGATAATTTCTAAGTTTTAACTTGCATCCCATGTCTTCTGTTTATGGTTCTGATCAGGTCAATAGTAGTGAAAACAAAAAGGTATGAAGTTTGGTAGAAATCTAAGCCTTTTTGTTTTTATTGTGACTAACGTGACCTGAACCACAAACTGAAGGGCTAGGATGCAAGTGTAGCTTCTAAAATCGCAGTCTTGGCTAGATTGCTTATTTCAATTTTAAAAGTTCTTGGCGTAAGTTTTCATTTTTTATTGTACATCATTTCAACCCTTAGTTCCCGCAAAATTGCTTCCTTTGTGTTCTGTTATTTTCTCTAGAGGTGATCATCCTAACCACGCTAACTAGTCGCAGTTCCCTAGCAAAATGTCCAGTTGTAGTATTTTTTTTAGAGAGACGACTGACGGATTTTCATTTTTGGTTACATTTTCATATTTGCAACTAATTTATATTTCTCATGTTTTAAGTCAATTTCATCCTCCAGATTCGCAACACTTTTCTTGGTACCTTGTGTTTTTTTTAATAAGGTCTGAGATGATATAATCTTTATCAAGTCCCCTTTCCCTCGCAGGTATTCTCCTACCGCACTTTCTATTTGTATAATCATCACCCGAGCAACCCAACCATATAATTTTGGGCTAGGACAATAACTATATTGATTTTCGTTCTTAGTTGCAGAAGTGTGATGCTTCGGAGGCCTTTCAAAATCTATTGAACCCTTAAAATCAGTTCAATCACTATTGAATCTTCTTACAATACCACCAAAACTTGATCCCTTAACCAAACTTGACACATAAATATTTGCAAAACCATCATTAAACCATAACAGGATACCAGCACCACCTATAAGTTCCCTCAGCCTTATCAGTTTGGACCAATCAAACTTAACTGTAAAATTACAGATATCTTATTTGAATGATCAATGCCTAATCAGTTAAAACCTTTATTCACAAAATTGGTGTACTCTATATGTATTTTCACAATAACATAATCAGTAATACATACTTCCCATATATGAAGTGGTCCCATCTGCAAGCAACTTATTTCTCTGAACCCAACTTTACTGTAGCCTTTTATGTTGGTCGGGCAAAAGTTGATCCACTTTTACTTCATTTTATCTGCAAATAAGAAAAAAAACAAATGATGTCAAATAAGAGAAGAACAAAAAGAACATTACAATTGATGTCTGCATAATTTTAAAAAAGGGTAACATAAAATTGAATGAATACAACACATTACAACAAGCATCCACCCATCTATTGCAAAAGATTCTCCATCTGTTCAACAGCTGAGTAATCTGTTGCAATAGGCAATGCATCTGTGGCAATAGATGACTGACATATTGCAACAGATGGGTCATCTGTTGGAATAAATCAAACCAGCCTTACTACTGGTTTGATTTCTTCCAACAGCTGCTCCGTCTGTTCCAATAGCTGATTCATCAGTTGCAATAGTTGGGGAATCTGGTGCAACACCAATAACAACATCAATAACAAAGAAACAACACCATATGTTCCAACACCATCAACAACACAAACACCACATGTTCTAACACCATCAACAACACCAATACCACGTGTTCTAACAACATCAACACCACATCAACAACGAAGAAACAAACAAAATACATACAAAAAAATGATACTGCCAACAAGGCTTTTTAAGTTCTTCCAACAGATGACTTTTTTGCATGTTTTAATAAAAATAATAATTCGTTCATTCAAGACTTAAAAGTCACCTTTATTCAATTTTCTAAATAAATAGGATATGGGTAATGGGTAAATAGATAAAAAAATAGATATAAATAACTAATTTAACTAACATGCAAAAAAAAATAAGAAGAAAAGAGCAATTGTAACCATACCTGAATGTCAAAAGCAAAGGGATCAAAACAAAATTTTCAATTGAGAAAAGATATAGGTCGATTGAGATCTGGAAGGATCCTCATGCAAGATATGAGAGAAAAGAGAAAAAAGAGATAAAAACAGACAATTATGATTACTCAAAAGAGGAGAGAAAGAGAAAGATACGAGATGAATCAATTTATGGGTGAAAGAGAGATAATTCTAGAGATGGGTTTAAGTATTCATTAATAACTTTGATGGGCACGATACGATAATATTGAAAAGACAAGATAAGACAACTCAAGAATGTGACTTTTGAGTTATCCAAGAAACATTTTTTACCGCCTTGGTAATTTATCTTTTTTTATTTCAGACAGAAAATTATTTTAAAATAAAAAAAGAACTTAAAAAATATAAGTCATCTGTTACGACAAATGTCAATATCTATTTTACAATTTCCAACAGCTCATTCATTTGTCACAACAGATGGCAACGTCTATTTGATAATTTACAACAGATAAGTCATCTGTTGCAACAGGTTGAACATCTGTTTAATACAATTTAAATTGAGTTCATAGATTCAACTATAGTTTCAATTGATTTAGCTAGAATTATGGATGAGTTGATAAGTTCAACTACAGTTTCAATTGAGTCGTTGCAGTTGCATGATGCTGGTATTGCGTTCCTCCTGACCCAAGCCGTCAATCGATCAATCTGAGTTAAAACTATTCATATTAACCAATTATTTGAGATACCTAAATTGATTTATCTATAATTATGGATGAGTTCACATGATCAACTACAGTTTTAATTGAGTTACTGAAGTTGCATGATATTGGTATTGCATTTCTCCTGATCTGAGTCGTCAACCGATCAATCTGAGTTGAAATGATTCATATTAACTCATTGTTTGAGATACCTAAATTGATTTATCTAGAATTATGGATGAGTTCACAGGGTCAACTAAAATTTTAATTGAGTCGATGTAGTTGCATGATGTTGGTATTGCGTTTCTCTTAACCCGAGCTGTCAATCGATCAATCTGAGTTGAAATGATTCATATTAACTCACTAATTGAGAAACCTAAATTGATTTATCAGAACTATGGATGAGTTCATAGGGTCAACATAGTTTTAAGTGAGTCGCTACAGTTGTATGATGTTGGTATTGCGTTCCTCCTGACTCGAGCCGTCAACCGATCAATCTGAGTTGAAATAATTCATATTCACTCATTATTTGAGATACCTAAATTGATTTAGGTTATTATTAAGATAATATTAAATTTATTAGTGTTCCAATTTAACTTAATAAAATTAATTGTGATGAAACGATTAAAATTTATCTCTTTTAAAAAAATTAATTAGGAACAATTCAGATCAAATTAACATTTTCAAAACTTTTCATTCTTTTCCCAAATATAAATCAACCCATACAAATCATCTATTTTTGGTAAAAATGCTTCATCATTTTAAATCTTATGTTCTCACTCTTTTCTTTCTCTCTCAACAATGTAAACAACTACTACTCATCATATTGCTCAACCCTTCACAACAAATTAATTTTCTTCCCATTTTCGACTATGTAGTTGTTATTTTCAACTTTATTTTTTCTTGTATCCATCATTTTCTCAGTCTTTGCAGGTAACAGAATTCGAAAAGAGTTTTATATTTGTCCCTTTTTTGAAAAATAAGGGGTTTTTAGTTAATAATAAAAAAGAAGACTTTTAGTTGTATTATCTTTGAGAATGGGTTAACAATTTGTAGTTTTGATGATAAAATCTTAGGAAGAACTTGAGAAAATCCTAGTTTTTATCGCAGTATTTCATTGATTATTGTGGTATGATTAGATGATATTTGTGGTAGTATTGGTCTTGGTGTAGGTGTTGGTGTTGGTGTTGGTAGTGGTGGTGGTATTGGTGGTGATGTTGGTATTGGTAGGTTATTGGTGTTGATATTGGTATTGGTGGTGGTGTTAGTATCGGTGGTGTTGGTGTTGGTCGTGATGTTGGTATTGGTGGTATTAGTAGTGGTGTTGGTGGTGGTGATGTTGGTATTAATGGCGTTGGTAGTAGTGGTGTTGGTGTTGGTGTTGGTATAGGTGGTGTTGGTGGTGTTGGTGGTGGTGTTGGTGGTCTTAGTGGTGGTCTTGATGGTAGTGTTGGTATTGGTGGCATTGGTAGTGGTGTTGGTGTTGGTGTTGGTATTGGTGTTGGTGTTGATATTAGTGGCATTGGTAGTAGTGTTGGTGATGGTGGTGGTTTTATTTGTCCATCTGTTGCAACAGGTGGAACATCTATTGGGAGATATTAACATAGGTCTTCAAACAAATTCTCCCTCTATTGCAACAAATGTTTCAGCTATTCGGATAAGACAAACCAGTAGCAAGACTGTTTTGATTTCATCCATCTGAAAGTTCATCTGTTGCAACAGTTTATGGATATATTGTAACAGATGATTCATATGTTCCAACTGATTGGTTATCTATTGGATTTTTTTTTGTAATGTGGCGTATAAAATTTATTAAAATTTCTTACGATTTTTAAAAATTATGTAGACATCAAATGTAATGCATTTTTCATTTTTTTGTTGTTTGTAGTTAAAAGATATCTCCCAAAAGAAAAGAAACTAAAAATGGATCAACTTCTGACCACCTAACAAAAAGGCTAGAGTTCAAATGGATTCAGAGGAACTTCCTGAACAATCTCATTCAGGGAAAAGTGAAGATGAGAAAAGTTATAAAAATGATGTTGAGGGAGGTGAAGAAGGGCATATATAGGCAGGTGAGGAAAATAAAAGTCAGAAGAAAGAAGAAGAAGATAAAGAAGAAGAGGAGAAAGTAGAAAATGAGAAAGAGGATGATGATCAAAATGATAATAATGCTTCATCAATGGGACGTGATGTAAGAACGAAATCCCAGCATGATCCTTTCAAAACTATTAGTTTTGGAAGGTTTTAAGTTGAGATGTCGATAGATGACCCTGTAGATTTAACTGGTGATTTTGTACTTAAATCTTAGTTGGAGAACCCTTTTGATGATTTTAGGAAAACAAGAAGAAAAATATAGACAAACTTTTTAAGAAGAGATGCTTTGGACACTTTCTTGATCTGCTTGAGGACAACAATGCCCATTTCCAAATGCGCATGGAATATGGTCTTCCCAAGCGCAAGATCAAGTATGTGGGGGATGATAAATATTCGAAGGTGGAGGGTCAAAAATATAAATGAAATCTGGATCAACTACTGTGGCATACCAGTTTGTTTTGGAATGAAAGAGTTTGACACAGTGACGGGCTTGAAATGCGATCATCCAAATGAACTTCTCATCAAGGAAACACTCCGCAAAAAGTTCAAGGCAAGAAGGACAGCCAAACCACCACCATCAAATAAAGGCAGGCATTGTCCAAGCGACCACCTACCTAAACTAATAAATATAAGGAAAAAATAGATGGGCTATTGTACATTGCTAGACGTGGCTACAGAGGAACGAAGTTGTTACAAGATCTCAAGGATAAAGCCATACCAAAGAAGTACAAGGAGAAATTGTGCTTAGTTTGGTTTGCCTATTCTGTTATATTAGCAAGACACGTCTACAAAGTCATAGAAGATGATTTGTTGGAGCTTGCCGAGGATCCTGATAAATTCAACAATTATCCCTGCGGATATGACAGCTACAAGATAACTATCAAATATTTGTTGGCAAAGCTATCCCCAAGGACGGTCTCCTTGTACGAATTTTCTTGGGATTTTATGTTAAATATAATCACTATTTGTATACTCTTGCATTAGTTTATATTGAATAATTACTATGACTTTTTTTAGTTTGCTTCCTATTTACATATTTTAGGCTTGGGCATTTAAAGCCATTCCTCCCCTCCAAAAGCAGGTCAAGGATTATCCGGATGAGGTTTCTCATTCAAGGATCCTTAGGTGGTTGGCTTCAAAGAGCAATACGAGAATTAAAGAGGTTGATCTCTTTAACCCTATGGATGATGCAGTAAGTCTTCTTTCAAGTAAAATAATTTGACTAAAATAAAGATATTATTGCAACGGATTGGTGATCTGTTGCAATTTATCTTAACAGATTCCCCATTTGGTGCAATATATTGGTAATTTGTTGTGATAGATGACTCATTTTTCGCAACAGATTACCCATCTGTTGCTTTGGTTCTCTGAACCTGACTTAACAGATTACCCATCCACTGCAACTTATTCAACAGATGGGTAATCTTATTCAACAGATGGTTAATCTGTTGCCACATATGATTCATCTGTTGCACCATAAAGATTATTTTTTGCATAAGTTGTTTGTGTTGACATATTGCCTAACTGGCTGCAAATTATTATTTGATTTAAATGTATCTATCCTTTCTTTTAGGTTGTGCATCCATGGATCATACGTACTCAACAAGAGTTGGGGATGACTTCTTTTGTTACTCTAGGTATTTTTGATACAATAGTAGACATAATGGTAGGGTTAATAAAGAAGAAATTGGCTGGAGCAACAAACCATAAGTAGAGCAGTTAGGCAAGGGCCTAAAGTTGAGGCTCTTCATGACCAACCTGTTGCAACAGATTTGGGTGCCACTTCTGGGGGTGTTGCTGGTGGAGTTGTCGATATTAGTGGCAGCCATGCTGATACTGATGCTAATGCCAGTCGTGATGATAAACATGTTGATGCTCAAGAAAAATAAATATGTTTGAAATCACCCCTTACACTAGTCCCTCTTACCCTTACACCAGTCCCTCTCTCTCTTACGGTGGTCCCTCTCACCTCTTTTCACCCTTATATTCTCATTGTAAATGCAAGGAGTGTAAGGACAGGTAGGATAAACTCTTTGAGAAAATAGATGTTATCGCTGAAGCTGTTGAGGAATTGAAATCCAAGAAGGGTATCATACCATCCAAGAAGGTGAGTGAGCCCTACACTCCCATAGTGGAGGTTAGGAAGAAAAAAAGAGTAATTAGACATATAATGTTAATTATGAAACCAAAAAAAATTACAACTCCTCCTTCTCCAAAAGCTGTTAAGGTTCAGGGACCGTTGAAGAAGGTAGACATATATGCGGAACTTGACACCAAACAGGAGGCTGTTCTTAGAAAGACTATAAATTCCAGGAAATGCGCAAAATCCTACACCCTGAATACCTACCCCCCTCAATGCTTCAAGAAGATAAACGATATGGGACTGTGGTATGTGGACACGGTAAGTTTACTTTTCCTACCTAGCCTTCTAATATGCTCTATGTAGAAAAAACTACGTAATAGATATTTCATCTGTTGCAAAAACTGGGTATTCTGGTACAACTGGAGTTAGTTCTATTGCAACAGATTACCCATCTGTTACATTAGATGGGTAATCTGTTAATAGATTCAGAGAACCCTGTGCAACAAATGGTCTATCCGTTGCATCTTTCTACTTTGTTTTTCTCTTTTAAAATTAATAACCTATTTAAAAAATTTCTTCTTATAACACAGTATGTTGAAGAAATTTTATGCCTCATGAGGGGCAGACAATTAGCGTACCCGAAAGCCTATGATGCTGCTGATAGGATAATGGACCTCAACTTCTACAACAATTTCTAGAATCGGTATGATAAGCTCATTGTTCAAGCGTCAACTCCCGGTGGCCAGGAATTTGATTTGTTGCTTTTTGTGTTCCAATAGGATAATGATATTATTAAATATGTTAGAGGAAAGAGGCTATATCTACACGACAAGGCCTGAACCACATCAAATAGGATTCTTGCAGTCACGAACATAGAGGTCTAACATTTTCTTGAGATACTACTCTAGGAGGGAAAGATGAAGGTTTATGACTGCAATTTACCTATCTTTGTTGAGGCTATTTTTGTACACCCACTTGTAGCCACTGTTGGAGTTGTTCCCCAATTTTTGAGGCAGATTAAACTGATGGATCATTTGCAAGTCAAAGTGTTGAATGAACGATGGGAATTTAAATGTTAAATAAGGACATGCTCCTTCCAAAAAATAAAACTAGTGCCGCATGCAGGTCATACGCATTTGTACATATTGAGTATTTGCTGACCGACACAAAAATTACCGAGCCAATGACCTTTCTGTGTGACAACACTATGGTAAATATGCATGAGGTTTGGGCTTATGGGTTACTAACTAAATGCTTGGAGCTAGTGTATTAAAGTGAAGATGTAGAAACACAAAAACCATGACAAGTTTTATTTCATGAAAAGTTTTTATATTTGATGAAAATTGAATTTTTTTATAATGCAATAGATTGTCTAACTATTGAAACAAATTGTCTATCTTTTATGACAGGTAGTTTATCTGTTGCAATAGGTTGGTCATCTGTTGCATTATTCAGATGTTTATATCTAAGTCTATCTGTTTTGACAATGGAAAGACTTGTTTGATAATTTAAAACATATAACCTACATGTTGCAACATATGTCTAAATCTTTTTGATAATTTCCAATAGATATGCCTTCTGTTGCGACAGATATATTATCTGTTGTAATATTTGAATCTAGTATTCTATTTCAATTAATAAGTTCAAATCTAAGGATAACATAGATAAAATAAAATAAATTGAAGCCTTCAGAAATTACATGAAATAAATCAAAAAATAAATAAAATGTAAAAAAGTTATTATGGGTACAGATCTCAACAAATAAATCAACAATTTAAGTTTTGGTGCCAACTATTCCTAAGGAGAGGTTATAACTTTGACGGTCTCTCGCTGTAAAGATCTACTCAATATGGACCAGTTGTTCTTCATCCGATGCTATGGAATTCGGCTTTGGTCGTTGTGGATCTTCGTCTTTGGAAGAAGTTGATAGATTAACAACTACGATATTATGCTGTTCAACAACAGCTTCTACTGTGACATCCATCTGGAAAGCCAGGATTATCAATGCTAATAACAGAGATACAAAAAAATATAAAAAAAGATAACTCATCTATTTTAGCAAATCAAATAGGTCTTTCTCCTGTTTTAAATTATACCAACAGATTACCTACTCGTTGCAATAGATGGATCATCTGTAGGGACAAATTAAAATAAGAGGAAGACCCGTATGATAAGTTCCAAATGATCCATCTGTTGCAACATATGACTAATCTGTTTGGACAAACTAAAATAGTAGGAAGTCTTGATTTAATTTGTCCCAACAGATGCCCTATCTATTGCAGAAGATAGGTAATCCATTGGTACAAATTAAAATAAGAGGAACACCTATTTGATTTACTAAAACATACGAGACATATGTTGCAACAGATAATGTGTTTGATGCAACATGTTAGTCAACTATTGCAATAGATTCATATATCTTTTCAGCAAATGTATTATCTATTGAAACAAATATGTAGTTTGTTTGTTTGTTGGATAATATGATATATATTCACCTTCTTTAGCTCGTGCTGCTCTCCTATGGCCCTTGTACATTAATCAAAAGTGCAAGACAAAGGCGGATGAGTTATAATTTTTCTTTTTTTGATGCTTGATGATGCCTTAAAAATTTCTTTCCTTCTCCTCTTAGACGCCTTAATCTCTGATGAAGTGTATGGATATGAAATCCTCTTTGATGAAACTCTTAGATGTCAATTTCTTTACAAAAGAAATTAATGGATTAATAACATTAATCACTCCATAAAGTTTTACCTTTCAGTCTTGACATTTGCATGCAAAACATTCACTAGGAGGGGTAAAATCTGTAAAACCAGTATGATCATAATCATAATTATTTGTAGTTTCAAAAACTGAAAGAGAAGCATCATTAGCTCCAACATCAGTACCACTACTACCACCAAAAACTCAATCACCACTAACACCACCAGCAACAACAAGCTCACCTTCCAAAATTGTTATTTTTCTTGTGATGGTTGTTGCTCCAAACAATTTCCTTTTAATTCTATCAATGACCTTAGGGTCCGATAGAGTTTGCACAGACCGTAAAGTAAGAAAAAAATAACATTATCAACTCTCGATTAGTCAAAATAATCTACGAATGAACAATCTAAAATAAATAAGTAGATATATTAGAATGATGAATTAAATGATTTAAAAAATTATTAATTAAAATAAATTTTAATTAGAATTAGACTTACTGCTTCCTTCGGGAGGTTGAAGAGATCAATAAATTTTGCATTTTTATCAGTTTTGGCTGACACCATCTCAGGATTCTTGGAAATGAAGCTTCTTCACGGTAGTTCACTTGTTGTCTCAAATAAGGAATGACTTCAAATGCCCAAGCCTATAAAATAACGCTAATAAATAAAAACCATTATTCAATAAAAAGTAAATGAATCGTAATAAAGGAAACATTTACCATGGAAAGCCATATAAGTTGATTATCTTTGGTATTAATGGAGTCAACAAATATTTGACAGTTATTTTGAAGCTTTCATAACCCCAAGGATAGTTATTAAATACCTCAAGATCCTCAGAGAGATTTGTTAATCCAAGTGATATATTGTTATTAACTTTTTTTTGGTTGAATTTTTGGATTTTATTAATATTGAAAAATCAAAAACATAATTATTTCTACATAGATGGACCAACCCATCTTAAATCCAAAAGAAATTTGGGCCCTTGCCCAAACTGATCTGCAAAGTACCCGGCCTACCCTAAATGTTTAAAACAAACATATACTACTCTAGGGTTTCCAAATCCATCCTGTTTCCTAAATCTCCGCCTCTGCTTCAAAGTTTCAGGTGAAAATTGGCACATCTGCTGTTGAATCCTCAGATCATCATGCTCCAATGTTAGATCATCAACTCTGTTCCCTGGGTTTTTAATAAATGGTTCAAATTCATCTTTTAAAAGTAAACTTTTGGTCCTTCCTTTGATTTGCTTACTGTTAAACTCTTCTTCTTCTTCTTCTTCTTCTTCTTTTTGAGTGCTCCTTTTTCACTTATGTACTGATACCCTTGAGATCTTTGCTGATTAGGCTGTAGCTTGTCTGTTGTTTTCACTATGTTTGCAGCTGTAATCTCTTATATTGGAGTTGAGACCCTTTTAATATGTTGTTCTAAATCATCCATGGATCCTTTTGATAAATGAGTTAGTACACATCCAAGATCTTTCTCAACCATTTATCTTATCTTCCTCTAGTTTCAATCAACCCCCTCTTTGTAATTGTTGCAGTAATGAACTTCCCAAGAAGGTCAGATTCACGTGGAAACCAGGTTTGTCCTTCATTATGACTGTCATATTTGGTTCTAGAAAGTTCATTACTGAAATCTTGAATTCTATGTATTTCCATGTATCTTCATGCAAACCTTAACTTGATTTGCTGTGTTACTCTCTCAACACTCTTATCTTGATGTATGGATATTGAGAATTATCACTATTCACTATCCTTCTTCCCTGTGTTTGCAATTGCTGAAAACTTGTGTAAATAAAATCTCCACTGTCAATTACAAAATTAGTTAGATAGTTAGCCAATTGATTCCCCTTCCTTAGTATGTGCTGATATTAAATATGCTTGTGCTGCATTAGCTTTTAAATTTTCTCTACATGATCTGCAATATTCCAGGGATAATTCCATTCCCTACTTAGAACTTTCTGCATCAACATTGACTGTTTGGATGATTAACTTGCTTGTTTGTGTTGCATTATCATGTTTAGCTTCCTGAAAGATAGATTCAGCCTCTACAATCACATTAGTAGTATCATCCATTCTAAATCCTTTTACATAAATTTGGTCTCCATTGTCATTCCTTAAACAAAATGCATACGAGCTTATCCCTGGATTACCTCTAGATGCCCCATCAGTGTTATAGATTACCCAACCAATTTGAGGGAATGTCCACACAACCTTTGTAATCTTCATTTTTGGTTTCCTCCATTCAAGAGTTTTACGGATGTCTGGCCAATTACTGGGGAAGTTTTTTCTTGGATTTCTTACCTGAAGCAGTAGGCTCACATTTTTGGTAATATTAAAGATTTCCTTATGTAGAGCCATACCTTTTTTTTTCATGTTTTAAGCTGTTTCTTCTCCTCCATAATTACCATGTAATCATACTTGGAACTGAGTGATATGTTGTTGTTAACGTCTCTCGCTCAAAGAATATTATGTACCAATCAAACCAAGCACAATGATTGCTTGTGCTTCATTGAAAGACTTTTACTTTTCAACACTTCTATCAGATTTTTGTTTTTGAAGCTTGGACCAACAAAGGGAACCAAGTCATCACCATCACTTGACTTGCCTTTGCCTTTTTTGGGTGTGTGGGGTGCCTTATTTGGGGTTACAATAGGTATTACTTAAGAAGAAGAAGGAGGATAATATTTTAGTCCAGTAACTATGCAAACTCCTTCCAACCAAAATAATTAGGCATGCCACAGTAATTTATCCACACCTCATACATCTTATCTTTATTTTCATACATAAACTTACACTTGAGAAGATTATATACCATTTCCATTTAGAAACGAGCATTGTTGTCCTCCGACAAATCAAGATATTGCCCAAAGTAGTTATCCCTGAATTAAGCATCCAATTTTTGTTCTCGAAGTATTTTTCTTAAGACGTCAAAAGATTTTCCCATGGATGACTTAACCACGAAATCACCAGTTAAATCTGTGACACCATCGCACTGCATTCTCACGGGATAATTATCAATGTTGAAGGTTTTGACCAACTCTTCAGTGGAAGGGCTATTAGCATTTCGATCATCTCTTTGAAAAACTCCTCATCCTCATGTTTATTATCTTCTTCTTTTTATTGAGATAACTCTTGTAAATCAAGCTCATAGAGTGGTGGATGCAGCCTAGCTGCTTCACTTGTTCCTTTAATTGGACTTGATTCGGTTTCTTTTCTTTTTGGGAGTCATATTATCTAAAAATAACAGGAAAATAAAAAAGATTATAATTGATTGAAGCATTATTAAAAAAAGGATAATAGTAAATCTAACATGTGCAACACAGTAAAATAACAGTTCCAATAGATGTAACGCCTCGAGTCTGTACCTCGGACGCAATACGGTGCACATAATCCCAAAGGACCACAAGCTAATCCATGATTGGTCCCTGCTGCATTAACTGAATGATAATGCTGTAATATGCAGAAATTAGGTGGAAAATATGCCATAATGCTCAATACTATAATAAAACGGAATACGGTATAACAATACCAAAAACTAAAACATCAGCCTGAAAATACTCTAGTCTGAAATACCTCTAAACTGTCTAAAATATGAAAATAATGGGAAAAGTCCCTAATAAACTCTGACTAATAAAATAAACAAAAATGATGAAATAATAATCATGTACTCAACTATGAAGACTCACCACTAACTCTTAGTGCTGAAGATCTGAACTGCTAAGGGTGCTCAGGAGCCCGTGTGTCTGGACCTGTGATATAAAATATCATAGCGTAAGAGAAAAGTATGCATTAGTACTTTGAATGTATTGGTATACTAAGTGAGGTAGGCTAAGATGAATGGGTTCATATGCATGAACAATACTGACTGAATGACACGAGTACAACTAGATGAGAGTAAAGACATAAATACATAACTGTAACATAGATCGTGATAACACTGAATACTGAGTATGAATATTGATTAACTGATATCTGAGTATACTGATGTCGAATTACTGATAACTGAATGACTATATCTGACAGTCCTAATTCTATGAAACTATATGAGTTTCGTATTGAGCTGAGTGACTGTGTCTGATAATCCTGAATCTGTAGAAATGATCTGACAATCCTGAATCTGTAGAACTGAACTAAGTTTTATATTGAGACTGAATTTGAAACTGAGACTGTGGAAGGTAATCATATAATAGATATGCCTTTTTCTTAATAGATTGGGGTCTAACTTTTAAACCCAGTTGGAAGGGTGCTAGTACCGTGCCACGGGTAAAGATAAGCTGAGTCACCCTTATCAGGCAGGTGCTCTGAATGAGAATGGTGGTACCCTCAACTGGCAGGTAGATCACCTCATCAACCCTTAACTTGCAGGTTTATGTCTTAACCTATGCTGGCTACGTAGTTTTAGAATACAAGGACTGCTTTTAAGGATCACACCTTCTACTGGAAGGTGAGTCCCCATCCTTGGGTTTGCTCGGTGCTGAATCCTACTCCCAACTGAATAGACCCTGGACTGAGTTCTAAATTATTCTAAGATGGACTGAACTGTTACTGATCATACTGTTTCACTGAACTTAACTGAGTTCACTGAGTACCATGGACTGACGGAATACTACTGAATTCTGTTAATTGACTGAATTTACTGAGGTCTAAACTGAATACTGAACTAGACTGGACTGATACTGAGTCTACTGAGTTCTTCCTGAATTTTGTAACTAAGTTAGATTACTACTGATCATGACATAACTGATACTATCCTGAGACTGACCATGGATCTGGGTAATCAGCTAAATTGTCGGGTATTAAATACCCCTAGGACCCGATGGCATGAAAAGTAAAGCATCACATGATCTTGCATAGCATAAAATGCACACTTGTTCATAATGTATCTATAGATACATTTTACCAAACACATGCATGGTATAACTTGCACATAATCTAGCATGACATGATTTATTTCCCTTATTAGTTCACATGAACAATTCATCAAGTACTTAGTGAGCATAATATATGCATATAATAAGAGGGCATCATGATTCACTTCCAATTTCACAATTTCAAGGGGTTTAACATGGATTCATACAAATCTACACACATAATAACTAATTCCACATGAAACGTATAATAAATCATGAAATAGAAATCTAATTCAAATAATAATCTTGAATACACTTTAATTCCAATCATGGAAGTCATAAATTCCAACTAAGTGAAGTTTAAAAGAGTTTCTTGGACTCCAAGGATGGAAGGAACCCTTGGATGAACACTTCACATACCTTAATTGACGAATTCTTGAAGAATAATGGTGGAAACCTTGAGTCTTGGATCTTGAAATTTAATCTCCTAGGGTTTTTGTTCTTGAGAGTTTTGAGAAAGAATGAATATAATTTGCTAATTGAGGGCTAAATCTCATGTTATGGGGGATGAATGACGTGGGAAAAAGACCTAATTACCCCCAAAGATGCGGCTTTTTAATGACTGAAAATTAAACCATCAATGCGCAGACCGACGTGCTGTGTCATTGGCATCGATGCGATAGCCAACGCGCTGCATTGAGTCCATCTTGGTTCACTGGAAATTGCCATGGAAAGACAAGGAAAAATATTGATCGATGCGATGGCTAACACGCCATGCAAAGATTGCATTGATACACTATTTTGGATCCCCAAACATGGTTCAAACGAGGTCTGAAAAATCCAAAACTCATCCGAGAGCACCTACTAACATTCCTAATCATGAATCAACCTAAAGATTGACATTTTAAGGCCATAGAGGTCGTGAAATCGCGTTGCCAAATTGCGAAGGCCAAAATAATACTAAGTCTGAATACTTATCTTGAATTTTCTAAGTTTGGGACCCCTTAGCAAGCTTTTAGGGACTGAGTTAATCTTAAGGATTTTTCGGGGTCTTTCAATAGATCACATATACATTGCAACAGGTGTGTTATTTGTTGCAACATATAACTAACCTAGTGCAAGAGATGAGTAATCTATTGTAAACAATAAAAATAGTTTCTATATTGTTGTTATTTCTTCCAACAGATCACTCATCTATTGAAATAAATTCCCGGTCTGTACAATAGATCAACTATCAATATTATTCAAATTTTTTACAACAGAAGCATCATTTATCACAACAGATGAATTATCTGTTGGGAGAAATCAAAGACTTCGCCATGTCGTCCTGCTGGTATAGTTGATAGGATTTCAAATAACAGATTGTTCATCTGTTGCATCAGATGGTTCATCTGTTGCAGAAAAACATAGTAGCAGGATTTTGTTCAATAGAACAACAACAATTTCACCATTTAATATCAAATACTTCATTTTTAACAAGAACAACAACAAATCATCCCAACAACACCAACATAACACATACACAACACAGATGCCAAGAACATCAACAGTGACCAAAAACACCAAAATTTTTATTTTGTTTGTACAAACACAAAGGACAAAAATCAAACTTAAAAAAAAATCAACATCAACAGACACCAACAAATTGAATCAACAGTTTGACAACAAGAACTCCAGTAACAAAAAAATCATTTTTCACTCCGAAAAGAGAAGAGAAGAGAAGAATAAAAAATGCCAGAAATTAGGTTTTTCTTCAGTCCACATTTCAAATTTAAGAAACAACTATTGAAATTGTTAACCAATACTATAAAAAAAGTTGGCTCAAGTTTCTTTTTTTCTTAATAACTAAAAAAATCCTAATTTTTTACCGGTGAAAGAAGAAAAGGGAAGATGAAGAACTCGAAGCTATTATCGTCGAAGTGCAATGCTGTCACATCGATTGAAGGTTAAAAGTCAAAAAGAAACTCGAAGCCCAACTATTTATCGCTGAGAGGTTAAAGTCACCAGGGATTGAAGGAAAAAATTTATAGTACTGTTGGTTGGGAGAAACTTTGAGAGAAGGAGTTGATATAGAGAGATGAGGGAGAGGAGAGAGACAGCTGATTTGGAGAGGAGAGGGGTGTGGGTTGATTTATATTTTTAAAAGATTAGAAAGTTTTAAAAATATTAATCAAGTCCACAATTAACTTAATTAAGTTTTCTAATTATGTTTGGCCCTTTAAATTGGTCAGTGTCACTAATCCTTCATTCAATACTTAAATGACACATCTCCTTCAATTTTTTCAGACATCTCTGCATTAATTTCCATGGGTCATCTTTTCATTTCAAATTATTTTGATCTAGAATAAGTATGACCTCATCTTCCTCATTTTATTTATATAATTTAATGCTCTCATTATTATCATCTGTCAAAACACTAGAATATGAAGGGTTGTCATTTTTTCTCTTTTTGGATTTAATAAAATTCATGAATTTCTGGTATATTTGGTGATCTTTATTGAGATCTTAAGTACTTAAAATATTTGCAGCTATTAACTTTTGACTTTCTGTTCGAACTTGGACATTGCCTCGCCCATTCTTGTTCGTCCTCTTCCCGTTTCTCTAATAAAAAGGTTGAAAAATGTGACTTCATCCTGTATAAAAGAAAACTTATCAATTTAAATATTTTCTAATGAGAAAATCTGAAAGACTATTAGAAGATCCCTTTAAATATTGTATTTTAAAATCAAATGAAGCCAATAAAGCTTGCCACTTTACAAACATTTGTTTAGACACATAATATTTGTAATTTTATTAAATATTATTTTTTCTGCTTGACAATCAATTTTTATTAAAATCTTTCGACTATGCAAATCTCTTTGAAATTTTAAACATATTTTACTATTGCAAGAATTTTTTTTTGCAATAGTTGCATAAGTTTTTTGGCTATTATTTTATTTTTCAGAATAAAATGAAAAAGATATGTTTTTTATAATAAGGAGAATATTGCTTTAAGATTCGACCATACCCAATATAAAAAGCATTGTCTCTACTATTTTCTCAATTAGGATTGGCTAATGTAATACATGGTAAGTTATTAACCTTTGCTTTAATATTTTTGATTGATTGAATATGATCCCGAGTCTAAGCCTTTGGATTCTTTTTAATCTATCATATAAAATAGATGTATCTTTAGCAAGATTCTTTATAAAAGGAGAAATATAATTTAAACTTCTCAAAAATCTATGCAGTTGGGTTTCATCAGTAATAACGTTCGAAAACTTTAACGCAAATTCAATAGTTCTATTTATGAAGATTATTTTCTCATTTTCGATATTATATCCTGAAATTTAACTTTTATTCGAAAAAGAGACATCTTGACTTTAGATATTACTAACCCATTTTGTATAATAATTTTCTTAAAATAAATCAACATGTTTAAAATGTATTTTCACAGTTTTTAAAAATACTAGTATATCATCAATATAAACTATTAGAAATTGCTTGATATTTTAAAATTCAGAGCGGGCATTTTTTAATACAAAGGGAATGCCATGTTATTATTATTATTATTAACCCAATATACCCATATAAATATTAACATAATTTTGTTGTTTAATCATAGTATTAACATGTTGAGCCGTAATAATAGCAGTATCATTTTCAAGTAATTTAAAAATACAGAAAAATAAACTATTTTATCATCCTTTTCAAGTTGAAAAGATTGTTGGAGAGAAAATACCGACTTGGTGATTTCATCACTACATAGCTTATAATATCTTTCTAACATGGAAATATAACTATCCACATATTTTGCCATAAATCAAGAAACAAAAACAATTATTTTATTATGATTAGAAAGATCATTATAAAATTCTTTCAAAAATTAATTATTTTCTTCTCTATTAAGATTTTGAAAATATTATTTTATAAAAAGTTTCCACTAGAATTTTAAGAACTCATTTGAGATTCTTTTTCTTGCCGATGATCTCGAAAAATCAATTTTGTTTTGATTCATTTTAAATCTATAGGAAATTCATTTCCTTTTAGTTGGGTCCAACTTTGGAACAAAATTAGTTATATTATCTCTATCTGATCTAATATTACTAACTCTATTATTTTTCCTAATTTGAGAAGTAGAAGCTCTACATGGAGAATTTACTATACAATCAATTGGAGAAACATAAGAAGAAGCTGATATAGTTAATCAAGATGTAATACTAAGATCATTAGCTCTATTTATTAGGGGCATGAATTTCGAAATTTGATTTTAATAGTACCATTTGTGGTATGTTCAACCTCAGTAATTTCACTATTCATATTATTTTGAGGACGGGTAGCTTCCTCAAAAATTCATTCAGTGAAAAACTCTATTTCATTCCCATTTAATCGGTCTCATGGTAATAAATTTTAATTTATCATTATTAGTTTATGTTAAATGGTTCAATTTATAAAATTTATAATTTTAGAATTTAAAATATATAAAAATTTATAATAAATTCTATAACATCTACATATAACTTCAGTTCCTGGCATATAATTATAGCCATGTAGTTTAATACTATTACGATTCAAAAACTCGGGTCATAGTGGCACTTATCGCGGCTAAGCCTTGATAAGTAATCCAATCACCAAAATTAATATGCAAAAGAAAATCATTGTCACGACCCAAAAATCAAGGGTCATGATGGCACATGCCGCGACAAGCCTTAAAAAGTAAGCCTATCACCCAAATTGATATGAAATGAGAAATCAATATTAAAACACAAGACAAGTCTTCTAAAACGAAGCTGAATCTCATGAATATGCTAATAGCGAAAGTACATAATCAGATATACCATACAATATCTCAAAACCTGGTGTCAAAGTGTAAGAACTATTAAATAGATCTCAAATGTCAAAGGATACAATGATAGTCCAAAAGGATCATAATCTATCATAATCTATCTCTGAATATAAAACAAGATATGAAATAGATAGGAAGAGGTAGTAGATCAACTCCAGAAGCATAGATCAATCGCTATCTCAAATATACTCTAGCTATCGCCTGAATTGGCTACCATGCGGTGCACTCATACCTGGATCTGCACTGAAAAGGTACAGTAGGGGTGAGTACAGTCCACTTTTACTCAGTATGTATCATAGTACAACCAAGAAAATTTAAAAATAAAGCATATAAAATACACATTATGGACACATCACCTACAATCAAAAAATGTTCCAAAAGGTTTCCCACATCGTCTCCATTAACAGTTCTACAATATACACACATACAAAAAATACAAGTACAAAAAAGAAGTACAATAGATAGATTTCACAATATGAAAAAAGAAGCACAATTAGATAGATATCACATCAAGGACAAAAGTACAACACAAAATATACACAATATGTAAAATGCAATGAAGATGATGATAATGATGATGATGATAATGATAATGCTGAATGTGATACGCACAATCTCTATATACACCTACTGAGTTGTGCTCCAGAGGTAAGACCCACCGGGGGTTTATCAACCCATATACAATCTAATATCCAATACCAATATCCATAACGCCTCTCCAACACATACATCAGTAGAGTTTTTTAAAGACGTCACAATTTTATCAGAAAAGCCAGTATTTTCAAGGTGATACCAATGTTTGATGGATATGTGAAATGAGAAATCAATCAAGCATAATGTACAATAAAAATAGGTACATATAGTATGAGTTGCAATGAGTATGATGGTGATATGTTTGAGGTTATCACACAACCTCTGTATACACTTACTAAGCTATGCTTCTGAGGTAGGGCCCATGGGGAGAGGGTCATCAACCCATACATAATCCAATATCCAATAACAATATCCATAACTCCTCTCCGACACATACATCGACAGAGGATTTTTAAAGATGCCATATTTCTGTAAGAAAAGCTAGTGATTTTAGTATTTCCATGGTGGTATCAATGTTTTATGAATGTATTTGATATGAGGATATAATGCTCATAACCAACCAGAATGAGAATTTTAAAATCCAACCAATATACAACCCATGTGAGCCAAAATCCACTCAATATGACAACCATCCATGAATCCAATGTAATACATATGCCAATAGAGTGAAATACACAACAATATGCCATTGATGCCACATAATTCTGATTTTGAACTTTTCATAGAAAAGATACAATCAAATAAACATACATAAGGACAACCACATCATATATGATCCCACATAGTCACGCATAGAAATCAATATCTCAAAACCACCAAATAGCAACAACATAGGCCTCCATACGGGCACACCACAATAATAAAACCATTTCATGATCAATTCGCACACCCATAATATAATTTTACACCAATATTATATCATAACCTACCTCAAATAACAGAATCCTAGTCCAAAAATCTCCAACTACAAAGCCTTTACCTTATGAACGGACTCTATATCATCTAAAATATAAAAATATAGAATCTACGCATAATAAAAAACCAACGACACCCATATTGCCCACTTAGGATCGGGGTCAACACAAACTCTCAAAATGGGTTTTCAAAAAAGTATCATAATTTTATTTTAAAATATGTTCTCCATACTCATAGGAGTCTACAACTGAAAACCCATGGAAAATGAGTTAAAATAAGGTTCAGATTAAAGAAAGACCATTTTCAAGCTTTACCGAAAAAAATTCCCAAAATTTATTTTGAAATCAAGAAGTTGAAGTTATTTTGAAGATGAAATCGAGAGGAAATATGGTAATTATAAGATTATAAACTTACCTATGAAAAATATCTTGAAAATCCTTCGAAATCATCTAAATCCGAGCTTTCAAGCTCCATAAATAGTAATAATGGGATTTTAATTCTCAACTTGGGTAGAAATTATGAAAAATAAAATAGAAGTTCTTGATAAGTGGGATAAATGGAGTTATAAACTGATAAAAACTGATTTTACGAGAAAAATGCATAAAAATTGTTAAAATCAGAGGTTTCTTGCTCCAAAATTGTCAAAATACGAAATGGGTTCGAGTTTGATCTTAATCATCAACGATGGTCGCTAAACGGCACTTTGGCCGCTAAAGTGGCCTAGTCAAATGGTCAAAGGCTGATAAAGCGGCCGACCAGGCAATTTAGTGCCTACACCAGTACCAACAACCTTCAATACATATTTTTGACCTTCGAAACTCATTCGGAACCCTATAAACATGGTCCAATAGTGAAATTTGATTGTAAAACATGTTTCGAATCCAATGGAATATCAAATTTACAAAAAAAGATCATTATCACAAAATTGACCCCCGGGACCCATCTTACAACTTTTCAAACCGAGGATCGAAATGAGATACGCAAGATGTTAAACCAAATCAACCATGTTTCCAACCTAAAATTGATATTTTTGATCTATTGGCATAGTACGATTTGTCATCCGACGCACAAATTAATATATATTGACCGAAGTCAACTATGAAATTTTTTTAACCACTAGAAATGACAAACTTATACAAATTACATCGAAATTATAACGCCCCAAGTCTGCACCCCAGACGTCACACGGTGCTCATAATCCCGAAGGACTATAAGCTAACCCATGCCTGGTACCTGCTACAATCATTGAATAATAATACTATATAATACAGAAACTAGGTGGTAATTTTCCATAAGGTTCAAAACTGAAATCAAATGTTGAATATTGAAAAATCAATACTGTAAACTTAACATCTGTCTAAAATACTCTAGCCTGAAAGACTATAACTGTCTGAATATAGAGCTGATGGGATAAGCCCCCAAATAACTCTGACAACTAAAATAAGCTGAATACTGAAATACTAAAATAACAAATCTATCCTTAAAATATGAGGACTCACCACTAACCCTGCTGCTGGATAATCTGGGATGCTAAGTACGGTCAGGAGCCCATACGTTTGAACCTAAGATAGAAGACATCATAGCACAAAAGAAAGGTATGTGTCAGTACTTTGAATGTACTGTCTGCTAAGTGAGGTGTAACGACCCAAAATCTCATCCTGAGACGTCATATGGTGCTTAAGGCTACAAGTAGCCCTAAGATAACCCTTTGAGCTTGCTACTAAGTTTAGAACTTACTCTAACGACAAATAGAGCAAAACAAAGGTTCCGTCATATCATATTTTAATTAAAATAACAAAGCAATACTGTCAGAATAGCACAATACTGGAAAGTCTAAAACATCACTAATCGTCTAGTCTGACAAAGCCTCTACTACTCAAACTAGAGAGCCATTGGGACAGACCCCCAACTGGCTCGAACTGATCTGAAAATAATTCTAAAAAAACTATGAAAGCAGAAAAAAACTACAGATATAGATCCTCGAACCATGAGGACTCACCAAGGATAAAGATGTAGATGAGATGCTCAGAGATCACTGTCACTACTGAGATTGAGCACCTGAACCTACATTATGAGATAATGTAGCACACAGACGTATATGTGGATCAGTATTTTGAGGATGTACAGAGTATATGGGGGTGTATGAAATAATTAAAAACAACAATATCATTAATCTTTTATAAAAATCATACATGTTGATATAACTGACTCATATAGCTTGAATAACTCAAAAATATAAATCTCATAAATTATGAATAATAAAACGTATAGTATAAATCTCGTGAGTCAATACACTTGGTTCTGAAAATCTGTATTTCTAGTCTCTTCTCAAAACATATAGACTAAGTAGTAAAGGGCTCACTTCTGTATCTGAGAGCTAAGACTATAACTTGGAAACTGAAATCTCAAGTAAAACAATATTTGAATAAGCTTGTGAGCCTTTACACTCATTATCTAAAAATCTTTACTAACTAGGGTATGTTTTAAAACTTTAGGGAAAATACTCAAAAGCTATTTAATTACTTTTACAAGCAGGGAGGTTCTCTTAACCAACATAGACCATGCGAGCTACATGGAGTCCAATGTTTTGTCCTCCTAAGGAAGAAACCTCATGTTGGGAAGAGGCGTCATACTCTTGCCCGGGGGTATAACCTCAACTTAGTGATCACTATCTCGACCTCAGGCCCAAAAGTCTCAATCCTATGGTGGCACGTAGTTCAGGGGTATGAAACCGTAGTAACTTACCCAACTCAGTGCTAAATACTTTTAATTAGCTATGCTCATCTCATAGGAAATACACTTTTAAAATAATCTCATGGTTTATAATAAAACCAACTACAAAACCTGTAATCTTATTCAGTGAGGTGGATTTCAAAGCTATTATGACCATCAAGGTTAAACTTTCTCAATAATCTAAAAATAATCAAATCATGGGTTCTTATAGCACAAAAGTTCTTAAAATTGCAATCTCAAGTAGGCTTAGTGACCCATATATCAATCCTAGGTTAAGACAAATCAAAATGCATACTAGATAACATAAAGATTCTTAAATCATATAGAAATCTGGAAAGTTTCAGCAATATGCATTATAATGTCAACATGCTCATGTACTTCAATTTCTAAAACATTGAAAACATCAAAATCTCAAGGATAACAATATAGGGTATAAACCCATACTTCAATTCCATATGAAAATATGTAAAATCATATATCTTTGTAATTAAAGAAACTTTTGGGCACAAGGACGAAAGGAGTGTCCTTGTTCAAGCCCCACATACCTTAGGTTATGAATTTAGATGAACAAGCTTGATTGAGACTCTTTTCCATTCTCTTGAGTGAGGGTTCTTGAAGCTTTTGACTTGGGAACCTTGATTCTTAAATCAATTTGCAAAAACTATGGTGAAATCTTGGAGAAGGAATTGGGTCTTGCTCTTGAAGGTCAATCTTGAGAGAAAACCCTAGATCTTGATGCTTTGGATGAATCTCAAGTTATATGCTTTATTTTGATATATCTAGGTGATAAAAAGGGTGTAAAAAGACCAAAAAGCCTTTTTAAAAATGGCTTTAAATTGTTGAATGGGATCTGCGATGGCTCGTACGACGGTCCGTCGCTAGCTTGATGGTCCGTCGACTTGATCTTCGCACTTGGACCGAAATGGGTACTTACTGCCTTAGTTACTATGGGTTGGGCAATGATCCTTTGCTATATCAACGGTCCGTCGGCCTGACCGTCGTACTTGGGCCAAAACAGGGGTACACTGCCTTAGTTATGACGGCTTGGGCGACGGTCCGTCGCTAGCTCGATAGTTCGTCGGCCTAACCATTGTACTTGGGATAGAATAGGGGCATACTGCCTTATTTGTGATTGCCGGAGCGACTATCCATCGCTTGCACGATGGTCCGTCGGCCTGCTCGTCACTTCTGAGAAGTTCAAATAGTTCTCTGTAAAACGTCCATATCTTTCTACTTTGACATCGGATTTTGGCGAAATGGGTATCGTTGGAAAGCTAATTCAATTTACCCTACGATAAAATTTCAAAATTAGGGAAATTCTACATGGTTTAAACTTTACTCACTTAGGAATTCATCCATTAATCTTTTGGAGACTAAATTAGACTTAAAGAATGTTTGGGATATTACAATATCTCCCCCTTGGGAACATTCATCCTCAAATGTCACTAGTTAGGCTAAGAATTAGAGGATGCGCGATAGAAATAAATGGCTTAACTGACTCTATATCATTCTAAGCTTTTGAGTACTTCAGAGAATGCATGAACTCATAGAGAAGACAACTATAGCTGAATCCACATGATTAGAAAGGAAATGGATTAAGGAAGAGTAGTACCTTCAGCTAAATTTAAGTTTGCGTAGAAAAGATGAGGGTACTTGGCTCGCATGACTTCTTCAGCTTCCCAAGTAGAGCCCTCAACAGACTGGTTCCACCAAAGAACTTTGACGAAAGGAACCTCTTTGTTCCTTAGTCTACGAATCTGATGGTCTAGAATCTCGATTGGAATCTCTTCGTAAGAAAGACTGGTTTGAATATCTGAGCTGTCAGAAGGATTTACAGTAATGGAATCACCAATTCTCTTCTTAAGCATAGAGACGTGAAAGACGGGATGAACAACTGACGGGGACTAAGCTTCCCTTTTTTGCCAAACCTTTTAACCCCTTTCATGGGTGAAATCTTCAGACACACCAAGTTACCCACCACAAACTCAAGATCTCTTCTTCTTACATCTGAATCTAACTTCTGATGACTCTGGGCTGTATTTAACCTTTCTCTGATCAACTTAACCTTCTCTATAGCCTCAAACACTGTATTGATTTTAGTTAAAATAGCTTCACCCACTTTAAACCATCCTATAGGTGATCTACATCTCCTCCCATAGAAAGCCTTAAATCGGGCCATCTGGATGCTAGAGTGGTAACTGTTGTTATACGTGAATTTAATCAATGGAAAATGCTCATCCCAACTACCTTTGAAATAAAGAGCACATGCCATCAACATATCTTCCAGAGTCTGGATGGTCCTCTCAGCCTGACCATCTGTCTACGGATGAAAAGCAGAACTAAGAAAAACCTGGGTACCGAGACCCTTTTGAAAAGCTCTCTAAAACTGAGAAGTAAACTGAGTACCCCTATCTGAGATAATAGATAAAGGAACTCCATGCAACCTGAATAACTTCCAAATATATAATCTAGCATAATCCTCAGCTGTATAAGATATATGCACCGATAAGAAGTGCGTTGACTTAGTCAACCTGTCTATAACAACCCAAATAGAATCATAGCAACGACGCAAAAGAGGTAAACTAGTCATAAAATCCATAATCACCATTTCCCACTTCCAAGTGGGGGTACCAAACTCCTGCATTACACCACCATACCTTTAATGCTCTACCTTAACCTGTTGGAAAGTTGCACACTTCACCACAAACTCTGCTATATCCTTCTTCATAACATTCCACCAATATATTTCTCGCAAGTTATGGTATATCTTGGTAGTACTAGGATGAATAGAACATCGTGCACCATGCGCCTCAGCCATAATTCTCTTCCTAAAATCATCAACGCTAGGAACACACAATCTATCTTGACATCTCAACATACCATCTCCCCCTTGGGAGAAAACCTCCACCTTTTATACCTCAACTGACTCCTTCTGTTTGACCAAACTAGGATCCATGTCTTGCTTTTCCTTCACCTTCAATACTAAAGAGGATTCAGAACTACTCTTAACCTAAACACTACCTTCAGCTGAATCAAGTAACCTAACACCCAATCTAGACAAATAATGCACTTCACGAGCTAACTCCTTATCCTTCTCCGCATGAGCCACACTGCCCATAGACAACCTACTAAGGGCGTCTGCCACTACATTGGCCTTGCCCAAATGATATAACTCACTCATATCATAATCTTTTAGCAACTCTAACAACCTTCTCTGTCTAATATTAAACTCCTTCTGAGTAAACATATACTACAAGCTTTTATGGTCAATAAACACATCCACATAAACTCCATATAGATAGTGTCTCCAAATTTTCAATGCAATAACCACAACAATCAATTCAAGATCATGGGTCGGGTAATTCTTTTCATGTGGCTTAAACTATCTAGAGGTATAGGAAACAACCTTACCTCTCTGCATCAATACATAACCCAAACCAACTCTAGAGGCATCACAATACACCATAAAACCATCTGTACCATCAAGCAAAGTCAACATAGGGGCTGAAGTGAGTCGAGTCTTTAACTCTTGAAAACTCTTCTCACAGGAATATGACCAAAGAAACTTTACTTTCTTTTGGGTCAATCGGGTCATGGGAGATGTAATAGATGAGAAACCCTCAACAAAATGGCGGTAATAGCTAGCTAGACCCAAGAAACTTCTAATATCAAATGGAGAGATACGTCTAGGACAATATCTTACGGATTTTGTCTTTTAGGGATCAACCCTAATGCCTTCGGCTAAAATAATATGACCTAGAAAGGCTACTGACCTTTGCCAAAACTCACACTTGCCGAATTTGGCAAATAATTTATGATCTCTAAGAGTTTGCAAGACAATTCTAAGATGATCCTCATGGTCATCCTCACTACGAGAGTAAACAAGAATATCATCTATGAACACTATGACAAACATATCAAGATACTGCTTGAACACTCAATTTATAAAGTCCATGAAAGCTGTAGGAGCATTGGTTAGCCCAAAAAACATGACTAGAAACTCAATGTGACCATAGCGGGTTCGAAAGTTTGTATTTGGAATATCACACTCCTTTACTTTAAGCTGATGATAGCTAAATCTAAGGTCTATCTTTGAGAAATAACTTGCTCCTTGCAACTGATCAAACAGGTTATCAATTTTATAAAGAGGGTACTAGTTCCTGACTGTGACCTTATAAAGCTGATAATAGTCAATGTACATACGCAAAGAACCATATTTCTTTTGCACTAACAGGATGGTGCATCCCAAGGAGAAATACTGGGCTTTTGGAACCTTTATCTAACAGATCCTTAAGTTTATATTTTGACTCCTTAAAATCTTCAGGTGCCATATGGTATGGACAAATAAAAATAGGTTATGTATCGGGAAGAAGGTTAATCCTAAACTCTATCTCTCTAGTGGGAGGTACACCTGGGAGATCTTCTAGAAAAATATCTAGAAACTCATTAACTATGTAGACCGACTGAAGAGTTAGAGCTTCAGACTTAGTGTCTTTAACTAGAACTAGATGATAGATGCAACCTTTGGATATTAGCTTTCTATCTCTGAGATAGGATATAAAATGACTCTTGGGAGATACTGAACTTCCGAACCACTCGAAAACTGGCTCATTTTGGGATTAAAACTTAACCGCATTAATACAATAGTCTATAGATGAATAATAGGAATGAAGCTAATCCATACCCATAATAAGATCAAAATCAACCATATCTAACTTTATTAAATCATCAAATATGACCTTATGGAAAACAGTAATAGGATACTTATTATACACTTGTATAGCAATGACTAACTCTCCTACTAGGGTGGAAACAAGGATAGGCTCAGGGATCTTTTCGGAACTCATTTCAAAATTCACAGCAACTAATGAGGTCACATAGAAGAAACTTGACCAAGGGTCCAAAAACACATAAACATCAAAGCAAAAGACATGAAGAATACTAGTAATAACATTGGGAGAATCCTCCTGCTCCTGATGGGATGGTAGGGCATAGAACCTGTTCTGGCGCTTTCTACCACCAGTACTGGATGAAGCGCACTGAGGAGGAGCTAGGGCACTGGTAGCCTAAATCTGGGGATGAATATTTTTGCTCCCCTGCCTAGCATATGGACACTCTCTAAGTCTATGGCCCATCTTGCCACAACCAAAAAAACCCCTCTAATCGGCTAAGCACTCACCGGGATGGTCCCTACCATACTTAGTACATGAAGGATAACGAGGTTTGTTACTCACACTATTCTAGGATCTAGACATGAAAGGCCTATTCTCCTGCTCCTTACTGTTTCTGGGCGCAGGAGCACTAGCTGATGAAGGCGTTGGCATAGTCGAACGATTCTGAAACTGGGGCTGATTCCCCCCATGAGATCTAGTCTAGCCATGCTCAAACTTTTTTTATCTAGCCCTCTTATTTCCCCTTACTCTATCTCTCTCCCTTATCTTATCTGCCTTAATCTGTTGAGCATTATCAGTCCAGACAAATCCATATCCCTATTGAGTATAGCAGTCCTACACTCTTTTAACACCAAACCAGACACACCAGTCACGAACTTACTCATACAAGATTGGGTGTCAGCTACCAAGTCAGGAGCATACTTAGCTAACTAGTTGAACTTAAGGTAATACTCTTTTACTGTCATAGAGCCTTATCTTAGGTTCATAAACTTCTCTATCTTATCTTCCCCTATCTCAAGTAGGAAGAACTTATCCAAGAAAGCATCCTGAAACACCTTCCAAGTCATAGAAACAACATTCTCCTCTCTATTCTTCCTCCACGCCACAACCCAGTCATAAGCAATATCTTTCAGCCTATACGAGGCCAGCTCTATACTCTCTTCTTTAGAAATATGCATAACTTGGGTGATCTTCTTCACCTCCTCAAGATATAACTTTGGGTCCTCACCTACCTTTGACCCATAGAACTCTGGAGGATTCATCCTCATGAAATCTCAAATCCTGGTTGTAGCTAATCACTTCCTTGCTGGCGTAAAACGACAACCTGGTTATTGGCCTGAATGTTTGCGGTGATTGCCTGGGCGAACGCCTAAAAAGCTGCCTGAAACTCAGCATGAGACACATTTTTATTAAGGGGATAAGTAGGCTGAGGTTGCTTGTTATTTTTTCTGTGGGCTCAATGAGGAGGAATTTTCTATCATAAAAGAGCATGAATTAACAGCAGAGAGAGACAATTGTATGCTCGATGGATTATGAATGAAATAGATATCTCTTTTCTAAGACGTCTTTTGGCCTTTTACTCATAGATGTGGTGCCTTACACATAATGATCAAGAATCTAAATAATGCGGCTTGTCAAACTCCGTAGGACTTCTTAAACCTTAGGCTCTGATACCAAGTTTGTGACAACCCGAAATCTCATCCCATGGCGTTACACTGTGCTTAAGGATACAAGTAGCTCCAAGCTAACCTTTTGAGCCTGCTACTAAGTTTAGAACTTACTCTAACGACAAACAAACCAAAACAAAGGTACTATCATATCATATTTCAACTGAAATAACAAAGGAATACTGTTTGAATAGCACAATACTGGAAAGTCTAAACCACCACTGATGTCTAGTCCAAAAAAGCCTCTTCTACTCAAACTAGTGAGCCATTAGGATAGACCCTTAACTGGCTCGAATTGATCTGAAAATAATACTCAAAACACTATGAAAATGGAAAAAAAGTTTTGCAGATATAGGTCCTCGAACCATGAGGACTCACCAAGGATAAAGATGTAGATGAGATGCTTGGAGATCATTGTCGCTGCTGAGATTGAGCACTTGAACCTACATTATAAGATAATGTAACACACAGACGTATATGTGGATCAGTACTCTAAGGATGTACTAAGTATATGAGGGTGTATGAAATAATTAAAAACAACAATATCATCAATCTTTTATAGAAATCATGGATGCTAATATAACTGACTCTTATAGCTTGAATAACTCAAAAATGTAAATCTCATAAATTATGAATAATGAAACATATAGTATAAATCTCGTGTGTCAATACACTTGGTTTTGAAAATCTATATTTTTAGTCTCTTCTCAAAACAAAATAGACTAAGTAGTAAAGGGCTCACCTCTGTATCTGAAAGCTAAGAATGTAACTTGGAAACTGAAATCTCAAGTAAAACAATATTTGAATAGGTTTGTGAGCCTTTACATCCATTATCTAAAAATTTTCACTGACTATGTTATCTTTCAAAACTTTAGGGAAAATACTCAAAAGCTATTTAATTACTTTTACTAGTAGGGAGGTTCTCGTAACCGACATACACTATGTGTGCTATATGAAGTCCAAAATTGTGTCCTCCTAAGGAAGAAACCTCATGTTGGGGAGAGGAGTCATACTCTTGCCAGGGAGTATAACCTCAACTTAGTGATCACTATCTCGGCCTCTGGCCCAAAAGTCTCAATCCTATAATGGAAAGTAGTTCTGGGGTATGAAACCATAGTAACTTACCCAACTCGGTGCTAAATACTACTTCCTTTAATTAGCTACACTCATCTTATAGAAAATCCACTTTTAAAATAATGTTATGGTTTATAATGAAACCAACTACAAAACTTGTAATCTCATTTAGTTAGATGGATTTCAAAGCTATTATGACCATCAAGGTCAAACTTTCTCAATAATCTCAAAATAATCAAATCATGGGTGCTTATAGCACAAAAGTTCTTAAAATTACAATATCAAGTAGGGCTTAGTGACCCATATATCAATCTCAGGTTAAGACATTTCAAAATGCATACTAGATAACATACAGATTCTTAAATCATATAGAAATCTGGAATTTTTCAGCAATATACATTATAATGTCAACATACTCATGTACTTCAATTTCTAAAACATTAAAAACATCAAAATCTCAAGGATAATAACATAGGGTATAAACCCATACTTCAATTCTATAAGAAAACATGTAAAATCATATATCTTTCTAATTAAAGCAACTTTTGGGCACAAGGACAAAAGGAGTGTCCTTGTTCAAACCCCACATACCTTAGGTTATGAATTTAGATGAACAATCTTTCTTGAGACTCTTTTTTGTACTCTTGGGTGAGGGTTCTTGAAGTGTACAAAAAAGAGTCTCAAGAAATCTAATTCAATTTCCCACACGATAAAAAGTCAAAATTAGGGAATTTCTACATAGTTTAAATATTACTTACTTAGGAAGTCATCCCTTAATCTTTGGAGAATAAATTAGACTTAAAGAAAGTTCGGGATATTACATGAGGTAAGGCTGAATGCATAGGTTCATATGCATGAATAATAACTGATTGAATTGCATAAACATAACTAAGTGAGAGTACATGTATCTCAGAAACTGCTGTAATTACTGATTATGCAATGCTATGCAGATAACTATGTATACTGTAACTGTGATTTCATTAACATTGGATAATAGGTTCTGATATCTAAATGACTGATACCTGAGTTTAGTGATACTGTATTACTGTTAATTGAGTAACTATTTCTGACAATCCTGATTCTGTAGCATTGAACTAAGTTCTATACTGAGTTGGATGACTGTATTTGACAGTCCTGATTCTAAAACCGAACTGAAGTTTTGTAATGAGTCTGAAACTGTAACTGTGGGAGTATTCATCTAACCAACATATTCTATTTATAAACTGAGTTGGGTTCCAACCTGTGGCCCTAGTTAGAAGGGTGTTAGCACCTTGCCAAGGGATACTAACGATGGCTACGAGTTAACCCTCTCTGACAGGAAGCTCTTTCATCAACCCTCACTGGCAGGAAAACTCATACGAGATATATCAACCCTTTTCTGGAAGAAAAGTATCTCAACCTATGCTGTCTACGTAGTTCTATAATGCAGGGATTGCTACTAAGGGTCAAACCCTCTCTGGCAGGAATGCCCCCATCCCTGGGTTCTCTCAGTGCTGAATTCTACTCCCAACTGAATGGACCCTGAACTAATTTCTCAACTGTACTGGGCTTGACTGAACTGACACTGATCGTGTTGACTGACTGAACTGGACTGAGTTCACTGAGTTTTTGATAACTAATTGAGTTTACTGAGTTCACTGACTAAGTTCTACTATTCGTGATATTACTGAAACTATTCTAGAGCTATTGTAGTTCTAGGTGAACAACTAGATTTTGGGTAATAAATACCCCCATGACTCGATAGCATCAATAATAATGAGACATGAGAAAATTAGGTGGGAGGTGAGAAAAAAGTCTTTAAATTAAAAATGGTGACTACTTTGACTAGTTAAGGTTAAAACTTCATTTAAATTATGTTTAAGTTAATTGGGGTGTAAAGTGTAATTTTTAAAAACTTTAAAATTTCTTAAAAGTCCACCACTCCAAATTTCAAAATATAGAATTCCACCCCTTTTCTTATCTGTCAATCTATTTTTATTTCTCTCTTCAAATTTCTTTCTCCCCATCTTCTTCTTCTTCTTCTTCTTATTTTTTCTCTCTAAATTTTCCTCTTCTTCCATTTTCTCTTCTTTTTTTTTTCTCTCTTTTCATTTCGTTCTTCTTTATTTTTTAATTTTCATGGACTATTTTTTAAAAAAAATTGAAAAGTTTATAAAGAAAATTTTGGATTTCTTTTAAAAATGATGAAGAAATAATTCAATAAATTTAGCAACTACGGGAGTTGCTTGCGCAACTACGAGAGTTGCTTTACCAACTACGGTAATTTCTGCAACAACTACTACTAGTTGATGTGTTACACCAATTTATCAAAGTTGTTGCAGCAACTATCGAAGTTGCTAGAGCAACTATTGAAATTGCTGCAGCAACTTCAACTATTGCTGCAACAACTTTCATAGTTGTTGCAACAACTTTGATACTTATTTAATTTCTAAAATAAAATCTGGTTGGAGGACGAACCCATGAAAAATTAATATTTATGGTAAAAATGGAGGTGGTGGTGGTGACGTTGAATTAGAAGGTAACATTTGTTGTGGTGTTGATAGCGACGGTGGTGGAGGAGAATGAAGAAAAATAGGCGATAGTTTTGTAGAGGGAGGAAATAATGGTGAATCTGGAAGAGGTAGCAATGTTAGTGATAGTGATAGTGGAGGAAGAGGAGGTGGCAGCAGTAGCAACAAAAAGGGTGTGTAGGAGTAGTGGTGATGGTGTAGGGATCTTTGTTTAAATATGGTGTAGGGATATTTGTGTAAATGATAAAACTTGAGGGTTGTAAAATTAGTGTCATTAACACTAATCATAAAATTGTCACCTCTACTCCATATTTAAGACTTGTGTCACTATTTTTTAGTTTTGAAACATTTTTCTCACCCTCAACTAATTTACCCTTGAGACATGACAATTCTTGAAGACATAACGATAATAAATTGTCCATAATACATTCACTAAGGCATTTTGACAAATGTTTGAACTTGTAGGTGAATGGAAAAGCACGCTAACATATTATAATCTCACTATTCCAATCACATGGACATTTCATCAAACACTTACAAGGCATAGATTTGACATAGGAGTAATTTTAAACATGTAGTTCTAGCATGAATTCATCATTAAGATCACCAATGGATCATAATGCACAATTTATTCACTTAGGCATTTTGTAAAATACCTAGGAGGCATAATCTTGTACTTGAGCATGAATAATATGTTGATGCATTATAACTATAACCATCAATTCATAATTCAAGGGTTTCAACATGGGGATTACAACAATTACATACATGGTGTCTTATATTCATGACAACTACAATTAAATCGTGGATTGAAACCCATACAACAACATGAACATGAAAACAACCCAATTGGTACATGTAATTCATGAAACTATTAACTTAAGATTTAAAAAGGGTTTTTGAACTCCAAGGATGGAAGGAAACCCTTGGATGAACACTTCACATACCTTGCTTGTTAATTTTGTGGAGATTGGACTGAGTTCTTGAGGCTTGATTCTTGAACTTAATGAAGCTAGGGCTTGTTCTTGAGAGGATTTTGTGAAAAGGATGAGCAATTATATTATTTGGGGCCTTAATCCCATGTTATGGACCTATTGGGTGAAGGAAAAATGACCCATTTGTCCTTAAAGACGTAGAACATAACTACAGGAAAATACACGGGCTGACTAGCCAGGGCGCCGCGGGCTATGGAGCGCTTCTCTAGGCGAGACATTCGGGGGCTCTGGAGCATCGTGGGCCTATCGCCTTAAGCCACTATTTCTGAATTCCAAACACGCCCTTACGTTTTTTCAAAAATTCTGAAACTCACCCGGGATGTACTATTGACTTCCCCGGTCATAAATCAATTTAAAAACTACCTCCCTAAGGTCAGAAAGGTCGTAAAAAAAATTCCCAAAGATCAAGGGCTTTAGAAAATACTAAGTCCTAACACTTTGCTGAAATTTCTAAGTCTAGGACCCTTTTCACACTCTAAGGGACTGAGTTAAGCTTAGAATTTTGTGGGGTCTTACAATATCTCCCCCTTGGGTATATTTGTCCTCAAAGGAGACTGACTAAGCTGAGAATATTGATAGACTGAGTTTACACACTGAACATTCATATCTGATGCATGGAATATATGACTGAAGCTACTGTCACACCCCTTTTTAACTCCCAAAGATTGGATTTTAGGTTTCGAAAGGGTTTTATTATTAAGTGACAAAAGATCAAAATTTATTTCGAAAATAGATTATTTACATTTAAACTCAGAGTCACCACATGGCATAAATCGGTGTGCCAAGTCACCTTTGGAAAATCCTTTTCAAAACGATTTGACTCTTGAAACTGGTTTGCAAACAGAGATTCCGATTAAGAAATTTTGTTGACCGAGGGAAGGGTGTTAGGCACCCCTCGATCCCATGGTTCAACCACAGTCGCTTGGTAGAGTGAATCGACTAATTTGGCACTACGATGTACAAACCACACAAAAATATATAAAAAAATCAAACAAACAAATAAAACAAAATGAATCCAAAATATAGTGTCCAGTCCGAGTTATACAGTCCCAAAATGGAAAAATACAGAAATGTAAATCATATTCTAAACTAATCCTAGACTAAGCTCCAATGCCTCATCCGATGCCTCGGGCCTTCATCATGAACGTCCTCTAAGTACAAGATACTTCGGGGCATTCCTCGAATAAATCAATACAAATCCCTTGAGGCATTCACCGGCTAAATGAATACAGTCGATCCAAATACGGTAAACAAAACCTTTCAACACATAATCCAAACATTCCACAATCCACAAGTTCTAAATTTGCCTATCTGAGCCTACTATTTGCTTACCCAGTATGACCAATCATGGCACTATTACAATCAACGACATCAATAAATCAAAATGACAATATTCATTGTTATCAACTTTCAATTCCCACCCCACTTTTATTCTTAAATTATCGATTTTAATTCTCAAACAAGATATCATTTCATCGCACAACACATAAATAATGAATTAACACCAAGTAATTATTCACCATCAACAAGGATCAAACAACACACAAACGTTCAATCCATAACATCGAATATCATAAAGAGTAAAATAAAAAGAGAAGGAGAAGAGAATCGGACTTCAATTATCAATTTCAATGTAGTGTTATTCAATTAAATGAGACAGAGTCCAGCCGAAAACCTTGAATTGAACTTCAACCGCAACCCACCAACTCGAATCCAAACCAAATGGAACTCCACTAATGACAATGAATACCCGGGATCAACAGCCAGGCAGATTTCAAACCCAAAAATAAAGACCTCAATATTAAAACCAAGATCCAAACCCAAAATGATGACTGATGAAACTCAAAATCCGATTTCAATCTTGAATCACCAAAATAGATGAACCCAAGCTGCAAAAATCTGATAGAAAACTAAGCACCCACACGACATGAACTTCGGTGAGCTAACAGTGCCCAAAACAGACGGAAATAAGTTGGATTCTGGAGAGTTTGAATATTTTCTAAATGGGGTCGCTCAAAAACTTTTGAAAATAGAATGTTCTGGTGATATTATCATTTACCTATTGAACTCGTCTAGAAATCAACAGAGAACGAAGAGATTCTAGCAAAATAGTTGCCTGAACAACGACCAAACCCACTGAAACCCATTTCTGAGTAACCCAAAATCAACACAGTTTTCTTCTCCATTTCAGATCTCGACTTTGAATCTCTCTCTCTCTCTCATGAATCTATCAATGTGTGTATGATTTTTGAGTATTGCCTATGGGTGTATAGTGGTGAATTGAAGAAAAGAAAGTGATTAGGTATGTGTTCCCTCAAAATGAAAGATGGTGAATATGTTGTGTTGTTGATGATTCAAAAAAATGGAGGTGGTCCATCCATGGCAGTGTATTGTTGAGAGGTGAGTGTCAAGATGATGAAGAAGAATCCAAAAAAAGGAAAAATCCAAAAGATCCCCTCCTTTGTGATGGTCCATTATAAGAGTGAAAGAATGGTGTTTGTGAGAATGAGTTTCTGTTAGTGAATTGTGTGGTCCCCTCTCTCCTTTTATTTATTTATTCCTTGTATTTGTATGTATATATTATCAAAAGGTGGAAAAAAAATGTGAGGGGGGGTCATGTGGGGTAGGAGTAGGGGTATGGGGTGGTGAGGTAGGTGATTAGGATAAAGTTTGTTAGGATAAATTAAAATAAGATAAAAATTATTAGGGGTTGTTATTTTTTTTTCATTTTATATAGGGATAATTACTTAGCTGAGGGTACACGATAGGATAAGGTAAAAAGGTGAAAACTATTTTTTCGGAGGGACAAAATTATGTGTCTACATCATGCCTCCTTTGAATGTAAACACACAGTGTTTTCAGACAAAGAAGTAGAAAACGAGAAAAATTTTTGTCCTGACCTTTATTCAAAAGCACGGAGCAGGAGGAAGGAGGGAAACCAAGTCTTGACTTAGGACATCCTACCTACCCAAGTTATGAAATAAACCCGTCATAGGTACTACTAAAGGAAGAAAAAGGGCTATACCGAGTTGGAGAGTTGAGTGATGTTCCATTGAGGTTCCGGTCCACAGCTCTGTCATTATATAAAAATGAAAATTACAAATTAAAGCACAAATAAAATTACAAATTTCGTATATATATAGCTTCTGTTGGTCTCCTGACTTAAGTTTCATCACCCTCTTCTTAAGGCAGGCTCCTGACTTGCAATTTTATCACTTGTTGCCTGGTTTTCAATTTCTTAACCTTGTTGCTTAACTTTCCATTTATTCGCCCTGTGCTTCGGACGGGCTTCTGAATTTTCATGTCATCACCCTGTTCTTCAGGCGGGCTCCTGACTTGTAATTTCCTCACCCTATTCTTCAGGCGGGCTCTTGACTTGCAATTTCATCAACTTGTTGTTTGGTTTTCAATTGTTTCACCTCATTGCTTAACTTTCAATTTCTTTACCCTATTCTTTAGGCGGGCTCCTGACTTTCTATTTTTAAATCTGTTAACTTTCAACTTTTTATCTTGTTGCTTGACTTTCAACTTCTTTACTTTGTTGCTTGACTTTTCATTTCTTCACCTTGTTCTCCAGGAGGGCTCCTGAAATCACATCAAAACTAAAAAGAAAATTATCTAAAACAAAGATCATTATAAAAAGGTTTCATTTGCCAGAAAAGTGAAGTTCCAAACACAAGAATTAAATTTACCCTAGTTTATCATCAAAGAACTTTTATGAAAGTCACATCATTGTAGGAATCAAAGGGAATGACTCGAATAAAAGGTATGTCTTATAGGAATCAAAGGGAATGACTCAGCTAAAAGGTACGTCTTATAGGAATCACAGGGAATAACTTGACTAAAAGGTACATCTTCGAGGGGTCAAGGGGAATAACTCGACTAAAAGGTACGTCTTCTAAGGGTCACGGGGAATGACTTGACTAAAAGGTACATCTTCTAGGGGTAAACGGGATGACTCAACTAAAAGGTACGTCTTGTAGGAATCAAGGGAGATGACTGGACTAAAAGGTACCACTTATAGAAATCAAGGGAATGACTCAACTAAATGGTATGTCTTATAGGAATCAAGGGAGATGACTAGACTAAAAGGTATGTCTTATAGGAATCAAGGGAATGACTCAACTAAATAGTACGTCTTATAGGAATCAAAGGAGGTGACTCGACTAAATGGTATGTCTTATAGGAATCAAGGAAGATGACTCGACTAAAAGGTACGTCTTATAGGAATCAAGGGGGATGACTCGACTAAAAGGTACGTCTTATAGGAATCAAGGGTGATGACTCGACTAAAAGGTACGTCTTATAGAAATCAAGGGGGAATGACTCGACTAAAGGGTACATCTCCTAGGAGTGAAGGTTCAATTTAAGAAGTGTATCACCTAGCAAATTAAAACTGAAATCCCTGGACAAGTGTGTCTCCGAGGGATATGGGATGATGAATTTTTACCATGATTTTATTATCAAACCTGTGCAGCAATATTGCTTCCTGCATTTGAAAAAGTGAGGTATTGCATCCCTTGATGTTTATGCTCTGAAGTTCCTACTTGAAGGTAATATGTTTCCTGTTTCATCAAAGAAAACTTGTGAGTTTAAAACAAGGTGACTGGTTTGTGGCTTTAGCTTTTGCGGCGATCGCTGTTGCCCTTATCACATTTAACCTTGCTTCCAACCGTTAGCATGCTTCATTGACTTACTACATCATTGACCCAAACTCAGATTATTAAGAGTGACTCAGAAACAAACACAGTATTTCTGATTTGCCATGTTTCTCAGATAAACCCTTTGCGCCTTGGTATTTCCATGGGTTTCCAGACTTGTCTATTGACAAAACTTTCTGCATTTTCTTTTCCGGCTCACAATCATGTCTCTTTCATGTGTTGGCTATTGTCTTGCATTGTGCAAATAAAGAAGCTGGTAGCCAGTTTTGAAATCTTTTCTCACTTATTTTTTATACGGACTTGACTCAAAGACTAGAGAAAAAATGACAATGATTTTTTATTTGGTTAACTGACTCAAGAAAATAAAATAAAAATAAAGAGAACAAAGAAAATACAATGAATGTCCCCATTTGAAACAAAGAAATGAAAATTTATCTAGAAAAGACAGTCAACTTTAATGATTATGTCACCAACACTAAACCAAGTTCAAGTCATGAATTCACCTTTCTAAGTGATTACACTTTACAAATTTCAAAACACAAGTTCACCTTTTTAGAACTACACTCAACCATTTTCAAGTCGCTAATCTACATTTCAAGTGACTAGTACATATTTCAAAACACTACACGCAACCATTTTTAATTCTCTAATTCACTTCTCAAGTTACTAAATTTAACCAATTTCAAGTCATGAATTTACATTTCAAGTATCAACACTAAATCAATTTCAAGTCATTAATTCACATTTTCAAGCGATTACACTATACAAATTTCAAAATACAAGTTCACCTTTCAAGAACTACACTAAACTATTTTCAAATCGCTAATCCACTTTTCAAGTGACTAGTACACATTTCACAACACTACACTTAACCATTTTCAACTCTCTAATTCACTTCTCAAGTGACTAAACTTAACCATTTTTCAAGTCATGAAATCATATTTCAAGTATCAACACTAAATCAATTTCAAGTCATGAATTCACATTTTCAAGTGATTGCACATTACGAATTGATGCTTAACCATTTTCATCATTGAATAATGCTTATAACTTATTTGACTCCTATAATTATCTAAGACACTCATGAGATCATTTACTTAACTTCCACTTCATTTTATCCATTATGTGGTCCTAAAATTCTGTTAACTCTCAAAATTTTCAAAAAACTTTGCCAAAGTTTTTTTTGTAAATAGGTTTATCGCAAATCTGTCAGCTAACCAAAATACATATAAACACGCTTCAGAGAGCGTTACAACAAATATGTTACTCAACTGATAATACACGAGGCTTCGTTTGGCCTTATAGTCAAATATTACGTACAATCAACACTATAACTTACCTAATATTTTACCTTCGAATGCTGCATTCATATAGAATAAAGGGACACATGCTAAAATTACAAAACAAGTAATTTCAAATTGGCCAAATTATGTATTGTAAAACAACTACTTCAATTAGCACCTAAGACAATAAGAATTTTAAAATTAAAAGTAGCACATAGACAAACACAAATGACAGAGAATCAGACAAAAGAAATCAATCATTTTTTGTTAATTTCAAATTCAAAATCTATCAAAGAAAAGGGACAAAGAGGCAGAATATAATTAAAATCAAACATAGATATTTAAAAATTTGGTCAAAACTGGGATGGGTTGAAGGTTGTGGTGGTGGGGCTGAAGGTTTTGGAAGCGGGGCTGCCGGTGCTGATTCATTGTTCGGCAGTGGCAGATCTCGATGGAAGAGGAGAAATGGAGGCGGCGGAGATTTCAGCGAGGGACATTGTTGGCTCGTCAATTAGTCGTTGCTGAGGCCGGTTGGAGCGGCGGAGAGGAGGACGGAGGCAGAAGGGAGATCGAAAAAGAGGCTCGCCGATCAACCGGTAGGTTGCTCCGACAGCGGCAACCATGGTGGATTTAGAGAGAAGGGAGAGAGTATAGAGAGAGAAAGAGTAGGGGGTGGAGGCTGTTTTTGGAAAATTAGGTTTAGGGTTTCTTTGGTCTTAAAAGGAAAGAAAGGGATCCTTTAATCTCAGCCGTCAGATTAGTTTTGGTCGATGGTTGAGATTTAAGGGTTCCAATAATTGATCAAAATTTAAATATAATTTAAAAATGAGCCACCAAATTAGCTTTGATTATAATAAAATGACTAAAATTATAATGACTTGGGTAAAAATTGAGGCTATAAGATAAATAAATTAGGCAAAGATTTCAATTTAGGCTATTATTAAAAAAATATTAGGGGTAATAAATAAATAAAAATAACAAGAAGAAATACTAATAACAATAATAATAATAATAATAATAATAATAAATAATAATAATAATAATAATAAAGAATACAAATTGACTATAATTGTAGTATCGGGAGGTCAAAATCTAAAGATTGAAGATTTCATCAAAATTTGCATAAATTTTCAATTCAGTCACAAATTGACTATAATTGTCGTATCGGGAGGTCAAAATAATAAGACATCGATATCAAAATAAACTAAGCATGTAAAAATTAATGTTATATAAAATTATCGATAGTAGTAATAATAAAGACAATGCATTTGTAAATTGTGAGTGTGAACATTTACGTAAAACTAAATAAATATTAATAAAAATTATGTAAAATGTCAAATTTGAATTAATAAATTGTGAAAAATGATACTTTAATAAATGTAGAAATGATGAGAAAAATAGTAAGACGTCGATATTAAAATAAACTAAGCATGTAAGAATTAATGTTACGTAAAATTACTATATAAAATAGCAGCCTGAGAGGGGTATCGTGAGGTCAAAATTGGATGTCAACACAATTAAACTAATTTATTTCCACAAATTAGGTATGTAGAGGGTATAGTGTACACAGACCTTCTCGAAAACCTATTCAAGCTTGAAGATTCTTGTAAAATAAAACACATCATGTAAGATTTTTGCTGCAATTAAGATTTTATTTTTTACTTGTTAATTAGTTTCTACTATTTCTATTTTATGCATATTTTCCTATGGGTTAAATAAAAAAATGAACCGTTAAGGATTAAAAATCGATAAAACAAAAATCGATAAAAAAATACCTTATTGATTTGATTATTGGTTTAACTTATTTAAAAATTGATAACTGATAAACCAAACCGATAATATTTAAAATCAAATCGAATCGACAGATGCACACCCCTAATTTCAAGAAAAAAAAATAGTGTAAATTGATTTTAATATTGACCGTTGATCAAATATGATGAACGGTTGAGATTAAAATTGCGGAGATGAGTTAAATTTGGATTAGGAATTGAGTTAAAAAAATATTGAATTAGAGATTTTGATTACGTTAATACAACATATTAATATGATGAATTGTCGGTTAAATGAATTCATTATTATAACTTCAATAGTGTATTATTACCACGATCATATGATTTTAACTTACTATTCAAAATATTTGGATATATACATTCAGTTAGCTATCTTTTAACTATATACATCACATACACGAGTATATTACCTCGTAATACAACGTATTTTATTTCTACTCTGATGAATTATCGATTAATTTAGCTTACATTATTATATTATAATTTTAAAAATATAATTACCTTGATCAATCAATCGTATGACATCAATGTATTCAATATATATAGTTGATTGACTATAAAATTCACAATATGTACTAGATACATCACATACACATGTAAATTACCTCTTAATACAACGTTTTGTATATATACAATAATAAATTATCATTTAATTTAGCTTATATTCCTATAATATAACTTCAACAATATATTTTTTTTTATCAATCGATCGTATGATATCAATATATTCAATATATAATTGAATACATTTATTTTTTTAATATAAAAATTATTTATTTATTCGTAAATTAAAAATCAAATATCGAAGGACAATGTCGTTTTCATAAAGTTAATTTTATTTAGTTTTAACAAAACCGATGTTGTTCATCATTTTTTGATAAAAATAAAGAAAACTTTAAAATATTTACAAATTGTGACAGACGGCATCTCTTTTCTAGAATTAATATTTTAAAAAATAAAAATTATAGCGACATTGTCCGTCGCTTTTAATAAAAATAAAAAAATAAAAATTTAATTTAAAAAGCAACGGACAATGTCGCTTTTCAAAAAATTAATTTTTATTTAGTATAAAAAAAGCAACGCTCTCCGTCACCTTTTCTAAAAATAAAATAAATTAAAAATAATTACAAATTGTGACGGACAACATCTCTTTTCTAGAATTAATATTTTAAAAAATAAAAGTTATAGCGACGTTGTCTGTCGCTTTTAATAAAAATAAACAAAAATAAAAATTAAATTAAAAAAGCGACAAGCAACGTCGTTTTTCAAAAAAATAATTTTTATTTAATTTTAACAAAAGCGACGTTGTCCGTCGCTTTTTGTAAAAAAATAAAGAAAAATTAAAAATAATTATAAATTTTGACGGACAGTGTCGCTTTTCTAGAATTAATATTTTAAAAAATAAAAATTATAGCAACGTTGTCCGTTGCTTTTAATAAAAATAAATAAAAACAAAGATCAAATTTAAAAATCGACGGAATACGTCACTTTTTAAAAAATAATAATAATTATTTTTTAATAAATTATGATGTTGTCCGTCTCTGTTATTAAAAAAATTATAAATTATTTTTTAATTACTTGGCACAAAAAATCCGTGAAAAAAGCGACGGATATTAAGACGTTGGCCATCGCTTTTAATAAGAAATAAATAAAAATTAAAATTAAACTAAAAATTCGATGACTAACGTCGCTTTTCTCGTCATTTTTTAAAGCGACGCAGTCCGTCGCTTTTTTTGTGTCGCTTTTTGGCCATTTTTTAGTAGTGTGAATGCATGACTAAAATTACTGAGAAACTAAGTTTCTCTTGATGAGAATGCATATCTGATGCATGAATACATGAATGACATGATACATGAATATATGACTGTATATGCAAGGGTATTTGATACCGAGTTTATAACTGAAATTTGAACATGAAACTAAATAAGCATAAGGAAAGCTATTACCTTGGGCTGAGTCTGAGTTTGCGGAGAAGAGGTGAGGATACTTGATCCGCATGTCTGCTTCTGCTTCCCAAGTAGCTCCCTCAATGGACTGATTTCGCCAAAGAACTTTGACTAGAGGGACTTTTTTGTTCCCCAGTTTGCGAGTCTGGTAGTTAAGAATTTCTACTAGGATCTTTTCGAAAGAAAGGTTGTTCTGAATGTCTAAGTCCTCTACCGGGACTACAACTGTTGGGTCACCTATGCACTTCTTTAGCAGGGAGACATGGAACACTAGATGAACTAAGGCTAGATTTGAAGGCAATTCGAGCTCATAAGCTACCTTGCAGAAACGACTGAGAATTTTGAAAGGATCGACATATCGGGGATTGATCTTTCCCTTCTTGCCGAACCGCTTCACTCCCTTCATGGGAGAGATTTTCAAGTACACATAATCACCAATCTTGAACTCGAAATCCTTTGTGCACACATCTACATAAGACTTCTGTCGGCTCTGAGTAGCCCGAAGTCTTTCTCTGATCAACTGGACTTTTTCTAAGGCATCAAATACTAAGTCAGGCCCTATAACTAAGGCCTCACTAACTTCAAACCAAATGATTGAAGATCTACTTCTCTTACCATAGAGAGCTTCGAATGGAGCCATCCGAATGCTGGAATGATAGCTGTTGTTGTATGCAAACTCAATCAAAGGCAAGTGGTCATCCCAACTACCCTTGAAATCAATTGCACACGCTCGCAGTATATCTTCTAAGGTCTAAATGGTCCTTTCTGCTTGACCATCTTCTAGGGATGAAAGGTTGTACTGAGATGAACTTGGGTACCAAGAACCTTTTAGAATGCTTTCTAGAAGTGATAGGTGAACTGGGTACCTCTATCTAAAATAATGGACAGTGGGACACCATGTAATCTGACCAACTCCCTAATATAGAGTTTGGCGTAATCCTCGGCTAAATAATAGGTATGGATTTAAAGGAAATCAGTTGATATGGTCATCCTATCTACAATGACCCAGACTGAATCATGTTTACGACGAGTACTAGGCAAACCCATTATAAAGTCCATGTTCAATTCTTCCCACTTCTAAGTAGGAATACTAAAATCCTACATGGACCCACTAGGATTTTGATGCTCTATCTTAACCTACTGACATGTAGAGCATTTAGCCACAAACTCTGCAATATCTCTCTTCATCTCACTCCACTAATAGATCTCCTACAAATCGTGGTACATCTTAGTAGGCCCTGGATGAATCGAGTAGCGCATACCATGTGCTTCTGGAAGAATTCATTGCCTCAAGTCATCTATACCTGGAACACACAGATGATCCTGACAACAAAAAAACACCATCTCCCCTTGGGAGAAAACCTCTACTTTCTGATCTTTGACTGATTCTTTCAACTTAACAAGACTGGGATCTCTATCCTATCTTTCTTTCACCTCGGAAACTAGGGATGATCCTGAGCTTTTATGAACCCATATACTACCTTCTGCTAAATCGACTAAGAGGATACTTAGTCTGGCAAGATAATGGACTTTCTAAGATAACTTCTTCTTACTGTCCTCAACATGAGCAACACTACCCATAGACAGTCTACTGAGAGCGCTCTTTCCAGAGCTCTAACTACCTTCTCTTGCAAAGATTAAGGTCTTTCTGAGAAAATACATACTGAAGGCTCTTATGATCTGTGAACACATCTACATGAACAACGTACAAGTAATGCCTCCAAATCTTCAAGGAAAAAACTATGGCTGCTAACTCAAGGTCATGAGTAGGACAATTCTTCTCATGGGGTTTAAGCTATCTGGAGGTGTAGGCTATGACCTTATCATGCTGCATGAGGACACAACCCAAACCTACTCTAGATGCATCACAAAATACTACGAATCCATCTAAACCGTCCGGAAGAGTCAAAACTGGAGCTGAGGTTAGTCGAGTCTTCAACTCTTGAAAACTCTTTTCGCATGAATCTGACCACTGAAACTTAACCTTATTCTGAGTCAATCTGGACATAGGGGATAAAATTGTGAAGTTTACAGAGATAACGAAAATAGAAAAGCCATAGAAGCACATTTGCTCATTATTAAACTATCAGAGAAACTGATTACACTGCCTACAACTAACTGTTGCAGGTCTTATTTATAGACTAAAGTATAGAGTATACCTTCTAGAATTGTCTAGAAGATTCTTAAGTTTTAGCTCGACTACATCAGACTTATGGCACATGATTTCTAGCTCATCACTTGGCTCCACATCATCAATTATCTAACTAACTCTGACCTATATCTTACAGTAGCTCAATATAACAGTAACTAACTACCATTAACTAACTAATGGATAACTAACTGACTGAATAACTTTTAATACTCCCCCTCAAGCTGAAGGGTGCAAAATATTAAGCACACCAAGCTTGGTCAATAAGTGACAGTGTTGATCATGGCCCAAACTCTTGGTTAGGATATCTACTACCTGATGTTGTGTTGAAACATGTAAGGGCTGAACAAGTCCATCTTTGATTTTGTCTCTAATAAAATGACAGTCGATCTCGATGTGTTTGGTTCTTTCATGAAAGATGAGATTTTTTGCAAGTTGTATAGCTGAGTTACTATCACTGAATTAAATAATAGGTTTGTGAATCTGGACATTCAACTCTACAAATAGACCTTCTATCTAAGTAAGTTCTGCTACAGCAGTAGCCATACTCTTGTATTCAGCTTCAGTTGAACTCCTTGAGACTGTGTGTTGTTTTTTAGACTTCCAGGATATGAGTAAGACACCAAAATACACCACATAACTAGTAAATGATCTTCTTATGTTAGGGAATGTAGCCCAATATGATTCACAACAACAAACCAAGTCTGTAGTAACCTGAGCTTTCAACCAAACACCTTGACCTACAAAACCCTTTAGGTATCTTATCACTCTATATGTTGCCTCCAAATGAGATCTCTTTGGTATTTGCATGAACTAACTTAATTTTTGAACAACAAAATTGATATCTGGTTTAGTTATGGTAGCATACATAAGCTTACCAACTAACCTTTGATAAGCAGTTGCATCTTTCAAGATAACATCACTAGTAACTCCTGATATCTTATCATAGTCAACTGATGTAAGTCTAGCATTGGACTCCATAGGATTAGAAGCTGGTTTTGCACCAGCCAGACCAGCTTCTGATATTAACTCAAGAAGATACTTCCTTTGATTCAATATAATACCCTGTTTCAACGTTAAGACTTTAATTCCCAGGAAGTATTTGAGCTCCCCTAGATCCTTGAGTTTAAATTGCCTGTCCAAGATCTCCTTGGCTTTAATTATGTCTTCACTATCACCTGTGATCAATAGATCATCTACATAAACCAGTACCAATACCATTTTCTTTGCTCTTTTTAATGTGAACAAGGAGTAGTCATGAGTACTTTGAATGAAATCTGCACTTATCAATGCTGAGGTAAGTTTGATATTCCATTGTTTGGAAGCTTTCTTAAGTCCATACAGTGACTTAAGCAATCTACAAACTTTATGATTACCTTTTTGCTGAAAACCTTCAGGCATTTTCATATATACTTCCTCATCTAAATCCCCCTGTAAGAATGCATTATAAATATCCATTTGATATAATATCTATCCTTGTGATACAACCAAAGCAATCACATATCTAACAGTCACCATCTTCACCATAGGAGAGAATGTGTCATGATAATCTAATCCTTCTTGTTGACTGTAACCCTTAGCTACCAGTCTTGGCTCGAACCTTTCAACATCACTATTTTCTTTGTATTTTATTTTTTATACCCATTTTGATCCAATAGCATGCTTTCCAGGAGGTAAGTCAACTATTTCCCAAGTATTATTATTTTCAAGTGCCTGGATTTCCTGTTTCATAGCTTGGACCCATCTTTCATCTGTTGCAACCTGACTAAAGAACTGAGGCTCTATTAAGTTTGAAAAACTGTTCACGTAGCATTGATAATTTTGAGTAGTATTCTTGTATGACAAATAATTGGCTATAGGATATCTGGTGCCTTTTCTCTTGCCCGGAACTGCATAATCTTTTATCCAAATAGGCTTCTTAAACACTCTAGGTGTTCTTCTAGGTGAATGTATTTCAGAATCTGTATTGTCTGTATGTCAATGAACCAAATCCAGTTGTGTGTCATCTAACATGTCTACTGATGGACCAGTTATAGGTGCATCATAATCCAGTACTTCTTCATTCAATATGTGATCACCACCAGGATCAGATAAACTGACTGAGCTTTGATCATCACTGATCTCTGTACATGGTAATAATGTCTACATGTGTATGTGTTGACTTTCCCTTTTAACAAATAGAAATATATCTTCTTGGAATGTGACATCTCTACTAACAAACAATTTATCTGATAATAAGTTCAATAATAAGTATCCCTTCTGAGTAGTAGAATAACCCATCAATGTCGTTGGTTGTGCTCTTTCAGTAAACTTGTCACCTCTAGGCAATGTTGAAGCATAGCACAAATATCCTATTACTCTTAGATGTTTTAAGGAGGGTGGTTTAAAGAACAGTACCTCATATAGACTTTTACCATTAATAGAAGATGATGGCAATCTGTTCATTGGGTACACAGTTTTCTTAAAAGCCAAGCCCTAGTTCTTGATAGGCATATGTGACTGAAATCTGATAGCTCTAGCTATGTTTAGGATTTGTCTATGCTTCATTTCCACCACACCATTCTGTTATGGTGTATAAGGACAGCTGCTTTGATGTATTATTCCTAGAGACTGGAACAAGTCATTACACTGAGTATTGAAGAACTCAGTACCATTGTCAGTTCTGATGACTTTAACACCAGTTCTAAATTGAGTCTTAATCATTACCAGAAAACTTTTAAGAGCCACAATAGTTTCTGATTTAAGTTATAGTAAATGAATCCAAGTATACCTACTACAATCATCCACAACAGTAAGAAATAAAGCTTTTTATCAAAAGTTGAGGTTTTATAAGGTCCCCATAGATCCATCTGCACAACATCAAAACATGCATTTGACTTAGTCTCACTAATAGGGAATGACAACCTAGTCTTCTTATCTAATGGAATGATATTGCATTTATTCAATAATTCAGCATCTTTATTATGAGTTAAAAGATTTAGTGACCTCAACACTTGATTAGATGGATATCCAAGACTTTTGTGACATACATTGTTGCTTTGTGTAGTGATACCTTCTACCATTTTGTTTGGACTCTCATTGTTAATCTTCTTATAAAGCATATCTTTGAGACCTTTGAGGATATATAAACCTCCCTTTTCTCTACCAATCCCTTTCACCCTGCCATTATAGGGATACTGAAACACACAGAAGGCAGGATAAAAGGACATAATACATATCTATCTAGTAACCTTGGAAACTGACAACAGGTTCAGTCTGATGAAATCAGGTAGAAAAAACACATCTTTTACTGACTCATCTTGGAAAATTAGTACCTCTCCTATATAAGCTATATCCACCTTTGATCCATTTGGAAGATTTACTTTATCCATCGTATTTGAGTTGTCTTATATCTTATATGAACTACTTTATTATTAGCTGTAATATGATGAGTTACACCAGAATCTACTATCCATTCCTACTGCTTAACATGAGAAAATAGACATGTATCTATACCCGCTATGTTAGTCTAATTCATGTCTTAATGATCCTTGTTCAGAAGAACCAATATCTATTTATATTCTCCTTCTATGAAATATTATCCCTTAGCTCATTTATTATTGAATTCCTTATGATCTCCATGACTGGTGAAAGCTATATAACCTGTATCACCACTAGATATTTGATCCTTTAGACCACTTAATGAATACTGAGCAGTAACTTAACTCGCATGCTGGTTTCCATGACTATTGCTCAGACTCTTATGCTTCTCATACTCCTGATTACCATGTCCACCACCATAACCCTGGTACATAAAATCTCTTCAACCTGCAGTATTGTTAATTGTTTTCCTTTTCTGCTTCCAATCAGCAGGATACCCAATCAGCTTATAACAGTTCTCTCTTGTATACCTATTGAGTGACAATAGTCACGCTTTTTGCCTTTATAGTTTTGATTTTTAGAAGTGCCTTCTAGGTTTCTATTAACCTGCATTGCAAGTGGATCAGACTTATCACTTAAAGTAGAATGATAGGCTAACTGTTGAATTTCATCCTCTGCTATCATAGCATAAGCCTGGTTTAGAGTAGGTGTGACTCCTTTTAATAGAATCTGTCTCCTAGCTTGATCATAGAAATTATTTAGATCTCCCAGAAAATGTGTTAACCTTAGCTCAGATAGGTGGTATACATAATCCTTGGACCTTTGATATTCACATGAGGGAGCAGTGATTACTGCATCATACTCATTCCATAGAATCTTCAGCTTGGTAAAATAAGAAGCAACTGAATCAGTACCTTGTGACAAGGTATTAATCTCGCTGTGTAATTGATACATTCTCACACAATTTACTTTGTTGAACCTCTCCTTTAGATCTTCCCAAACTTCATATGCACTTTTTGCATACACAATTCCACTCAATAAATCTTCACTAATTGAACTCATCAGCCAGGATAATACTATAGCATTGCAGGTCTCTTATTGGTCATGTAATTCCTCTCTATACAAGCCCTTGTTGCACATACTAGATACAAAACCAAACTTTCTCTTCCCCAATAATGCGATCCTCATAGATCTATTCCATATTCCATAGTTTTTTTATCCAATAAGTTTGATTAGAATTAATGTTGCTCCAGATACATCTGAAGCTCCAATGAACAAGGGATCACTCTGATCGATCTTTGGCGCCATTGTAAATTCAATGAATGAACTCTGAGAGAGTCAGCTAAACAGAGATCTAATCTCTATCTTTCAGTATCTACAACCTAAGTCTCTGATGCCATGTGAAGTTTACAGAGATAACAAAAATAGAGAAGCCATAGAAGCATATTTTCTCATTATTCAACTATCAGAAAAACTATTTATATTGACTACAACTAATTGTTGCAGGTCGTATTTATAGACTAGAGTATAAAGTATACCATTTAGAATTATCTAGAAGATTCTTAGGTCTTAGCTCAACTACATCACACTTATGGCACATGATTGCCAGCTCACCACTCGACTCCACATCACTAGTTATCTAACTAGCTCTCAACTATATTGTACAATAGCTCAATGTAATAGTAACTAACTACCATTAACTAACTAATGGATAACTAACTGACTGAAATAACTTTCGATACCAATAGACGAAAATCCTTCAACAAACTGATGGTAATTGCCAGCTACACCCAAGAAACTCCTGATATCTGATGGAGAGACAGGACGAGGCCAGTTTCTTACCGCTTCAGTCTTTTAAGGATAAAATCTAATTCCATTACCGGAGACAATATGACCAAGAAATGCTACTGACCTTAGCCAAAATCTGCACTTACTAAATTTGACGAATAGCGATGATTTCTGAGAGTCTGCAATACTATTCTTAAATGGTCTGCATGATCATGCTCACTGTGGGAATAGATAAGAATGTCATCCATGAAGACTATGATAAACATATCCAAGTACTGCTTGAACACATAGTTCATCAAGTCCATGAAGGCTGCTGCACTACAAAAAAAATGCATTTAGCAACGGATTTATAGCAACAAAGGTTTTTTTGTCGCTAATTAACAACGGAATTGCAATGAAATAGAAATTTTATCGCTAAATAAATGAAATTAAAATTAATAGACTAATTAGTGATGGAATGGAAACGGAATATGAAATTGGTTGCTAATTTTTGGCGGTAAATATTAGCGCCTTTATTTTGGTGACAAAATTAGCGACAAAAATGGGGGAAATTTTTTTTGACATGGTGGAGACAGCAATAGCAATGAAAATACTGTCACTAGAAGTATTTTACCATTTTTAACAATATATTAGTTATATATTTAATTAATGATTAACAACAGATTATATATCCATTGCTAAATCTGTCACCCTACTAACCTAATATTAGGGCTATGTCTTTTATTTCACTTTGTTCCCAAAACATAATATCATCCACCTCTCTCTCCAAAAACACTCCCCTTAACCCTTTCTCTCCCTAATCACTCAATATCACTCGAAAAGAGTGTCAATTGGCGAATTTTGAATCTAAATTAGAGGTTAGATTTTATATCTCGTAATTTTAGTTGTTTCTCCTCTTTTAATTTCTTAATTTCTATGTTAGAAGTGAAGTGTTAATGATATGTTTAGGGTTTTTTGAGCTATTTCAGTTAAGATTCTTTGATTATTGTGTTAAAAAAATCGATAAATGGTTATTTACTCGAAATGAGAACCGTATTTTCTTTCTCCGAATTATTTTTTATGGGGTTTTTGATATTTCAATGTTGCATGTCTATGAATCTAAAATTTCTTCAACAAAATTTCTGGTCGTGGTTTAATTTTCAATGTTTTGCATACACTGATTATGTTAGGGTTTTTGATTTTTTATTTGAAGTTCTATTTGTGGTCTTTTTGAGCTTTTTCAATTTTCTTTGTTCGATTGTTGTGTTAAAACATTGTGTTAGTGGTTATTTAATCGAAATGGGAATAATATTTTTCTCTTAACTTCTATTTATGTTTTTTTTTGTATCTTCTATTTCAGGTTCATTAATCTCTGATTTCTTCAACAAATTTTTCATTTGTGTGGTTTAGTTTTGTCTTTTTTATGTACAGGTTTATGTAAGGTTGTACTTAGTGTGTTGCATGTTGAAAAAATTAGAAAACATAGAGCAGTTTCAGTCACTTTTGCTTACTGTTGTTCTGATTTTCTGGAATCAATAAAATGTAGTATGTTTCATGTTCCTTTGAAATTGTGTAATTGTCATAATCATTTTCTGTTTTGTTGTGTTGACTGTTTAGCCTTTACCCTTCTAAAGATTCCATTTGTGGGATCACATTTGGTATATGTTGTTGTTTTTTCTTAATCTGATTATGATGTTATATTTTGGGTTTTCAGAGAGATCCACTAAGCATACCAGCAAGTGCCAGAAAGTGAGCTAGCATATATCTGGTACTATAACATTTTCCTTTTTAAATGATTTTTGATTAGTTCTTCATATGTTTCTCTATTACCGTTTGTGTTCTTCATTATTCGTGAAACTCTCTCTATTGTCTTTTACTTACCGATTGAGGATTTGCTTTAAATTCGATTAACTTTTGTGATGTAACTTTGTGTTAAAGTTGTAGACTTTATTTGTTTATTTTTGCCAATAAAGTTGCAACTTATTTTTAGGTTTTGTTTAATGTTCAGATTTTAGGTATGTACTTTGCTGAAATTTGATGTTTTAATCTTGTTGTCGGGAGCTTTGCCTCATGACTTATGATTGTAATGATAGAAGTTTCAGTTTTGTATGTAATTAAACTTTTTTGCTAACACTTATTAAGAAGGACAATGAATGATATGTTGTGTTTGTGATTTCTTGTTTATTTAGAAGAAAAATGACTGATATATTCTATTTCGTTGTAAAAATTGAAAGATATATTCCAGTTTGTTAAGATATTTAATTATTTCTTCACTTTAGTGGTAATCCTGGATGTATACATTACTAAAATATAAAACTCTAACTATGTTGTTTATGTCGACATTAATAGGAATACGAATAATCTAGAGCGTGGATGTATGTATGATAGGTTGGATGGACAAGGGGCTATAAACACTAGATTAATTACTGGTGTGAATAACTTTATCCTCTTTGCATGTTCTCAACAAAATTGCATGAGTGGTAACAACATTAGATGTCCATGTAAAAAATATCGCAACATTAAATACAAGGATGTTGAAATGGTTAGATATCACCTTCTTAATGATGGATTTGTTAAGGACTATTTTGTTTGGAAACATCAAGGGGAAGCAGATCTAATAGGTGAGATTTTTTTCGGTAATGATTTGATCAATGATGCTCAACTTGAATTGGGATATGATAATCCATATCGACAAATAATTTTGGATGCTGCTGGTCCCAACTTTAACCATGGTTACAACATTATTGAATCTGGACCATCTCATCTGTATGAACCTTTAATTGAGGAGGAACATGAAACTTTGATGGAGGAGGAGCCTAATTTAGAGTACCAAAAATTTTATCAATTGTTGCACTCTGCTGATGTAAAATTGTATCTTGGTTCTTCTCTCTCTCAACTTGCAGTAATCTCTCGAATGTAAAATATTAAGATGGAAAATAATATGTCACGGAGGGGTTTTAACCAAATGATGCAATTGTTTAAAGAGACTTTATCGAAAGATAACCAATTAGTTGATAGTTATTATCAGACTAAGAAGCTAGTGCGTAGCTTAGGTTTACCGGTTGAAAAGATTGATTGTTGTGAATTGGGTTGTATGTTGTATTGGGAAGACCATGAACATCTTACCTCTTATAAATTTTGTGTCAAAGAGAGGTATAAGCGTCGAGTTGACTCTCGTAAAAGGAAATTGGTCCCTTACAAAAAGATGTATTATTTTCCTTTGATTCCCAGATTGAAGAGATTATATGCATCCCATACTACAGCAGCTAACATAACATGGCATCATGAACATATAAAAGAGGATGGAGTAATGTGTCATCCATCAGACTCTGAAGCTTGGAAGAACTTTACTGAAAGTCATCCTTTTTTTATCGATGAACCAAGAAATGTTAGGTTGGGGTTATGTACTGATGGTTTCTAGCCATTCAGTCAGTCTGGGAGAAAATATTCGTCATGGACAGTAATTATCACTCCATGCAATTTACCTCCAGGGATGTGCATGAAAGAGGCTTATATGTTCTTAACTGTCACTGTTCCTAGGCCAAATAATCCCAAACATAAAATTGATGTTTATCTGTAGCCTTTAATAAAGGAATTGACGTTGTTGTATGAGACAGGTGTAGAAGCATTTAATATCTCCAAAAAACAAAATTTTCAATTAAGGGCAGCTTTGATGTGGACAATCAGTGACTTTCCAGCATATTCTATGTTATTAGGATGGAGTACTGCAGTTAAGTTTACTTGTCCTTATTGTATGGAGGAAACACAATCCTTTAGATTACAACATGGTCGTAAAACATCATGGTTTGACTATCACAGAATTTTTCTTGACCAATATCATTCATTTAGGAGAGATCGTAAAAACTTTCTTAAAGGTTGAACTGTCAAAAGATCACCATCACCCTACAGAACCAGAGAAGAGATATTGAATCAAATTTGTGATTTGGGGATAAGAAAAGTAACAGATTAGATGCAGAAGAAGTTAATCAATGAATATGTAGTTCTTGTGGATCGAAAAAGCGAAGCATCTTTTGGGATTTACCTTATTAGAGTTCTAACATGATTCGACATAACCTCGATGTCATGCATATTGACAAAAACTTCTTTGATAATGTATTTAATACGGTCCTTAATATTGATAAGAAAACCAAAGACAATCTAGAAGTTTGTCTAGATATTGTCAATTACTGTGATCGACCTAAACTAGCAAAGGATGCTTCTGGAAAATATCCCAAAGCTGTATATACAATAGACAAGGAAGCAAGCATATTCTTGCTTAATTGGGTGAAAGGCTTAAAATTTCCAGATGGGTATGTTTCAAATTTAGGTAGATGCCCAAACATATCTGCGAAAAGGTTATTTGTCATGAAGAGTCATGATTATCATGTGTTCATGCAACGATTAATGCCTATTTCTTTTCATGAACTACTTTCAAATAATGTATGGTAGGAACTTATAGAGTTGAGCTTATTCTTTAAAGATCTTACATCGACTACTCTCCGAGTAGATGAAATGGAGAGATTACAGGGAGATATTCCACAAATCTTATGCAAGTTAGAACGTATTTTTCCTCCTGGGTTCTTTGACTCAATGGAACATCTGTCTGTGCACCTTTCATATGAAGCAAAAATTGCTGGACTTGTACAATATCGATGGATGTATCCTTCTGAAAGGTAATGCAAAAATTCAAGTTTAACTTGTGAGAATAATGTTGTTATTTACTTTTCAACTATGATGGTTTATCCATTTTTCTATTTAGGTATCTTGGAAGTCTTAAAAGATTGATTGGGAAAAAAGAAAGTGTTGAGGGTTCTATATGTGAAGCTTACTTGATGACAGAGTCAACACTATTATTTTCTCATTATTTTGAACCATATGTCTTGACACCCAATCATAATGTGGATCAAAATGATGATGGTGGTATTGTGGAAGAAGTTGAAGAAAATTTATCAATATTCACCCATCCCGAACGATTATAGAGAGAATAAAAAAAGAGGAATCTAACTCTTCAGGAAATCAATACTGCCCAAACTTACATTTTGCTAAATTGTGAAGAGGTTGAGCCATATGTAAGGTAACAAAGTTAGTTGTATCAACTTAATTTTATAATCATATTCATAAATCATGACTTGAAATTGAAATCTTTTTTCTTTAAATGAAGTATATTTGTGTAACGTTTGCAAGAAGAATTTCCAAATGTCTCTCAAGATCAAATAAATGAGAGCCTTAAAGAAATTTTCTCTATATGGTTCAAGCAATATGTAAGGCTTCAAAAATTAAGATCTTTATACAATTATGCACTTAAATTAACTTATAAAATTGAACTAAATTTTATAATCTTCTAAATAGGTCTGGCTCAATCATATTGAGAATGAATTCCTATGTAGTCTTGCTCGTGGACCATTGATAGGCGCTACTTCTCATTCGGTGTATTTTGTTAATGGATACAAGTTTCATACGGATTTTCTTGGTAGCGCAAGATCAACAATGAACAGTGGAGTTTGTATTTCAGATCCAACTTTTGGTGATTTCTATGGGCGGATAAAAGAGATTATAGAAGTGGAATACTGCGAAACACCTTTGAAGCAAACTGTACTATTCAAATGTGAATGGTTTGACCCAACTATGGATGTTGGTGTTAAAAATCATAATCAGTATAAATTGGTTGATATTAACCATCGTCGCCGATATAAAAAATATAAACCTTTTAATCTGGCAATGCAAGCAACTCAAGTGTGTTATGTGTCTTATCCTAGCAAGAAAAAGGACAAGGATGATTGGGTAGCTATATTGAAAATCAAACCTTGAAATGTTGTTGAATTACCCAATGAGGAAATTGAGACAGCTGTAGAACTAAATATTCCATTTCAAGTTGAAGAAGTTCAAGTCTACAAAATAGACATGAATGTGGCCACAGATGAAAGCATACACTTACATAATGCAAATAGTGGCTTAATTGAAATGGATGAAGTCACTGATGATGGTTTATTACAAGAACATCATGACAACTAAGAGGATGCTACAAAAGAAGAGTATGAAATTGAGGAAACTGAGGAAGATGAAGAGGAAGATTTGGAAGAAGACACAGATAGCGATTAGTGCTTAACCAAAAATATGCTATTGTATCTTATTTTTATTTTGTGAGAAACCATATTTTTGAACTAGTATCATTTTATTTGTCTCGCTGTTTACACAAAACTTGTTGCTTCAACTGGTTTTATGCTCTACTTCTCAATTTTTGACTCTTTCATTTCTCATTTATTTTTTTAAACTACAAATGTGCTTTTACATTTTCTAATACCTTATCTATATATTTTTGTTTGCTTCTCTTGCTATTATTAAGTTTGCATATTATTTCCACTTTAACTAATATAGTTTTTTTTATAAATATGGCTAGAGTCGAGGTCGCGAAAGCACAGAGCGCGGAGGCAAGTCTGCAGTTAGGAGTAATAATGATATTGCTGCAAACGTACCTACTGTTCCCACTCCTGCTATTGTTACTTCTCAAGCTGATGTCATAGGTGGTCAAAATAATACAAATCAAGTTCAACCATTGATTCCTCAAATCAGATCAACGGTTCAAACTTCTGGTGATGGTAGCAACTATATAACTCCTGAATCATCTCCGACTGCTCTAAATTAGATCAACAGAACAAGAGAAGGTACATCTACTCTAAGGAGTCAAATAGGTGAGCGTCTTAACCAATCGACTTCATCCTTGAAAATGGCTGAACATAATCAACTTCTGGTCTGCTTTCTTTCTACACATATATATATGTTTTATTTTTTTTTGGTTGATGATCTGTTGTTGGTTCTTTATTTGAGAGTTATTGTGGACAGAATTACAATGGGAGTATTCTGTAGCATTTTGGTGGTTCTGTTGGTAGTTCATGATCTGTTGGTGGTTCTTGTTGTGCGTATTTTGGTGATTCTGTTGGTGGTTTTTATTCTATTGTTGGTTCTTTATTTGGGAGGAGTTCTTATGGAAAGAATTACAATGAGAGTATTTTGTTGTATTTTGGTGGTTCTGTTGGTGATTCTTGATCTGTTGGTGGTTCTTGTTGTGAGTATTTTGGTGGTTCTTATAATGTTGGTGGTTCTTGATCTGTTCTTGGTTCTTGTTGTGAGTATTCCAATCTTATATAGGATTCCAGAAAGATAGTGAGGTATGTTGTTCTGAGGTATTTTGTTGGATAGGATTTCAAAATTAGACTATTATATGATGTTGTGACTTTTTGTGCAAAATTTGCTTCTTTTTTCCACTTTAACAAGTATAATTTTTTTAATAGATATGACTCGAGGAAGAGGTACAGGTCGAGGAATCATAGGGCGTGTGGGCAAGTCAGCAACTAGGACTAATATGCCTGTTCGTACTACAATCATGCCCATTATTCCCACTCCTACAGTTGCGCCACAAACAGCTGGTGGCGTAGGTGCTCCAACTTCTAATCATAGTAGTATGTCTCCTACTACTTGATAACGCTCAATCTACAGCTCTCGTTTGAGTGTAAAGCGGTCGTTAGCAAATATAGAACCCAACCTGGGTTGGGTATCGATCCCACAGGGAATAGCTTGGCCAACAAGTAAGCAAAATTACTAAACTTTTGGTGCAAGTCTCGTAAGAAGGGGGGATTGTAATAAGTAACCAAAGTAATAAAATAAAAGCTGAAAATAGCAAAGTAAAAAGAGAGTATTTCGTAGGTTGTGAAACAATGAGAATTGAAGCGTTGGGGTTATGTCCACCTTTTGAGGTATACGTCTCTATTGGCTATGAGTGTGTAGAGTCTTGACATGCAATTGCTTATAGAGAATTGTAGTCGATGGTAAATCCAAGCGTCTCGCGACCTAAACAAGGACTATTTCACTTTAACTCTCGCGAGCTTAAAGCGTGTCTAACGGTACGAATTCTCCAAGAGGTTAGTCCAGTTACGGCACTAGCTTTTTAATAGGAAAGGGTGTCCTACTACCTTGACATTATCTCTTTTCCAGACAAATAACCTTTCTCGCGAACAAGTTAAATGTTGGACTGGCGTATTATTGCGTTTGGAACCGCAAAGAATGTAGATTAAGATGAAGAGAATAATGATATAAGCAATATACGTGTCTCGAACTCACAAAATCACAGCAATATATAGTAACTCATTCGGCTTCCATAACCCCAACTAAGAGGTTTAGTTACCCATGAATGCGAAGGATATCACGATTTGCATGGTTGATGGCGTGAGAAGTAGGTGATAGGCGTGTGGTATTGGTGATTCCCTAGCAAGTAACGATTCTCTTGTTGTGGAATTTAAGAATAGAAGAATAGATTAGAAGTGTTTGTGGTGGAAGATGAGAGAGATGGAAGAAAATTAATTGTTGAATTAAGTGAAGAATGAATAGTTGCAGAATGAATTTTAAAATCTCTAGCATGATAGGGTATTTATAATACTCCTATCCTACTCCTACTAAGCTAATGAAATAAATAGCCAAATCCTACTATACTAATGAAATCCTTGACCCAAATGTACTAGGGTAAGGTTACAATATCATAATCCAAATAGAATAGTGAAATACATAACCTAATTGTACTAGGTTAATGTATCTTTGTAAAAATCCAGCTTTGTATCTGTAAGTCCCCAAATTCTTCAGAAATGTTGTTTTAGCCCGGGACAGATTTTCCATGCAGCAGATTTGGTCCTTTAGGCGTCCAGTTCCCTTCTACTTCGTTTGTGAGCTTTCTTTTGCGTCAAGTAAGCCGTAAAATTCTGTATTTTGCATCATTTATACCTGAAACTTTCCTAATCATGTTTGTTAGCTCATTTACAGGAAAAAGGACTAAGAGTGCATGAAATAGATAATTAGTTCTCAAAACTAGGCTAAAATATGGGCAAAATATATTGATATAGGTGTGTAAATTCGCCTATCATCAACACCCCACACTTGCAGCTTTGTTCGTCCTCGAACAACATATCATGTCCTTCTAAGCATCGACTTAAGGTTTTTACAGCAACAACACAAAACATTTATCAAGACAAGCACAACAATTATCAACAAAGAGTAGCTTTCTTATTATAAGTAGAAACAATTTAACCTCTAGCGTAGACTAGTGATGGTGATCAACTCGCATGCAAACATTAAGGTACATAGAATCATATACAACTATCCAAAGCTCATCAACCATGTGTGTCTCACAATATAGTACCCATAATTACTCACAAATATAGCATATTTTTCAAACATGGGTATCAAAATGTCCTTGCTCTCACTCTCACAAAGAATTCATATCTAGCAACTAATGACCATAGGCTTGCCTTTAATGTAGTACTCTACTAAATGTCGGAATGTTAAGATTAGGATCAAGTAGGTCTTTTGATGGTTGTAATGTAGGCTAAGGGACGGGTAGGACTATTTTGGCCAAGAATAGTGACTAGCTTCCTAAGCGCTTTAATACATCACTTTGTATCATTGACACTTTTTTCTTTCAACCTTTCTTCACTCTTTTATTCTACCACCCTTGTTCTCCTATTTTGTTTTTCAATTTCAAGCACTACTTACTTTTCAGCTTTCTTTTCCTTTTTCTTTTCACCACATACCTCTTATGATAGCACTTTATTTTTCATAACACGTTCAAGCACCTTTGCAATTTAAAGCATTATACTCACCCAATTTCCTCTTATGTTGTCACATGACTTTTTCACTTTAAAGCACTCAGGATTTTGGATCAAATTATGGTCTTGAAAGAAATGGATTAGGCTTACATACAAGGTTGTCAAAGAAATAGGCTAAAGGCTCAAAAAGGGTTAACTAGGATGATGTTCATGGGTAGGTAAAACTGAAGGTAAACATGTATAGGTTGCCAAAGAAATGCCTAAATCATATCCTAAACTTACATTCCTTATTTTCGCTTTGCATACATACCAGGCAAGTTCTAGCATCAGCCACAAACATAGAATATACTATTATCTCACACACGCAAGGCACATGGTCGACTTGATTGGAAGTAATATAGACTCTTGACCCAACAATTGAAGGAATTGAATCACGCAATATCACATAATGAGTCACAACTAGAGCCTAAACGTCTCAATAGTCACAATTGTAGCACATACTCTTGTTATAATCTCATGCTGCCTATCAAAATAATTTCATGCGAAGCTAGAAAAAATTTTAACTACTAAAAAACAAAAAAAAACAAAGTAAACAAACAAACATACAAACATAGGTGCAAACAAAGAAGTATAGCATGTGATTCTGCCACCCCACACTTAGACGGGACACTACCCTCAGTGGGAAAATAAAGTCGAAGAACCTGGTTAGTCGGACCCTTCATCAATGTCGGGGGTCATACCCCCTTCGTCGGAATCATCATAAGAGTCGTCGTCAGAGTTCTCCTCATCATCAGAATCAGGCAAGCGTCCATCATCATCAGTTGGCACATCATCGTCTAGAGGTTCCTCAAAATATACGCCCACTCCACACATCTCCCGTGCATGCCTGTTCATTGGGTAGTCATGGTCCAGCTGTTGGAGCTCTTCAGCAGTTGGAATACGTCCACCACTCATCATAGTGAATCGTGTCATGCCATAGAGATGACGGAAGAAACTCTCGTCACGAGCATGTCTCTCTGCAGTAGTAAGGTTGACTCCATGAGTTGTTTCAGCATCTTTGACCTTGGTGAGGTCAACCTTCTTTGGGTTATGTGGGAGTTTGTGGTCAGCTGGTTCCTCTTCGACATCTTCCTTCCGTAACATTGCTGTCAACAAATTGCCGAAAGTGAAATGGGACCTTTTGTGGAGTCTGGCCTTCCTCATGGCTGATTAAATGATTGCCCCAAAGTTGATAGGGACATTTGTCATCAAAGCATAGACCAAACACACTCTATCTCTCGATATCTTGGTGTATTGAGTCCCAGGAATAAGGCATGAGTTGACAATGCGCATCCAGATTCTTGCTTCCCTATTTAGTGGAGCATAGGGGAAGGTGTTGTGACGGCCTGTTTCCTTATGTCTGCCCCATCTTGCCATCGATCTACTTCCACAAAGCGTGTGTCGTATTGCTCTGTAAGGAGGCCTACTGTACAGCTCTTTGAATGGTGCAGTGTCGACCGAAGGTAAGCCAAGAAAAGAGTTGATCCAATCCGCGGTAAGCTGTAACACTTGGCCCCGAATTTTGACTTCATTGCCTGTTCTGTTCGGCGACCAGTTGGCATAAAACTCTCTTGTTAAGTCAAGATTGCACTCTCCCATGTCGCGGAAGATGAAATCCAGCTTCAAAGCCATTATTTTTGCCAACATACGCGGCTCTTTCTTTGCTAAGGTCTCCTTGTTGATCAAGTCGACGTGCACATATTTGCTTTCTTTGTTGCTGCTGTACCATGCTTTGGCGTCTTTCTCAAGAACCCACTTTATTCCGAACATTCTGTGTGGTAGGTGTGCTGAGGATGATTCTCCTTGATCTTTCCGACTTCTCTTTTTGCCCTTTTGGGACGTGGTAGCCTTTTCCTTGCCTTGCCTTGCTTTAGGTGCCATTGTACCTGAGACTAGAAATAATGTTAGTTGCAGCACAATCTCACTTGATACAATCTATATGCAAGCACTAGGGGTACCACCCCACACTTAGTTTCGTTAGCACAAATTAATGAAGTGAAAGTGGTCGAGTACTCAGATTTCGTCGACATACGTTTTAGGATTGTATTCCGTCAAGAAAATCAGCATTGCATCACTTATTTGCAGCCATTGGACTATTTTCATGGTGGGTATAGCAACACTATGACATAGGGGTTACCATATGGAATCGTTATTCGTACAACAAGCACAACCTCCTAAGTCGATAGGCACTATAATCTTATCCCGATGGCCGGAATAGTCTACTATGTAAGCATCTAAACAACACTCATAAGCAATATTCATAGCCATATATATTCAGCAAATATCATAACAATGCTTTTGAAACAAAATTCAAGTCGGAAACAAGTCAAGAATTCCCTACGTATATATTCACTCACATGATTTTGCAACAATAATCCAAACACATGAACATCACCACCAATCTCACATGATTTAGCAATTTATAATAAGCATAGCAACATAGTACTTACGATAATTAGATGAAGAATAAGAGAGTACTTACTTGCTTGAAGCTTGTGGAGAAGTTGTTGTGAGTTGGAAGAGCAAAAGAAGAAAATTTTGAGAGGATTTGGAGGGTTATGCGGCGCCTTTAGGGTTGTTTATAATGTGGTTGTGTTATAAAACTAAGTTCCCTTTATATAGGAAGAGTATGGGTCGGGTTATGACCCATTTTCAATCGGATTTGGGGACAAGAACACCACATATGCGGCACATATCACTCGACATATGCGGCGCATTGTCTATGGCATAATGGGACATATGCGCCGCATAGTCTATGGCATTTGTAGACATATGCACCGCATAGTCTATGGCACATGAGATACTGAGACCAAATGCCATAGCATAGGCGGCGCATAGTCAAAAGCATACCTAGGAATAGGCGGCGCATAGTGTATAGCACACTAGATTTCGAGTCCTTAGGCTACAGAATAGGTTGTGCATCGTTCGTGGCCTATTTTTACCAAGGCCTAGCCTTCCTCGAAGCCTATTTTGACGTGAGAAAGGCTCAATTCATAGCCTTATGCCTCACCATTCCTAACTTACCGATTTTACCATACAATGCGTCCAAATCGTCGATTGAGATCACTCTCCTCGTTGCATACTTCTTGCACCTATATTTGCTCAAAACCAAATGAAAACGATTAGTACGATGGGTTGCCTCCCACCAAGCGCCTTAGTTTTGGTCGTGGCACGACTCTTATTTTTAGATTTTCATTTATCAAAAAGAAAAAATACTAAAACGATAAAATGATAGAACGATAAAACAATAAAACGATGGAACAATAAAATGATGGGTTGCCTTCCATCTAGCGCCTTATTTATTGTCGTGGCTCGACGTAGTAATCTCGAGTACTTAGACTTCGTCGACATAAGTGATGGCCATGTCATTCATTGAGTCAAGAGGACCGATATATGGCTTAACACGTTGGCCATTCACTTTGAAGATAACACCATCATTGTCTTCCAATTCGACTACTCCAGACGAGTAGACTTGGATGACTTTAAATGGACCAGACCACTTTGATTTTAACTTACCTGGGAAGAGCTTGAGTCTGGAGTTAAAGAGTAGTACCATGTCACCTTTTTGGAAGTTTCGTCGAACAATCCGCTGATCATGATACTTCTTCATCCGCTCCTTGTATAAATCTGATCTTTCATATGCATGGAGACGAAATTCATCTAGTTCGTTCAGCTGCTCCAACCTCAGGTTCTTCACATCATCCCAATTCAGATTCAAGTGCTTCAATGCCCACAATGCCTTGTATTCAAGCTCGATGGGTAGATGACAAGCCTTCCCATAAACTAGCTGATAAGGTGACATGCCAATGGGTGTCTTGAATGCAGTCTTATACGCCCATAGTGCATCATCTAGCTTTCGAGACCAATCCTTCCGATTCGCATTAACCGTCTTTGCAAGGATTTGCTTGATCTCACGATTGGAAACCTCTACTTTTCCGCTAGTTTGGGGATGATAAGGCGTAGCTACCTTATGTTGCTTGACACCATACTTGGCCAATACAGATTTGAATAGCTTGTTGCAAAAGTGAGATCCTCCATCACTTATGATAGTACGAGGTACTCCAAAGCGAGAGAAGATATTCTTCTTTAAGAATGCTACAACACGCTTTCCTTCGTTATCGGCCAATGCTACAGCTTCAACCCATTTTGACACATAATCCACAGCAACCAAGATGTACTTAATTCCAAAAGAATTCACGAATGGTCCCATGAAATCAATACCCCACACATCAAAGAGTTCTACCTCCAGAATTTTGGACATGGGCATTTCATGGTGTTTTGAAATAGCACCTTGACGTTGGCATTGGTCACATCTTCTCACATAGTCGTGTGCATCTCTGAATATTGTAGGCCAATAATAACCACTTTGCAAGACTTTCCTTGCCGTTCGATTCCCTGCATGATGTCCTCCAACTTGTGAAGTGTGGCATGCTTCCAATATAGTAGGCACTTCTGCATGGGATATACATCGTCGAATGATACCATCCGCGCATCTTCGAAACAAATAAGGCTCATCCCAATAGTAGTGCTGAACGTCATGCATAAACTTCCTCCTTTGGTGGTAAGATAGATTGGAAGGTAACACATTACTCACCACGAAATTTGCAAAGTCGGCATACCATGGTAATTTCTCCATTGTTGTCGCTAGTATCTCCTCGTCAGGGAATGCATCATCAATCTGATTTTCTGGTTGCACCACATACTCATTCTCAAGTCTAGATAGGTGATTAGCAACTTGGTTCTCACAACCTCTTCTATCTTTGACTTCGAAATCAAACTCTTGCAGCAGCAACACCCATCGAATCAACCTTGGTTTTGCATCCTTCTTTGTCATTAGATACCTGAGAGCTGCATGGTCTGTATGAACGACCACCTTAGTACCCAATAGATAGGCACGAAACTTCTCAAATGCATACACAACCGCTAGGATCTCTTGTTCAGTAACAGTGTAGTTCCTTTGGGCTTCATTTAGGACCTTACTTGCATAATAGATAGGATGAAATAATTTCTCCTTTCTCTATCCAAGAACAGCACCAACGGCTACACCACTAGCATCACACATGACTTCGAACGGGAGCGTCCAATCTGGTGCTACCATGATAGGGGCTTCAATGAGTTTTCCTTTGAGGCATTCGAATGTCTTTAAGCAATCGTCATTAAAGTCAAACTTTGCATCTTTCTCCAATAGTTTGCACAATGGACTAGAAATTTTGGAGAAGTCTTTGATGAATCAACGATAAAATCCAGAATGGCCAAGAAAACTACGAACTCCCTTCACCGAAATTGGAGGTGGTAGCTTCTCGATTACCTCTATTTTTGCGCGATCAACCTCTATTCCTCTTTTGGAGATCTTGTGCCCAAGAACGATTCCTTCTTTTACCATGAAGTGGCACTTCTCCCAATTCAGCACAAGGTTGAACTCTACACATCTTTGCAATGCCATGCTCAAGTTTGCCAAACATGCTTCAAAAGACTCACCAACAACTGAAAAGTCATCCATAAGTACCTCCAAAGTGTCTTCAACCATATCAGAGAAAATAGACATCATACATCGTTGAAAGGTGGCTGGTGCATTACACAAACCGAATGGCATGCGTTTGAAGGCAAACATACCATATGGGCATGTGAACGTTTTCTTCTCTTGGTCTTCGGGAGCAATACAAATCTGATTATAACCTGAATAACCATCCAAGAAGCAAAACCATCCTTTCCCCGCTAATCGATCTAGCATTTGGTCCATAAATGGCATGGGGAAGTGATCCTTGAGCGTCCAAGAATTCAGTTTGCGGTAGTCCAAGCATACTCTCCATCCAGTAACGGGCCTGAGTGGAATAAACTCATTCTTTGCATTCGCGACTACCGTCATGCCTCCTTTCTTGGGAACACATTGCCCAGGACTCACCCATGTACTATCAGAGATAGGGTATACAACTCCTGCGTCTAACCACTTGATAATCTCCTTCTTCACCACTTCTTGCATTGGTGGGTTTAATCGCCTTTGATTTTCAATGGTGGGTGTGCACTTTTCTTGAAGCTGAATTTTATGTGTGCAAATCCCAGGTAGAATACAAATAATATCCGCAATGGTCCATCCAATAGCTCTAATATACTTGCGTAAGATTGCAATAAGAGCTGCAACTTGTTGCTCACCCAAATCGGCTGCCACAATTACTGGAAGAGTGTTTCTGCTTCCTAAAAATGCGTACTTCAAATGGCTTGGCAGCTCTTTCAATTCTAACGTGGGTGGCTCTTCAATAGATGGCTTAGCTGGTGGTGTGGGTCGCTTCTTGAGATCAAGATCCAGCTTCTTGGGAGTATAACGATATGTTCCTAATCACGATAGAGCACAAATAGCTTCTTCAGAAATTTCAGCATCCTCATTCTCTCCTTTCATGAGCGAAACCTCCAAAGGATCATCAAGAATTTGTTCTTCTTCAAGTCGTTCTTCCTCGTCATCAAAGACAACATCAGCCACAGAAAATACACTCAGATCTTTGGGTTGCTTCATTGATTTGCAAACGTCAAAACGAACCACTTCGTCATTGATTCGGAATGAGAGTTCATTAGCTCTCAAATCTATGAGCACACTTCCCGTAGCAAGGAAAGGGCGTCCCAAGATTATGGGAACCTCTGAATCTGCTTCACAATCAAAGATGACAAAGTCTACTAGAAATATGAATGAAGATACCTTTACCAAGACATTGCATAGAATACCAACCGGTCGTTTTACCGACCTATCCGCCATAACAAGCCTCATATTAGTTGGTGTAGGATCTCCTAACCCCAACTTCTTGTAGATCGATAATGGCATCAAGTTGATGCTGGCTCCTAAGTCACACAATGCTTTAGCAAAGTCCAAAGATCCGACGGTGCAAGGAATCGTGAAAGCTCCGGGGTCGGCCTTCTTCTGAACTATCGATCGGGTAGCAATTGCACTACAATGATGCACATCATCTTTTAGCTCATAACTTGCTGCCCTCTTCTTAGTCAAAATATCTTTCATAAACTTCTCATACCCAGGCATTTGTTCAAGTGCCTCTACCAATGGGACATTAATGGTCAGCTGCTTCAACATAGTCATAAATTTGCTGAACTTAGTGTCATCGGCCACCTTCTTCAATCTTTGTGGAAAAGGTGGTGGTAGGTATGGAAGTGTTCTCTCCATGGCTTTCTTCTCCTCTTGCTTCCGTTTATTATTTTTTTCAGGCTGCACGTCACTAGGTAAAACATCCTTGACGTTTGAAGTAGTTGTTGCGGCTTCTTCTCTTGTAACGTCACTAGTTGTGGCGTCAATGTCTGCTGCTACGTCAACCACTTGCTTGCCTTTTTCTGAAGTTTCCAGCACCTTACCACTTCTGGTAGTGATGGCCATGCATGACCCATCATTCCTTGGGTTTTGTACAGTATCGCTCGGTAAGGTGCCAGCCTTTCTTTGATTGAATGCTGCTGAAAGTTGGCTCAATTGCTGCTCTATTTGCTTGATAGAAGTGGAATGAGAATCAACAAATTGCTTCATGGAGGCCAAATCGTCAATTACCTCCTTCACTCCTGCGCTCGTTGCTTCCACTCCTTTCAATAACTTAGCCATCATGTCTTCCATAGAATTAGATGTGGTGGTATCACGTTTACCAGGGGGAACGTACAAACCACTATTTTCATTATTTTTCTTCCAACTACCTTGGTCTTTGCTTCCAGATTTATCATAATAGTTCCGACCTTGGTTTCCTTGGGCATTCCCACGGAAACCCCCCTGATTGTTCAAGTAGTTGGCCTCCTCTTCCGAATCAAATTCGTATCTTCCTTTCAGCGCCACAACTTTCACTTTTTTGGTCTTCCCTTGATAATAAGTGCTTTGTCAGAAGATCCAATTGTGTTTTCATGTGCGCCATGTCTTGCTCACGTTCTTCTTCTCTTCTTCTTTGGTCTGCAGACATGCCAATAGATAAAGTGGGGCTTGCTACCTCAGAATCCCTGGTATGCCAAGCTCTACTTTGTTTTGTCATGCGATCTAGCATATTGCTTGCTTGACCAAAGGTAAGGTCCATAAAAGAACCTCCAGCTGTGTTGTCCACCACTGGTTTAGTTACTGAATTCAAGGCTCTATACAAGATTTCCATAAGGTAAACATTAGTCATGTGATGGTTTGGGCATCTCGTTAGCTTTGTTTTGAACCTCTCCCATGTTTCGTGAAGAGCTTCAGAGGGAAGCTAACGAAAGTTGCTGATTTCATCTCTCAATTGAGCCCTCTTGGATGGCGGAAGGAATCTTTCAAGGAAAGCGTCTCTCAATTGCCTCCAATTTGTAATTGAATCAGGAGTCAGCCCATTCAACCATAGTGTTGCCTCCCCAGACATAGACAATAGAAATAGATGTAATCGAATAGCATTCTGACCAACACCAGGATTGTCAAAAGACTTGCATGTAGAAATAAATTTGATGAGATGCATATTCGGATCATCGCCTGCTAGTCCACCAAATAACCCCTTGAGTTGCAATAACTGAATCATGGTGCTAGTGATGTTGAATTTGGCTCCGGGCGCTAATGGTGGTGGAATTATAGCTCCAGTGGCTCCGGCACCATCAAGATCATCATCATCATCATCGAAAGCTGGCTGCACAGGTTGGCGATCATATCTATACCGAGCTTGTCGACCTCTTCTGTTGGCAGGTGTTGCAGTTTCAACGCCATGCCTTGGGTTTATCAACTCGTCATCGCCTAAATCCTCATCTTCAGGGTTTGTTGCTCGCCCAGGATTATCAATGTTTTGCTGGTGTACTTGGGCAGCGGCAAGAGCAACTAATCTTGCTTGCTCGTGTTGAGCAGCCATCCTGTCGATTTCAGCTTGTGCTTCCATTCTTCTAATTCGTTGTGGTTCAGGATTGATTGGTAATAACGGTTGACCAGAACTTCTAGTATGGGGCATGCACTAAAGTAAAAACCTGCAAGAAACAAAAACAAAAACTAAACATAAAAGTACGAGAATCTTTGACCAAAGGGTCTAGTAATTATCACGAACTTGATTGACACTCGTATTCCCCGGCAACGGCGCCAATTTTTGATAACGCTCAATCTACAGCTCTCGTTTGAGTGTAAAACGGTCGTTAGCAAATATAGAACCCAACCTGGGTTGGGTATCGATCCCACAGGGAATAGCTTGGCCAACAAGTAAGCAAAATTACTAAACTTTTGGTGCAAGTCTCGTAAGATGGGGGGATTGTAATAAGTAACCAAAGTAATAAAATAAAAGCTGAAAATAGCAAAGTAAAAAGAGAGTATTTCATAGGTTGTGAAACAATGAGAATTGAAGCGTTGGGGTTATGTCCACCTTTTAAGGTATACGTCTCTATTGGCTATGAGTGTGTAGAGTCTTGACATGCAATTGCTTATAGAGAATTGTAGTCGATGGTAAATCCAAGCGTCTCGCGACCTAAACAAGGACTATTTCACTTTAACTCTCGCGAGCTTAAAGCGTGTCTAACGGTACGAATTCTCCAAGAGGTTAGTCCAGTTATGGCACTAGCTTTTTAATAGGAAAGGGTGTCCTACTACCTTGACATTATCTCTTTTCCAGACAAATAACCTTTCTCGTGAACAAGTTAAATGTTGGACTGGCGTATTCTTGCATTTGCAACCGCAAAGAATGTAGATTAAGATGAAGAGAATAATGATATAAGCAATATACGTGTCTCGAACTCACAAACTCACAGCAATAGATAGTAACTCATTCGGCTTCCATAACCCCAACTAAGAGGTTTAGTTACCCATGAATGCGAAGGATATCACGATTTGCATGGTTGATGGCGTGAGAAGTAGGTGATAGGCGTGTGGTATTGGTGATTCCCTAGCAAGTAACGATTCTCTTGTTGTGGAATTTAAGAATAGAAGAATAGATTAGAAGTGTTTGTGGTGGAAGATGAGAGAGATGGAAGAAAATTAATTGTTGAATTAAGTGAAGAATGAATAGTTGCAGAATGAATTTTAAAATCTCTAGCATGATAGGGTATTTATAATACTCCTATCCTACTCCTACTAAGCTAATGAAATAAATAGCCAAATACTACTATACTAATGAAATCCTTGACCCAAATGTACTAGGGTAAGGTTACAATATCATAATCCAAATAGAATAGTGAAATACATAACCTAATTGTACTAGGTTAATGTATCTTTGTTAAAATCCAGCTTTGTATCTGTAAGTCCCCAAAGTCTTCAGAAATGCTGTTTTAGCCCGGGACAGATTTTCCATGCAGCAGATTTGGTCCTTTAGGCGTCCAGCTCCCTTCTACTTCGTTTGTGAGCTTTCTTTTGCGTCAAGTAAGCCGTAAAATGCTGTATTTTGCATCATTTATACCTGAAACTTTCCTAATCATGTTTGTTAGCTCATTTACAGGAAAAAGGACTAAGAGTGCATGAAATAGATAATTAGTTCTCAAAACTAGGCTAAAATATGGGCAAAATATATTGATATAGGCGTGTAAATTCGCCTATCATCACTACTCCAAATCAGACCAAACCAACAACTGTAGGTACGTCTTCACAAACCAACCAAGTAGGTGAGGATATATCTCGTAGCAACACAAATGGAGAAAGTAATTCTAGTCGGAGCCATGTGCGGACCCTTGTTACTATAACTTCTGCAGGGTTAGTCCATTTCTTGTCTATTATTATTATATATTATTTTTTATTTATAGTAACCTTTAAATAATGTCTTCACATTGATACAGATTGCAACCTTCTAAAGTACGCTCCAATAGGATACACGAGTCTTTTAAAAATGAACTTGATCACAATGGAGTCAATTGGAAAGGTGTCTCATGTGACATAAAAGATGGCTATTTTGGGGAATCCAAGGTATACATCTTCATCATAATTGATTTTGTAAAGTGTACTCATTTTTATAAATACGATATTAATGTGTTATCTTGAAAATTTATTTCAGAAATACTTCTATTGGGATTCTTCCATTACTGATGTTGTAGTAAAGAAACACTGGCAGAGTAAGGCAGCAACTGTGTATAGAAATTTCATTGCTAAAATCAAAGAGAAAGGGATTAGGCAAGATTTTATACATGAAGATGTCTGGGAAAGCTGGCAATGACTTTGGGAAGATCCAAAGTGTGTTGAAAAGTCCAAAATAAATGCACAGAATCGTCATGGAGGCAAAGAAGTGGCTGCTGGAACTCCCACGGGAGGATCTATCTCAATTGGAGAGTACTGAAAGAGACTTGTAAGTATATATTTCAAGTATTAAACTATAATTTGTTGTGAGACAGTCTGAACTTAGTTCAACATTATGCTATTATTGCATTTCTGTTTACTATTTATCTCAAATGTTGATCACTTCTCATTGTTTCTATCTCCTGTGTTGTATTTGGTATGCTGTATTCTGTTGTTGTCTTGTAACCTAAAAAAATGCAATGCAAACTGTGCTTATATATCGCAGAGTGGTATATTACTGAGGATTCGTATATTTACATGTACTTCGAGATGTATTGGGTAGAATTAAGACCTTATGATTCTGGAAATTACTTGTCTATTTTATGTGATTGGTTTTCATCTTATATAACCTTCACACTGGAATCTGACTAGAAATTTCCAAATGTTAATTATTAGCATATGTTCTCAGTAATTTTGATGCAATGAAATTCAGTAATCTCATTCCAGTCATTGCTTAGTAAGAATAATGTAAATGGATAACCTAGTTCTGACCACGCGACTAATAATATTTACCTGATGACCAACTATGTTCCACTTTAATTATGGATTTACAAACATTTCTGGCTTACATGAAATATTCCAGCAGTTTTGTTCTAGTACAATGCTCAACACTTCTTTTTTACAGGCTGCTGAAATGGGTCGAGATCCGACACTAAGTGAGTTATATTTGCCTGTTCACACACATGGTCATGATGGAAAACTTTCATTGATGAACATTCCTGAATCGTCCATGTAAGATTAAATCTTAATGTAGTGGTTTACTTAATTCTCATTTTTTAGTTTAAAGTACTTTTTGGTATCGAATCATTTGTAAGTACAATCCGTTATAATTTGACTTCCACTATTACAGAAAAGATTTGAAGAAATATTATGAGAAAAGACATTATCAGAATCTGTTATTGATCAAATTGAAGCATATTACCAAGCTGCCGGAGGAGAAAAAAAGCAAAGAGTATTTGGTCTTGGATCTGAAGCCAAAGGCTACTACGGCCAAACTCTGTGTATTTCTTGTGGAAATACTTCATCTTCAGCTTCACATGAATCGGTACCAGCTGCAGATTCGGATTTGGATGAGTTTGTAAAGCGATTGATTCCCGCACTTAAAATTCAATTTTTTCCTATTGTCATTGAAGAGGTACAGAAGTTGGTTTCTTCACGATCAGTTGTCATACCTCCGGCTACTCCTTTGGACGATCTTGATTCCTTAAATGATAATTGCAATGATCTTGATCAGTTGTGATACTTTTGACGATCAGTGCATTGTTTTTTTATGGTCTATTTTGTTGGTTTTTGATGGTCTATTTTTTGAAACATTTAAAATTGTGCAACAAAAAATTACACTTGATGGATGTAGGTATTGAGGATGTGTTGGACATACTTATGTGTTTAGATGTTGCTATGTTTGGTATTGAGGATATTTAGACTTTTTCTATCTATATATATGTGGTTTTTTTTATATGAATGTTGGGTATTATAAGAACTTTATAATATTCTATTAATATTCAATATACAAATAAAAATATATTGAAAGAAAAGTAATGACGACAGATTTAGCGACAAAATTACTCATTGCCAAACTAAAACATTTGCAATGGATTGAGGAAAATATTTTTTGCACAAAAACTGGAAATTTTTAGCGACGGACTAGCAATGAAATATTTGGTCAGGAAATAATCAAAATGATGAAATACAACATGAAATTAGTAACGACAGTTATAATTATAACAACGAATATATTCGTTGCTAAAATATAGCAACAGATATAGGACGTTTCTATTCCGTTGCAAATCTAGCAATGGATTTTACTTTTCCGTTGCTAAATGGTTAGCAATGCGCAATATAGCAACAAATAATATTTTGTCACTGATTCATCTCTAAATGGATTTAGCGACGGATTTCTGTTGATTAGCAACGTTATTGGTCTCGTGCTAAACATGATTTTTTTTGTAGTGCTGGGGCATTGGTAAAACTAAAGGACATGAGTAAGAATTTGAAGTGACCATACCGGGTTCGAAAAGATGTTTTTGGAATGTCACATCCTCTGACTTTGAGTTGATGATAGCCTGATCTGAGGTCTATCTTAGAGAAATAGCTGGCACCCTGAAATTGGTCGAACAAGTCATCGATTCTGGGAAGTGGATACTTGTTCTTGACCATGACTTTATTGAGATGACGGTAATCAATGCACATTCTGAGAGAACAATCTTTCTTGTGCATGAATAAGACTGGTGCGCCCCACGGGGACACGCTGGGTCTGATGAAACCCTTATCTAGGAGATCCTTCAACTAATCTTTCAATTCTCTGAGTTCTGCTGGTGCCATTCAGTATGGCAGAATAAATATGGGCTGAGTATCTGGAAGAAGGTCTATGCTGAAGTCTATTTCCCTTTCTAGAGGAATTTTGGGAAGATCTTCGGGAAAGACATAAGAATATTCATTCACTACTGGGACTAATTCAAGACTGGAAGTCTTGGAACTAGAGTTCTTAACTCGAACAAGATGATAGACACATCCATTAGATATTATTTTCCATGCCTGAAGGTAGAAAACAAGTTGACCTCTGAAAACTGAAGTACTGCCCTTCCACTCTAGGATGGGTTCATTAGGGAACTGAAACTGGACAACTCTATTTCTGCAGTCGACTGTGGCATAGCAGGAATAAAGCAAATCCATACGAAGAATGACATTAAAATCAGTCATCTCTAATTTGACTAAGTCTGTTGAGGTGACTTTCTAAGATACCATAACCAGACAGTTCCTGTGTACCCGTCAGACTATGATTATTTTACCATTGGGGTAGAGACTGAGAAGGGCTCTCCTATAATTTTGAGACTGACTCCAAAATTAACTACTATATAGGGAGTAACAAAAGACAAAGAAGCTCCCGAATCTAGCAAGGCATAAACATGTACATGAAAGATCTATAACATACCAGTAACCACATTAGGAGAATTTTCCTGATCCTATCGAGACTGAAGAGCATAGAGTCTATTTGGGCATTGCCCACTGGTAGCACTGGAAGAGGCTATCTGCTGATTCGAGCGATCGGACTGAACTGAGGAACGGTTCTGCTGACCCTGAAATCTTGAATGGGGACAATATCTAACTCTATGGTTGGGCTTGCCACATCCGAAACATATATCACTGCCAGCTCTGTAAATACCCTTGTGGTTCTTACCACAAGTCTGGAAAAGAGGATTAGTTCAGGCACTGCTAACACTTCCCTAAAGCTTAGAGCCTGGCAACCTATCTTTGTTACCATCCCTGAACTTAGGAAGTGGAGTACTGGCTAAGGAAGGAGCCGGAATGGATGACTTTGGGTGAAACTAAGAACGGTTACCACCCTCTGACTTAGGCTTATTGAAGTTGAAACTACCTGTACTTGCTTTCTTATTCTACTTCTCTCTCATCTTAATCTTCTGCTCTTCAATCTATTGAGCATGGATCATAAGCCTGGCTATGTCCATCTCACTAATAAATATTGTAGATCTGCACTCATTGATCATACTATCATTTACCCTAGAAACAAACGTACCCATCTTAGCCCCGTTGTCTGTCACTACATTAGGAGCATATCTAGCTAATTGAGTAAACTTAAGACAATACTCTTTCACTATCATGTTGCCCTGCCTGAGGTTGATAAACTCTAATACCTTAGCTTCTCTCAGCTCTAGGAGAAAGAATCTATTTAGAAATGCAGTGGAAAACTCCTTCCACTCAATAAGCCCTGCATCTATATCCCACTGTTTTAACTAGTTGTGAGCCACCTCATGTAACTAGTATGCAACTAGCTCAACACTCTCAAAATCAAACACCCCCATGATATCGGTAACCTTCTTAACCTCATCAAGAAATTCTTGAGGGTCCTCGTCTGACTTAGACCCAAAAAAGGATGGTAGATTCATTCGGGTGAAGTCCTGAATCCTGGCTGCAGTAGAATTGGCTATGGGGTTGGCTGGAATGATAGCTGGTCATTCATTCTGTGAAGCAACTGAATTAGCAAGAGTAGTGAATACAGCTCTGAACTCTACATGAGAAACATATTCGTCCAAGAGATCTGCTTGGACAGGCTAATTTCTTCTTTTGGGAGGCATATTCTGTAAATAAAAGGGTGAAAAGGATTATACCGAGGGTTATATTTGAACTCATGCTCACTGGCACGACATAAATACTGAAAGAAGGGAGATTGTTCCTAAAACAAATTATAGCCTCCTGTACATAAATGTGGCACGTAACACACCCATGCACAAGACTCTACTAGATGCGTCTTTTAGACTTCCTAGGACACTATTAAACCTGGCTCTGATACCAAGTTTGTAATACCTCAAATCTGATACTTGGAATGCCACACGGTGCTCATGGCCCCAAATGTTCATAAGCTAACCCATGAATGATATTTGTATTGAGCATTGCATAACATACTGTATAAATGTGGAATAAGAGATTGAAAGGTCATAAGGTTCAAATATCTAATAAAAAATAACATCTGAATAATACGGTATCACCATACCAAAACTAAAATAACTATCTGAACATGCTAGTCTAAAAGCCTCTAAACTGTCTAAAAACTGTGGAGTTGATGGGACATATCCCCCAACTAACTACGAACTACTAAAATAATAAAGTAATATAATAATCATGCTATCCTCGAATGATGAGGACTCACTAATAGTCTGGCTGCTGAATATCTGATCTACTAAGGATGCTTTGGAGCTCGTACTTCCGAACCTATAGTATAAAACACCATAGCATAAATGTGTCAGTAAGATTGAAAGTACTGGTATGCAAGTGAGGTAGGAAGAATGCAACGGGTTTATATGCATGAAATACTAACTGACTGAATAACGTGAACGTGAGAATACATGCATGAATATGTGAACTGTAACTGAGATCATAACATCACTGAATCTGAATACTGATAACATAAGTTTTTGTATAACTGATATACTATTATCTGAATGACTGTGTCTGATAGTCCTATTTCTAATGGAACTAGCTGGGTTTCGTACTGAACTGAGTGACTGTATCTGACAGTCCTAAATTCTATAAACCTATCTGAGTTCTATTACTGAGACTGAGACTGAGACTGTAACTGTGGGAAGTAGTAACCCCAATTGAAAGTTATTATAGCTTAGTTGAGTTCCAATTTGTAAACCCAATTAGAAGGGTGTCAATACCGTGCCACTGGTAAGGATAAGCTGTAGGTGACCCTCATCTGACAGTGTCCCCAAAAGAGAATGGTAGGACTCACATCTGAAAGTATTAATACACCTCATCAACCCTCATATGTCAGTGTTGATGTCTCAACCTATGTTGGCTACATAGTTCTGGAACACAAGGATTGCTTCTAAGGATCACACCCTCAACTGTCAGTTTGTGCCCTCATTCTTGGGTTCACTTGGTGCTAATTCCTACTCTCATCTGAATAGACACTAAAATATGATTAACTGAACTAAACTAGACTGAGTTCAGTAAGTTCCATTGATTGACGGAATACTACTGAGAATACTGAGTTACTGAGATTTCTGAGATTATTGGGATTTCTGAGTTTTCCTGAGTCATGAGTTTGACTGAATTCTATTGAGCATATCTTGACTGAGAGTATCTTGAAAACATGACACTGGCTCTAGGCACATAGCTAAATTTGCTGGGTACAAGTACCCCCAAGACTCGTGTAATACCTCATATTTCTACCTAGCTTAAAACCATCTAAAAAATATTAAAGACTTTCTTTAAAAGATGAATCCACTTTTATACACGTTGAATTTTGAATATTTTTACTTTTTTTTTGTGTGGTAAATTGAATAATCTTTCTATCAATACCAAATTCGCCCAAATTTGACACCCGGGCGAAGAGTTAGAGCCTTTTTAGTGAGATAGTATATCACCTGAGCCATCAGCGGGTCGTGGAGCTAGCTTAAATGGAAATTTTCAATTTTCTATGTTGCTCCACGATAGTGGCACATCGCGCCAAAGGCCCAGTTCATAATTATCCTATTTTAGTGAATCTCTGTGATGTCTCCGCGTCGCGCCAAACTTCCAGGTCACAAATAAAGTGGCAACGTGATAACTCTGTGTCGCACCACCATGCAGATTCCCAATTGTCCAGTTCCAGTGGATTGGTGCGATAATGTCGCATTGCGCCAAGGATGAAAATCGAGAATTTTCCAATTTTTGTGATATTAAATCACAGGGGTCGTTTAGTCTTTTCCCATGACTTCAATTCTGCCCTATCATGGGATTTAACCCTAAGAGTGCATTATTTGCTCACTTTTGCATTAGTCTTTCAAATTAAAATAAACTCTACTCAAGAACAAGAACCCTAGCTCTCAAATTCAAGGGCCAAATCACAAGAACTCTCCATCAATCCTTCCAAATTCGTTAACTCAGGTATGCATAGTGTTCATTCATGGATCATGAAGTCCAAGAATCAAGTTTTAAATCATGTGTTATGAATATTATGTTGTGGGTTGATTATGTTTATGTTATTGTTGTTGTATGGTTCCCAAATTGGAATCTCAATGTGTTTTTATGGAATTACATTAGTATATGAGTTTTAATCCATGAATTGAGTGGTTTATGAGGTGTTAATTGATGATTATACCTATGCCTTAAGTGGTGCATGTAAGGTGTCTGATAAAATTCCTAGAAGACTAGAAATCATGTAATATAGTTCAATTGTGACTTAAGTGATGGATTCATGTTTTACCCTTATGTTCAAATGACTCTCATGCTATTGATGTGCAATGTAGAGGTTGTTGAAATGCTCATTATACTAGAATATGAAATTATGACATTGATTATATGCATTTCTTCCATGTACAAGATTACGATAACCATGTGCTTCATGAAATCCTTAACTTATTATATTATGAATTATTGATATTGGTCATGTGTTCAAGAAGTGTCAAGTCTTGTCAGTTTCATACTATCGAGTCCTGGGGGTACTTGTACCCGAAAATTTAGCTTTGTGCCTAGAGCCAGTGTCAATTTTTATGATATTCTCGGTCAAGCCACGATCAGTAGAACTCAGTCAGTCATGTGACTCAAGAAAACTCAATAAATTCATTATCAGTCCAGTAATCTCAGTAATCTCAATCAGTTATCTGATCTCAATAGTATTCCATATGTCAATGGAACTCAGCAAACTCAGTTCAGTCCAGTTAATCAGTACAATTATTAACAGTTTAGTCATGCCTATTGTGAACTAGGAAAATCAGTTCAGTGTCTATTCAGTTGGGAGTAGGATTCAGCACCGAGTGAACCCAAGGATGGGAACAAACACTGTCAGCAGACGGTATGATTCCTAGAAGCAATCCTTGTATTCCAGAACTATATAGCCAGCATAGGTTAAGACATCAACACTATTAGTTGAGGGTTGATGAGGTGGATTAACACTGTCAGATGAGGGTCCCATCATTCTCCTTTGGGGACACTGTCAGATAAGGGCCACTCACAGCTTGTCCTTACCAGTGGCACGGTATTTACACCCTTCTAATTGGGGTTACCGATTGGACCCCCACTCAGCTATAATAGCTTATTCAGGGCATGTCGGTTAGATGAATTCTCCCATAGTTTTAGTTACAGAATTAGGACTGTCAGATACAGTTATTCAGTCTCAGTAATAGAACTTAGATAGTTCTTCAGATATCAGGACTGTCAGATACAGTCGCTCAGCTCAGTATGGAACTCAGCTAGAAATATCAAATTTCAGGACTGTCAGACACAGTCACCCAGCTAATAGTATATTAATTATACAAAATTCATGTTATTAATATCAGATTTTAGGATTGTCAGATATAGTCAATCGGACCAGTTCTTCATAATCAGAACTATTAGAAATAGTCATTCCTTTATAAGTAATACGACATCAGTTCCTCGGTACTCAATAGATTTAGTCATTTAGTATCCCAGTATTAGTATTCAAATATCATAAAATCCACGTTATCAGAATTCATGAGTCAGTGTTATCATGATCTCAGTGATAGTTATGTATTCATGCATGTATTCTCACGTTCATGTTATTCAGTTAGTTAGTATTGTTCATGCATGTGAACCATTGTATTCAACCACCTCACTTGCATGCCAGTACATTTAACGTACTGATGTATTTGTGCTATGGTGTTTTATACCATAGGTTTAGAAGTACGAGCTCCCGAGCATCCTTAGTAGATCAAACGTTCAGTAGCCAAACTAGCAGTGAGTCCTCATCACTCGAGGATAGCATGATTATTTTATTACTTTATTATTTTCAGTAGTTTAGAGTTAGTTGGGGACATATCCCATCAACTCCACAGATTTCAGACAGTTTAGAGGTTTTCAGACTATAATATGTTGCAGACAATTTATTTTAGTTTGGGGTATTGTTATACCCCATTACAGACATTGTTTTATATTCAATATTAGTTTATTTTTTAACCTTATGTCCTTACAGCTTATTTTCTACATATTTACAGTATATTATTTAGTACTCAGTTACAGATATCAGTCATGGGTTAGCTTGTAGTTCTTTGGGGTCATGAGCCTCGTGTAATGTTTCGAGTACTAGATTTGGGGCGTTACAACTCGATAGAATGAAACTGACAAGACATGACACTTTCTGGACTCACGACCATAAACAACAATCCATAATACAATCATTGGGGAATTTCATGAAGCACTTGATTATCATGGTTAGGTACATAAATAGGAATGCATATAAACATGTCATAATTTCATAAGCTAATCTCCTGAATAATCCATCAAACAAGTTCAATGCATAACAATAACATTGAAGTCATTTTGAACATAAGGGTAAAGCATGGGTTCATCATTTTGGTCATAATTGAGTCCTAAAGCGTGATTCTTGTTCTCTTGGGCATTTTATCAAACACATTGCATGCATAACCTTAGGCTTAGGCATATACACTAGTTCATACATCATGGTTACTTTAATCAACTCAATTTAAAAGTTTCCAACCCACATACTAGTATAATTTCATGAAAAGTACATAAAGACTCCAACTTGGGATTCATACAACCACATCAACATAATTAAAAACAACCCGCCACATGGAAATCATAATTCATGAGTTTAAAATAGGATTCTTAAGCTTTATGGGTAAAAGAAACTCATGAATCAACACTTTACATACCTGGGTGGATGATTTCTTGAAGATTGGTGGAGGAAAGCTTGAATTCTTGCCTTGGGATTAGACACCTAGGGTTTCTTGTTCTTGGGGATTGATCTTTAAGAGAAACCCTAATTTGGTGTTGTGGATGAATAATGAAGTTATGAGCTCTGGTCTGGTATAATTAGGGGTCAAAATGGGAGGAAAAAAACCCAAATACCCTTTTAAAAATGGCTTAAAATCGCTGATAAAAAGTGGCGACGGTTTGGGTGACGGTCCATCGCTGGCTCGACGGTCCGTTGGTCCATCCCGTCGTACTTGGCCAGAACCTAAACTTCCTACCTCGTCTGCAATGATTTGGGCGATGGTCTATCGCTAGCTCAACGGTCCATCGCTCCTGACCGTCGCACTTGGCCAAAAATTGGGTTCACTGCCTTAGTCGGGACAGCTTGGGCGACGGTCCGTCGCTAGCTCGACGTTTTGTTGGCCCTGACCGTCGCTTCTGGGCAGCTTCGACAGTTCTCCATAAAACGTCCATACCCTTTTACTCTGATGTTGGATTTGGACAAAATTTGTATCATTGAAAAGCTAATTCAATTTCACACATGATAAAAAGTTAAAATTAGGAAAATTCTATCTAATTTAAACATTAATCATTTAGGAAGTCATCACTAACTCTTCTCGAGACTGGATTTAACTTAAAGAAAGCTTGGGATATTACAAAGGCTTAGCATGATCTTTAAAACCTTAACCTGGGTTGTGTAGCTTGACCGTCATAAACCATCCCATGGGTTATATGAATCCAGTATCTCCCCTGGTCGGGCCCCAATGTGTGTTAGCGCACGAACCAGAGATGTCATAGAAGGTCGGGGAATCCTTATACCCTACACCAACCATGATACATACATATATATATATATATACATACATACAAATATACACACATAAACACACATGGTCATCTAGACCAATCCTCACATCGGTAAACATGTGTCTCCAGTATCAATCCTTCGGGACTCACACCTTCACGGCTTAGATAACACAACCCCTATTAAGCCCAATTAAAACATTTAACACATAACCCAATCATTACATTAAAGAGTCAATCATAAAGACGTCATTAAGCGGTATCGTCATACCAACTATAGCTTGCAAGCGAATGTCATTAAGCCAGCTCTTTGGGGAATCCTTGTACCCCACAGACTCTATTAAATCACTTGGGGAATTTCTTATACCCCACAGGTTTTCAAGAAAATAATTCACTTGGGAGAATCCTTGTACCCCAAAAGGTTTTCAAGATTATTCTTATTCGGTAATCAAGTATGCAATGCATTAATTCTTTTAGGAAGCAGACAACCCAAGTGATTAACCATATTCCAAAACCAATTATGTAAATGGGTTGGGGTTCCTATCAAGTTCAATACCAAAATCCATTTATTTGGGGAATCCTTGTACCATTAATTACATTGTTCATAAGTTTGGGAAATCCTTGTACCCCTAAATTCATTCACCATACCCATGCACCCTAATGAGTGTACAAACCAATAATTTAATGCACAATAATTCAATAGTATTAATGGGAAAACATTCAAACAATTTATATCCAAAAACCCTAAACCTATAATTCATAACCCAATATCAAATCCATGTGAACAATAAACTAATTTTTTGCTATTAAGAAAAAACAAGTGTAAGGAGAGAGATATATGCCTTAATTGAAGAAAAACCCTTGAGAAGGTAAGATGATTTGAACCTAAATGCCTTGGTATTGAAAAATCCTTCTTGATATTCTTTGGAGGAAGAGGATGATGTATTTTGAGAGCCTTCTACTAGTTTTGAATGACTTTAGGGTTAATAAACAGATTGAGGGAGTTATGGGATGGGCAAGGACCATTTGACCCTTGATTTATCATGGAAAAATGTGTTTTAACATCTGAGAAAGGGGATTTACGTTGTAAACCCAAATGCAGAGCAGGAGATTTGCCTCGCACCCCTAAATGTGGTGCTCCACCATTGCCTCGCTCCCCCGATCGTGAATCCTGGATAATATCTTACTAAAACAATCCTAACTTTTGATTTGAAACTCAGATTGACAAACGGTAAGTTTCGTTGAAAAGAAGACTCAAAGGGCTTTAATTTGATATATAATGGCCGACATAACTCCTTATTATAGGATCAAGGGTCATTGAAAGTTGACCCAAAAAATCGTATACTAAAATTCAATAAATAGGGAAGTGCCCAACTTAACTTTGAGTTAGGAGATATTTCTATGACTTCAATCTACCTCTGAAGATGTTCCACCCTAAGGAATTGTTATTCACGCTTATATATAATTAAAAATCATCGGATTTGAATCTATATATATAAAAAGATGATTCAAACTCTAGCCCAAAATGTGGGGTGTTACAATGATAAAAGTCAAGTGTATTACTCGTCTTTGTACTTTGACCACTCTCACTATTTTGAGTTTTCGCCATTGATATGTTGTCTCAAAGCTCAGCTTCAGAGAGTTCAATGCACGATTTATAGAAAATTGAAGAAAATTTTCAGTAAGCTTATAATATGGGCTCTGATATCATGACAAATTTGAACAAACAAACATATTCAACAACTTTCATTAACATGCAACAACAATCCAATTTACATTCTCTATAAGAAAGGACAAAACTTGAGCTAAGATATTTTCTATTGTGTTGTTTATGTATAAAATATGTAGCCAAACTATTTATATAAGAACTAATCCCAATAATCGCCTCCAATTACTTGACACTTTAATAACAATAAAGTCCTCAACTCATGAGGAATCACCAACTAATCCTCAGTCATTCATAACTCCAATAATTGTGAAATATCAAATGCACTTAGTTAAGATTTTCCTTATGATGGTAATTTGTGAGTTACGATACAACTGCCATCAGTTTTTTGGCCTATTGCAGAGAAGTACATTACCATGCTACGAATCCCTATTGGTGTTTATGGGGGAAAATAAAAGTAACTAGTGGTGGCATTTATCAACAGTGTAGATTTATATTTGAGGGATGATTTCTATGAAAATGTAAAATCAAAATCAAAAGTTGGTGAACATGTATTATTATTTGGTTTGTAGTGTAATTAAAATATACTTGATTCAAATTAATCTAGATCAACTTTGAGTTGAAATATTGATCAAAAAATAAGATATTGTTGTGGCCTGAGTATCCCTAAGTGCAATTCTTGTTACGCTTTTGCTTTTTTCAGTCTATCTCGAAAAGATGTCACTTTTTATAATTAAAAAATAATTTACTTTTAAATTATTTTTTTCTCAATAAATAATCCAGAGTCAGAAAGTATTCTAAACTACAACTCTCAAAGTATTAGTAATTTCTTTTAAAATTATTTTTAATTAAGTTAAAAGTTATAGCATAAATTAACATTGAGGGAGTAATTTTATATTTGACGAAATATATACGCAAGCCTCTGAATTTGTTGAATTTGTTGGCACTTTAATTTGATCATGTACCTATTAAATTGGTGATGTGCTTATTAAGCACACTCAATGACTAGACACAACATGTGCAGTACATTCTCCTTTGAGAGAGTGGAAGATTTTTTATTTATTATCTTCTTCGACCTCAATTTGCACCCATCATCTCCCCTGTCTCATCATTGTCATCACCTCCGACAAGAAAGTATTTTTTTTCTTCTATTTCCTTCTTCTTTTTTCTTTTCCACCACCTCCAACACCATAGCAACTTCATCCACTACCAGTACAGGGCAAATTACCCAAAAATATTTTTTTTATCCCAACTCCACAACCAAAGAACAAATCACCCAAAAAACATCTCGTCATCCTCAATTACACCACCACACCATGCCTCATCCCGCAACTACTGAACTTTCTGATAGTACTTTGTTATTTTTAAAAATCAGTGAAAAATAATTATTAATCATGAAGAGAAAGAAATAAAGCAAAAGAAAGAAAAAAAGAATCAATCTTCAAGTATGATTTCATTTGTCATTTTGACCTTCCCCCCTCTTTTCCTTATACACTCAAAGAATTACAGAATACTTTGAAAAATAAAGTTTAGATTCAATGGTACATTACTACACTTAAAACAGTTGGAGTAAGAAGTCCTCAAGTGAGCGTCTTATGGGAGGCTGTCAAGCACATGCTAATTCTTTAATTAGTTTCGCAGCCATAGCCGATCAAGTTATGCATCTGATTTGAAGGAATATTGAAGAAAAAATTATACGATTGGAAGCAATAGAACTTTTAATTTTTTCAACATTTTTCAAAATATATATTATTTGAGAACAAAATTTATGAGTCTTTATCTTATTGATAGATTTTTCATGTCAGCCGTGTATGAAATGCATGCATTTTATGATGTGTTTATCTCATAAAAATGTGCTCCAGTAAAATACTTTTAAAAAAATATAAATGTTTAATAGGCAGTAAGTGTCTGAACTAAAAATCAAACAACTTCTATGTATCTGGCTTTGATAATTTTTTGTCTTAAGCATAACAATTTTAAGTGTAAACTAAAAATCAAACAACTATTGTAAGTAATTTATTTGGTGGATGTTCATATACTACACTATTGTAACTTCACATACTACACATTCTACACATACTATTGTAGGATGTAAAGTTTATGTATTTTCACATAGTACACTTATTTCACATACTCTTGCCTATAAAAGGCATTGTATGCTACATTGTAAGACACACCAAGAAGAAGAAGAAAATAAAGTCTTTTCTTATATCTATAGGTCTCTCTACCCTCCCCTTTTATTTTAGTTTAGTTCAGAATATTTATTTACAACACGTTATCAGTACGATTCTTCTCTTTTTCAAGTTTTCAATTAGTCAGATATAATCAACTTACTTGTCTTGAATATTATAGTTTGTTATTTTTCTTTTATCAAAGTTTTATTTTTAACGTTAAAGTTACACATGAAAAAAAATATTTTATGTTATTGTATTGTAGTCTAGCTTTATTATTTTTATGATAGTTTTCATCATGTCAAACTTGTCGAAGCTTGAGTTTGTGGCACTTGACATCTCCGAAAAAAATTACTTGTCATGGATTCTCAACGCTGAGATTCACCTAGCTGCTAAGGGTCTTAGTGATACTATTAGCCCGGATAATGCAGCGTGGAGTCAGGACAAGGCCAAGGCTATGATTTTCCTTCGTCATCATCTGGATGAAGGACTAAAGGTTGAATACCTTACTGTGAAAGATCCACTTGAATTGTGGACTGATTTGAAAGGAAGGTATGACCACCTAAAGGCCACGGTACTGCCTAAAGCTCGTTATGAGTAGATGCACTTATGGTTTCAAGGCTTTAAACCCATTGTTGAATATAATTCTATTGTATTCAAGATCGTTTTCCAATTGAAATTATGTGGGGAAACTATAAATGATGAGGACATGATAGAAAAAATGCTAACTACTTTTCATGCCTCAAATGTGCTATTGAAGCAGCAATACCGTGAAAAGGGCTTTCAGAAGTATTATGAATTGATCTCATGTCTTCTAGTAGCTGAGCAACATAATGCCCTTTTGATGAAAAAACATAAAGCCCATCCCATTGGAGCTGCTCCACTACAGGAAGCAAATGGGGTACAAGGATATGGCCAGCCTGAAAGATGGCAAGATCGAGTTCATAATAACATGCGTGGGCGTAGCAATGGCAGGGGACGATATAATAATCATCGTGGTGGTGATAACCAAAGAAGGAAGAACCAAATGGGTCCCTAAAATAATCCTTCAAGAGGTAATTGTCATCGTTGTGGCATGAAAGGCCACTGGAAGAATGAATGTTGAGCACCTAAGCATTTTTCTAGGCTTTATCAAGAATCTTGCAAAAGAAAGAGAAATGAAGGTGGGATCTCTTCTAATGCCCGAATGAAGTCACATTTGATTTTCAAAAATGATAACGAGGAAGGACCTTCACAAAAACATGATGACAATATTGAGGCAAACTTGATCTTGAAAGATGATTTTGATGGCCTTGATGATATAACTCATTTGGAAGATGAAGACTTCTTAGGAGACCAAAACTAAATCTTGATCAAGTTATTGGGGAAATAATTAATGTTCTTTTATTATGTTGTTTTTAGCATGTTTTTCCATTATGTTATTTTTACATTTCAAGAGAAAATAATAAGTATTTAAGTTTTATTGTAAGACTGTGAGATTTCACTTTTCTTATCATGTATTTTTATTTTGTGAAGATAATAAAATTTCTTCAATCTTCAACTGGATCCAAGATGAGTAATGGAGATGTGTGTCTTCTTGATAGTGCTACAACTCACACTATATTAAGAGAAAAGAAATATTTCTCTAATTTGATTATGAAAATAGCCCATGTTAATACAATATCCGGTAGTACAAAGTTAATTGAAGGTTCTAAAAGAGCGACCTTATTACTTCCCGGGGGAACAATATTGGCCATTGATAATGCATTATATTGTAGTAAGTCTCAAAGAAACTTGTTAAGTTTCAAGGTTATTCGCCAAAATGGATATCACATTAAGACTGCAAAAGAAGAAAAGATTGAATATCTTTATATTACTACGATAAAAGGTGGAGAAAATTTTGTACATGAAAAACTACCTGCACTTTCTTCTGGATGGTATCATACAAGTATTTGTATGATTGAATCACATACCATAGTAAATAAAAGATTTACAGATCGTAATGATTTTATCGTTTGGCATGACCGGTTGGGCCATCCCGACTTTAATATGATGCGCAAAATTATTGAGAATTCACATGAACGTACTTTGAAGAATCAAAATATTCGTCAATCAAAGGAATACTCTTGTGCTACTTTTTCTCAAGAAAATTTGATTATTAAACCATCAGTAGCTAAGGTTGGGATTGAATCCCCTGCATTTCTGGAACGTATACAGGGTGATATATGTGGACCAATTCACCCTTCGTGTGGACCTTTTAAATATTATATGGTCTTGATAGATACATCTACAAGATGGTCATATGTGTGCTTATTATCAACTCGCAATATAGCTTTTGCGAGATTGTTAGCTCAAATAATAAGGTTAAGAGCACAATTTCTAGATTATGCAATAACGACTATTCGTCTTGATAATGCTGGTGAGTTTACATCTCAGTCCTTTAATGATTATTGTATGTCAACTGGAATAAAAGTTGAACATTCGGTTGCTCATGTTCACACTCAAAATAGTCTAGCAAAATCATTGATCAAACGTCTTCAATTGATAGCTAGACCGATGTTAATGAGGACAAAACTTTCTGTTTCAACATGCAGACATATTATTTTGTATGCAGATAAACTTGTGCGCATAAGGCCAGCCATTTATCATAAATTCTCCCCATTACAGTTGGTTTTAGGTCAAGAACCAAATATTTCCCATCTTAGAATTTTTGGATGTTCGGTATATATTCCAATTGCTCTACCACAACGCACAAATATGGGACCCCAAAGAAGGTTGTGAATATATGTTGGGTATGAATCTCCTTCCATTATAAAATATTTGGAACCTATGACAGGAGATTTATTTACGGAAAGATTTGCCGATTATCATTTTGATGAATCAGTATACCCAACATTAGGGGGAGAACATAAGCAGCTGAAATATGAGATAGATTGGAATGCATTATCACTATCTCATTTGAATCCTCAAATAAATTAATGTGAGTAAGAGGTTCAAAAGATGATTTACTTGAAAAATGTTGCAAATCAGCTAACGGATGCATTTACTAACCTTCTAAGGGTTACAAAAGCTTATATTCCAGCTGTGAATGCTCCAGTTTGAGTTGATGTCCCGATAGGACAAGCGACCAATGCAAATGAGTTTAAGCCACGTTTGAAATATGGTAGACCGATTGGTTCCAAGGATGAAAATTCTCAAAAAAAAAAGAAATAAATGATCACGATATGATGGCAGTTGTTCAAAAAGAGCCTCAAGATCTAACAAATGATAAGACCACTGAGGAGGTTAAAATACCCAAAACTAATGAGAATAAAGAAATCTCAATAAGTTATGTCTCGATGAGAAATAAGTGGAATCGAAATAATATTGTGGTTGACAATACTTTTGCTTACAATGTTGCTACTGAAATAATGCAACAAGATGAGGATTTGGAACCAAAATCTGTCAATGAATGTAGACAGAAAAACGATTGGCCAAAATGGAAGGATGCAATTCAAGCGTAATTGACTTTACTTGAAAAACGTGAAGTTTTTGGACCAATAGTCCGAACACCTGATGGTGTCAAGCTAGTGGAGTACAAATGGAATTTTATGCGCAAGCGAAATGAAAAAGGTGAAGTAGTAAGATATAAAGCACGACTTGTGACACAAGGTTTTTCACAAAGGCCTAACATTGACTATGCAGAGACATATTCTCCTATGGTGGATGGAATTACCTTCAGATATATAACAGATTTGGCAGTTCATGGAAAGCTTGATATGCGCCTAACGGATGTTGTCACAGACTATTTATATGGCTCATTGGACAGCGATATTTTTATGAAAATTCTAAAGGCCTTCAAAGCATATAAAAATTCGCAAGAAACTTGCCCAATAAAGCTTCATAAATCCTTATATGAATTGAAACAATCAGGGAGGATGTGGTATAATCGTCTTACCGAATATTTGCTAAAAGAAGGGTACAAAAATGATCCTATTTGTCCTTGTGTTTTTATAAGAAGGTCTGAATTTGAATTTGCTATAATAGCTATTTATGTTGATGACTTGAATATCATTGGCACTCCCAAAGAGCTTTTAAAAGTTGTTGAGTGTTTGAAGAAAGAATTTGAAATGAAAGAACTGGAAAAGAAAATTTTTTGTCTCGGCTTACAAATTGAGCATTTGACAAATGAAATTTTTGTACACTGAAAAGATTTTAAAACGAATTTACATGGATAAGTCACATCCATTGAGTACCCCAATGGTTTTGAGATCGCTTGATATAAACAAAGATCAATTTCGACCTCAAGAAAATGATGAAAAGCTTCATGGTGATGAAACTCCATATCTTAGTGCAATCGGGGCACTAATGTATCTTGTCAATAATGCTCGACCAGATATTTATTTTACGGTAAGTTTATTGGCAAGATTCAGCTCTTCTCTAACTAAAAGACATTGGAATGGTGTCAAGCATATACTCAGATATCTTCGGGGAACCATTATCCAAGTCAGAAATGATTAGTTATGCAGATGCAAGATACTTATCTGATCCACATAAAGCTCGGTCTCAGATGGGTTATTTATTTACATATGGTGGCACAACTATATCATGACGTTCAATGAAGCAAACATTAGCTGCAACTTTTTCAAATCATGCAGAAATCATTGTCATTCATGAAACGAGCCGGGAGTGTGTTTGGTTGATATCAATGACTCAACATATTCAGGAAATGTGCGGATTTCTTTTGAATAAGGATATTCCAACTACATTGTATGAAGATAATGTTGCATGTATAGCTCAGTTAAGGGGAGGTTACATTAAATGAGACAGAACAAAACATATTTCACTAAAATTCCTTTTCACTCATGATCTTGAGAAGAAAGGTGAAATAAATGTTGAACAAATTCGTTCAAGCCATAATCTAGCAGTTATGTTCACTAAAGCATTGTCAACATCAACATTTGAGAAGTTGAGATACAAGATTGGGATGCGTCGTCTCTTACATATTAAGTGATGTTTTTATCAGAGGGAGTACATACGCGTTGCACTCTTTTTTTCTTAACCAAGGTTTTATCCCACTGAATTTTTCTGGTAAAATTTTTAATGAGACAGCAAACAAGGCGTATTACAAACCGTTATTATACATCTTATTTCCTATAGAATTTCTCTTTTACATAAAAATCTAAGGAAGGGTATTATAAATAATGTATTTGATGGATGTTCATATACTACACTATTGTAACTTCACATACTACACATTCTACATATACTATTGTAGAATGTAAAGTTTATGTATTTTCACATGGTATATTTATTTCACACTCTTACCTATAAAAAGCATTGTAAACAACATTGTAAGACACATCAAAAAAACGAAGAAGAAAATAAAATTTTTTTCTTATATCTATAGTTGTCTCCCTTCTCTCTTTTTATTTTACTTTATTTTAGAATATTTATTTATAACACTTTACGTATTTGGCCTTGATAACTTTTTGTCTTAAGCGTAACAGATAACCAAACACACAACTTCGACTTTATAGCTATTGGGAGATGTGCAATTGAGGAGTTGTGGCTTGGCTCAAACGTCGGGATCAACAGACACTTACTTTTTATTTTTTTCAGATTGGGCTTGTCAGGCTAGTTCTAGTGTTCAGAATGTTTACAGAGCTATCAGTCAATATTATGCAAGTGAATAATGGGGTTTCATAGGTCCCATAGCCATCACGAGTCGTATGATGGGGTGTATTTAATTCTATTAAATCCCCCTAACTATTTTCTCCTTTTTCTTTTTTTATTTGGGTATCCCCCCTCAATATTTTTTTGTTTTCCAATTTTTGTTTGGGTCCCCATTCTGCTCTTTCTTTTACGTACCCTTACAAAGTTAGTAGATGTCCAGTTCGTATTTTTAAGACATTTAGCATGTGTTTAGCCGTAGGTTTTAAATATTTTTTACTATTTTATTTGATATTTAAGATAAATTTGGAATTGAAATGAAATTGTATTTGATTATTTTTTATAAAAATATATTCTAAGTAATGTTTAGGCATGTACTTTCTACTTATATACAATCTTTAAAGTGAAAATTATTTGAAAAACAAACTATAAGTTATTTTTAATTAACTTTAAAGTGAACTTGAAATTTTCATAATCAAATGCTAATTTTTAAATAAAGAAAAATTTATTATGAAAAATAAACAATTTTTATGCCCAACGGGTGCCTAAACGAACAAAATTAGCTTTGAAAGTGAAATCACATATTACAGTGGATATATATCTTGTATATTAATTGTTTTGAGAATATTTATTTACTTAAAACAATTTTAAGTTTTATTTTTAATAAAAGTGTTTATTATCACACAAATAGCTTATAACTTATTTTAAAAAAAAAATAAATAAATAGCACTCCTTACCCAATCAATCAAACTTAGGATAGGAGATAGGATATAAAACTAAGAAAAAATAAATTGTTGTTAAGCCTTAACCCCTCATTTAGCAGGGACCTCCTACGTATCTAGTAGCTACGTCCACTTATGAAGTCTACATTTAGGTTCTGTTGCGGCGGACTTACTTGTTGACTGTTTAAGCCTGATACTGGCTTGGCAGCACAGCTCTAAATCTGAAGGATGTTGGTTCTTTTTTCATCTTTAATTTTATGAACCAACAATAAAGTTACTTTACGTGTTTATAATATTAAATATTTTCTTTGTTTTAAAAAGAATGATCTAATTCATTTAAAAAAGTAAGTTATCTTTTTACTAATCCGTTTTAAAAAATAACTCTATTTTTTTATATTAATATTTTAATTTTAACTTTCTACATGATATATTTGAACCACAAAATTAAAAATATTTTAATATATTTGATACAATTTTAATTTAAAACTACAAGATTCTAAACAAAATTCTAAGTCTTTTTATTTTTTAAATTTTTATGTCAATTTAAAGTAGATTATTTTTTTTAAATGGAGAGAGTAGCAATTTGCATAGAAGTAGGTTACATATCTTTGTTTCATTTAAAATAGGAGGGTAGGGAAAAGGATCAAAAATATTTGTTTTACTTTAAACAATTAATTAAATTTATGTTTCATTGTATTATTGGGCCAAATATATTTTTGTTGTTATATTATAGGGTTAAATATAGCTCTATCATTAATAAAGTTATAAAAAATATTCCTCTTTTTAACATTTCTTCATTATGATAAGGTGAGAGTCACGTGGCGTAACATTTAGGCCAAGTGGATGCCACATGGCATGCCACCACAACTTTAGAATTTTTATCCTTTTTAATTTTAAATTTTTTACTTTAAATTTTATTGCTTATTTTAAAAAAATTGACAGTTTAAATACTCATGTGTTTTATTTATTTAAAATAAAATAATCGTCATTATTAATAAACGTCGATGTTTCCACATTAAACGAAAGAGAACCACCACCAAAGATGACAAAATGAAAAGATATGTCACATGTCGAGCTATAAAGAGTAGAAGCGGTGAGTTTAAAAATTGAGTTGCGGGAGAAAATGGTGGATTTTGAAAAGCCCGATGGAGAGCTGCCAAAAATGAGGTTTTAAGATTAGCGAAATGCTAAAAAAACTATTGACACCATCATGAATGTTTTACTACTAATGATAGTAATTAGTTATTAGTAGTTGGTCTTTCTTTTGTGCTAAATACTCACATGTTTTATTTGTTTAAAGAAATTGATAACTTAAATAATAAATTAAATAAAATTTGAAGAAAAAATATAAAATGAAGAAGTAAAAAAGTATGATGATGAGGTCTCATGTCACGTGATAACCATCTCATCCAAATGTCACGTCATGTAGTTAACATTTTGCCATGGTGAAGAAATAGTACTATTAAAAGGAGGAATATTTTTTATAATTTTTTTAAAAGTGAGGGCATATTTGGCCCAATAATATAACAGTAAGGGTATATTTGATTCAATAATATAATGAGAAGCAAATTTAATCAATTTATCAAAGTAGAAGAGTATTTTTGATCCTCTTCACTTTAAAATAAACACGAATCACTTTTTGAAATTTATAAGATTTTACATCAAAATTTTCCTAAAATATCACGTTTTTATCAGTTTCAACTTGAGCTATAATAATTTTTAAGTGCTAAAAATTTTCCATCATTTATGATATATGCGTGATTAAGTTTTGCTATGTATTCAGTTTATAACCTTTGATTCATCATGTCTAGGGTTAAAAGAAAGAAAAATTTAATACAAACCACATCTACAACATATATCCAAAAAAATTTCAAATGTAAAAAGAGTAAAGAAGATGAGGAAGAGGAAGAAGACCACAATTATAAATATATAAACTTTCTTGGCCCCTCGCACATCTTTAAGGAGATGTGAACACATACTTTGTCATTCGTAAAGCTAAGGGAATTTTAGCACTTGAAAATACATAATGTCATAATCTGAGAGAGCCATAAACAAGACAAAATTCAAATATGAAACTAATAAAAATATGAGACCTATTATCTTTTTATAGAAAGGTGAAAGGAACCGAGGCATAAAGGAAAAAATGTCTTGTTACTTTAATGCCTTCACGGTTATAATGGCACATTGATTAATGGAAAAATCTTAGCTGAAATATTTCATGACAGCGTGAAATGTGATTTATTTTGAGTTTATTAATGCCACGCTTCGCTTGATTTGCATGAATTTTCCTTCAACACCCTCTAACTATATGGGCAACTTCATAGAAACCTTAATTTCAAAATTCTTGAGTCATTAATCCATGATTTCACCACGCTAGATGCTAATTATGCGTAACAATTGTTGGGTTCATAGTAATGAAAGGGTGTGAATGGAAATGTTAATACATGCAGGAACCCATAAACAGTTGCACTGTTTCGCGTGAACAGTGCACTGCTTCACGAACTGATGCGTGAACAGTGACTGTTTCGCGTGAACAGTAGCACTGTTACGTGAACAGTAACACTGTTTCGCGTGAACAGTGCACTGCTTCACGAACTGCTGCAACACTGTTTCAGAAAAATACTGCATTGTTTTAACTGAATAGACATGCATGTTCAGGAAGAGTCACATACCTCTATTATGAACCAATGCCACCTTTTCAAAAAGGCATCTAGTGGCTATATAAACCTGGTTTCATCCACAGGTTTATGATATAGAAAACTGAAATTTTCAGACTAAAAACTTCTTCTTCTTGTCTTAAAAAACTCTTAAGTGTGATCATTCAACCGTGAGTGTGTTTGAAGAATCTGCCTATTTGAGGTACCGCTATAGTCAGATTGAAGGTCATTTTATCCTGGGAGGAAATTCCACAACCTCGGGTACAGCGAGGGGAATTATTTCCTTAAGGAAAGTCCGTGAATTCGGACGACTTGGTCTTAACAACATTTCTGTTTTCATCTAATTTTTCTGAAAAACACACTTCTTTGAAAGATCTTTTATGATCTTGTGCTGAGGGTGTTACACAACTTCATAAGAGTTCTTGTTTTGTACTTGAACTAGTGTTGAAGTAGTTATTCTATATTATACAGATTCTACGTACCCGTATTGTCGGAGAATAACAATCTTAAGGAAATAATCTACAGAATCTGTATAACTTATTTTTGGAGATTAAAGCTTATGCTTTCTACTCCGTTTGAATTTAACTTGTGATTAGAAGACATAAAATCTTCATCAAAAGTTGAAGTTCACTCGATTGACGATTTGAAGTTATAAAAACTTCGTCGTTAATTAGAAACAAGAAGGAAAAGTTGTAAAGTTATTTAACTTTATTAAAAAGTATTCTGAAAAAATACTAATTTTTCTGTCTTGTGGTGACAGAAAAAATGACAACTGAAAGTCAAATTATGAGTGCGACAACGTCTATGGGGGCAACTAATATTGCCACATCTAGTCGCACAACTGCTCCGCCATCGATGGCCCCGACGGAGAAGCCCAAAAAATTTTCTGGCATCGACTTTAAGCGGTGGCAACAAAAGATGTTCTTTTACCTCACCACGTTATGTCTACAAAGGTTCACTAGCGAAGATGCTCCCGAGGTACCCGAGGGAACCTTGGACAAGGATCGCTTCGTCATTGTAGAAGCTTGGAAACATTCAGATTTCCTTTGCAGGAACTATATTCTGAGTGGTCTCCAAGATGACCTCTATAATGTCTATAGTGGAACTAAGACATCAAAAGAACTGTGGGAGACAGTTGAACGGAAATATAAAACGGAAGATGCGGGAATTAAGAAATTCCTTGTTGCACGATTCCTGGACTTCAAAATGATTGATAGCAAATCTGTTGTCTCTCAAGTACAGGAGTTGCAAGTCATCATACATGATCTCCTAGCAGAAGGTATAATTTTGAAAAATACCTTAGTTGAACAAATTAAAAATGTTCATAATACTCACATAAACTGTTTTGTAGGTTTAATTGTGAATGATGCTTTCCAAGTAGCAGCAATAGTTGAGAAGCTACCACCTTTGTGGAAAGACTTCAAAAACTACTTAAAGCATAAGCGCAAGGAGATGACTGTTGAAGATCTTATTGCCCGACTTCGTATTGAAGAAGACAATAAAGCTGCCGAAAGAAGGTCAAAGGGAAACTCTACAATGAATGGAGCACATATTGTAGAAGATGGCCAAAACAACTCGAAGAAAAGAAAGAATGTTGAACATGGAAGCAATCATCCCAAGAAAAAGTTTAAGGGAAAGTGCTTCAACTGTGGCAAAGTTGGCCACAAATCAACAGACTGTCGAGCCCCGAAAAAACGGAAGAAAAAGGACCAAGCAAATCTGATTGAGTCCAACAAGGATTATGACGACCTGTGTGCTATGTTCACGGAATGCAACATGGTCGGCAATCCACGCGCTTGGTGGATGGATTCAGGGGCCACACGCCATGTCTGCGCAAGTAAAGAGTTGTTCTCGACATATTCTCCGGCTCAAGCGGAAGAAACAATTTACATGGCCAACTCCGCGACTGCTAAGGTGGAGGGAATAGGAAAAGTTTGCCTAAAGATGACATCCGAAAAGGTTTTGACACTGAATAATGTGTTATATGTTCCGGAGTTACGTAGGAACTTAATTTCTATTTCACTCCTAGATAAAAATGGTTTCAAATGTGTAACCGTTTCTGAAAAAATAGTAGTTAGCAAAGGAGAAATGTATGTAGGAAAAGGCTATCTCGAGGAAGGCCTTTATAAGATGAATGTAATGAATGTTGAAATGAATAAAAATTCAAATTCTTCTTACTTGCTTGAGTCTTATAATTTATGGCATGAACGTTTAGGCCATGTTAATTACAAAATGTTACAAAAACTGATTAACTTAGAAGTTTTGCCAAATTTTGAGTGCAATAAATCTAAGTGTCAAACGTGTGTAGAATCAAAGTATGCTAAGCATCCTTATAAGTCTGTTGAAAGGAATTCCAATCCCTTAGACTTAATACACACTGACATTTGTGATATGAAGTCAACACCATCACGTGGTGGAAAAAAGTATTTCATAACTTTTATTGACGATTGCACTAGATATTGTTATGTCTACTTGCTAAATAGTAAGGATGAAGCAATAGATGTGTTTAGGCAATATAAAACTGAAGTTGAAAATCAGTTAGACAAAAGGATCAAAATGATAAGAAGTGACAGGGTCGGAGAATATGAATCTCCCTTTGCGCAAATATGTGTAGAGAATGGAATAATCCATCAAACTACGGCCCCGTATTCACCTCAATCTAATGGAATTGTGGAAAGGAAAAACCAAACTTTGAAGGAAATGATGAATGTCTTACTAATAAGTTCTGGTTTACCGCAAAACTTGTGGGGGGAGGCTATCCTTACGGCCAATAGTATACTCAATAGAGTTCCCCATAGTAAGACACGATCAATTCCTTACGAAAAATGGAAAGGAAGGAAACCCAACTTGAAATATTTCAAAGTGTGGGGGTGTCTAGCGAAGGTTCAAGTTCCTATACCTAAAAGGGTTAAGATAGGACCTAAAATGGTGGACTGCGTGTTCATAGGATATGCTAAAAGCAATAAAGCATGTCGATTTTTGGTTCATAAATCCGAACATTCGGATATAAATGAAAATACGGTAATTGAATCAGATAATGCTGAATTCTTTGAAAACATTTATCCGTATAAAACTAGACATGAACAGTCTAGTGGAGGATCTAAACGACCCCGAGATGAACCAAGTGAGAATGTACATAATGAAGAAAATCCAAGACGTAGTACACGTCAAAGAACGTCAACTTCGTTTGGATCGGATTTTGTAACATTTCTCTTAGAAAATGAGCCTTGAACGTTTAAAGAAGCGATGTCGTCATCAAACTCATCCTTTTGGAAAGAAGCAGTCAATAGTGAGATTGATTCAATCTTAAGTAACCATACGTGGGAATTGGTTGATCTTCCTCCAGGAAATAAACCTTTAGGTTCTAAATGGATCTTCAAAAGAAAAATGAAAACGGATGGTACTATTGACAAATACAAGGCAAGGCTTGTAGTAAAAGGCTTTAACCAAAAAGAAGGTCTTGATTACTTTGATACATACTCGCCAGTGACAAGGATATCCTCAATTCGAATGTTAATTGCCTTGGCGGCAGTATATGATCTTCAAATTCATCAAATGAATGTGAAAACCACATTCCTAAACGGAGTATTGGAGGAAGAAATCTACATGGAACAACCTGAGGGTTTTGTGGTTCCAGGAAAAGAAAATAAGGTGTGTAAACTTGTTAAGTCACTTTATGGACTAAAACAAGCACCTAAGCAATGGCATGCAAAGTTTGACCAAACCATGTTGGCAAACGGATTCAAGATAAATGAATGTGATAAATGTGTATATATTAAGGACTCACCAAATCACCAAGTCATTGTATGTTTATATGTGGATGATATGTTGATCATCAGTAGAGACATTTGTGACATAAATGCAACCAAACGAATGCTCGAGAGCAAGTTTGATATGAAAGACCTCGGAGTTGCAGATGTGATCTTAGGTATATGAATCCATCGAACTCCATAAGGGTTAGCACTGTCACAGTCTCATTATATCGAAAAAGTACTTGACAAGTTCAAGTATATGGAATTCGATATTGCCAAGACTTCATTGGATGCAAACTTTGCACTTCGGAAAAATGAAGGTGAAAGTGATTCTCAATTGGAGTACGCAAGAGTATTGGGATGTTTAATGTATATAATGAACTGTACACGACCAGACATAGCATGCACTATCAGTAAATTGAGTCGGTATACGAGTAATCCCAACAAAACTCACTGGATGGCAATGAAAAGAGTTTTGGGTTATCTTAAATACACTCAAGACTATGCTTTGCATTATAATAAATATCCCGCGGTACTTGAAGGATATAGTGATGCAAATTGGATCACCGGATCGAATGAAGTAAAATCCACAAGTGGATATGTATTTACTATCGGTGGGGGAGCAGTTTCTTGGAAATCATCGAAACAGACTTGTATCGCTCGCTCTACAATGGAATTTGAATTTATCGCTTTAGATAAAGCCGGTGAAGAAGCAGAATGGCTCCAGAATTTCTTAGAAGATATTCCTTATTGGCCCAAGCCAGTGGCACCAGTATTTATACACTGTGATAGCCAAGTGGCAATAGGTAGGGCAGGGAGCATGATGTACAACGGTAAGTCTCGTCACATACGTCGAAGACATAATACCGTTAGAGAACTTCTCTCTAGTGTAATTATCACTATAGACTATGTAAAGTCAAAGGATAATGTGTCGGATCCACTTACAAAAGGCCTATCTAGAGAAGGAGTAGAAAGGACATCCAAGGGAATGGGTTTAAGGCCTAGGACAAGTTAGCATGGCGGTAACTCTACCTAGCAGACTGGAGATCCCAAGAGCTAGGTTCAAGGAGATCAAACAAAGTTATGTCTGACATGTTCAACATTGTCATTTACCCAACCCATTCTCATGATGTAGACAATGTATAGTAAACAAGGATAAGACTCAAGGTGAAAAGTCTTTTAATGATTATCTAAATTTGGCATATTTGATCAAATAGTTCAATCTAAAGGATTGAAACGTTTAGAAATCACCTATGTGAGGACGAAGTGGAAGCCGCTTCAAAGAGAATGTTAGTAAAGGCCTATTCTCTAAGCTCTCATGAAAACCGGGACGTGTTCATGGCTGAAAAGAACAAAACCGTAAGAACCATAAACGGTAAAAGGCTGGTTGTGTGACATGTGTTGTCTAGGTGTACATTAAAGCTCGACGGTTCAAAGATATCAAATCTACCGATTGACCGAGTGCATCCGATACATGTTCACTACGGAAAGTTCAAAGGGAAACCCACTTATCCAGATGCAATCAGTCTTTGCTTGATGATCACATACTGTCCGTAAACGTTTTACGAAAAATAGCCATTCCCATTCATGCGGGGGATTGTTGGGTTCATAGTAATGAAAGGGTGTGAATGGAAATGTTAATACATGCAGGAACCCGTGAACAGTTGCACTGTTTCGCGTGAACAGTGCACTGCTTCACGAACTGATGCGTGAACAGTGACTGTTTCGCGTGAACAGTAGCACTGTTACGTGAACAGTAACACTGTTTCGCGTGAACAGTGCACTGCTTCACGAACTGCTGCAACACTGTTTCAGAAAAATACTGCATTGTTTTAACTGAATAGACATGCATGTTCAGGAAGAGTCACACACCTCTATTATGAACCAATGCCACCTTTTCAAAAAGGCATCTAGTGGCTATATGAACCTGGTTTCATCCACAGGTTTATAATATAGAAAACTGAAATTTTCAGACTACAAACTTCTTTTTCTTGTCTTAAAAAACTCTTAAGTGTGATCATTCAACCGTGAGTGTGTTCGAAGAATCTGCCTATTTGAGGTACCGCTATAGTCAGATTGAAGGCCATTTTATCTGGGAGAAAAATTCCACAACCTCGGGTACAGTGAGGGGAATTATTTCCTTAAGGAAAGTCTGTGAATTCGGACGACTTGGTCTTAACAACATTTCTGTTTTCAGCTAATTTTTCTGAAAAACACACTTCTTTGAAAGATCTTTTATGATCTTGTGTTGAGGGTGTTACACAACTTCATAAGAGTTCTTGTTTTGTACTTGAACTAATGTTGAAGTAGTTATTCTATATTATACAGATTCTACGTACCCGTATTGTCGGAGAATAACAACAATATATGTTGCGTAACTATTTATTAATTCACTATCTATTGTTTCTTCATTATTGTTTGTTCGTTAGTGATTTAAACTCAAACATTTACACAATTTTTATATTTGGTTATGAGGAATTTTCATTTTTATGTAAGAGAAATTCATGCATTAGAGATATGAAAATGTCATTTTTTTTTATTTAATTTGTAAATGACCACAAGAGTTTCCTTTAAATTGGGGATAGAGGTAGATTTGCATATGGTAAAATTTTTAATAAATTTCACTTAAATCATGTATAAGTGTAAAAAAAAATATTAAACATATTTAAAAATTAAAATAAAAATTGAATTACTAGCATTTGATCGAGGTCACTATCCTACAATTCAAAAAGCTAAAGTTCAAAAGTGAATCCACGTTTACTCAAGATATGCGTATGATCTTTTGATTCTCTTCATCAGTTTGGAGGAAAAAGCAGGACGGTCAAACGGGAAGACTGGAACTTGAGATAAAAATATTACCAATTCCATGTAAGAAACAAAATGCTGAAAATATAGAATCAATGTATTTTGGAAACTTTGACTTGCATCAGTAAGAATATGATCCTCTATACACACTTGCAAAAACCCTTGCATAAAAACAAGTGTCATTTTCTCCTTTCTTTGGGCAAAAAATTGAAACGTGATCTCTTTCTTGCAGATAAATTTTCTGTTAGAATAATATCTTCCATTTTATTTATATTGTGTCTCGTGTTTTTTTTTTCCCGAAAGTAACCCAAACTTCTTTAGGAAATTTCACTTCAATTTATCAAAACCAAGCAGCATTCTGCTTTTCCTTTTTATTAATTCGGCTTTACCTTACTCGCGACCAGCAGGCGTTGGACTGGTACTCGCGAGTGTTAGCACGTGCTATTATGGAGAGTGGTTGTCAGAAATGCAAGCATTTGGGGGAACGGAAATAGTAAGTGATATGTCTGCTGCTGCGACCTTTTAGTTTCCACAGTGATTAAAAAGTAAGCGTCGCTTCACCGCCGATTACTTCTCCTCCCCTTTATATTTTTTTGATTTTTTATTTAGTGTTCGGTGTTCGTATTGGAACCCCGATTAATTTAAATCGCGCGTTGCAGGATCTATTAAGATGACATCGCATCCTAATAGAGTTTTCTCCATTCCTGGGATCGAACCCTCAACCTCTGGTTAAGGGTGGAACAGTCTCATCCACTATACCACAACCCATGTTGGTCCCCCCTTTCTATATATTTTTTTTGTTTAAATCAGCTAGTGTTCGATATCCTTTTTAGGAGTCCAACTATATCCAAATTCGCCCCACGTTGTGCCCCATTTGAGGAAACTCTCAACAGAGTGTTTGTCCATACTCAGGGTCCTCCCTTTCTATATTATTACTCCCTCCCTCTAATTTATTTTTTTGTCTAGTTTTAATTTTAAATCGAGGTCATAGCTTAGTTGATTAATTATTTAAGTTTTTACTTTAATAATTAATATAATATAATTGTGGTATGTTTTCAAAAAATTGAAGTTGAATAAGTTATGATTATTTATTATCATATTGTAAAATATCAAAATTAAATTTTAAAATATCAAATTATTGACTTGACACATATGTTAAGAAATACTCTCTCCATTTTAAAAAGACTAACTTATTTTGACTTGACATAAAATTTAAGAAAATAAAGAAGACTTTTGAATCTTGTGGCCTTAAATTAAAGTTGTGTCAATTGTATCGAAATGTCGTTTAATCGTGTGATCCTAAACATGTTAGTGAAAAGTTGAAATTGAAGTATTGCCAAAAGAGAAAAGGGGTCATTCTTTTTTAAACGGATAAAAAAAAAAGTAGATCATTTTTTTTTAAACGAAAGGAGTAGTAAATGTTATGAATAGTTTTACCATATTATCCCCGCTCAAAGTTTCTTGTAAACTAATCAAAAAAGGCACGACAACTTTCAACAACTCGTTCATAGTTTATCTCATAATCATTCCATTCTGTCCCTAAAACTAGCTCATATTTCTCCTCCTCTCCTTCTCCCGATGGATAGGATCCTCTTTGATCCTTTTTACATAACATTCTTGGTCTTTCAAGAGGATTGACTATTTTTCTCTTTACTTACGCAATATCTTTGGGCAAAGAAAAAAATCTATCTTGTCAACAAATAGGTCGTCATTGACTGACAGTTTCATTGCATGTAATGTCACACTCACCTAGTTTTCATTAGCAATTTATAACATGAGTTCTTTAGTTTTAAGATACATAATTTAACATGAGTAATATCTTATCCTCTTTTTTTGGGGTGGGGTTTCTTATACGTAACATAGCAGGCCTCATGAATAGTCGATCAAATGAGAGGTTATCGACGAAGGGGGTCAAAATTGCGCATTCTTTTGCGGTTTATCCGTCCAATAAGAGAACGATTCAATTGGTTATATTAGGTGGTCTGGCGCATTATTCACTGTGCTTTATTTAAAGCAATGTGCGTCATTTGGGTGATTTAAAAAAGTCATATCCTATTGACGTGTCTGTGACCCTTAATCATCAGGCAGATTGTTTCACAATTAAACTAGAAACTAACTTGTTAGCATGGAATTGCAGTATATAATAAGGAATGAAGATTTCAGTTGTAGGAAATGTTTCAAAGATAAACTCGTTGGAAAGTTAGGGGATGAGTGCATTTTCATCGTGAAAGATTCAATCCAGCCATAGATTTCCTACAGCTACTTTGTTACGACTTCACCCCAGTTGAAGACCCCACGGTGGTATATGTCAATAAGACCACCAAAGTCCTTTGTAGTCATGGATGATCTTTGGTTCGATGCTTCGCTGAAACCTTTTAATACAATAAATTTAATGTTTTTTTAAAATGTATTGAATAATGAATCGTATTTAATATTGAGGATAAAATGAATAAAAATAAGTAAATTATCTAATAATTTTTTAAATTGGATAAATAATATTAAATATTTATTTTTAATATAGTGAATAAGTAAAAATAAATAAAAAAATTAATAATTTTAAAAATTAAATATCAAAATTATCAATCTAAGTTTTAAATATCACAAGATGCACCCTAGTCCGAAGAAATGGTTGTCTTTTCGAAGCCTCCTCCTATTGATAATTGAATGGTTTGTCTCCCAACTATTTCTCCTAGCGGGGGCCCTGCCTAAATCTGTAGTTTCTATAGACCAGAAGCGGGTACGGGTTCCAGTTTATCACGCCAACATTTACTACCTACAAAGACTGATATATTTACATATGCTTGATACTTCTCTCTATTATTAATGGCCTGTTTAAGGCTGCCTTAAAGGTTTAAAGGTTCTGTGATGACTCCATGTGTCTTGAGATGATTAATCAATGGCTCGATTTTTTTATTTGATATAATGCATTGGCTAGATATGTAGCAAATCTCTGCAAAGTTGGATTACTTTTTCTGTGAGGCTGTTTCTCAAGTTCATCCAAAAGGCTCGATTGAAAGAGCAAGCACGTCCCTTTGTTTATTTCCAGGGAGGGTCCAAAAGCAAAAACATTGGCTTTTTCTGTTTTTAGCATATTTTTGCACCTCAAATGAAAAGAGATGAAGAACAGCTTTATACGAAGACCTCTGTTACCATGTCACCATGATCATCACTCATCTACATCTATATCTTAATTGGCAGGGAAATTTTGTCTGGGCACTCTCGGCTTCTGAATTCAAAATCTATAATATTTGTTTGATCATAAATTTTATTAAATTTTAAAAAGTATCTTCAAAATACTTGGAAAGAAATTTCAATTCCACCGACAAAATTTTAAAATTTTTTATATAATACATGTCTAAATAATACTTCAAATTATCAAATTTAAAATTTTAACTTGACAGTCAAGTTGAAACTAAAGAAAAGTTGGGCGGTTAAAGTGTGTAAGAGAATATAATAAGGACGCAGCGCGTCTTCCAGTACTACTTAAAAGCAAAAGGGACATGAGAAAATAAACAAAGAAATATTATTGCCTTTACTTAAAACAATGACACATGAAAATTGAACAAGAAGAAAAAGAAATTCAATCAATCAGACTGTTTGATCGAAGCCATAGTAATATAATGCTCGCCGGGCCGTCGCATGAAAGCTGTGCGAAGACTTGTCATCTTCTCAATTTTTTAAACCTAAAGTAAAAATAATTCTCTATTCATACCAGTCAATTGTTTTTTTCTTTATCAAAAGTCCCTTATCCCGCTCCCAACTAACCCAAAGTAATGTTGAGTGATTTTGACTCACATTTACTTTTGAAGCTAAAATTAGTATTTGCAAATTAACATTTATTTTGCCTTTTTAACATCAACTTAAATTGAAAAATCTAAGCTTGAAAAAACTTACTATTTGATAATATTTCAATAAAATATTTAATAATTTGATTCATGAAACTCTAATTTTTAAATGTATATTTTTCGACTAGAAGATGGACTTACGAGTATTGTTCGAACGCCTAAGTAATAATCGTATATTGTAGAGTTACCTTGAGGATCATCTTTATGCAGTTTTAAGACAAAGAAAAGTGTGAACTAATTAAGGCAGCTGCTAGCAAGTACAGACCAATTCCTACAGCAAATATTGTGTCATTTAAAGAAGCGGCAAGTCCAATTAGATGCTAGTTGTGGATATCTTTGGCACTGGATAACATGTATATGACTCTGATTGTGAAATGTCAAATGCATTTATACTGTAGGTCTTTTTTCCCTCAAGAGTATATTGGTTGCCTATTTGATGCAACACAATAACCTTCAACACAATAATACTTTTCGTATAATTTTCAAAATATCAAAATTTTATTTTTTAAATATTGAGTTAGTTTATTTCAATTTAAACCTGAAACTTTGTTAACCCGAAACTCAATCTAATGTGTATAATACAAGAGATATATGAGATTCACTTTTTTATTTTAATATATGGATTTTTCTATTTCTGCATGCATGAGATAAGTTTTGGAGGACTTTCAAAAATATCATAGGTTTCAGCAAAATGGGGTGTTTCTAGCCTATCTTTCAAAATTATAATTTATAATTTCTTTTCTTCTTTCTTTTTTATTTTTTTTTTCTCTCTTTTCTCTCTAATCTCTAATCTCTAATCTCTAATCTCTAATCTCTAATTCTCTTTCTTTTTTCTTTTTATTTTTTATTATATTTTATATTTTATATTTTTTTTAAAATATGATTACATTGAGTACAAATTATGAATGATGACGGATACATCATAACCGCCCATTATGTTTGTATTCACCATCATTTTTTTAGTTTTTTTAGTTTTTTTACTTTTCATTTTCTTTTTTTGATATTTCTTTTAGTTTTTCTTTTTTTTTGGTTTTTTCCCTCTTTTTTTTTTCTTTTTTCTTCTTTTATTCTCTTTTGTAATTGTAGCTTCTATTTCTATATCTTTTTATTGTCTTTTCGTACTTTTTATCTCTCTTTTCTTTTAAATTTTATTTATATTTTTTATATTTTTAAAAAATATGGCTACGTAAAGCACAAGTCATGAGTGATTTAACCCAAAAAAGAAGTCATGAGTGATAAAGAAAATACCACAATCGTTTATTATATTTGTATTCACATCATCATTTATATTTTTTGTACTTAAAATTTTATAGTTCGTACTTGTATTTATATTTATAGTTATATTTTATAGTTAGCATTTATATTTGTATTTTGTAATTCTCACTTGTATTTGTATTTTATAGTTCACTCCATCATTTCTATTTTTGTATTCATTGATATAATTATATTTGTATTTTATAGTTCGCACTTGTATTTGTATTTTATGGTTTGTATTTGTATTTTATAGTTCGCACTTATATTTGTATTTTATAATTCTCACCATCATTTATATTTTATAAAATTTGTACTTGTATTTTCAAAAATTATTTTGTATTTGTATTTGTATTTTATAGTTGATTGTATATTGTATTTGTATTTTGTGATTTCAGTTTGTTTGTATTGTATTTGTATCTATTTTTGTTGATGCACTTATATTTTTAAAAGAACTATTTTGTATTTGTATTTGTAAATTGACCACATATTATATTTGTATTTGTAATTTCACTTGTTTCATTTTTCTTTTGTATTTCAACTTGTATTTGACAGCATTATTTGTATTTTTAAACAATTTAAAATGAATTGTTATTTTTCTTTTTATGAATACTTGCATTTATATTCATTGATATGAATTGTATTTTATTAATACAAATTTATCAATACAAATATAAATGATAATTACAAAAATACAAATGTTAAATTATACAAATACAAATATTACATATGTATCAAATGATACATGTTTATACAACTTGAACCATACGCATACTAATGATAATTGTTTATATACAAATACAAATGATAAATTTGACATACAAATACTAACAATATATTTGCATTGAATGACCCATTGCATATTATATATTTTAGACTCAAGTAAATATAATTAATTCATATATTTATTTGTATATAAATACAAATGATAAATTGTATTCACAGCTAAAATATTCAAATACAAATAATAAATTGTATATTTTCTAGTTCATATTTGTATTTATTTTTATAGCTCGCACTTGTATTTTTATTTTATAGTTCGCATTTGTATTTGTATATTATAGTCGCACTTGTATTTGTATTTGTTTGTACCATCATTTATATTTCATACAATTTGCACTTGTACTTTAAAGAACTGTTTTATATTTGTATTTTATAATTGATTGCATATTGTATTTGTATTTGTGGTTTCATTGTTTTAGTATTTGTATTTTATTTCGTCGATTTACTTGTATTTTTAAAGAATTATTTTGTATGTATAAGTTGACCTACATATTGTATTTGTATTTGTACTTTTATTTGTTTCATTTATTTTTACTTGAATTTGTAGTTGACAAAATCATTTGTATTTTTAAACAATTGAAAAAAAAATTGTTATTTTTATTTCTATGAACACTTATATTTATATTCATTGATACAATTTGTATTTTCTTGATGCAAATTGAAAAGTGAAAATAAAACATTATACAAATACAAATGTTACATTTTAAACAATTGATACAAATGTTTGAAATACAAATACCAATGATATATTTTACATTGAATGACACATCACATATTTATATATTTTAGTCTTAAACAAATACAATTAATCAATATACTTATTTGTATACAAATACAAATGATACATTGTACATATTCACGGCTAAACTATTCAACTACAAATAGTAAATTTATTTAAAATATATAGTATGATACAAATAAATATAAAATATTAAAAACATAGTAAATGTAAAATACAACAACAAAAAAATGAGATACAAAATACAAAAAAAAAAGAACAAAAGAAGGACAAAAATGAACAAAAAAAAAGAATCAAAGAAAATACAAAAAAACGACTGCAAAAAAAAAAAAAGAAATAAAAAAAAATGAAAAAATGATAAAAATAGAAAGAAAATATAAAAAATGTAGAAAATATGAAAAGGAAAAAAATGAAAAAGAAAAAATGGAAAAACATAAAAGAAAGAGAAAACAAGAAAAGAAAAAGAAAAACTAAAAAAGAAAAAAAAAGAGAGCGAAATAGAAGGTAGACAAAGAGCGAAAATAAAGAGAGAGACTGAAATGTATTTAATTGGCAAGATAGACTATGAATTGCAGTTAATTAAAACTTATGCTAAATAGAATAATTATGAATCTATGTTTGCTAGGCATGTAGTTATCCCATAAGTTTTTGAAGTTGTTGGTATAGAAATTAACTGAAAATGAGAGGTGAAAAAATAATTTTATTGCTTAGTTGCATTAATTTAAATGTTGATTGAGTCATGGATGAGACAGGTCAAAATTTAAAATGAGGACAATTTTAAGCTTCAAAATAACAATATCAGGAGAAAATTTGATCCAATAAACAAAAAAAAGATATTTTTAAATCATTTCTAATACATTAAGGTGCCTGTGGGCTGTGATCCTTCAATGATTAAATAATCTATAAAATATCAAATTTTGACTTTCTATAACTTTGAATGATTTTTCAGCATTCTTCCGTAATTCAAAAAAGTATTGAAGCACTTATCTTATATATACTAATTATTGGGCACTTTTCACTTTCAGATTAGTAAAACACTCCTCAACCTTCAATTATCATAACCCTCCTCTACTTAATAAAAGTGTGGTCCACTATAGTGTTTATAAGTCTTATAAATCGGATGCTCCTTTAAGGTTTAACTAAAGGTGATAAAATTAGCTCATAAAATCATAATCAACAACCATTTGGGCTTTAATATTGATCCGTTCATCTATTAGCTCAACCTATTTATTAGTTCAGCCAATTTCAACCAACAAATTGGTGCAGTCCAAATATTTGAAAACTGACTTAATTAATTTGATTTCCTTTCAGAGAAAATCGATCCAAACTGAACCTTAAATACCTTTAATGATAGGAATCAGAATATGAAAGTAAGAACAAAATACAAGAAATTGAAGATAATAAGAGAAGAAGGATAAAATATAGACAAAAATAGAGAAATCATAAACAAATCAACGGTATATTAAATCAAAGGCCTTAAACGATTAACATAAACAAGAACCTAGCTCCTACGAAGACCGAGAGAGGAATTGAACCCTCTCACAACCAACATTTCAAGACAATCACAAGTAGGGGGTGGGCATGGTATGGTATATACCGAATACCATTCTGAAATCGAAAATTTATATACTGTGGTATGGATGTTATGGTATTTGGTATGATGTTTGGTAAGAGTATTAAATTATTTTGGTATTTGGTATTTATGCAATAAATACCAAAATGCCGTATACCGCATCAAAGTTATTTAATAATATATAAAACTCATGTATATTATATTTAAGATTATTAAATATATTTATATATCATCCATTAGCCAATTGAACATAAAAGTAATTTTTATTTAGAAATAATTTTTGTGGGAAGCTTATTATTTAGGAGTACTATACTTAAGTTTAGGTAATGTTGTTTAGAGTTTGCATCTTGGACTACTCAATCGTGATTGAAATTTTCTTTTTGTGTAATTAATTAACAAAGGTAGTTGTTAGTCTTATATGATTGAGACGTTTTTAAAGTTTAAAATTATAGTTTTTTAATATGAATATATGTAAGTCGAAATCAAATAAAGTATGGTTACCGAATTACCATACCGTAAAATACCAAAATCGAATTTAAAAATACTGAACTATACCGAACTAATTTGGTATGGTAAGGGTATTGTTCTTTTAGATACCGAAAACCGAAGTTACCATATCGAATTTTAAAATACCGTACCATGCCCATCCCTAATCATAAGCTCCCAAAAAACTTAGGAACACTCGCTAGTGTGCATTCATCCAAAATCATCTAACCTAAAACAAAGAGAAGACTACCTATTTATAGTCAATACTATTTATTACAATTAGGCCCAAAAGTGACCCTAAATGCTAATTGGGCCCAAAAGTAACCCAAAAACCAACATAATGCTAATTGGGCCCAAAAATGACCCAAAAGCTAAATAATCAAGAAGGGGCATCCTTCATTTGTCCATCCTCCTTATGGTGGGTCGTAATACTCCTCCTTATCCCTACAGCTTTGCCAATTGCCTTGAGCTCGAGTCTTTGGGGTGATTTTACTTGTATTATTCTCTCTTTCTTGAAGAATATTTATCCTCAAATTCAAGAGTTCATCATGTTCAAAATCAAGGATTTTGAGGGAGTCCTTAGAATTGGGAGGGATCATAACTTGCTTAGCCAAGTAAAGTGGAATGGTAATCTCTCCTTCTTGAGGCAAAACCTTCTCAAATGACACTTTGTTGGCTAGTATATTTGGGACGGTGATATCCCTATCACATGGATCCGCTTCAAACTCTACATTCTCATCAAGATTGTTAACCCCTTTTATATGTCTTTCCTCTTTTTTTCACTTCATCTTTGTAGTGTGGGTCACCTTTCAAAAATATGATTGCTCTTCGAGTTAGGCACACACTCATTCGATGATCCCATACTCGACATTTAGAGAATTCGGTACTTTAAGACTAAGATTACCTCCTTTTGTAGGGGGATACATTGGAGCACTCTTCTCAAAAGTTTTCTTGAATTTGGAGCCTTGAATTTAAATGGAGGACACTTGATTTCCTATCTTAGTCTTGATTGCCTCTTTCTCTACCTTGATATCTCGCTCAACATCAATAGCCATCTCTAAAAGATCATCCATCTGAGCAACCTTTTGTATTGACTTCCTAGAGGTAATTTCTTGATTCAATCCCACCTTTAAATCGAATCTTGGTATGCTTTTCATCCTCGTTGTAATCAGCTTTAAGAGTAGGTTTTGAAATTCATCATAGTACGTTTCAACACTCTTGTCTTCTTATCTCAAATTGTACAACTTGGCAAGCAATACCTGTCTATACCTCTCCAGTATATGCTTGTCTCTCATAAGGGCCTTCATAACATCCCATGGAGGATAATGACCTCCATGAAGAACCCTTTACTATCTCTTAGATGATTCCTACAAACTCAAAGCATATCCTTCAAATTGAGCAGCTACATAGGTTATTTTCTTAATATAGGGTAAATCATTAGCTTAGAAGATCCTATCACATTGCGACTTCCACTTGAGATACCCTTTGGGATCACTACCTCCATGAAAACTAGAAAGAGTGACCTTGATAGAGTTGAGGCCCATGTCATGACCTCCGTATCCACCTTGGTCCCTTAGACCATATCCTTTCGCACCATACACATAACCTCCTTCTATATGTCCTTCAAACTCTCCTTGAACTCGTACGACTTGGTTTGGTGACATTTGGTTAAGTGGAGCTTGGTAGGGTGGATGTGGATTTTATGGTTTTTTGTAGTGTGGTGCTTGGATTCGCGGTACTTAATAGAGTGGATAATAGGGTGGGTTGAGGCCTTGTGGGTTTAATTTTTGGGGCATTTAATACTTTGGAACTTAATTTTATGGTGTTTGATAAGGTAGAGTGGGAATTTGTAGAGCTTGGGGGTGGGTTTTAGGGCATTGATTGATTGAATTATAGTGGTCGAGCTGCATTTTATGGAGTTTGGTTGGTAGTAGTAGTAGGTAAGGGAGCACTTACTTGTGGGGGACGGTAAACATATAGTGGAGAGTTCTAGGAGAGATGGTAGCTGAAATCTCTTGGACTTGCCCACTTGAGGATGCTTGGAGATTGTTTTATGAGTAGCATTTGAAGAGTTAAGATTCCTTTCCACACTCACCATCCTTCTATCTATATTCGTCACTCTCCCTTTCATACGTGATATCTCCTCATTCATGTTTGACATTTCCCCCTTTATCATATTTATATCTTGTCACAACCCCTTGATAGCCTCGACCAAAGTATCTAAACTTGCTCTACCCGTGATGGGTTGAATCTCATCTCCCGGTGCCATGATACCTAAAGACAGTCAACACAACTAACTAACAAGGTTAATTATAATGAAATCAAGACTCTCAATCCAAGTGTTTGGATTGGCTCCCAATTAGCTCAACTTGTTGGTCTTACTTGTTTACGTTAGTATATGAGATGTCAACTTGCTACTCTCGATTAGAATGGATTCTAGATGAGAGAAGAACGGACAACTCGATTAAGAAATAAAGGACTTGAATCAAAAGTTAACTAGTAAATAAATGATAAAAAGTACAAGGATATAGGACACGAAACAAGAACCGACTCAAGAACTAATTAAACAACTAAGTAGATCAATTACTAGTTGTTAATTAGTGTTAAGAATCAAGATAAATGAGAAGAAAAATCAAGAATTGAAACTAGATAGATAGAATCAGCTTGAAATATGTTGTGGGACTTGCTTGAGCAGCTTGGGCATACTCCAAAAGCAGGCCAAACGCAGGAGGTTTTGTCTTGACCTGCTTTAGTAGGTTAGGCGCACCTCTGGCATAAACCTAGCGCAAGTGGCCTGAAATTCAGCTGGAAAAAGAGTGAAAATGCCCCTTTGTGGTTCTTCTTTAACTCTCTCTTTTAGAATATTCCTTGGGCCCTTAGAATATGCTTTGTACTAACACTTTTGCTTGTCTTTTCTTTACCTTTTTGAACACTCGTCCTTCTTCAAGGCATGAACATCATCAAGAACTCAAGAACATTCAAAAATTGAACCTCAAGAAAATAGACTCGGAGTTCGATCAAAATTTGAAATCCAAGCTCCTTTCAAGCTTCCGAACACAACCCAACCAATTTTAGGCTAATAATCTTAACCAAATATTCCAGATTTCAACATCCACTTTCAATTTCTTCTAATTTAAGCTTTCAACTATGACAAAACCTTTGATTTAGGTTTGATTAAGCTAAAAATCGATATTTAGACTCCAACAGTGCTAGGGAACAAGAATCTAGCACTTGAAACTCAAGAAAACAACTAAATCAAAGACTAAAAATTTAACCTAACCCCCAAAAATGTGAATAATAATTTTTTTGGTGATTTTTTGATTTTTCTAGATAATAAGACCCAAGATTGACTTTGTGGGAACGAAATCAAGCTCGACTCTAATATTAAATGATACAAATCAAAATATGAAAGCAAGAAAAAATAGAGAAGACTGAAGATAATAAGAGGAGGATAAATGATAGACACAAGTACAAAAATTGTAAACAAACCAACAATATATTAACTCAAAGGCCCTTAAACGACTAATCTAAACAAGCACCTAGATCCTATGAAGACCGAGAGAGGAATCGAACCCTCTTACAACCAACTTTTCAAGACAATCACAAGCTCTCAACAAGATTAGTAAAACTCTAAGGTGTGCATTCATCCAAAATTATCTAACCTAAAACAAAGAAAAGACTACTTATTTATAGCCAAGGCCATTTATTACAATTGGGCCCAAATTGACCGTAAATGCCAATTGGGCCCAAAAGTGACCCAAAATCCAAACATAATACTAATTGGAAACAAAAGTGATCCAAAAGTCAAATACTCAAGATGGGGCATCCTTCCTTCGCCCATCCTCCTTATGGTGGGTCACAATACTTTTCATCCCTAAAGCTTTGACAATTGTCTTGAGCTCGAGTCTTTGGGGCGATTTGACTTGTATCATTTAATAGTAATATTTTTTGGGGTAAAGCTAATTTATAAGTGATGGCAAAAGTGTAATTAATAACGACTGATGTGAGGTCAATATATATATATTTAGTCATTATTTACCTTATATTTAGTATTTTTATTTGTTCTTTTTGAACATTAATTTTATAAATTCTATGTAATATTATTTTTTTTTTATGTAGGGTTACAATGGTGTGGAGATAAAAAAATCTGAAGCATAAATGAATCAAAAACGAAAGATTATAGAAGGATATCAAGAAGACAGCTTAATGGATTAAATATAATATTATATTAATATTTATATATAATCCAACATTATGGGGTGGGGAGTTCTGACATGACTCAAACTTGGGCCTTGTCGTAATGGGCAATCCCAAGCCCAACCAGGACCAGGAACCGCCCCCATTACCCAACCCAATCACCAAATGCATACCTTGAGTTGGCTGAAGTCCGAACATATAACAAGGTAGAGTATCCAACCATATGGTGACTCTGGGATAAGTCTATATCCAAGACCAACCCAACCAAATTTAATCACCCACTGACCAACCAAACTGATGCCAAAACCCATAAACCAAAACCAATTATAATAATTTGATGCATGTGTGTGTATATATATATATATATATATATATAGAGAGAGAGAGAGAGAGAGAGATGAAACATAACCACTCCATACCATACCCAACTCTACAGTTGTCCATACAAAGCCTCTAGACCAACTAAAGAGTACCTTTTCGGGACATGTCCTATATATATATATATATAGAGAGAGAGAGAGAGAGAGAGATGAAACATAACCACTCCATACCATACCTAACTCTACAGTTGTCCATACAAAGCCTATAGACCAACTAAAGAGTACCTTTTCGGGACATGTCCCCGACCATAGCCAAAACTAAAGTCTATGAAAGACAAAAAGTATGTAAAGTAAACCATGACATTAAGTAGATGCCTTCCAAACTATGGAAGATCACCACTTCAATCCAACATTGACTTTCCCAGAATTCGATCACTAAGAAGGTGAAGTAGCATGGTCAGTCCCTATATAGCGTGGGTATACAATCGCTCGAAGATGGGTTAGTATGTGAATAATAGCATGCACTCAAGATAAAGATAAGAAATGCCATTTATAAAACCAAGTAAAACCATCCATATGCACACAACCATACATACATACATACATATATAACTATGTCAGGAAAGGGGACCTGGTTTAGAATGCCTTTAAAACCCTTACCTGGGTTGTGTACCTTTGCCGTCCTAAATCACCCACGAGCTATATGGGTTCATCTCCCCCTACTGAAAGGGCCCCAGTGTGTGTAGCTGCACGACCAGGGAAGAAAACCTAAGATGACTAGTACATCCCCCAAAATATAGTGTGACATCATGCACATGGTCACAAAGACCAACCTCACATTGACAAATATGAGTTTTCGGTTTTGGTCCCATTGGGACCTCCACCTTTCACAGCTTTGTTACACATCCCGCCATTATTGCCTAATTAAAACCATTACCAAACAACCAATCAATCTATTTACCATTTATTAACCAAGGCCATTTAGTGGTGGTATCGTCATACCGACCATACTTGCAAGTACTATCCATAGCCAGCCAAATATAGGTTTATGGAGACTTCCAAGTGCCCTTATATTTACCATATTAAGCGACTTGGGGGATTCCATGTACCTCATAAGAATAACCATTTTCATAGCCACCAAGGCTTTACCATTTAATCCTTCCAAACTATGTACACTATTTATACCATTTAAAATAATTTCTAAACCATTTCAGACCATGCCAAACATTTAAAGAATTTATATCATTTAAACCATGCAAAATCATCCAAATCTATTTAAGGTTACATTACTGAACCAGACCATGTAGGAGTTCCAATGAAAGTTCAACAATAGAGTGAAAACATTCTTTGAGGCATTTTATCAAACATGTTGAGAGCATACCTTTACCAAAACCAAAACTAATGCATAAATCACCATAATTAGGGTTACTCAAGACCCATTGGTTAAACAATAACCAACCAATAATCATATATTCAAATCATTACCAAAAGTATGTAAAAACATAGTTTAAACTAATACCAAACCACATGCACCAATACCTTGAACATATACTTCGAAAACCGCCATTCACTATCTATAAATAATTGTTTAAAACACAATACATATGCCTTTAGTTGTAAATAACAATGAGGGAAGGATTGCATGCCCTATACAAGAAGATTCACGTAAGAAATCTTGACCTTTGAAGAACACATGAAGAAACCGTAGCCTCCAATCTTCAAGAAAGTCTTAGAGAAAGTATTTGAAGTGTTTTAATATTTTGACAAGTGTTATGGAAGGTCATCAAGGGTTATGTAACGTGAGAATAAAAGGGTTTTGAAGTAGGAAATGTCTGGACTTTTCTTGAGTTAAAATTAAAATAAACCATGTCCAGGGGTACGACTCCCCTTACCATTCCTATCCTAGGGTACGAGTGGTACCCCAAATCGTACCCAATACCATGCCAAGATCTTATACACTAGTTTTTATACGACTCAACCCTCCCCACTCATACCTAAGGGTGCAAGTCGTACACCAAACTGTACCCATATCTCGTACCTTGGACAGACTTCACAAGACAACTCAATCAAGAACCATACTACTTGCCTTGCACCGCTCATATCTTGGGATAATACTCATACCTTGATGAGTCATACCTTGGGTAGTAACCAAGCCAAACACACTGCCTAGGGTACGACATTACCCTCAAGCCACCCCACGACTCGTATCCAAGGGTATGAATCGTACCTTTGAGTCTTACTAAACCTAGTGAGTCCAAAACCAAAGAAAAATTTGAAAGGGTCCTATTCTGGGGTGTTTCTGGTTCCTACATCGATAAATATTCCAGAAAATTAAGCTTTCCCTAAATTTTGACCTAGAAAGATCAGGGAGCCATCGTAGAGGTCAAAGAAAATTGATTATATCTTTTCTTCTTCATATTTATTTTATTTTTACGTTAATTCTTTGGATGATTTATTGTAATTACTTCATGTCTACACGGAGGTGATTTGTTGTAATTATTTCATGTCTAGGTGGAGTTAAACTTCTTGTTCTAAGATTATGATAGTTAATAAAATGATTGTTTAGTAAATCTTGATTTGATTTGTTTGATTAGCATAATAGTCATTTGTATACTCTTTCTTTTACTATTTTAAAGATTCACGACCTTTAAAATAAATCTTTGAACCTGAAGTGAACTGACCAAGGAAAATAAGAGTTAGAACAAAGAATATAGGGAGTAAGGTCTCTTGTTTAGTAAAATAAGGAATTAATTTATGGCTATGTAATGTTCTATGATTTCATAGAACTTTTGAAACTTAAAACAATGAAAATGTGCAAGATACTTAGGTCATTTTATCATATATGATGTGTTTTGTGTTGTATTTTGAAAGAAATAAGGTTTTGGAGCTAATCTGGAGAAAAGAAGTAAAAGTTGAAGTTTTTAGACCACCTACGTGTGAAACTATGTCCCCATAGGTAGTACTTACTGGGTGTAGGTACTAGAGTATCTATCAGAGAAGCTGATAAATAGAGAATCAGAAGCTGAAAAAAAGAACCCTGCTATATACGGAGGGCACCTACGGCCCATAGGTGCCACCTACAGTCCGTAGGTGTTTGAATATGTCTCAAATGAGTCCAAGTCCAGAGAGATGCTGCATTAATTTTGGCCCTGGCACCTACGCGGGATCACCTACGGTCTGTAGGTGCCACCTACATCCCATAGGTGGCCCAATAAGTAGCCACCGACTTCAATTTTTCTTTTTTATTTTGGATTGGTTTCCTAGGGTTTTCATGTAATCTATAAATACCCTTTTGACATTTTTTAGTTAGTTTACGCACTCTTATTACTTACAAACATATATTCAATTTCAAGATTCAATTTGGATCTTGGGATTGCTTTGTTCTTGATTTTTGTTGATTATTCAATTCCAGACTTTGGTTTTTACTCTTTGATTATTGTAATATTGATTTAATGCTTTCAAATATGAATTCCATTGATTATTTCACAATAGTTAGTAGCTAATTAACTTAACTAAGGTTGTGGAAACCCTGGCAGATTAACAAAGTAGGAAAAGTGTTCAATCCTTTTAGATTATTATTGTTGCATATATGGTGGTTTCCTTCGCACTTATTAATTTTTTAATGATTTCAAACATTAAGGTACTGCCTGTATTCACTATGAGCCTGAGAGGGAGGTAGAGATTGGGAAAAGAAGATCATAATAGTGATTTGAAGTTAATTGTTTATATAATCTAAACATCACTATCTACTAAAGATAACTGCCTTTATCTAATAATTTGAGACCAAGAAGAGATAGTTGAAAATGTGGACAAGGCAAGTGGTAGTAAGGCGATATTCTAAGACTGAGAGGAGATGAGTAAGATTCACCAAAGTATGTTGAGAGGCTGTTGGTGATACCTAATTTTCCAGATTCCACGTGCACTATAGTTTGTTAGTTGGATTGATCACGATAAACCTAGAGATTTAGATGCCAGGGGGAACACAAGCCTAGTGTTCGTTTCTGATTGATTACAACTAAAGCATTCTACATCTTGTTACTTTTGACAAATTAAAACTACAATCCCCCTATTTTCTTTCAGTACCGTCCGTTGATTTCAGCAAACTTAAGAGATAGTTTATGTATTCCCTGTGGTGTGATGTCCTATAGAAATATTGCACTTTTAATGCTTAAAATGAGAAAAATATGCAAGTTCTTGGGGTTATTTTGTTAGATATTATGCATTTTGGGTATGTTTTGTAGGAAATCATTTTTTTGATGCTATGTTTGTGAAAAAAGATGAAAAAGGTGTTTTGGCTACTTATTGGAGAAATTTTGAATATTTGAGACACTTTCCGGCTTGATCGTGATCAAATCATATTCAAGAGATGAAAAGATAACTCCTAGCACTTACTACGTCAATATGTGGACCGCAAATAGGACGTGTGGACCTCAAGTAGGCAAAGAAAGTGATAGAAGTCCAAAATTCCGCGAGCAGACCTACAAGATTTGTAGGTCCTGTCACTTGCGCCCATCCTACAGGCCGCAACTACTACCTGTGCCTAAGGTCAGGGCACAAGTACAGACCAAAGTGGCCACCGGCCCTATTTTCTCCTTTTTTGTTTGGGCTTTGGTTTTAGGATTTCCTCTTATATTATAAAAGCCCTTGATGTATTTCTTTAGTAGGAGTTACGTACTTTTGATATTCACAAACATATTTTAATTCCAAGATTAGATTTTGATCTTGGGATTTTCTTGTATTGACTTTGGTTCATTAATTCAGTTATGGTTGTGGATTTTTCTACTTCTTATTATTGTTATTTCATCTATGCTTTTGATTATGAATGTTGTTGATTTTTTTACAAGCATGAGCGGCTATAAAACCATAGCTAAGGTTATGGAAATCGTTGGAGATTGACGAAGTAGGGAAAGTGTTATTGTTGTTCAAAACTGATACCCATGGATGTATTGCTTTATCTTCATTATATTAGCTTTCTTAATGGATGCACATGTTACGATCCTTCCTAGATTATTGTTACTTACTCTAAAAGAGGAGTAGTGACTAGGAAAAGATGAAGACAACAGTAATTTGGAGTTTAACTATCGATCCATGCTTCTAGGTTTTATCTTAGTAAGATGGATAGGTTTCTTCTAATAACTAGAGACTCAAAAAGGTAATAGTTAACTAGGATCAAGACAAGGGTTAGCAAGGTGGCATCCTGAGACTCAAAAGGTAAAGAGTGAAATCCTTCTACTCATCCAAAATTTTGTAGAAGGTACCTAACTTATCGATTTTGTATGTAAGGTATCATTTTGGTTCAACAAAGCATGATAAACTTATGGAATTGAAAATCCAGGGGGAATACAATCCTAGTGTTCACCTATGAATGATTATAACCAAAGTTGATATTTGCTACTAGTTTGTCACTGACACACAAATACCCCCATTTACTTTTCTAGTTCTGCCCATTAATTACAATAAATGAGAGTCGTGAATCCACGTATTCCCCTGGGATTCAACCCTAACCTTTGTTGAGTTACTAAATTCGTCAGCGACCGTATCATCTTTTGAGAGGATGTGTAGCTTGGACATCACCAAAGTTTGGCACAGTTGTCGGGGAGTACACTATTGATTTGTGATTTAAAGTTATTGCAGTTTTGGGTTTTTCTTTTTGTTTTTGTCCTTAGTTAGGCATACGCCAGTGTATGCCTAGCACACGGTGTAGAGGCAAACCTTTACTCCCACTGAATCAAAATCCATAGGGAATCCTACAAACACCTAGTAGGATGTTAGAGCAGAAAAAAGATGATCTTCTTAAAGGGGTCTATGATGTTGTACACCCCCTCCTCCCGAGGGAGTATAGGATATTGTTAATCATCAGAATGGTGAGCTGTTAGCTCAAGCTGAGAACAAGATGAGGGCAACAAAAGAAGCTTCGAGGGTAGATAAAGAGGAAGAGCTAGTTGAGCAGAGACAAGCAGCAGATTACCGAACAAAACTTGATGGAAACCAGAACAGAGCTAGAGGTGCCTATGTTCAAGTAATCCTAGAATATTTGTAACACTCCAAATTGGATACCCGAAATGCTACACGGTACTCATGACCCCGGAGGACCACAAGCTAACCCATGACTGATATCTATATCTGAACATTGCATAATATACTGTATAATGCAGAAATAAAGACTGTAAGGCCATAAGGTTCAAAACTGATAAACAAAACATAACATCTGGATGGGGTATAAATACCCAAAACAACTAAGATAAACTATCTGAAACATGATAGTTTGAAAAGCCTCTAATTGTTTAAATAAGGAGTTGATGGGACATGTTCCCAACTAACTCTAACTATTGTAATAGGCTAAGTAATAACGAAATAAAGTAATGGCCGTGTCCTCAAAAAATGAGAACTCACTGCTAAATCTGGATGCTGAAATCTGAAATGCTACTGATGCTCCGAAGCTCGTACTTCTGAACCTATGGTATAAAATACCATAGCATAAATATGTCAGTACATTTGAATGTACTAGTATGCATGTGAGGTAGACTGAATGCAAAGGGTTCACATGCATGAACTATACTAACTGACTGGATAACATAAACGTGAGAATGCATGTATGATTACATAATAACTGTAACTGAGTTCGTAATAACATGATTTCTAAGACTGAGTACTGATAAAATGAGATACTGATAACTGTATAACTGATATTGAGTGACTATATCTGACAGTCTAGGTTCTGATGGAACTAGCTGAGTTTCGTACTGTTCTGAGATGACTATATATGACAGTCCTAAATTCTGTAAAACTATCTGAGTTCTATTACTGAGACTGAGACTAAAGGAAGTAGTCATCTAACCGACATTCCCTTCATACGCCATTATGGCTGAGTTAGGGTCCAATCTGTAACCCCAATTAGAAGGTTGTCAATACCATGCCACTAGTGAGGATAAACTGTGAGTGACCCTGATATAACAGATTACTCTAATGAGAATGGTGGGACCCTCATATAACAGGTTAAGCCACCTTATCTTCCCTCATATAGCAGGTTATGTTGTCTCAACCTACGCTGGCTACGTAGTTCTGGAGCGCAAAGATTGCTTCTAAGAATCACACCCTCTAATAACAGGTGAGTTCCCATCTTTGTGCTCACTCGATGCTAACTCCTACTCCCATCTGAAGAGACACTGAACATGATTAACTGAACTAAACTGGACTGAGTTCATGCAGTTCCGATGATTGATGGAATACTAATGATATTACTGAATTACTGAGCTTTCTGAGATTTACTGGGGTTACTGAGCTTACTAAATTTTTCCTGAGTCACATGACTAGCTGAATTCTACTAAACATGGCTTGACTGAGGATATCGTGAAAACATAACACTGGCTCTAGGCACACAGCTAAATTATAGGGTATTAAATACCCCAGGACTCGATATCATAAAAGTAATTCATGGTATAAATTCTAAAGCACAACAATGGCTACATACATATTCACGATCCATTGACTAAGACATTTCATCAAACACTTGACATGCATGAACTTGTATATGAATGGGGATTTCATATTATCATACTAGTATGACACTTTTCCTTCCCATAAGCATTTAATCAAACACATAGTGAGCATAGTATATGTAGGCTACATTGCACAACAAGTAAAAATCATGATTCAATTCTAGTTTCATAATTCAAGGGTTTAAAACACGGGTTCACATGAATCTACACATATAATAACTAATTCCACATAAAATTTATCACCAAACGTGGATTAGAATTCAATTGATCATTATCAACATGAAAAAAAAACCCAATGGGGAATTCATAAAAATCCATATACTTGAACTTTGAAAAGAGATTCTTGGGCTTCATGGATGAAAGGAGTCCATGAATGAACTCTATGCATACCTAAGTTAATGAATTCAGAAGGATTGATGGAGAGTATTTGAGAGCCAGGGTTCTTGTTCTTCAGAGAGAGCAACTCAATTTGGAAAAAATAGAGTAGATAATGATGTCCTTAGGTCATGTAGGGTTATATTTTGTGTTTAGGGTTGAACTAAAGTCATGGGAAAAGACCCATTTAACCGATGATGCATATTTTTAAATTTTTGTGAAAAATTTCCCAACCTGGACCCTTGGCACAACGCGGCTCTATCATGCTGTGTCACTGGATTTTGACAACTGGGAAATTAGCTCATGGTGCGATGTGGGGATATCGAAGAGCTTCACTGGATTTTAACAATTGGGACTTAGGAGTCCTTCGCGATGTGGTGAAATCATGGAGTCTTACTAGAAATTGACGAATGTCATTTTTTCTTATGGCGCGACGTACCACTGACTGAGATGATGGTGTTTTATGACTGAAACTTGAATTAGCATAACTTCTTACCTGGTTATCAAATTTAGGCAAATCTTATATCGATGGAAAGCTTATTGAATTTTTCACATGACAAAAAATGAAAATCTTGAAAATATCACATGTATAAAAGTGCATTCATCTTTAAAACAAGTCTTTGACATCTTTGGGACAAATTTAAGCTAGATAGAAATACGGGGTATTACAATATCAGTACTTGCAGCCATATCTAGATGATAAATAAGAGCTAGGATACGTTGATCCGGCATAGACTGGAGCCATTATTTCTCTTATTTTACCCCCAGGCATCAAGTGTGACATAACAAGCACAATGATCCAACTCTTAAATTTGAAGGGTGTGTTTGTAGGTCTGCTTACAAATAATAAAAATATGCACCTTACCAATTTCATCAGGATATGCAGTTCATATACAAATCCAGGGGTGAATCAGGAAGAACTTAGACTTAGGTTGTTTCCCTTCTCACTTACAGGAGAAATATCTTTATGTTTAGGGGAACTGCTAAAAGAATCTACCACTACATGGAATAAATTCTGTAAGAAATTATCGAACAGGTTCTTTCCTTCATCTAGGATATTGTAGCTTATGGACGAGATTTATAATTTCAGCTAGCTGCAATCAGAATCTAAGTATGAGGCATCGTTCAGGTTCATGAAGAAGCTGAGAATGGTGCCCAAACATTAGTTGTCAGGGATGAGCTTATTAGAGATATTCTACCAAGCCATGACTATCAGCTTTAGAGCCATGACAGACACTATCTCTAGAGGAGCTTTTATGAGACTACACTGGGAGGCATATTTAGAGATGTTAGATTAGATCTTACTCACTAATAGAGTGTGGCAAACTCAGGAGGCGAAGAGGGGATCTGGAACATATGCTATTGGTGCCTCCTATGACCATAAAATAGTTGATGACTTAGTAGCACAAGAGATTGTGTTTTTAAGAATTGATCTAGGGGTACTAAAAAAGAAACTTGAGCAATGACTTTCGAGAAAGTAAATACAGTAGCAACACAGGGGTCAACTTCCAGAGCTTATAAGTCAGCATTAAAAAATGAAGCAAATTATCTAGATTATCAGTTGGTGGGTTTTCTAGACCAAGAGAAGGTTGAAACTATTATGACATATACAGACACTATAGCAAAGAGCGAGATGGTGATTAGAGGAAGAATAATGACTACAAAGAGAAGGGATATAGGTACATTCCACCTGGCAAATGAGATGCAGAATCAAGAATGGAAGAGATGCTGGATAAGCTAGTAAAGGGTTAAGAAAATCAGAAGATCAGCGTTAAGGAGATTAAAGCTGACATTTTAGGGTTGACCTAGAAAATTGAGTCACATATCACTGCTATCAAGCAACTGGAGCACTAGTTTGGGAAGATGTCAGCAAATCTGAACCAGAAGTATCTAGGTATCCTTCAGAGCAACATGGTGCAATATCCAAAGAATAGTGGTCATGTACTTGCTCTCACCAGAAAAAGTGGTATCACTACTATGGATCCCCACTACCTGCTGTAGAAGCTGATGATGATGAGACACCTGCTGATGAGTTCAAAAAAGTAACAGGTGATATGGATAAAGCTGATGAGAACTAAGGTAGGGTTCGGCCATTAAACTAGAAATCAGACAAATTCTGAGATCACCCCCACCTTTTTCTCAGAGATTAAAGTAGAAGAAAGAGGAAGGTAAGTTCAAGCGATTTATTGTAATGCTGAAAGAATTAAACTTAAACATACCTCTTCTCAAAGCATTGTAGCAAATGCCTGGATATGCCAGGTTCATGAAATAATTGGTCAGAAGAAAGAAAGAAGCGACAATTGAGGATATTGATGTTGTGTAGCACTGCAGTGCTGTCACGACTCGGTCTTTGGCGCAGAAAAAGGGTGATCCCAGAGCATTTACTATACTATTCACTATTGGGTCATCTCAATTTTCCAGAGCCTTATATGACTTAGGTGCCAACATAAATCTGATGCCGCTGGCCGTATTCAAGTAATTGGATTTGAACTCTTCGAAACCGACTTCAATGCGACTATTGATGGATGACCGCACAATGAAGAAGCCTATGAGAATCTTGTTTGATGTTATTTTAAGAATGGATAACTTTATCTTTCTTGCTAACTTCATCATTCTGGACTATGAGGTTGACACTGAGATGCCCATTATATTGGGAACACCATTTATGGCTATAAGTACGACTATGGTTAATATGGATAAAGGTGAGCTAAAATTTAGAGTCAATAGTGTGGAGGCTCCATTCAACATTCGAAAGTCAATGAAACAGCCAACCGACATGAGGTTGGTGTAAGTGATTGATTGTATTGACAACCCTAGAGGGTACTCTTATGGGTATCTTGATGAATTTTGAGTAATCAAGATACCCATGTCGTGCCACGATATAAAATCAAGCACTGAGTGAAAGAAAACTCATGGGCTTGTTGGTGAAGTCCGAGTAACCAACACAACCAAGTCGTGCCACGATGTTAAATCAAGCATTAAGTAGGAGGCAACCCACTATTTTTAGTGTTCACATTTTTGTTAGTTTTACTATTGTAGGTTGATTAGCTCTTGGACTTACCCGGAATATGATAAAAGTTTCTACATTCATCGATTTCTAGGTAAGGGAACTATATGATCAACCCATTATGGTCACAAGTTCCACATGGTAAGTTTAGTAATAAATTGAAAAGTCAAAGTTTTGTGGATGAAACATGAAAAATTATGGACTTTGGCATCTGATCATACTTTTGGGACCTTAAACTTAGGTTACGGGATCATAAGTAGATGGAAAAATATTAAAATGCCAAGTACGGATAGCAAAAAAGCGGGCAAAAATTTTTGCCCTGCAGTTGCGCCCTATGTCTGGCTGCTGGTATAGGCGTAAGTGGCTGCCGTATCTAGGTATTAGCCCAATTTTTAATTCAAATTTTGGGCCAACCAACACATATATATGACCTAAAATAGCCCCTACCTATATTTAAACATCCTTAACCTCATTCTAACTCATTTAAATCCTCAAAACTTCATTTTTCTCTTTGAATTCAAACTTTCCTCTTAAAATAAAAACTAAACCCACACTTAAGTAAAGGAAACATTTACACTTGTTTTAGATACCAACTTGTCCCAACATACTAAAAAAAAGTTCCAACTTTGATTTTTCTTGATTTCTTCATAAAATAGGTAACTTTCTCGGCTCCTAATGGTTATGTATTGATCTATTCATTGTTTAAATAAGTTGATATGTGTATTTTATTAAATATATAGAATCTATCATGCTTGTCTGTATGAGCCTTGAAGTATCCTAAAATCTTAATGTAAGGTCTTGTTTTGAATATAATCTAAAGTTAGGCCCCAGCTCGGAAGTTGAACTTGAAGGAATAGAGTAATACCACAAGTTGAGCATGTTGATCTTGTTATGAAAATCATTATTCTTGATGTTTATGTGTACATTGAGCTTGTTGGGATTTCAAATGGGTTAAATAGGTGTAAAAATTGAGGAAAAATTTAACTTTTTGAATTTTAAGTTTTTTTTTAAACTTTTGTTATCCCTTTTTTTGTAGGAAACTAACAACTGGTTTTTTAGGTACATATGGTACCTAAAGTTATGAGGAAGAAGAAGGACGATACCTCAAGGAGATGGGCAAATCCTCCCGAGACTAGTGGTTCAGTGGAAAAATTCTTAAGGTAGTGACGTAAAGACACTACAGTAGGGGTGACATGCAGAGTTACTAAAGAGTAGATGCGCCAGGCTTCTCAGACAGTTGTAGCCTGGCCATAGATAAAGTCAACGCTAATGTAACCCCCATACACTCCTCCACCTGATGACGATAATGATGAGGTGGAGACTAATTTTGAGTCTACTGCATAGGTTGCTGCTTAGAACCCAGTCTGAGGAGGGGTTACAGGATTCATCTGATGAGGCAGAACAGGAAGAGTCATCAACGGTGTGCCAGTATGAGAAGGGTACCGCTACTCATGTAGAACAGTCAAATGTACCCCAGTCTGAGGAGGGTATGGAGTAGCCTTCCCACGATGTATCAGTACAACAGGGGCAGATTCCCGTCCCCCCACTCCTTGAAAGCACCTCTTGACAAGGAAAAATTAAGGTGGTGTGTGGAAGGGATGTGGGAGAAATTTAAAATAAAAAATCATATTTAGGAAGTAGGAAGGACTATGAGGGTTATTTATGAGGCGCACCGAATTGATCTATCAGGGCTAAGTTGAGTACCACAGTTATAGACTATATTTGATCAATATCAGTTAGAGTGTATGACTCGACCACTCGATTCTTATAACCGAACTATGATGCGTGAGTTTTATGCATTATACCGAACAACATTAGTTATTCCTATACACAGAGCTCTAGGACTGGTTAAATTCATAAAGCAGCACAACTTGATCATACACTGGTTAGAGGGGTCAGAGTGGATATTTCAACAGAGACTATCCGCAGAGTCATCTTTGGCCCAGGTCACATTACTCCTGTGTCTACAGCTGAGTATGACCATAGACCAAGGGTCGAATGTAATCTACATATCATGCAGGAGGCTGAATACAAATGAGAGAGGGTTAAGATAAATAGGTGCATAGATAGTTACATTTAACCTTTGGGTGATGTGACCCTATATATTGAGGGTCATGGTGTGATCAAGAAGGGCCTATTGATATTTGAGGCCAAGTTTTGGTGGTTACTGATATGATACCGACTATTCTCCACTGTTTCAGATAATTTGTTGACTTGGGAGTGAGCAACACTAGTTGCTTATTTGATGGATGGATATACTATTGATTTTGCTACCATTCTCCAGTATGAGATACATGATAGTGCATTTAGAGAGTTGACTAATCTGCTATTCGTTTGCATGATTTAGAGGATGTGTAATGAGGTTGGTGTACCTGAGATACCATGAGTAGACGAGAAGTTACTTATGATGGTGATTGCATAGACAAATACTATGAAGTATCTGGAATGTACAGGCTTTCCCAGGAGATCGAGAGAGCAGACAGCAGTACCTCGGACCTAGACTGAGGGTTCGTCAATTTCCACATTGTCTGGTAATGCACATAGAGTCGATGTGGGTATTAGTTTTGATGTGAAGATAAGGGAGTAGAGAGTCTCTAAATTCAAGTATGCAGGGTGAGGGGATACCAACCACTTCTTCTTCAGCCCTGACTTTGACCTTAGAGCTAGTTGGCATATATTTAGAGCCTGCTCTCCTATTCACTACAACTCTTGGTATAAGTATGATCACTATATTTAGTGAGTTTTTGCATATCTTAGTGGATAGCTAGAGGGCCACGGATGCTCGGGTGAGGGTTGTTGAGGCCGAGATGACTACCCTATACAGATGATGAGATGTGGGTTTAGGAATAGGCTTGAGTAGGCAGAGGCTAGATGGAAGGCCACATAGAGAGCTGCATTAGCTGAGCTACATGCCAACTTCTAGGCATGTCTTTACGAGTTTGAGAGATGGGTTACAACCCAATTCTCAGAGATAGATGCATCAAATCTAGCCTAGATGAGAGAGGAGTTTTATATATTATGAGTAGAGGTACAATTTCTCACAGAGAGTCGTATAATAGCTATTTCTTCAGTAATACCCCCGGTGGCCCCTATATTACCTCTACGTCATCGAGACTATTTGATTTTTTACTGAGGATGAGGAGGATGTTCCAACATTTGGGTCCAATAGAGGTCATGTTGGAGACTTACAGGATCCTGATATGCAATATGACCAGGTCGTTAAAAGGGTCATACATGATTCGATAGAGTATGTATTCATTGATAGGCATAGGTGTGCAGCTATAACAATGGGTGAATCATATTATAGTGTGCTGCCACCACCACCACCTCCGCCAGTTGATATGCCCCTATCTATTAATGCTCATGATTTAGGTTCCTAATGCATCCCAGGTACGTTTGCACTTTCTTTTAATTTACTTTATTTTAGCACATTGAGGATAGTACACAACTCTTAGTTTGGGGTGGGCATATTATGCCGCCACAGGTTTTTGTTATCATTATTCTTTTCCCGTCAGCCGCAATATGGTTGTAGAATTGATATGTCAAGGATAAAATTATGTCGTATTGTGTTTTGTTCTGTATTTTGTGGTATGTATTTGTCTAATTAGGAGATTTTTAAATATTTAGGGTAGTAGTCATGTTTTGTTTAATTTTTGATACCCCTCTAAAATTTTATATTTTAAAACTGTGTGGATGTATATGTGTGTGAACAATGTGGATCTTGTTATGGAATTAGAATTAGGGACATAATAATCACTTTCTAACAATTGCATGAACCAGATAGGTAGTAGTTGGTAATATTGACTCTGAGTTATGTGTGTGTGAGATACTACCTAGTTCCCTTTGCGTGTTGAATTCAGAACTTGTCTGGTTAGTCTTGCCTTGGTTGAAGGATAGTCAGGTTAGGAAAGAATCATAGGTTGTTTTTAATTTTAGTCCACTTTTAGCCTAAATGACCTTTCATGTGTAAATTGTATCCCTATTTTAAGCCTTGTAGTCTATTTTTCATGTTTTAACTATTCACCTTCCCACTTGTGCTATAATGAACCTATTTTAACTCTGATCCTCTTGTACTATAAATACTCTTTATGTATATTTTTAGTAGGAGTTATGCACTTTGATATTCAATAACATATTTTGATTCCAAGATTAGACTTTGATCTTGAGATTTTCTTGTATTGACTTTGGTTCATTAATTCAGTTACGGTTGTGGATTTTTCTACTTCTATTATTGTGATTTCATTGATGCTTTCGATTATGAATGTTTTTGATTTGTTCACAAGCATGAAAGACTAGAAATCCATTGCTAGGGTTGTGGAAACCTTGGAAGATTGATGAAGTAGGAGAAGTGTTATTGTTGTTTCAAACCTATACCCATGCATGTATTGCTTTATCTTCATTATAATAGTTTTCTTAATGGGCACACATATTAGGATACCGCCTAGATTATTGCTACTTACTCCAAAATAGGAGTAGTAACTAGGAAAAGATAAACACAACAGTAAGTTGGAGTTTAATTGTCGATCCGCATTTTTAGGTTTTATCTTAGTAAGATGGTTAGGTTTAATCTAATAAATAGAGACTCAAAGGTAATAGTTAACTGGGATCAAGATAAGGGTTAGTAAGGCGACATCCTGAGACTCAAAAGGTAAAGGGTGAAATCCTTCTACTCGTCCAAAAGACTATAATGGTACATAACTTCTCGATTCTTAATGCATGATACCAGTTTTATTCAACAAAGCATGATAAGCCTACAGAGTTAAGAAGCCAGGGGAACGCTAGTGTTTACCTATGACTTATTACAACCGAAGTTGATATTTTCTACTAGTTCGTTACTGATACATAAATCCCTCCATTTACTTTTCCTGTTCTTCCCATTGATTACAGCAACTGAGAGCGGTAAATCCACGTATTCCCTTAGGATTCGACCCCAACCTTTATTGGGTTACTATATTTGGAAGCGACCGTATCATCTTCTGAAAGGAGGTGTAGCTTGGACGTCACCATGGGCGAGGCCACGATTTAGGTATTAATGAATGATTTTTCAGTTTTTGGGGACTCCTTTGATGATTGTTTGGCCCATCTGGCCAACACATTGCAGTGATATGAAGATGTAATCTGGTATTGAATTGGGAAAAGTGCCATTTTATAGTAAATAAAGGCATTATTCTCAAACACAAAATCTCAAAACAGGGTATTGAGGTAGATTATGCGAAGATTGAGGTAATAAAAAAGTTATCACCACCAGTCTCAGTGAGAGGTATTCGATGTTTCTTGGTTTATGATGGTTTTTACAGGAGATTTATCAAGAACTTATCAAAGATTGCTATCCTCTATGCTATCTATTACCGAAAGAGGTAATCACCCAAACTATACCTCAAGTAAAAGATAAAGCGATCGATGCAAAATATAGTAACCCAACTCAGTTTGGGGTTTAACCCACAGGGAATACGTGAAATATCTCTTAAGTTTGCTGAAATCAACGAGCAGTACTAAAAAGTAAATGGGGGGATTAAAGTTGTAATATGTGAAAAGTAACAAGATATGGAATGCTTTGGTTATAATCAATCGGAAATGAAAACTAGGCTTGTGTTCTCCTGTCTTCTAACGATGTAGGTTTGTCGTGCTCAATCCAACTATCAAATTGTAGTGCATGTAGAATCTGGCATGCTAGGTATCACCACTTATCTCCTCTCGGTTTCAGTGTGTCGCCTTACTAACCCCTTCTCTGGACCCAATTTCAACTATTTTCTCTCGGTCTCAAGTTGATTAGATAAGGTAATTATCTTAAGTAGACAGTGATGTTTAGCTTATTTAAAAAATTAACTTCAATTACTAGTATGATCTCTTTTTCTCAATCTCTACCTGCCTCTTAGGCTCGTGTGAATACTAGCAGGATCCTAACGTTTGAGATCGTTAAGAAATCAATAAGTGCTAAGGAAACCACCATACATGCAACAAAAATAATCTAGAAGGATTGAACACTTATCCTACTTTGTTAATTGCCAAGGTTCCCACAACCTTAGCTAAGGGAATTAACTGCTCATTCTTGTGAAACAATCAATGAAATTCATATTTGAAATCATTAAATCAATATCACAATAATCAACAAATAAAATTCGATGTATCGGCTTTAATAATCAAATAAAATTAATACCAAGTAATCCCAAGATCAAAATTAAACCTCAAAATCGAATATATGTTTGTCAACAGTACGAGTGCGTAAACTAACTAAAAAATATCAAAAGGGTATTTATAGAGTACATGAAAACCCTAGAAAACCAATCCAAAACAAAAAAGGATAATTAGAGTCGGTGGCCACTTACTGGGCCATCTACGGACCATAGGTGTCAGGGCCAAAAATACCGTAGCATCTCTCTGGAATTGGACTCTTCTAACACATATTCCGACACCTACAGACTATAGGTGGCACCTACGGGCCATAGGGCCCTTCGTAGGTTAGAGTCCCTTTTTCACCTTCTAATTCTCTATTTCTCATCTTCTCTGACATATACTTTGACACCTACGCCCAGTAAGTAGTACCTATGGGTCATTGGTTCCTATGTAGGTAGTCCAAAAACATCAAATTTTACTCTTTTCTCCAGATTAGCTCCAAAAACTGATTTCATGTAAACCATAACACAAAACACATCATATCTAACAAAAAGACCTAACTTGTATATTTTCATTATTTTAAGTGTCAAAAGTGATATGAAATAAAAGCACATCAACACCCTCAACTTAGAACGTTTGCATATCCATAGGTAATACAACACAATAAACCAAAATAACGACACTTAACTAGGAGAAACTTAAGCTCTCTACGGCAGTCAATCATTAACTTCAAGCTCAAAACCATTTACTTTCCTTTACTGCTCATGGATTATATCAAGGCAAGAAACTGTTCACATTTTTCCTATGGGATAGACCCCAACCTTGTTGGATTATTATATTTGCAATCAACCGCATTATACTTCTAGTTGAAGTGTAGTTTTGGGAGACATCAGTCACACATATATACACATCACACAATTCAAAACAATTTTTTTTAGGAGTAAAATATTTCTCAAAAAATAAAAAACAAAGTACATCAATTATCCTAAATACTCAAAAATCTCCTAATTACACAAAAAAAACAATACAATATGAAACAAGACATAATACGACACAAAATTACCCTAGATATACTGGTTCTATAACCATACCAAGAACGATAGGAAAAGAAGAACGAAATCAAAAACTCACATCGGCTATTATATGACCCACCCCTAACTAAAAGACTATGCACTGTCTCCAATTCATGTAAATAATATAAAGAACAAGGGAATGAGGACATACCTGGGACACGTTAGGCGTACAGAATACTAAAATACCTTGGATTGCCTCCCAAGCAGTGCTTGATTAACCATCGCGGTATGACTCAACTTTTTTGGCTACTTAGACTTTGCCACAGGTGACCTTATTAACTACCTTCAGCTCATCAACTACCTTCGCCACAGACTTCACATACTGCCCGTTCACTTTGATCAGGGATTCACCTTCTTTCTTTAGCTCTACAGCACTATGAGGGAATACCCTAACCATAGTGAATGGTCGAGACCACCTAGGTTTCAATTTCTCGGGGAATAAGCAAAGTCATAAAATATATAATAGGACCAAATCACCGGTATTAAACAATTTTTTCTCGATTTTACTAGTATGATACAGTTTCATTCTTTCCTTGTATATAGCAGAACTCTGATAAGCACAAAGCCGTAATTCATCCAACTCATTCACCTTGCTCAATCTCAACTTTGTTGCATTATGCCACTCAAAATTTAGCCTTTTCAATGCCTATAGTGCCTTATGCTCAAGTCGACCGGCAAGTGTCATGCCTTGCCATACACAAACTAATATGGGGAGGAACCTATGGGGGTCTTAAAAGTTGTTCAGTAGGTCCATAAAGCATCATCTAACTTTCTTGACCAGTCAATCCTGTTGGTATTCATAGTCTTTGCCAATATGGACTTAATCTCTCTATTAGAGACCTCAACCTATCTGCTTGGCTGATAGTGATAAGGTGTTTCCACCTTATGCTTTACACCATATTTATTCGAAAGGATCTTAAAAATATGATTGCAAAAGTGAGACCCACCATCACTAATAATTGTACGTGGAGTGCCAAACCAAGAAAAAAATATCCTTCTTCAGAAATGCGGTGACACTTCTACCTTAATTGTTTGAAAGTGAAACTGCCTCACCCTATTTTGAAACATAGTCAACTGCCACCAAAATATACTTCATGCAATAAGATATCACGAAGGAATTTATGAAATTAATTCCTCATACATCAAACAACTCCATCTTTAAGATGAGCGTCATGGGGAGTTCATGTGTAATACCCTATATTTCTCTAGCTTAAAATAACTCTCAGTTCATGAGGTATCCTATATAAATTTTTCTAAATACTCATTATTTTTTAGTTTGAAGCCTACCATTGCATAGGAAATTGAATTAACTTTTCAATGATATAAAATTCACCTAAATTCGATAACTGGGTAAGAAGTTATGACTATTTTAAGTTTCAGTCGTTAAACACCGTCACTCAGGACAGTAGCACATCGCGAAGTATGTTAAAATGAAAATATTCATTTTTTAGTGAGGTACCGGTATACCAACGTATCGCGCCATAACTTATTTTCATATTTTTCAATTTCCAGTGCACCAACACGATCCCACCGCATCGCGGTGAACTTCCAGGTCGCATCCAAGGGGTAACGCGATTCCACCATGTCACGTTGATGGTTTAATTTCCAGTTGTCCACTTTCCAGTGACACGACACGATAGCACCGCATTACGCCAAGGGCCTAGATTGAGACTTTTCAGTTAATTTCTAGTTTTAAGTTTCGAGTTTTTAAATCATTTCAGGGGTATTTGAGTCTTTTTCCACGAACCTAGTTAGCCTTTAACACGAAATTCAACCATAATAAACCTAGTTACACCATTATTCCTTCAATTTTCTCCCAAGATAAATCATTTTTCTCTCAAGAGGCAAAAACACTTTTAAGAAATCAAGAACAAGCTTAAGAATTCCTCCAAGAACCTTCAAGAAAGAATCTTCTAAGGTATTTTAGGTGTTCATTCATGGGTTCCTTTCACCTATGAAGTCTAAGAACCTTTTTTTTTCAAAATACAAAGATTGCATACTTATGATTTCCATGATTTAGTTGAATTGAATTCATGTTCATATTATTGTTGGGTTTTAATCCATGATATAAATTATAAGTTTCAAGAATTGAACCTAGTATGTCTTGAATTACATGATATTCATGATAAACCCTTCAATTTGCAAGTTGATTATTGTAACCATGTTAACCCTAAGTGTTTATGATTTAGTGAACCAAGTATGCTTCCCATGTGTTTGATAAATTATCTATGAGAATAAAATAATGCCATTTCAGCATGCTAACATGTATTTTCCAATCATGTACATGCTTATGCCTACAAGTGTTTTATAAAATACTTATGTGATTTGACTAGTGAAGACATGACATGTTATTATGTGATCCCATTCATGCGCAAATTCATGTATATCAAGTATTTGACAGAATGTCTAAATAAGTGCATTGTTAAGAAGCAAGTATTGTTTTGCCATTATGATCATGCTATACCTTTCTTTTTATGCTATCAAGTCCTGGGGATATTAAATACCTGACAATTTAGTTGTTTACCTAGAGCCAGTGTCAGTCATAGAATCTCAGTCATGTCACAATCCATAGTACTCTCAGTCAGTTTTAGAACTCTAGAAAACCCAGTAAACTCAGTGTTAGTCAAGTTCAGTTCCTTATACTCAGTTTAGTGTCTTTCAGTTGGGAGTAGAATTTAGCACTGAGCGAGTGCAAGGATGACAACTTCCCCGTTAGAGAGGCAGAGTCGTTAGTAGAAGTCCATGTACTCCAGAACTGCATAGCAAGCGCAGGATAAGGAGTCACCCGTTAGACTAGGCTTGACTATCTCGCAGGGGTCACCCGTTAGATTAGGCTTGGTTCTGCCGAGGTGTCATCCATTAGTTAGGCTTGGAATCTTGGTTTTTAGTGTTTGTACCCGTGGTATGGTATTAGCACCCTTCCAGCTGGGGTTACAGGTTGGACCCCAATCAGTTCAGAGAGGGGCATGTAGGTTAGCTGATTACCTCCCACAGTTTTAGTTTCAGTCTTTAGTTTAGAACTCTGTTCAGTCTTATAGAATCAGGAATTTGAGACATAGTCAATAAGTATCAGTAAATTAGTTATCATTAACTTCAGATATTAGTTACTCAGCTATCAGAACTCAGTATTTAGCTTTATAAAAACTCAATTATAGTATACATATATGCATAGTATTACATACTCAGTATTTACAGCAGTATCAGTTATCCATGTACTCTTATGTCCCTTTACTCTATGTCATTCAGTCAGTTTTTGTTCATGCATATGAACCCTTTCATTCATCCTTACCTTATCTAGAATACCAGTATATTCCTACGAACTGACACATACCTTCTTGTGCTATGATGTTTTATATCATATGTTCGAACGCTTAGGTTCCCGACCACGCTTAGACAGATCCAGTTATCCCCTGAGATGGATCATTTTTCTCTCAAGAGGTAAAAACCCTAGTTCAAGAAATCAAGAACAAACTTAAGAATTCCTCCAAGAACCTTCAAGAAAGAATCTTCTAAGGTATGTTAGGTGTTTATTCATGGGTTTCTTTCACCCATGAAGTCCAAGAACCTTTTTTTTTCAAAATACAAAGATTGTGTACTTATGATTTCCATGATTTAGTTATATTGAATTCATGTTCATGTTATTGCTGGGTTTTAATCTATGATTTAAATTATAAGTTCCAACAATTGAACCTAGTATGTGTTGAATTACATGATATTCATGATAAACCCTTCAATCTGTAAGTTGATTATTATAACCATGTTAATCCTAAGTATTTATGATTTAGTGAACCAAGTATGCTTCCCATGTGTTTGATAAATTATCTATGAGAATAAAATAACATCATTTCAGTATGCTAACATGTATTTCCCAATCATGTACAAGCTTATGCCTACAAGTGTTTGATAAAATGCTTATGTGATTTGACTAGTGAAGACATGACATGTTATTATATGATCCTATTCATGCACAAGTTCATGTATGTTAAGTGTTTGGCAGAATATCTAAATGAGTGCATTGTTAATAAACAAGTATTGTTATGCCTTTATGATCACGCTATGCCCTTCTTTTTATGCTATCGAGTCCTGAGGGTATTTAATACCCGACAATTTAGCTGTTTACCTAGATCCAGTGTCAGTCATAGAATCTCAGTTATGTCACGATCCGTAGTACTCTCAGTCAGTTACAGATCTCAGGAAAACTCAGTAAACTCAGTATTAGTTTAGTCCAGTTCTGTATACTCATGTGGTGTCTTTTAGTTGGAAGTAGGATTTAGCACTGAGCGAGTGCAGGGATGCCGACTTCCCCGTTAGAAAGGCAGAGTTGTTGGTAGTAGTCCTTGTACTCCAGAATTGCATAGCCAGCACGGGATGAGGAGTCACCCGTTAGACTAGGCTTGACTATCTCGCAGGGGTCACCCGTTAGACTAGGCTTGGGTCCGTCCATGTGTCACCCGTCAGTCCGTTAGACTAGTGTTAGTACCCATGGCACGGTATTAGCACCCTTTCAGCTGGGGTTACAGGTTGAACCCCAATCAGTTCAGAGAGGGGTATGTCGGTTAGATGATTACCTCCTACAGTTTCAGTTTCAGTCTTCAGTTTAGAACTCAGTTCAGTCTTACAAAATCAGGACTGCCAGACACAGTCAATCAGTATCAGTAAATCAGTTATCAGTAACTTTAGATATCAGTTACTTAGCTATCAAAACTCAATACTTAGCTTCAGAAAAACTCAGTTATAGTATACATATATGCATAGTATTACATACTTAGTATTTACAGCAGTATTAGTTATCCATGTACTCTCATGTCTAGTTACTCTATGTTATTCAGTCAATTATTGTTCATGCATATGAACCCTTGTATTCTGCCTTACCTCATCTAGCATACCAGTACATTCCTACGTACTGACGCATACTTTCTTACGCTGTGATGTTTCATATCATAGGTTCGGACGCTCAGGTTACCGACCGCGCTTAACAAATCCATTCAGTAGTCACAGATTTAGTAGTGAGTCCTCATCTATCGAGGATATGCTTTTATTTCAGTATTTCAGTTTATCCGTAGTTCAGTAGTTGGAGTTAGTTGGGGGCTTATCCCATCAACTCCATATTCAGACAGTTCAGTTAGAGGTTTTCAGACTAGACCAGTTCAGAAAGTGTTTAGTTTTTAGATGTTTTACCAGTATTTAGATTTTGAACCTTATGGCATTTTAGACTAATTTTGCATTTATTTCAGTATTATTATCCAGTGCTCACAACAAATATCCGTCATGGATTAGCTTGTGGTCCTTCGGAATCATAAGCACCGTATGACGACTAGAGGGTAGTATCGGGTCGTAACATTATGTCTCCATTAAATATTGCTTTGACGTTGACACTGGTCACAGGTTTGAGCAAAATTATGTGCATCCTTATAGAAGGTAGGACAATAATACCCATATTATAGGATTTTGTGGGCTGTGCGGGTACCACTATGATGATCCTCAACTGGTGATGAATGACAAGCTTCAAGAATGCTCATTATTTCCACCTCAGGGATACATCTTCAAATAACATCATTTGCAAAAATTTGAAAAAGATATGGTTCATTCCAGAAGAACTTTCTCACCTCATACATAAATCTTTTGCGCTGCTGAAAGGGTAGGTCTTCTGGAACAAGATCACTTGCCAAATAGTTGGCAAAATCAGCAAATCAGGGGATTAAGTCTTGAGATGTTGCTAAGACCCATTCATCTAGAAAGGTATCATTTATGTCGATCTCATTTCCTAACTTCTGAATTGCCTCCTTCCCGGGGCGAGACAAGTGATCAACCACTTAATTCTCTTTGACCTTTTGATCTTTTACCTCAAAGTCAAATTCTTGCAGCAAGAGGACCCAATGTATCAATCTCAGCTTGGCATTCTCTTCCGACATAAGCTATTTCAATGTTACATGATTTGTATGGACTATAACTTTGGTTTCAATCAAGTAAGATCAGAACTTTTTGAAGGCGAAAACCACCGTAAGCAACTCTTGCTCAGTAACTATGTAGTTCTTCTGTGCGGGGTTTAATGCCTTGCTGGCATAATAAATCAGATGAAGGATCTTCTCTCGTCTTTGGCCCGGGATAACACCCAAGACCACTCCATTATCATCGCACATAAACTCAACTGGTGAAGACCAATCACTCTAATAGGAATATACCAAGACCACCTTGCTTAGTTTTAAAAAGGAAGATAAATAAATACGTACATTCCCATTGGACAATGTAGTTGTGAGACTACTTTGAATATACGATTAGAGGATGATCATTTTCGAATCATAAAATCAATCCCATAAATCAATAACTAGATAATCAAATAAATTGATGAAACTAATACTAAACATGACTGTTAGCGAAATCATAATCCTAGATCGATTCATCCATTGATTGTTTAAGAATCCACTCTTTTCTTGGTTAATTGTTCATTGACCATTTTAATTTTATTCTTGGGAAAATGATCTGAAATATAGACAAAATTTTAATTGTTCATTAGCTAAACATTGACGAAATTTGCTGTAACATGCCTAAATTTTGCAGGGATCCTATGACTCCCTAGAACTTTGCGAGAGTCCTATGATACCCTACACTATTTATTAGCAGATTTTACTGACATTTATTTTCACTAAGCTTATTTTTATATTTATTAATATATATATTTTCTTATTAGCTTATAAATATCATTAAAATATACTATTAGTTCAGTGGGATCATAGGATCCTTGTAAAGTTAGGCATGTTACAATAAATTTCACCTAAGTTTGGATATATTTTGGACTTTTTTTCCCTTTATTTTTAGTATAGTTAATTTTTAAAAATATCTTGAGATCCACCGCTTGAATAAAAAATTAACATTAGTCTAATTTAGTAAAATAGTTAATCGACAAGTTCATGTAGCTACGATATTTAGATTAAAAATTCTATATTATTTGTACGATTTCGTACGCTTAAATGTGCATTTGGATGCAATGACATTTAGCTAGCGCTAAAATCATAGATTTTGAAGTTGTGCCGAAACATTACTTTTTGGCATTAGAAGTTGTATTTTGACAAATATTTTACTTGAAAAAAGATAAATTTACTCAAAAGATAGACAATTTTTTGAACTTCAAAATTTGTGAAGATAAATTTGCGAAAATTGACAAAACTTCATTAACAAACAATACTTTCCATTATTTTTTTATTTCTTATAAAAACGTCTTACTCTCGAAATTTACAGCCACCGAGAGCTTAATTTAATTACCAAACTAGTGAAGTAGGACGAAAACAATTAGTAGTTGAAGAATTTTCAAATTCAAAATTTCACATTCTTGTTTCAACGATGCATGTTCATCTACTGGTACTAATCTGATCTGCATGAAGCAGGTATTGAATTATCCAAGGACAGGATTTCAAGTCTTAATTAAATGCTTTCTTTAATTTTGTAGACGTTAACCACCAATATTTACTATCAAATAATTGGAATAGGTTACAAATTCAACGTATATTAATTTCAGTATATATATAGGCTCATAAAGAATGGAAGGTGGCTTGGGTCCTCAATTTATTTGCTTTGAATACCTATTGGATTTGTTATATGTTGGCAGATCGAGGTATAATGATCTGCAGTCCATCTAAATCTAATTGCTCAAGTCCCACGGAGTGTGTTTGGTACGAAGGAAAATGTTATTCTAGAAAATATTTTTTTGAAAATACGTGAGTTTTTTTTTTTTTTAAATATTTGATAAGTAGAAAATATATTACATATTTTAAAAGTATTTATATGTAATTTGGCAAAAAATACAATGAGGTAGGGGTGAGAATTTTAGTAACTTAGTTGGTTAGTTACCTGGACTTTCACCTTGTTGGTGAGGGTTTGATTTCCCACATTGTAATCCCATCCCCCATTCCCCTTCCCTACCCCCGATTTAAAAAAAAAAAAAGGATGAGATGATAAGGAGTGAGGGTTGCGGATGAAAAGACAATGAACTCTGAACGTCATTTATGAAACGTATTTTTCCTACTTTCATTAGAAAAGTAATTTTTCTTAACTTATTTTCCTAAAGGATATTTTTTCAAAATATTTGACCAATCAAATATGCAAAAGCTTTTAAAAAATACAACAACAACAATATACCTAATTTATTCCCACATAGTGGGGTTTGGGGAGGGTAAAGTGTACGCAGATCATACCACTACCTCAGGTAAAGTAGAGAGGTTGTTTTCGATAGACCTCGGCTTAGAACAAATAATAGTATAACAAGCACAAAAGCTAAGTGCCAAATAAACTAACACCACTAGCAGCAAAATAATACTGCAATCCTTTTAAAAAATATTTTTTGAAAAATATATTCCTCCATAAGGAAAACACCACTCTACTCATCACTGTTCGTCTTTAAAAAATCAAAAGGAATACACGTGTATTAACTTTTTACTTTAGAAATGAATTACATCGAAAAAAAAATTAGTAGAGAAATATAACGGTAACGTTATGAATACATATATTTTCTGGGTGGCGTTTCTAGTTATACTCCTAAGTTGCAGTGGCGAATCCTAAATTTAAAGATAGTGGGTGTTTTTATATATTATATATCTATTTTTATATATTTTTTATATAATTTTATTTATTTTACATCAAATTTAATAAGTGTCAGAGTACCACACAAACATATATAGATCCGCCCCTGATAAGTTGAGTAGTCAGAACAGAGAAGCATTACAGTTTTGCAGTTGGCAGTGACATAATAATAAAAATAAAGAAGAAAAATTGATGTCCAATGAAAGGAAGTTGCAGAAGCGAATTGTTTATCGGGATGAGTCTTCTTGTGTCAATGTTATGAAGTGTGTTAGATAGGTGTGATAGCCATCACGGGTCCTATAATGCCTTTATTCAATACCCGTATTAAACACACCCCTTTGTTTGTTTGTTTTTATTTATCCTCTCTTTTGCCCTACCATTGGTGAATATTGGTGCAGCTCTCTTTATGCTTGACCAAGTTGACCGTTATATTTTGCTCTTCATCATAGATTTTAAAAATCAATTTATATTTTTTTAGAAAAATAATACCCATTCATAAAATTTGGTCAATTTTTAAGAATTTTTCTTTTCAGTTTCAAGCCTGATTCAGACTAGTTTTTAGATGCATTTTCACTTAACTCACAAAATTTTAATTTTTTTTTTTATTAATAAAATGCTTGTTTAGGTACGACTTTCAAAAGTTATTTCCAAGCTTCAGTTAAGTCTATTGCCGAACGCAACTTCCTCCCCGTTGCTCTTCCACCCCCAAGGCCTCAACTCTTTCTTTTTTGGAAAAAAGACAAAAATAATACTTAAATCTAAAATAATTTCATAAAATTAGTACCTAACTTTAAAAATTCAGTAAATAGCCATTAAGCATCACAATTCGACCCTTTCAATTTTGTGTACTGCGCTGACTTTTCATCTTTAATGGACCCATATTTTTTGGCTCCTTTTTTTTTTTTTTTTTTTTTTAATAATGGAAAGTTTAGTCCATTTCACTTTCAAAAGTCAAAGCAGACGTTGGACAATTCAACTAAACTTTTAGGTAAATTTATAAGTTTTATTCTAAACCATTTACATGACAATCTTTTTTAAGTGATATAATATTATTAAAATAACATACTATTTGTTTTGTTTAGTTTTACTTATTTATACAATAAAATACATTATTATATACTTTTAATATAATATAATTGTTAAAGATATATATTTATATATAATAACGATATATTTTCTATATATATACATATTCTATATAATAATTATAGCATTTTTATACACATTTTATACAATTTTTAACTATAATTATTTTTTAGATACAGATTTTATACGACTCGATATAATTTTTACATGCATTCTAGAAATGTATCAATCTAGTATAAGAGAGTATCAATTGAGTATATGGACACTGCAAGTGTATCAATATAGTATAAAAGTGTATTAATGTAGTATAAAAGAGTATCAATTGGGTATAAGGACTGCATATGCTTGCATAGAATTTCATTTCTGTTATTTTAAAAAGTGTATCAATATAGTATAAAAGTATATCAATGTGGTATAGAAGTGTATCAATTGAGTATAGAGTCTGCATGTGCCCAATTGGGCCAAATGACTAAAAAAATGGATTACTTTAGCCGATTGACTACAACATGTCCACCTTTTCAATTATGGACCATTCTTTTCTTCTTTTTGTTTTAAAATGGACATCCCATGTCCTTTTCCCTTCTTTTTTTCTTATTGGTTAGTTTTATTGCATTTAGTAAAGGTCAAACAACATAAATTTCAACATTTTAAAACTTAACTATAGAAAATTTCGTCATTTTGCATAATTATTTAAAATTTTAATTTTGGGTCTGTCGAGATACATAATTAGCTTCCACTGTATTAAATGAAGATACATTTTTTTCTTCGTAAAGATACATAATTAGCTCTCAATATTTTTTTTTTTAATTTTGAGTCTGTCAAGATATATAATTAGATCCTGATATATCCAACAAAGATACATAATTAGTTGGAATATAGTAATTACTTTGTAAGGATGGAGATTTGTGTAAATACTATAAGTTAAGATGTATGTTTATGTTATTTCTTCTTTGTTTATTAAATGAAAAATGGGTCAAATATACCCATTAACAATTCAAAATGTGTCGATTTACCCTCCTTACATTTTTGCAAAATATCAAAAATAAAAATGTACTCGTCGTTGCGTTTTTGGCTCATATATGCCCTCCAAGTAGCAATCATAGCTCAAAAAATACTCTCCTTACTAATGATCACTCGAAAAGAAAGAAAAATATTTTAATTTTATTCTTGAACTATTTGAAGTAAAACATGTTTGCCCTTTTCCCTTTATGTAAATGGTAAATATGTTTGGCACAAATCCTCCTTTTTGTTGCCGATTTCATTTCATAATACAGCACACATGCCCAACAGACACTCAACTTTCGATATCCAAAATATCCTCCAAACTTTAAAACCACTAAGCCACCATCCGATTTTTCCAAACTCTTCCCTAGAAATCACCATGCCCCATAATTTTGCTGATACATCCCTGATCAAGGCAAACATAACTTTGTCCATGACTCCTGCATTGATTAGTGAATCTTGAGTCCCACTTAAATTAATAGTAACCCTCTTTTTTAGTCTCTTTTCTTTGTTGGATGAGACACAACTATTAATATAATTTTTCTTTCCTTACCTTTTTCTTTCCTCTCTTTCGCGCTTTTTAATTATTATTTATCTATTTTATAATAAATTTCAATTACTATTTTGATTTTATTTTATTTGATCCACCAAAAATATTTGTCCTTTTATTTATCCATTCTAATAAATGAAAAATAAATGCTATTTTTAATATTATTTTTATTATTAAATAACTATATTTAGTATTAGTAGTCAAGTATATATTTTTTTTCAAAACATAATCAATAATACTAGTTTAGTAAAATAAACTTCTCAACTAATACAGTTAAAATTATATATAGAAATAAACTTATAGAAGAATAGTGAAACACCGTCATGTGTTGTTGTTGTTTTGTCCTTTCAGATTAAAGAATGCCCTTATGAATTTAAATATATCATGAACGCACCAAGTCCCCAATTGGTGCTCATAGAGACTTGAAATGCACCAAGTCCCCAGCTGGTGCAGCTGCAATCGCGATGCTCCTATCGCGATCATAATTGGGACTACAGTTGGAGTGTCACGATCATGATACCTTTGATAGTCTAGGTACCGCAATCCCGAAGCCTGGGTATATAAATACCTGATTTTCATCATTTGCCATCATTTGTAGGTTTGGAGCTTAGGGTTTCGTGATGTTAAGCTATTTCTTCCACTTCTAAGCTTGGGTAAGCTCCACAACACCTATTTCAATCATTTTATTCAATCTCTATCATGTAATTCTTGTTTTAAACTTGAATTAATTATGAAATTTAGGAATTTTTGCCCACAAGGTCTAAAAATTATATTTCTCCAATTTAAAACCCAATTTAAAACCTTTTTCACTTTAATGAGTTTCTAACCTCATAATTATCAGTTTTTACTTAATTTCATCTTCAAAACTAACTTTGATTCTTGATTTTAAAATGGATTCTGAAATTTTTTTGGTAAAATTTAAAAATGATTTTTCTTTGATTTGAACATTGTTTTTAACTCATTTTCCTTGAATTTTAATCTATAGACTCCTAAAAATATGGAAAACATATTTTTGAAATAAGCTTACAATTTTTCCCTTTTTTTTCGAAAACTCATTTCGAAGGTCTGTTTTGACTCTGACTTAAAAATAAGCAATATGGATCGTTGACTTTCTTTTGATGTGTAGATTTTATGTTTTCATGTTTTAGTTGATTTCGGGTCCATGCGTGAGGAGTAAGATTGTGTATTGAAGGCTTTTGTTTCGATTATTGGCATTAGAGTTAGGTTATGGCTTAACTTCTTTCTGAATGAGCTAGATAGTTAATTTTGATACAAAATCATGTTAAAGGTGTGGGAATTAATCATGAAAATTGTTATCTTAATGTGTTGTGCCCGTGTATGTGGGAGGGGGGGGGGGGCCCCCAGAAGGGGGCTATATGTTATGTTATGTGGTAGTTTTGGAACATTATGTTCTATGTATGACTATGTGAGGTCCTATGTGATATTGATAGCCTTGTATATATGATGATAATTGCATCTTGTTTGATGAAAAATCATGTTGTGGTACCAATTGTGTGTTGTGATGTATTCATACTCTAGTGACATGTGAATGATGTTGGATTTAATGGATGGTTGGAAATAATGAGAGGATATTTGTCTTAAGTGATCGTATATTGGTTAGTTTTGGAAATAATCATTATGGTTGATTATAGAAATACTCATTGTGGTTTGTTATGAGTATTGCATCCTCATATTCATTCATAAAACATTAGTACCGCCGTGGAAATGCTGAAAAACACTGGCAATACCTTTTTCTGACAAAAAATATGGCATCTTATATAAAACCCTCCCCGAGGGATATGCCAGGTAGAAATTATGGATATATATATATATATATATATATATATGAATTATATACGGGTTGATGAACCCTTCGTGGGTCCTACATCTCATAGATTTAGCTCCATAGGTGTATATAGAGACTACGTGATAGTCTCGGGGGCTATGCGCTGGTCTCGGAGGTTGTGCTACAACCTCGTGCATTACATTATCATCATCATCATTCTTATTGTATTTAGTTTATTGTTCTTGTGATGTGATTGTATATTCTGTTTGACTTGTTACCTATTCATTCTTTTATCTTTCCTAACTTTTACTTGATGTTTTTGTATATGTTGTCTCTTTTCCTTTTTTATTTATGGTATAAATGTATACTTGTATTCCTTTAATTTTTGGTGTTTTATTGTGTTATATATGGATATGATAAAACTGTTAGTGCAAGCGGTGTAGGCTACCATTGTGGGATTTTTTTTATTGTAGGTGACATGCTCTTAGTGTGTATTTTGTTTGTTTTATTTTCTACTTTACCCAATCGTTCTATGATACTGAGTAGAAACGTACCGTACTTAGTCCTACTATACCCTTTTGGTATAGATTTAGGTTCGGGTGTGCATTAGGGATTTTGATTTCGCGCTTCATTTGGAACTTTTCAAGGTAGTGGTTGATTTCAGGCGCCCCGAGTCTACTTTTAGCTTTTCTTATTAGACTATGTCTTTATTGTATTTCAGAGACAAAGTTATATCATGTTTTGGGATATATTTTGTATTTGACTCGAGTTGTACTAGTTATGTTCTTACACTGTGATACCAGATTTTGGGATTTGGTATTATTAAGTATGTTTCTTTCCGCATTTGTTATATTGATATGGTTTAGCTTTATTTTAGAAGCCTAGTCTTGGATTTGGATTGTTATTTCCCTTTTTGTATCAGTTTATGTGATAGGTTAACTTGGCAAGGTTCGTTGCGACAAGTGCCATCACGACCCTCAAATTTTAGATCATGATAAATTAGTATTAGAGCAGCCAGGTTCACTGATTTTAATTGTGTAGGAACGAGATGTCTAATAGAGTCTCATGGATTAGCACGTAGACGTCCGTGGCTATCTTCGAGAGGCTATAAGATGTCTTTAGAAAATTTTCTCATTATGTTCCTTATCGTGCGAATTTCCTTCATACTTTGTGTTCTAAGTCATATTTCACTCTTTTCTGCATAGATAGTGATGACTTGATCTCGTGAGGTTATAGATATGGAGCCTTCATTTGGGAAGAGAGCCCAGTCTAGAGGGTGAGTTATGAGTCAAGGATGGACTAAAGGTAGTGGACGGGCACGTGGATCTACCCCATCTAGGAATAGTGCTAGAGGACTTTCCCTTGAGACTCGTGTTGAGTATATTGAAGGTGTAGGTCCTCCTTTAGTTCTATCGAGTACTTCTACCCTAGTGTTGGAGAGGTTGTTAGTTTGCTTGTTGATCCGTTTGGAGGGTGCTCCTTTAGAGGGGTTGTTGGTTTGCTTGTTGATCCGTTTGGAGGATGCTCCTTTGAGCGTGTTTGTTGTTCTTCCAATCTCGAGTGTGGATCCTCCAATTGAACCTACTTCTACTCTTGGTACTCCTTAGACCCAAGTATAATTCTTATTTCAGCACCGACATCTGAGTATGGTATTTTGAGATCAAGAGTTTAACCATCATCTATGTTACCTCCCCAGTGGGGTCTCAGGCCACCAGATTCCCCATGCCTTTTCTTGCTATAAGTGCAATTATGTCTTCTGAAGATCAGAAGAGGTTCGAGAGTTTTACTCGTTTGGTTCCTCTTAGGTTCAGTGGTGTTGTGGGTGAGAATGTCTATGATTTCTTGATTGATTGTTGGGAGAAGTTACATAATTTGGATTCGCCTGAGTCATATGGGGTTGCTTATACTACTTATCAGTTGAGAGATTCTGCTAGAGATTAGTGGAGATCAATTGTTAGTTGTAGACCCCTTGATTTTCCCAACATGACTTGGGACCAGTTTTTCGATGCCTTTTTGAAGAGATTTGTGCCTTACAGTCTGAGAGATCGGATGATGGATCACCTAGATCAGTGCTCTATAACTGTTGCATAGTATGAGACACGCTTTCATGCCTTGTCTAGATATTCTTATGCCAATATTTCCACGGAGTTTGAGAAGATTTGAAAGTTCATGAAAGGTTTGGATATTTCACACGTGGCCTCAAGCTAATCCTCTAAGCCTGTCATCACTTTCAGAACTCACTGTAACATAAATCATACCAAGATAAAAAGGAATAAGCATATCATGACCATGTTTTGATACAAAATGATACTATCCTGTACAACTAAAATACTGAGATCCTGCACATACTGGCACACTAATCTGACAAAGCCTCTACTACATAAGACTGAGGAGCCATTGGGAAAGATCCCCAACTGACTCATACTGAACTGAAAATAAACGACCATTTATCATCAAGACAAAATGAGAGATACAGGTCCTCGAACTATGAGGACTCACCAACTGCAGATATGTAGAAGAAGGTACTCGAAGATCACTATCGCTACTGAGACTGAGCACCTGAACCTATATCACGATGAAATATAAAATACAAAAGAGTATGGGAGTCAGTACTTTGGAATGTACTGAGTATGAGGGGGTGGATACAACATTTAAATAATATCATAAATGTATAAGAAAATCATGCATGCTGACCATAGTAATTCTCTTTGCTTGAATTATCTGAAACATTTTTCTCATAAATCATCAGTGGTAATACATGCTTCATCAATCTCGTAAATCATTTATCCCAGCTCAAACTCTTTAACTCATGAATTAGAGTGACTCAGTAACTTAGGAGACTTAAATCATTATGGACATAGGAGTTTCTTATAACCGACATGACTACACCATGTGAGCAGCATGGAGTCCAACGTTTTGTCCTTCTAAGGAGAGAACCCCACATTGGAAGGGGTGTTGTACTCTTTCCAGGGAGTACAACCTCAATCTCATCTTCACAATCTCATACTCGGCCTTTGGCCCACGATTATCAACATCAATCCTACGGTGGCACGTAGTTTTGGAGAAATACCAAATTTCCCTCTCAGTACTAAATACTCCTCCCAGACTCAGCTCAGAACGCGTTAGCAAATCCAGCTCAACCAATATCAACTCATGGTTCTATTATAAAGATGAAAACATAAATATATATCTCATTTAAAAATCATAAACATCTTGTGGATTCCTAACTTGACTCAACTCAACACAAGCTTTCTCAATATCAAGTATATTTGTTTATCAAATCATTTCAAATATCAAAAACTTCATGGAAACATCATAAGTCTCATTCTTGCCACTCAATTTCACATATCAATATACATTCAATAGTCAAATTTCTCATAGAAGGGCATAACTCATGACACTTGTCTCAAATCATTCAAAAATTATCAATTCGTAATAAAAATATTCAACTCATGGAACTTGACTTAAATTGCTTAGAAATCATCAATACATAATGATAATATATGGCTCATAGAATAAATTCTCAATTTAAGAAACATGATGGTGAAATAATCATAAATATCAAACTTATTCAACTCAAATCTCATAAATCATTAATAGAGAAATTTGGGTGTAAATCCACTTGCAATATCATGTAAATCAATAATAGAAAGTAAATCTTTGGGCACAAGAACGAAAGGAGTGTTCTTGTTTAAACCCCACATACCTTGGATTTTGATTTTTGGAGATGTATAAACTTGTTTGGAATTTCTTCCTTACACTTTGAGACCAAGATTCTTGATGCCTTTGACTTGGGGAACTTAATTCTTGAATCACTTTGAATCACTACGGAGGATTCTTGAATTTATTTGGAAGAAGATTGGATTTTTGGGTTTTAGAGGAAACCCTAATCTCTAGATGTTTCTTGGAAGAGGAAAGGAGAAAAGAGAGAAAATGATCTCTTCTTCTTTACTGAGATATATATATAGGGCCATACGGAGCGGAAATGATCAAAATACCCTTTTGAAAAAGTTGAAAATTACAGATCGAGGCCTGTGACGGTCAATCTGACGGTCCGTCAGATGAGCTGACGGTCCACCAGGTCATCTGTCACTCGAGGCCAAGGAGTGGGACATTCTCTCTCGGCCTGATGGACCCATTTGATAGTCCGTTAACTTTTTAATGGTACACCAACCAAGCCGTCACACGATAGCCCATAAAGAAGGTTACTTCCTTGGATTGACGGGGCACTTGACGGGACACCAGGGACCTGACGGTCCACCAAGTCTACCATCAAACCTGGGTGTTCTGATACCGTTTAGTAAAATGGCCATAACTCCTTCGTCCGATGTCAGATTTTGATAAAATTGGTATTGATGGAAAGCTTATTCAATGATCTACATGAAAAAAAATAGAAATTAGAGAAATACAATATGGTTTAAATATCAATCACTTTGGAAGTCATACATATCTATTCAAAAAGACAGGTTTAGGCTTAAGAAATGATCGGGGTATTACAAATTAGTGCTACTCTTATTTCAGCTTTGAGGGGTAGGGGTTCTACCATAGGTAAGATACAAAGGTAGTGGAGTTCGTGGTGGTGGTCGTGGGGATACTTAGTCAGTTAGTGGTCGTGGACAGTGCTATGTTATACCTTCCAGACTAGAGGCAGAGGCTTTTGATGCTGTGATCATAGACATCATTCTCGTTTATTTCAGATCTATATTTGTATTATTTGATCCAAAATCAACTTTCTCTTATGTGTCTGCATATTTTAGTTTTGGTTTTAATTCTATTAATGAGCCTCTTGTCATGCCTATTTATGTATCTAACCCAGTAGGAGATTCTTTAGTGTTGGATTAGGTGTATCGGTCTTGTATTGTGAATTTTTTGGGGCGTAAGACTTGGGTTGATTTTCTTGTGTTAGATATGGTTGAATTCGACATCATCTTGGGTATGGATTGATTGGCTACTTACCATGCTGTCCTAGATTATTATACTAAGACCGTAACTTCAGCTTCATCGGTCATGATAAGGATATCTTGGAAGGGTGCACTTCATTCAAGCCTAAAGAGGGATGTATCTTATGTTCAGGCTAGTTGATTGGTTGAGAGAGGATGGTTACCTTATTTGGCTCATATTTGTGATATTAATGTTTCTTCACCTCCTTCTCGGATCATCGTAGCTTTCAATACTTCTTCACCCAGCGAGATCTTAATATAAGGCAACACTATTGGGTTAATTTTCTTACAGATTATGACTTAACTATTCTCTACCACCTGGGGAAGGCTAATGTGGCTGCAGATGCCTTGAGCTGGAAGTCAACTAGCATGGTTATCTAGGCATCTTTTAACCTAGGAGAGGCCTTTGGGCTTAGAGGTTCTATCTTTAGCTAACCAGATGGTTAGGCTTGATATTTTGACACCTGGATGTGTTTTGGCATTTATGGAGGCTAGGTCTTCTTTGATGGAGCATATTCGAGCTCATCAATTTATTGATGCAGGATTGAGATTGATTCAGGATAAGGTGTTGAGTGGCAAGACTAAAGCAACCTCACTTGATTCTAATGCTATTTTAGTTTTTTTTTGCCGGGAGTGGGTGATTGTATTAGATTGATTTTAGAGGATGCCCATTGTCGTAAGTATTCCATCCAACCGGGAGTGACTAAGATGTATCATAACTTGAGGCAGCATTACTGGTGGGGTGGTATGAGAAAGGATGTAGTGGACTTTGTAGCTTATTTTCTTTGTTTCTAGAAGGTGAATGCCAGACATTTGAGACCAGATGGATTTCTTAAGAGGTTACCTATTCCCGTATGGAAATAAGAGCGAATAACTATGGACTTCGTGACTGGATTGCCTTGCACTTTGAATAATTTTAATAGTGTTTGGGTCATCATGGATTAATTGACCAAGTATGCTTATTTTATTCAGATGTAGGTCTCTTTCAGTGCCGATAGGTTGGCCCATATCTATATATGTGAGATTATAATTCTTCATAGTGTTCTAGTGTCTATCATTTCAGATTGAGGTTCTGTGTTCACATCTCACTTTTGGAAGACTTTTTAGGATGAGTTGGGTACTCGAGTTGATCTTAGCACATCTTTTCACCCCAGACTGATGGTTAGTCAGAGCAGGTTATCCAGGTTTTGGAAGATATCTCCGCTCTTATGTGATAGATTTTTGTCGTTAGTGGGAGAAATATTTAGCCTTGGCAAAGTTTGTGTATAATAATAGCTACCATTCGAGTATCAATATAGTTCCTTTTGAGGCTTTGTATAGTAGGGTTGGTCGCTCTCTAGTGGGTTGGTTTGAGGTTTTTGAGATTAGATTTCAAGGTACGGACTTGATTCGCGAGTCTTTGGATAGAGTGTAGATATTTTAGAATAGACTTCGAAAAGCTCAGAGTTGGCAGAAGTGCTATGTGGACCGTAGACTTTGTGCCTTGAGATTTGGGGTTGGTGATCCTATTTTCCTTTAATTTTTACCAATGAAAAGTGTGATAAGGTTTGGGAAAAGGGTCAAGTTTAGCCCCAAGTATATTGGCCTATTTAAGATTCTTTGAGCTATTGGTGATGTGGCTTATGAGTTACCTTTGCCCCCTGTTTTATTAGCTGTTCATCCAGTTTTTCATTTTTCTTTATTTTATCGTTATATTCAGGATGCGTCTCATGTTATTCGTTGGGAGTCAGCTTAGTTAGATGAGAAGTGCTCTTTTGTTGAAGAGTCGATCTCCATATTATCTAGGGATGTTAGACAGTTGTACTCTAGAGTTATTTCTGTAGTTAAGGTCCAGTGAGGGCATCAACCTATAGACGAGGCTACTTAGGAGGTCGAGTATAATATACATAGTTCTTATCCCCAACCTTTTGCTTATTCAGGTATTTCTCTTGCCTTTAGTTCGAGGACGAACTAGATTTTTAGTAGTGGATGATGTAATAACCTGAATTTTTATAAAATATGTGAAATATGTGTTTTTGTGTATTTTAACTATTTTACCCCTTCCCATAATTGTGTTTTGGTATTTTTGGGGTGTGGGATAATTGGCATGGTTTTTGATGCATTTTGGTTTCATTTATGTGATTTTGTGGTTTCTGGCAACATTGATAGCCTTATAGTTGATTTTAATTGATATATTTTGATTTGTGCGATGTATGACAAAACGTAATGTGCCACTAGATCCGGAACTTCAATTTTAGGGTGGTAAGATGGTGAGGTTTTATGGCTTTTAAATCTCATTTCAACCCTCAGTTTGGAAAGTTTTAATTTTGGGTTTCAGGATTCAACTTTGTGAAAATGATATCTTTTCAAAAATTTGATATTGTCATTGAGTCTGAAGCATAGAATTTGATAGGGTAGTATAGTTTGTTTGCATTCACGGGATTCTGGATAGATCCTGAGGGGCCTGTAAAGAATTGGAATGCACAAGTCCCCAGCTGGTGCACCCTTGATCCCGATGCTTCTGTCATGATAGTGATTGGGCCTGCAGTCGGAGTCTAGCGATTGCGATGCCCTTTTTACGACGCGGTACCTATGACATACTAGGTACCGCGATTGCAAAGCCTGGGTATATAAATATCTGGTTTTCGTCATTTCTCACCATTTTGGCCCGCAAGGCCTAAAAATTGTATTTCTCCTTTTTAATCCCCAATTTCAAACCCTTTTCACTTGGTTGGGTTTCTAACAACATAATTATTAGTTTTTCCTCAATTTCATTTTCAAACAACTTCGATTCTTGATTTTAAAATGGATTTCAACGATTTTACCTGATAAAGTTTAAAAATAGTTTTTCTTCTATTTGAACCTCATTTTAAAATTATTTTGCTTGGGCCGTAGACTTCTAAAAATATGAGAAATAATTTTTTTAAATAAAGTTATGATTTTGCCCTTCTTTTTCAAAAATCCATTTCGAGGGTCCATTTTGACCCCTACTTGAAAAAAGGCAATATAGGTATTGTTGGCTTTCTTTTGATGGATAAATTCTATATTTGATATTTTAGTTGATCACGGGTTCGTGCGTAAGGAGTAAGATTGTGGATTGAAAGCTTTTGTTTTGATTTTTGACATTCGAGGTAGGTTATGACTTAACTTCTTTCAGATGATACAAATTCATGTTAAGAGTGTGAAAACCAATCATGAAAATACCTATCTTAATGTGTTGTACCCGTGTAGGACAATATGTGACCTATGTAGGCCAATATGTGATGTTATGTGGTAGTTTAAGAGTATTATGTGCTATGTGTGACTATGTGGGGTCCTATATGATATTGATAGCCTTGTATACATAATGATAATTGTATCTTGTTTGATGAAAAAGCATGTTGTGATACCAGTTATGTGTTGTGATGTATTCATACTCTATTGGCATGTGGATCCTGGTGGAGTTCATGGATGGTTGAAAATAATGAGTGGATATTTGGCTCACATGATTGTATATTGGTTGGTTGTGGAAATAATCATTGTGGTTGATTGTATAAATACTCATTGTGGTTTGTTGTAAGAATTACATCCTCATACTCATTCATAAAACACTGGTACCACTGTGGAAATAATGAGAAACACTGGCAACACCTTTTTTCAGATAGAAAATGTGGCATCTTGTATAAAACCCTCCCCGAGGGATGTGTCGAGGCGGAGATATGGATATATATGAATTGTATACGGGTTGACAAACTGCCCATGGGTCCTACTTCTTGTAGCTTTATCTCTGTAAGTGTATGCAAATACTGTGCGATGGTCTCGTAGGCCGTGCGATAATCTCGAAGGTTGTGCAACAAACTTATGTATTACATCATCATCATCATCAATATCATTCTTATTATATTTACTTTATTATTCTTGTGATGTGATTGTATGTTCAGCTTGACTTGTTTCCTATCCATTGTTCTATTATCCCTAACTTGTACTTGATGTTCCCATATATGTTGTCTCTTTTTCTTGCTTATATGTGGTATAAATGTATACTTGTACTCCTTTTTGGTATTTTGCGGTGTTATATGTATATATTATAAAACTGTTAGTGCAAACGACATTTGCGGGACACTTTCTGGTTGCAGGTAACATTACCTTAATGTGTATTTTTTATGTTTTATTTTATACTTTGCTCGGTCGGCCTATGATACCTACTAAGTACAAGTGGACCGTACTCACTCCTACTTTACCATTTCGATGCAGATTTAGATTCGGGTGCACCTCACGATGTTTGATTTAGAGTGTCACTTGGAGCTTTTCAAGGTAGTGGTTGATTTCAGGCATCTGGAGTCTACTTATATCTTTCCTTATTAGACTATGAAGTTATTGTATTTTAAGGACAGAGTTATATCCTATTTTGGGATTTTTTTTGTATTTGACTTGAGTTGTACTAGTTATGTTCTTACACTATCACACCAGATTTTGGGATTTGGTATTATTGAGTATGTTATTTTCTGCATTTGTTATATTGATATGGTTCGAATTCGTTCTAGGAGACTAGCTGTGGGTTTGGATTGTTATTTCCCTTTTTGTATCAGTTTGTGTGATAGGATTACTTGTCAAGGTTCTCCGCGACAAGTACCATCATGACCATCAAATTTTGGATCATGACACAAAGTTTTTGGATGTTATTACTAATAAAACCCCATTGCAGTGATTTTTGAGAAATTTAAATTATATTTCTCCTTTTATAAAGGATCTTACTAAAGATACATCTATTTTATATGATCGATTGAAAAAGAATTCAAAATCTTAGACTGGGGATCATATTCAATCAGTTAAAAATATTAAAGCAAAGGTTAATAACCTACCATGTCTTACATTACCCAATCCTAATTGAAAAAAAAAAAATAGCAGAGACAAATACTTCTAACATTGGGTATGGTGAAATTTTAAAGTAATATTCTATGCAAGATAAACAAGCATATCTTGTTCAATTTTATTCTGAAAGATAGAATAATAGCCAAAAATAATTATGTAACTATTGCAACAAAATTCTTGCAATAGTAAAATGTGTTTTAAAATTTCAAAGTGATTTCGATAATCAAATTTTTTTAATAAAAGCTGATTGCCTAGCAGCAAAATTCATATTTAATAAAGAATGAAAACATGATGTTTGTAAGGTGGCAAGCTTTATAGACTCCATTGGATTTTGAAATACAATATTTAAAGAGATGTGGTAATAATCTTCCAAATTTTCTCACTAGAGAATATTTAAATTGATAACCTTTCTTTTATACAAGATGAAGTCACGATTTCCAACCTCCCCTAATAAAGGAAGGGAAAGAGGAAGAACCAAATGGGCCAAGGCAATGTCCTAGTCCAAATAAAAAGTCAAAAGTTAATAGTTTCAAATATTGTGAGCACTTCAGATCTTAATAAAGATCACCAAATATACCAAGTATTCATGAATTTTATTAAATTCAAAAGGGGAAAAATGACAACCCTTCATGTTTTAGTGCTTTGACAGATGATAATAATGAGAGCATGAATTATATGAACAAAATAAAAAAGATGTGGTCATACTTATCTAGATCAAACTAAATTGAAATATGGAGATGACTCATGTCCAGTAATGCAGAGCTACATGGACACTACATCATATGCTACTACTGCATATAAATATAGAATACATTTTGAGATTATACGCTCTCATACAGGATCATCTGAAGTTTAATATTTTTATCTTGCTAATTCTAAATTTTTTTATAACATCTCAAGAATCATTATTAAAAAGATCTTTTCTCCGAAAGAATTAGGTCTTACTACTCTTAAAGAAAAGGATTATCTTCACCCAGAACAAGAGATTTTGATTAAACTTAATTATTGAGATTATATTGAAAGCTTTAATAAAATACTTTTACATGAGAATAATAATAAGAAGCACACATGATTTTTATTAATTTTTTTTCTAATATTTTTAATCTGTAACGACCCTCCCGGTTGTTTGTGAAATTTTCTCATTTTCTTTATTTTAGGGCTCTTCGTAGTCTGTATACTTGAATTATGACTTATGGGGGCGAATAGTAACAACCCTCGAGGTGTTTAGAAGTAATTTAATAAGTCATTGAATTATTGAGGTTTGATGAAGTAAGTTCGGTCGTGGTTGATTTTTGTTGATACGACCTCCAATTAATGTCGTAATGTTCTCAATAGGTCTGAAATATAATTTTTAGTCAATGTACATAATTGATTTATTTTCTCAAGGTTACGAATAATATCAAAGAATCTATGGGTATTTTAGATATTATTTTAGTTGGTGTTCATGGGTCAAATTAATATTTTCTTATTTATTGAGACCTATGTTAATGAATGAATTTTAGTGGGAAGAGTATAACAAAAAGCAAGTATAATAATGATAGAATCAGATATAGGGAAAAGAAGGGGTAGCAGTTAAGGATTTTCAGTAGATTAGAAGAAAAGAGAGAAAAAAAAAGAAGAGGTGGACGCGGTACGTAGAAGTCAATTGCGAACGTAGGCTTCGGGTAATTCACTAAAGTTCCATTGTTCAGTTATAGTTATTTGGTGGGTTGTATGTCTATGTATTGGATTATGCTATGGATATTGAAAGAAAAGTTGGAAAATAATTACATTATTGGCAGTATGTTGTTTATATGGGAAAAATGGCATGGCTGGTAAGGATTAAAAAGAAACAGTCGATCGAATTAAAGGTGAAATATAGTAGTACGTAACCTGCATACTAGGAGTTATAACAATTTAACTTTTATAATGTTAGTTATTGTTGCTATTACAGTAGAGGTTTACTTGATCATTAGCCTTAATAAAGACAAAACTAATTATAAGTTAATGATGACAAATAATAAGGTGGCTTATCATTGGTTAATCCATGATTGTATGTATTTATTAAAGAATGGTAAGTTGTACTTATAAAGTACTGAAGTTGTTGGTTTTGTTTTATGTTTAGCTTTAGTTCATCATATGTTGACCAATCACAATTTTGATAAATTAGGTTTTAGACCTAAGATTTTCAGAGTGAGAATTTATAAACAAAGTTTCATTAGATTTGTACTCTTATGGGGATCCTTTACTTGCACACATTTGGATCATTCAGAAGCTTTATAGAGGGGCAAGACCCTTGCAAGGTAGCTTGTCTTTGAGTTCTTCAATTGAGATAGATTATAGTTTAGTTAGAGTTTAGACTCGATTTAATTGTGTGTATGTTCCTAAATTGGATACTTGTGGATTGGTATTCGTACATGTTTGAAATTATTGATGTTTGGATTGTTGATTCATGTTTAAATATTTATTGAAAATTGACTTGATGGAATTGTGTCATGACTTTAGTTGTACTTATAATCTTGGTACATTGTGTTGTATACTGTGAGGTTGTGTTAATTGATATTGATATTACTTGTTTATGGTTATGTTGGATCGGGTACCACACCAGTTGTCAATACCCGAGCCTAGGCCCTAGCCGTGACGAGCATCCCGAACCATGAAGGCCCGGAACACCCATTCTCTATCTGGTTATCATGCACAACATTTATAATCACAATAAAATGCGGAATTTAAACTGAGTACGGAAAACATGGTCAAGTCCTGCAATATTTCTGAATAATACTATCTGACATCAGTCTGCGAAAATCTCTACTAAGAACACAAACATCTGTCTGAAAAGAAACTGGGACAAGGCCCCCAGTGAACCAAAAATATAATAAATAAGATAATGTCTGACATAATTAGGCCTTCCGAATAATAGAAGGCTCACCACTATGACATCAAGTCTGCAAATCCGAGAATATCTACTGAGTAGCTGGACCCCTAGACTGTGCCTCAGAACCTGGAAGAAGGGGGGGGGGGGTCAGCACAAAAGTACTGACACGCGAAGCAATCCAAAAATAGTATAATGGAACATACATACATATATATAAGTGAAAGCAATTTTTTCATCAAGACATCCTGTATAAAACTATTTCTGAAAAATACATGGGCACTTTCTAAAAATACGCAACCTGTTTGTTCATTTCAAATCATGATCTGTGTTTTACTTCTGAGTTAGGTGGTGTTCCCCTACAAGTCTGAATATTCCACGGGCTGTATGGAATCCGCCATTGACTCGGCGGGGAAGCCCCCAACCCAAGTGTGCCGCAAGGGTTGGAGTCTTTGAGTCTGATATGCCACGGGATATTTAAGTCAGCGCATAATAATATACCCGGGTCGGCAAACCACGGTTTTAGGCAATGAGTCGCTTGAACTCAAGCTCTCTTCGGGGAACCACCTAACATCTCTGTATGCCCATTTTTAACCTTTTCTGAACATGCATCATTCTGAAATTTCTAAATCATGAAAGTCTGAAATGTCTGTTAGTCTGAGTCTGATATGGCATTAGTCTGAATTGGTATCGTCATACCAAGACCTTGCAAGTCATGATTTTTCTGAGCCATAAGGTACTAAGCAAAAGCTTTCATTCAAAACATAGTTTAGACCACCCAAAACATGCAACTGATATAAAGGATTTCATATTCCGAACTTAAAGTTCAATTCATGCAGAAATTTCATCAAACATATGGTGGTCATGTGCATTTTGGCAAAACCATGCATTCTTTCATTACATGCATATTTAACATTCACAACCCTCTCTTTCGTGTTCAAGAATCGTATTCCAAACATAGTAAAAGTCAAAGCACTTCATATCATAATTTCTTTTCTTCAAGATGTCTTTCAAAACAATTTATATTACGTGAAACATGGAAGAATTTACATTAAGAGAGGGGTTCCATGAAAATCATGATTTAAATTCATATATTTCAGGACAAACACATATATACATATACATATAATTTTCAAACCAGTTTGGAGGAAAGCCAAAAGGCCAAAACAATATCATTAAAGCTTCTAAAACATGAGTATGCACATGAATTCGAAAACCCGATACTTAAAACATGATTTCTATGCCCATGAGATTTTAGGGAAAACCCCGCGTACCTCTATTTCCAAGGATAATAGATGTTTCTTGAAGCTTGCGGATTGGTGATTCCGAATATGTAATTATCTTTGAAAACTTACGGTCGAATCTTGAACTATTTGGGTTTTTATTTTGAAACCCTAAGGAGAATTCTTGAGCAATTTTGAGGAAAGCATGTGTATTATGGTGTTTGAGGGATTAAATCCCGTGTTGGTGGTATATATAGGGGTGGAGGATGACCAAAATACCCCTAAGGAACAATTAAGGTCAAATCTGTCCCTCAGTTGACAGTTTGATAGGCTGGAGTAAATCGATTATAACTTTTTACTCATATGTTCTAATTGGATGAAACCAACTGAAGTTGAAAGAGGACTCAAAGATCTTTCGTTTGATATATTATATCTCACACAGTCCATTATATACAGATAGTTATGATCGTTTGAAGTCGACCCTGAAATGCTGAAAAAAACTAGGCAATAGGCCATGCGTTTTGCTACTGTTTTGAAATCCAAACGCAGCCTTATGCATTCCGAAAAATTCCAAAACTTATCCGAGATGTACTATGAGATTTCCCAATTGTAACGCAACTTGAATCTAAAAATAAAGGTCGGGAAGGTCGAGAAGTTGTATCCCGAAGGTTGCCAGCTAAGAATGAGTCTAAGTCATTTCAACACTTAGAAAAATTTTAAAACTTAAGTCTAAAGCTCAGAAATTACAGTCTAATACATGCATGACTTTTACGGGGCGTTACATTATCCCCCCTTGGGATCATTCATCCCCGAATGATGACGCGGGAATAGTCACGCACGATTTCAAGCAGATTCATACATAGAAGGAAACATAAAGCAAGAATTGTACCTTCCAATTCGTTATTTGCTTGTTCAAATAGGCTTGGGTATCTCACTTTCATGTCATGCTCCGACTCCCAAGTTGCTTCTTCAACTTTCTGATTTCACCTTAACACTTTAACTGAGACTATCTCTTTACTCCTCAATTTTCTCACTTGTCGATCTAGGATTTCCACGGGCTCTTCCTCGTAAGACAAGGAATCGCCCACCTTGATCTCATCAATGGGCACCACCAAGGAGTGATCTCCGATACACTTCTTCAACATGGATATGTGGAATACTGGATGAACAGAACCCAAACTTGCAGGCAATTCTAATTCATACGCAACTCCACCTATTCTTCTTACAATCTGATACAGGCCTATATAGCAAGGGCTTAGCTTACCCCTATTCCCGAAACGCATAACTCCCTTCATGGGAGAAACTTTGAGGAAAACCCAATCCCCAATCTCAAACTCTAACTCTCTTCTTTTGACGTCGGCATAGGATTTCTGACGACTCTGAGTTGTCTTAAGTCGTTCCCTAATGAGTTTCACATCCTCCATTGCCTGATGAACAAGATCAGGCCCATACATCTGCATCTCACCTACTTCATACCAGCCTATTGGAGACCTACATCTCCTACCATACAATGCCTCAAAAGGTGCCATCTTCTATACCTCTTTTAAAGATCACATTCTAAGCATAACATGCCTTACGACTTTAATGACTACTCTGAACTCTTACTATGAAGTCGCTAATGCATATTGCAACCTTCCACTACAATCCTAAAACGTCATTCAAGCCTAATTTATAACCACATGTTAACTTCAAGGCAAACACCCATAAATACATACTTCACATAGTTTCTAAACTATTATCAATATAACTCCCACGCACTATCATAAAAATATACACACACAAACTTTTTCACTAAACATCACATGTATCAAAGATTGGCCCCAAATCTCACTTCATACTTATGGCCTTATCTAAACAAACGTACTATGATCTTCCATCAACAAGAACATTTACTTCATCACCACTATCATTGCATAGAGAGGATACTAAAAGGTTAAAACATAAGACCCTGAAGCATGAGAAGATTTTTATATGGGACTGAACACATTATAAAGAGTGAGTACATGCGTCATGAGTTGCATGACCTCAACTAGAGTTCCTAACATAAGGAATGTAATTCCGACTACTTGAATGAACTAGAACTCATTATCTTGGAACTGGAAGAGTACGTGACTCTCTATCATATATAGGAATCACGAACTATGATCACGGAACTGAAATGTAAAGCTTGAGTAGGCATTGGGATCACTGAAAAATACTAAGATAAGAATGGGTTGAGTCTCACCCTCACTTTCTAACGTTCTAAATCATACTGCATCACTACTAGAATCTGAGAGCCTTACTTGGTCATTCGTTCTGTCATCTCCCCCTTAGCTTCAAGTCATCATCTAGAGTTTGGGAGATCCTTTACCATATTGTAACTGAACTACACTTACTACACTCTAGGGTCTAAAAAAAATAACAATACATGCATATCATAGAACTTACCCCGAATGACTACCTTTCGAGAAACACTCTATCTTTCTCTAGCCACCAATAGTCATAGTATAATGCTTGCACACTTATTCTATCGGTTTAACCTTCAAAAGTCAAGCTTAGATGCTAACACTTAACATGGATATCACTAAGCCTTTGATGAACCATATCTCTTTCGATAGAGCATACCACTATTGCAACTCCAAATTTATATCCCTCTACTATGAGAATCAAGATCACCGCAAAAGGCCCAACACTATCAATCAAAACACCTTAACATGGCTATTTAGATCACCATGTACCATCTAACTAGTCTTTCTCCACTTAACAATTCAATGGTACCACTAGCCACGCACAACAAGTAATAGCCTTAGAAAAATGTCACAACCTCATGTCACCTTAGGCATACTTCTACATCATACATGCAATATCATACACCACTACGAATCAAATAAACTTACTCTATTGCATGCACCGTTTAAGTCTATTAGATCACTTCTATACAACTAGTATTCATTAACCAAGAAATCTTCACATCCACCTTCATGGACATCAACTATTCAAACTTAATATCTAGTGCTTATGCATGATTTACAACCCAACCTTACACGAAATTTTCACTTGGAAACTATGAAATAAACATCACGAAACACTAGTGCACTAGAACTTCATAACCACAATAATCGATCATGACCTAACGGTTTTCCTTATCATAATCCATTAGCATGTACTATTTCAGCACATCAAGCCTACTAATTTAATCCCACAAAACATGCATCATCAAACTCGTGCCACTATTTACCACCACACCATTTAAATTCAAGCCTATAGTTTAGTATCAATCATTTACTACCAATGAAGAATGCAACATAATATAAATATAATAATCCATCAAATTGGGATATTCTACCCAAATATCTCAAAAATCTACTACATACCTTCTCACAAGTAGCACTAGTTTACAACTACCAATGAAAAGAGGGTCAAGGGGGTTAAAGCCTCATAATAGACATGGTCAACCTTATCCTTATATTATAACCCCGTACAATCGTATCTACTTATACTTATTTCTCACATCACAATTACTTACCCAAGCATACATTTATACTACCTTCGAAATTCACAACAACCATGAGTCTATACTTATAACCTACTGGCTAATCTGGTCATTTTCATACTTCAAGCAAGGACAATTCACCTCACCTAACAACTCCTTCTCTGTCTTCTACTAATAACTAATACACAAGGATGAATCGCTTCATTACCAACTCTATCTCATGCAAAAAGATTCATCTATACATATATTCAACCAACACAAGAACCACACGTTGAATGACAAATTGCTAGTGAATCGAAATAGGTCTCACACGGCTTCACTAGACTTTGATTTTATTTTTATTTTTTTGTTGTTTGAATAAGAAAATAAGAAGAATGACAAGGCAACTATGCTAGTGAATCGAAAGAGCCCCACACGGCTTCACTAGACTTTTTAGTTTCACCAACACGATGATAAAATATTTTCAAGAGATAGAAACTTGTCACACAACATTCCATAATCTGAGAATACACATCTTACTTCGTAAGAATAAAAATCTGAGTTAAACACTTCCCTCACAGACTACCATACAATCCACACATGCTACTAGCTACCACATTAGTCTATCACCATAAGGGTGGTAAATCATTCTCGAACATCGGTTATTCGACTAAAATATTCATTTACACAAAAGTCACCCTCACTCTGACTTCTAACTTTGTGACTTCACATCCCCAACTTCTTGGTCCAATATCACTACCAATAGGTCATGACAATAACACTTTAACTTATACTACTATTTGGGTGAAAATACAATTCCAACACTTCTACTACACATCTTTTCCCTTAAGCATGACATCTATAACATAAATTTCTGAAAAGGGCCGAATATACTCAATACAGAAGGCTGAAAAGCACGATTTCGTCAAGATCAAGGTTCACACTAGAACCCATACACTCTGAAGCAATAACGGACTCTTCTCAAGTCCTTGCACAATTTTAAGATCTTATATGACGCGATTCGAAGGGACAATACCATTTAGACTCTAAACTTCTGCACTTGATTCACCCCAGAAATGTGATGGGTCTGAGAACATCAGAGTAAGGAAAGAATTTGTGATGATTTTACTTTCGCATGGACGTCACTATAGCACGAATTAGAGTATGAAGGAGGAACATTCTGACTCTGAAGCACGAACTAAACCACAAAGAAGAGAAATATTCCTAAACGCCTAGTAGCCTCCTGTTTATAAGTGTGGCGCACTACAAACCCATAAACAAGACTCTACCTGACGCGATTTCGCAGACACCCTGGGACCATGAACCGTGCTCTGATACCAAGTTGTCAAGACCCGAGCCTAGGCTCTAGCCGTGGCGAGCATCCCAAACTATGAAGGCCCAAAACACCCATTCTCTATCTGGTTATCATGCACAACATTTATAATCGTAATAAAATGCAGAATTTAAAATGAGTACAGAAAACATGGTCAAGTCCTGTAATATTTCTGAATAATACTATCTGACATCAGTCTGCGAAAATCTCTACTAAGAACACAAACATCTGTCTGAAAAGAAACTGGGACAAGGCCCCCAGTAAACCAAAAATATAATAAATAAGATAATATCTGACATAATTAGGCCTTCCGAATAATAGAAGGCTCACCACTATGAGATTAATTCTACAAATCCGAGAATATCTACTGAGTAGCTGGAACCCTAGACTGTGCCTCAGAACCTGGAAGGAGGGGAGGATCAGCACAAAAGTACTGGCACGCGAAGCAATCCAAAAATAGTATAATGGAACATACATACATATATATAAGTGAAAGCAATTTTTTCATCAAGACATCCTGTATAAAACTATTTCTGAAAAATACATGGGCACTTTCTGAAAACATGCAACCTGTCTGTTCATTTTAAATCATGATCTGTGTTTTACTTCTGAGTTAGGTGGTGTTATCCTACGAGTCTGAATATTCCACGGGCTGTATGGAATCCGTCATTGACTCGGCGGGGAAGCCCCCAACCCAAGTGTGCCGTGAGGGTTGGAGTCTTTGAGTCTGATACACCACGGGACATTTAAGTCAGCGCATAATAATATACCCGGGTCGGTAAACCACGGTTTTAGGCAATGAGTCGCTTGAACTCAAGCCCTCTTCGGGGAACCACCTAACATCTCTGTATGCCCATTTTTAACCTTTTCTGAACATGCATCATTCTGAAATTTCTAAATCATGAAAGTCTGAAATGTCTGTTAGTCTGAGTCTGATATGACATTAGTCTGAATTGGTATCGTCATACCAAGACCTTGCAAGTCATGATTTTTCTGAGCCATAAGGTACTAAGCAAAAGCTTTCATCAAAACATAGTTTAGACCACCCAAAACATGCAACTGATGTAAAGGATTTCATATTCTGAACTTAAAGTTCAATTCATGCAGAAATTTCATCAAACATATGGTGGTCATGTGCATTTTGGCAAAACCATGCATTCTTTCATTACATGCATATTTAACATTCACAACCCTCTCTTTCGTGTTCAAGAATCGTATTCCAAACATAGTAAAAGTCAAAGCACTTCATATCATAATTTCTTTTCTTCAAGATGTCTTTCAAAACAATTTATATTACGTGAAACATTGAAGAATTTACATTAAGAGAGGGGTTCCATGAAATCATGCTTTAAATTCATATATTTCAGGACAAACACATATATACATATACATATAATTTTCAAACCACTTTGGGGGAAAGCCAAAAGGCCAAAACAATATCATTAAAGCTTCTAAAACATGAGTATGCACATGAATTCGAACACCCGATACTTAAAACATGATTTCTATGCCCATGAGATTTTAGAGAAAACCCCACGTACCTCTATTTCCAAGGATAATAGATGTTTCTTGAAGCTTGCAGATCGGTGATTCCGAATATGTAATTATCTTTGAAAACTTACGGTCGAATCTTGAACTATTTGGGTTTTTATTTTGAAATCCTAAGGAGAATTCTTGAGCAATTTTGAGGAAAGCATGTGTATTATGGTGTTTGAGGGATTAAATCCCGTGTTGGTGGTATATATAGGGGTGGAGGATGACCAAAATACCCCTAAGGAACAATTAAGGTCAAATCTGTCCCTCAGTTGACAGTTTGATAGGCTGGAGTAAATCGATTATAACTTTTTACTCATATATTCAAATTGGATGAAACCAACTGAATTTGAAAGAGGACGCAAAGATCTTTCGTTTGATATATTATATCTCACACAGTTTATTATATTCAGGGAGTTATGATCGTTTGAAATCGACACTGAAATGCTGAAAAAAACTGGGCAATAGGCCATGCGTTTTGCTACTGTTTTGAAATCCAAACGCAGCCTTATGCATTATGAAAAATTCCAAAACTTAACCGAGATGTACTATGAGATTGCCCGATCATAAATTAATTTTAAAATCTAAAAATGAAGGTCGGGAAGGTCGAGAAGTTGTATCCCGAAGGTTGCCAGCTAAGAATGAGTCTAAGTCATTTCAACACTTAGAAAAATTTTAAAACTTAAGTCTAAAGCTCAGAAATTACAGTCTAATACATGCATGACTTTTACGGGGCGTTACATCAGTACGTTTATATTTATGTTGGATCGGGTACCACGCCAGTATGTTTACATTTATGTTGAGTCGGGTACCGCGCTGGTACATTTAAATTTATGTTGGATAGGATACCACGTCGGTACGTTTATATTTATGTTGGATCGGATACCACGCCGGTACATTTACATTTATGTTGGATCGGATACCACCTAATTTCTCTCCATTGTGCCATCCTAATCTTGGACTACTAGATTGAATCCAATTGGTATCTAGACAATTTTAATTTGTATCTTAATAATTTTGAATAAAAATATAGGAGATTTCAATTTGTATTTGTTAATAAGGTCTAAAAGTTATTGTTAATAGGTAGACTTGTGAAAGTTGTGAAGTTATTGATTGCTTGTGTTTGATATTTGATTAAACTTGTGTTGCTAGATTTTTGTCATTGTTGTGAATTGTTTTGTTGAGTGATGAAAATTGACGAAGTTGTTTTTGTTGATAAATGTGATGGAATTATTTGATTTCTTGTTATTGTGAAATTAGAAATTCTATGGTGCTTACTTATTTTTGGTACTATTATACCGATGAGATTGATGGTATGAGAATTGATAGGATGATATGAGAATATGATGTCAAGAAAAGATGGTGAAAAAGTGACATGAATAGAAAACTACGGTGACATGTATTTTCCGTAATGAGAGGTTCTTGTTACTGATGTTGTTGATGGACCCTTCTGTAGTTCGATTATTTAAGTATCCTTGTGTGGTCCGACCATTGATTCTGCATTTAAATTTTTTGTCCAGTTCTATTATTCAAATTATAATGGGTTCCTTGTGTGGACTAGCTAAGTGACATTATCTTTGAGTTCCTTATGTGAACGAATTCTTAATGCTTGGCAAAATAGTGAGTTTTAAATAAAAGTGACAAAAACTAGTAGAGGTTGTTGATACCTGCAAAATTTGATCGAACTGTCCGGAATATGATATTGGTGATGAGACTGTCAATGAACTATAATTGATTTATTTTGTTTGGCGTTGCTTATGTGCTAGTGGTCTGGGGACCACTTTTAAGGTGATTAAGAGTTAAGTAAAGCCCGTGATAAAAATATAGTTAGGTAGAAATAAGAATGACTCTGTATATCATAAATTGGTGTTAGTGATATAAGAGAGGTTTGTCTTGACCATGAAGTGTTGCCGTTGAAAAATATTGAGTTAGTAATTGTCAGGACATAAGTTGTAACTATGGATTTATGCATTAGAAAAATTTTTGAGAAGATAAATTATTATTGACTTGACCTTGTGATTGAATTATACATTTTCATGTCCCATAAAGTTGGCTGATATATGACTCTTTTAGAGGATAGTAATTTCCATGATAGTGGTAATGCAAAATCAAATGACTTAGTTACATTCATAAAATAATTAAGGATGATCCTGAATAGGAGAATAAATAAATTATTAAATTGCATGATTGATATTTCCTTGAGTGATACTTGGTGGATATTTCTTGTTGAGTGGTTAAGGTATGATGATTAGGTGGATAATGTGTTGTAGGTTCTAATTTTGAGGTACCCATAAAATGGCAGGTTTATACCCCTTTTGAATCTTATTGCTTTTCCAATCTAGTTTAGATTAGTTGTAGCGTGGTTATGATGTAAACCTATGTTTTGGATGTGGTTTTAGTATTTGAAGCATGATTTGTATATTTAACCTTATTGGGCTAGTGTGGTAGTATTGAAATAGTAAATTGGGTAGAGTTGACTTGAGTACCTTGTTTCTAGTCGAAGCTGCTATCTTAGGCTTGAATATGACTTACTTGACATCTAGAAGATGAACTAGGTACCTTAATCTAGTTTGGGGGCATAGTGTGCCTAATTTTGGAAATTGAGGATTAAAAGTGGGATTGTCTGGCCCACTTAGGCCTAAACTTTTGTTATGTCTTGTGGACTTAGTTGTGGATGTTAGACATAGATGAGGCTAGTAAATCTTAGAATAAGGTTACTTCGTAACTTGGTAACTTGGATTGATGTTTCCGAATTGTGGGCTTTGAGTTATAGTTATGATACTTCTTATGGAAGTGATATTGGACATTTAGAGATTATATTTCTCCTTGATACATTTGTGGTCTATAGAGAGGATATTTTCTCTTAGACTTGATAATTGTCCTATACAGATACTATTTTTTTTTAGATATGCAAATTAGCCTTGAGAGGTGATATTCCTCGTAGTCATGATATATGACCTATCGATATAAAATATCATATAGACGATTATATGTCTATCTATATTATGCCTCCTATATGTGAGATGATTAGAGATATTCTACGACTTATAAGTATGATTATTGATATGAGTTTCGGATAGGTATATGGTCCTAAGGCTGTGATTATGATGTTGTGACTATTTTGCATAAATTAATGGGCCAAGGGTTGTGTTATGATAATGATTAAATATCTGATGAGTGTTTAACAGTGTAAAGGGTACGATTACAGTTTATGAATACATATATGTTTGTATACGCATCTCTTCGATACGGGACGGAAGGAGATGCGGTATGTTGCTTATGATTTTATTGATTGGATACTGGTGATCACTAGGAATCTAATGTATTAGTTAATGAATCTTTCTTAGTTGAACCATGGTAGCTAGCGATGGTTAATGCATGACTTGTGGTGAGGTCGGGTCTAGCATAGGTAAAGATTAGTTGGTATTGATGACTAAGTTCTTGATTTCGATTAGTCAATAAATGAGGAGTTATATGTTAATGAGGCTAGATAATAATAGATGTTGGTAATAAGAGATAACTAATTAATAACTTTAAATAGTTGCTAAATGGTTAACTAATGAATAGTTAATCAAGGGTTAGTTGGTGAACGAGGGTTAGATAATGAATGATGTCAGTTAATAAAAGATGGTTAGGTGACAAGTAGTAATGTGTTGTCTAGTAGTGATTAACGGATATAGAATGATTAGTTGATAATAATGAATAGTGGATAAATGGTGGTTTTGGTCTAGTGATGAACCTTGACTAGGTGTTAGATGTTGGCAATTAAATAAATAATGGTTAGTTGCTATCCCATGAATAAGGATTATGTGAAGGATAATATTTAGGCTAATAACCAGAGGTTATGTGATGACTAGCGAACAAGTGATTCTATTATAATAAGTGATGGTTTGCTAATAACAAATAGCTGGGAATTATTGACTAGATAGATATTCTATGGAGACATGACTTTTATTTGAGTATTTTAGTGTATGTTATTCGGTAATAACTATTATGATAATATTTTGATACCTGACAAGGCCGAAGGATATTATTGATGATGTGTTAATATTCGACAAGGCTGGAGGTTGATTATGATGATGATGGTACTGATGAGGACAGTTATGATGACTTGTGATATTGATTGTGTACTTTGCGTTCATTACTATATGCACATCACCTATCACCAGTATGCACCTATATTTATCAGCCGGTATAGAGCGGTTGCATATATATGGGTGAAGAATATGCCTTGTGTTGTTGTATATTGATTGAACCTTCCAAGTCTGGGTCGGTTGGGGTCCGTGTAGACTCAACTAGGTAATTGGTTTTTCGTAAGTTGAGGACTAAGGAGATTGTGTCTACAAAGGTCCAGTGGATGAATCGTCCTATTGAGGAGGCCACTTGGAAGATCAAAATAGACATGCGTATCCACATCTTTTTGAGGATTCAAATAATTCTTTAGTTTCCTTTCTTGTCGCTTGTTTGCTCGTTCGAGGACGAACAGTTGTTTAATTGTTATCTGATGTAACGACCCTCCCGGCTGTTTGTGAAATTTTCTCATTTTCTTTATTTTAGGGATCTCCGTAGTTTGTATACGTGAAATATGACTCACGGGGGTAGATAGTACCAACCCTTGAGGTGTTTAGAAGTAATTTAATAAGTCATTGAATTATTGAGGTTTGATGATGTAAGTCCGATCGTGGTTAATTTTTATTTATACGACCTCCAAATAGTGTCATAATGTTTTCAATAGGTCTGAAATATACTTTTTTGTCAATGTACATATTTGACTTATTTTGTTGAGATTACGAATAATATCAAAGAATCTATGGGTATTTTAGATATTAGTTTAGTTGGTGATCATGGGTCAAATTAACATTTTCTTTTTTTACTGACACCTATGTTAAAGAATTAATTTAAGTGGGAAAAGTATAACAAAAAAGCAAGTATAATAATGATAAAATCAGATATAGGGCAAATAGGGTGCAGCAGTTAAGGATTTTGGCGAGATTAGAAGAAAAGAGAGAAAAAAAAGAGGCGGGCGTGGTATGTAGATGTCAGTTGCGAACGCCAGCTTCAGGTAATTCACTAAAGTCCCATTGTTCAGTTATAGTTATTTGGTTGGTTGTATGTCTATGTATTGGATTATGCTATGGATATTGAAAGAAAAAGTTGGAAAATAATTACATTATTGGCAGTATGTTGTTTATGTGGGAAAAGTGGCATGGATGGTAAGGATTAAAAAGAAACAGTGGATCGAATTGAAGGTGCAATACAGTAGTACGTAACCTGCATACTAGGAGTTATAACAATTTAGCTTTTATAATATTAGTTAATGTTGCTATTACAGTAGATGTTTACTTGAACATTAGCCTTAATAAAGACAAAGCTAATTATAAGTTAATGATGAAAAATAATAAGGTGGCTTATCATTGGTTAATCCATGATTGTATGTATATATTAAATAATGGTAAGTTGTACTTATAAAGTACTGAAGTTATTGGTATTTTTTTATGTTTAGCTTTAGTTCATCATATGTCGACCAATCACAATTTTGATAAATTAGGTTTTAGACCTAAGATTTTCAGAGTAAGAATTTATAAACTAAGTGTCATTAGATTTGTACTGTTATGGGGATCCTATACTTGCATAGATTTTGATCATTCGGAAGCTTTACGGAGGGGCAAGACCCTTGCACGGTAGCTTGTATTTGAGTTCTTCGATTGAGGTAGGTTATGGTTTAATTGGAGTTTAGACTCGATTTAATTGGATACTTGTGGATTGGTATTCGTACATGTTTGAAATTGTTGATGTTTGAATTGTTGATTCTTGTATAAATGTTTATTGAAAATTGACTTGATGGAATTATCTCATGATTTTAAGTGTACTTGTAATCTCGGTGCATTGTGTTGTATGCTGTGAGGTTGTGTAAATTGATATTGATATTACTTGTTTATGTTTATGTTTATGTTCGATCGGGTACCACACCGGTACATTTACATTTATGTTGGATTGGGTACCTCGCCGGTACGTTTACATTTATGTTGGATCGGGTACCACACTGGTATGTTTACATTTATATTGGATCAGATACCACACCGGTACGTTTACATTTATGTTGGATCGGGTACCACGCCAGTACGTTTATATTTATATTGGATTTGGTACCACACCGGTACGTTTATATATATGTTGGATCGGGTACCACGCTGGTTCATTTATATTTATGTTAGATAAGGTACCACGCCGGTACAGATATGTATATGTTGGATCTGGTACCACGCCGGTACGGTACATGAACATAGATTGTTCCCTGCAAGTCATGACTATTGGGCAAAAATAAGTTCCATAGCACGCGTGTACATATTTGTGTTGATTCTGTGGATGTTTACAGTATGGTTGATACTCTTGATGGTTATGTGGCTTATTTGTGAGCACTGTTTGACATGTTGTTGCTGCATTATTGATTCATTGAATATTTTTTGTGTGACGATGTCTATCTACTTGTTATTTGATTTATATTGTGTACATGCTATTAAATTGAGTTTACCTATGATACCTACCAGTACATAGTTGTTTGTACTGAAACTACCGTGTACTCTTGTTTTGTTTAGTGCAGAAAGTTTTCCAGAGGCTCAGACATGGCCTCACCTCTAGAGTTTGATAGAAGATCTTGATCAAAGGGTGAGCACTCCGTCTCTAGGCTGCCATGGATTTTTTATTGGTTCTTGCCCATCTTTCGGGCAACGAAACATTTATTATTTACTTTATTTTGGATATCTCTTTAGACATGACCTTTGTTAGTAGTTATTGTATGATGACTTTTGGGTCTTGGGAATTTTAGTAAGTAGTTTCTTTGACTTCCACATTAATAATGATTAGTCCTGGATTATTGTTATTATGTTGATTTTATAATAATATCATCTTAATATTGACTAAGTGATTGGGTAATGGTTCGGATTAGTTGGTTCTCCCACAGGAAGATTAGTGTGGGTGCCACTCATGGCCATTTGGGTCGTGACATAATCAAAATATTTCTTATTGACTTTGACAATGGTGAATTATTACGGATCGCGTATAAAATTTTTATCAGAATCATTCAAAAGTTTATATGTTGAATGGGTAGAATTATCTCCAAAATGAATAAAATTGGAGAAGGATAATATTTATTTTAAAGGTATTTCTACTATGTATTTTTTTAATCGAATTTTTTATTCCGTAAATAATGAAACAATCAGTATAAACCATTCATAACAAATTTTCATGTCTTAAAAGAGTATTTATACAAAATTTTAGAATAAGTTAAATCAAAAGACAACTGAAGATAATATCCTTGGACAAGTGATAATTGTATCTATCAATATGGCCATTGCCAAATACAAAGAACTAATAAATATGGCATCAATATAACAAAACAATAAAACTAATCTTTTCAAAAGCATTACAAGAGGAGTCCAAATAAAAAAAAGAGTAATATCCAGGTCAGAAATAATAGTCTCACATATGCAAAAAATAAAGAAAGATTTAATGAGCAATCTTGACATGAAAAATGCATCAGACATTTCTATGACATCTGCTGGTCATACTAAGGATAATGAAGAAGATTGTTTAGCAGAAGAATCACAAAGTACTCAGAAAAATACTAAAATTGATATTGATGAATACCTGCAAAATTTAAACAATAATTAGTAGAATCTACCATGTTAGCAAAAGACAAAGGAAAGGGAATAAAACTATGAATGAAATTTGACCCCATATTCAAACAATAATTGGAAAAGAAGACCTATTAACTTTTATAAAGTTTCTCTTTTATAAAGAAGATGTGACAATGTAATAGTAAATAAAACGCCAAAATGCTAGACTTTGTTGGTCATGTTTTGGTTATATCTACTTTTTATTTTTATCTTTTTCTTAAAGGATCCACTATATAAGGATCTAGTTTTATATATTAGAAGCTGTAACACCCCGATTAGCTGAACCAGAATGCTACACGGTGCTCATGACCCCGAGGGACCATAAGCTAACCCATGACTGATATCTCTACCTGTATACTTCAAATCATGATATAATAATGCGGAATATATAGAACTGTAAGGCCATAAAGTTCAACTAAATAAAATCATGTGGGTGAAAATACCCAAAACAACTCAATCTGAAAGCTAAGTCTGAATGTAAATCTGAAAGCCTCTAAACTATCTGAATAAGGAGTTGAGGGAACATGTCTCCAACTAACTCCATAAAACTGAACTAAAGAAATAAATAAATGTATCAAATCATATTGTCCTCGAATCAATGAGGACTCACTGTCTCTGCGATTGGAATGTTACAGCTAATGCTGGGCTGGAGCTCGTGTCTCAGAACCTATGGTGTAACATAAAAAAAAAGTACCATAGCGCAAATGCGTCAGTACAACTGGAGTATTGAGTATACGAGAAAGGTAGGCTGAACATAAAGGGCTTCATGCATGTACAACACTAACTGACTAATATGAACGTGGGAGTGCAAACACACATATATAGAAACTGGGACCGTGAATACGTGATAGCATGACCTGTAAGCTAATACATGGTTTACTGATAACTTTCATGACTGATACTAAAACCGATAACATGGATGACTGTATCTGACAGTCCTGAATATAATGAAATCTGAAGAACGCCCTGAGTTCTTTTACAAAGACTGATACTGAAACTGTGGGAAGTAGTGTTTAACCGACATGCCCTATGTATACCATTATGGCTAAGCTGGGGTCCAATCTCTGCCCCGACTGGAGGGGCATTAATACCGTGCCACGGGTAAGGACAGCCTGTGAGTGACCCTTATCTGGAGGGTACTCAATGAGAACGGTGGGAATCCTAAACTGACGGGTTAAGCCACCTTATCAACCCTAATCTGACGGGTTAAGATGTCTCAACCTACGCTGGTTACGTAGTTCTGAAACACAAGAATGACTACTAAGAATCACTACCTGAACTGGTGGGTGAGTTCCCATCCTTGGGTTCACTCCGTGCTAACCTCTACTCCCATCTGGAGGGACTGGACATGAATAACAGATTGTGCATGACTTAATCTTACTGAATTTCATTGACTGGCCGAATGTTACTGATATCTGACAACTGACTAAGATCATGAGGTTTTCCTGAGTCACATGACTGACTGAAGTCTATGGAATCATAGCTTAAGTTCGGATATCATGAAACATGACATGGATCTAGGCACACAACTATAATTTTCGGGTACAAGTACCCCCAGGACTCGATGGAAGGAAACTGACACACTTGACTGACTTGATCATAAGAGTAGAGTCCGTCCATAATTTATAATATCATAAGTTGGGATCTCATACTAAGAAGGGTTATCAACAATGTATTGCATGGAAAGGATTTCATATCACATGGAAGTACTTGCATAATCTTAATATCATGTTCATTGCATAATCATATTGGCAACACATACCAATCGCATGGAAGTTCATAAGGATTGCATGGTTATAATACATCTTGTTCATAAGTAGGATTTGTAAGTAAACATTGCATAATCCCATAAGAATAGTTCATGAGTATTCCAACAACATTTACAAGGCACATTATCAACATAGAAGTCATTGGAACGTAAGGGCATATCATGAATCTTTCACTTAGTCACAATTTAGCTATATTGCATGATTTCTAATTTCTTACGCATTTTATCAAACACTTTACATGCACATCTTAAGAATAGGTGAAATCATCAAATTATACATCATGAACAACCAAATTTACATGTTTCCAACTCATATGATATCATGAAATTCAAAAAAACATATAAAGATTCCATCTTGGGAATCACCCAATATCAACAACATCATCATCAACACCCAACAATATAGAAATCATACTTTATAATGAAAAAGAGGGTTTTTGAGCTTGATGGATGAAAAGAATCCATATATCAACTCACGCATACCTTAGAAGAAAGATTCTTGATGATTGACAGAGGAATTTCATTGAAATCGAATCTTCAAGCTTAGTTACACAACCCTAATTGTTTTTCTCTTTTAGTGCTCTTGGATGATGAGCTTTGAGATGATAATAGGGTTGTAATATATTTAGAAGCTATATATTTCATAGGGTTAAGTTTAGGGGCGTGTAAGGAGTGTTAAAAGACTTAATTACCCTTAAAATAACTCAAAACGAAGTTTTTTTGGCACCTGGAACTGACTTAGGCGGCGCCCAAGTGATTGCCTAAGCTAGGTGATGATAGGCGAATTTACACGCCTAAAGTACTATATTTTACCCATATTTTAGCTAAGTTTTAAATTCATGCACTTTTAGTCCTTTTTCCTGTAAGTGAGCTAACAAACGTGATTAGCAAGTTTTCAGGTATAAATGATGCAGATTTCAGCATTTTATGGATAACTTGACGCCAAAGAAAGCTTCACGAAAGAAGGAAGGGAAAGCTTGGACGGCAAGGACCAAAAGTGGCGCATGGAAAATCTGTCCCGGGCAAAAACAACAATTCTGAAGACTTTGGGGACTAGCAGTAACTTAGTAGGATTAGGATAATGATACATTAGCCTAGTAGGATTGGGTTAAGTAATGAAGTAGCTTAGTAGGAATAGGATATGGGTGTTATAAATCCCCTATTTTGCTAGAGATTTTAATTCATTCCTCACAATTCCCCAATTCCATCAATTCCCGTCCATCCATCCATCAAAACAATTCTCTTTATTAATTCATTGATGACATTATTTTTCATCTATTCAATTCTTAATTTCTGCAATAAGAGAAACGTTACTTTGCAAAGAAGTCACGCCTAACCGCCTACCACACTTTACTACACGAGATCTCTATTGTGGTATAATAACAATGTCGATTGTGATTTTCTTCGCACTCATGGGTAACTAAACTTCTCTGTTGGGGTTATGGAAGCCGTATGAGATACTATCTATTAGTCTGAGTTTGTGAATTCGTGACATGTCTGTTGCTTATATCATTATTCTCTTCATCTTAATGCAAATTCTTGTGCCTGCAGACGCATAGAATAACGCCAGTATAACATTAACTTGTTCGAAAGAAAAGTTATATGTCTGGAAAAGAGATAATGTCAAGGTAATAGGGTCCCATCCCCTATTAAAAGTTAGTGCCGTAACTGGATTAACCTCTTGGAGAATTTGTACCGTTAGATACGCTTTAAGCTCGAAAGAGTTAAAGTGAAATAGTCCTTGTTTAGGTCGAAAGACGCTTGGATTTACCGTAGAATACAATTCTCTATAAGCACATGCATGTCTGAATTCCGCACAACTGATAGCCAATAGAGACGTACAACTCATAAGGTGGACATAACCCCAACTTCTCAATTCTCATTGTTTTACATCTTACCAAACATTCTTACTTTTTACTTTGCTATTTCATTTTTTACCTTATTACTTTGGTTACATTACTTGCACGATAAAACTCCCCCCTTTTTACGAGACTTGTACTAAAAGTCTAGTAATCTTTGCTTACTTGTTGACCAAGCTATTCCCTGTGGGTTCAATACCCAACCCAGTTGGGTTCTATATTTGACTACGACCGCTTTACACTCTTACGAGAGCTGTAGATTGAGCGTTATCAAAAATTGGCGCCGTTGCTGGGGAATACGGTTGTCAACTAAGTTTGTGATAGTTACTAGACCCTTTGGTAAAAGATTCTCGTACTTTTACTTTTAGTTGTTATTTTTGTTTTATTCAGGTTTGTTCAGTGCATCAATGGATGCACAACGTAAAATTGAAAGGATAGCTGCTCAAGTGCATCAACAGAATATTGATAACCCAGGCCGAGCAACAAATCCTGACGATGAGGACCTGGGTGATGAGGAGCTACTAAACCCACGGCATACTACTGAGGTGGCGGCGCCCATGCAGATAAGAGATCGTCAAGCGCAATTGAGGCCTGATCGCCGAGCTTTGCAGATTCCTTTTGATGACGATGATGATGATTTGGATGAAACTGGTGCCACAGGAGCCATTATTCTGCCACCCTTGGCACCTGGAGTCAAGTTCAATATCACAAGCCCCATGATTCAACTACTGCAACTCAAGGGATTATTTGGTGGACTTGCAGGTGATGATCCGAATATGCATCTGATCAATTTTATCTCAACATGCAAGTCATTCGACAATCCAGGCGTTGGACAGAATGCAATTCGGCTGTGCTTATTTCTATTGTCTCTATCTGGGGAGGCAACTCTATGGTTGAATGGGCTGACTCCTGATTCTATTACTAATTGGAGGCAATTGAAAGACGCTTTCCTAGAAAGATTCTTTCCGCCATCCAAGAAAGCACAGTTGAGAGATGAGATTAGCAATTTTTGACAGCTTCCAACTGAAGCTCTCCACGAAACATGGGAGAGGTTCAAGACGAAGCTTATGCGGTGCCCAAACCATCATATGACCAATGTCCACTTGATGGAGATATTATACAGAGCCTTGAATTCAATAACTAAACCAGTGGTGGATAATACGGCTGGAGGATCATTTATGGACCTCACCTTTGGTAAGGCAAGAAATATGCTAGATCGGATGACGAAGCAAAGTAGAACTTGGCATACCAGGTATTCTGAGGTAGCAAGCCCCACTTTATCTATTGGCATGACTACAGACCAAAGGAGGAGAAAAGAAGAACGTGATCAAGATTGGTCACATGAAAACACAATTGGATCTTCTTAGAAAGCATCTATTATCAGGGAAGACCGAAAAGTCAAAGCTGTTGCGTCAAAAGGAAGAGACGAATCTGATTCGGAAGAAGAAGCCAACTACTTGAACAATCAGGGGGGTTTCCAAGGTAATACCCAAGGAAACCAAGGTCGGAACTATTATGATAAATCTGGAAACAAGGACCAAGGTAGTTGGAAGAACAAGAATGATAATAGTGGTCTGAATATTCCCCCAGGAAGACGTGACACCACTACATCTGGTTCTGGAAACATGGAAAACATGATGTCTAAACTATTGAAAGGAGTGGAGGCAACCAGCGCGGGAGTAACGGAGGTAATACATGATTTGTCCTCAATGAAGCAATTGGTTGACTCACATTCCACTTCAATCAAACAAATAGAGCAGCAATTGAGCCAACTTTCAGCAACACTCAATCAAAGAAAGGCTGGCACTTTACTTAGCAACCCTGTGCAAAATCCAAGGAATGACGGATCATGTATGACTATTACTACCAGGAGTGGTAAGGTTCTGGAAAATTCATCCCAAAGCAAGCAAGTGGATGAACATAAAGAAGATGAGGGCGCCATAGAAGCTGACCAAGACGTCCATGACATCACCCCTAGTACGTTGCAGTCTGAAAAGGCCAAAATTTGGAAGCAAGAGGAGAAAAACGTCGTGGAGAAAACAATTCCATACCCACCACCACCGTTTCCTCAAAGATTGAAGAAAGTGGCGGATGATACAAAGTTCAGCAAATTCATGAATATGTTAAATCAGCTGACCATTAATGTTCCGTTGGTAGAGGCACTAGAACAAATGCCTGGGTATACGGAATTTATGAAGGATCTTTTGACAAAGAAGCGAGGAGCAAGCTATAAGTTGAAGGATACTATTCATCACTGCAACGCAATCGTTACCCGATCACTAGTTCAGAAAAAGGCAGACCCTGGTGCTTTCACTATTCCGTGCACGGTTGGATCTATGAATTTTGCTAAGGCATTGTGCGATCTGGGTGCTAGCATCAATTTGATGCCACTATCCATCTATAAGAAGTTGGGGTTAGGCGATCCGACACCAACTAATATGAGGCTCGTGATGGCTGATAGGTCGGTAAAACGATCTGTGGGTATTTTGAATGATGTGTTGGTGAAGGTTTCTTCATTCATCTTTCCTGCAGACTTCCTTATTCTAGATTGTGAGGTGGATTCTGAAGTTCCCATAATCTTGGGACGCCCTTTCCTTGCAACAGGAAGTGTGCTTATTGACATGAGAGCTAATGAACTTTTATTTCGGTTGAATGACGAAGTGGTCCATTTTGATATATGCAAAGCAATGAAGCAGCCCAAAGATATGAATGTGTTCTCTGTAGCTGATGTACATTATGAGGATAAGAAAGCATTATCTGAAACAAAACAGCTTACTGTTGAGCCATTGTCTGCTGCGCCACTGAATGTTGAGCATGAGGATGATGAAGATTATGAAGAAACTACATGTGCTCTAATAGAAATAGGGTCCTATTCTCATACTCCTAAACAACCGGACCTTGATCTTAAGAATCAACCGTCACCAACAGCGAAGACTTCCATTGAAGAGCCACCAGTGCTAGAATTGAAAGAGCTCCCCAATTATCTAAGGTATGCATTCTTGGGAAATGGAAATACACTTCTGGTGAGTGTTGCGGATGATTTAAGTGAACAGCACGTAGAGGCTCTCATCTCTGCACTAAAGAGGTACAAAAGAGCTATGGGTTGGTTTATTGATGATATAATTGGTATCCCTCCTCGGATATGTATGCACAAGAGTCATCTCGAAGAAGATTGCATGCCTACAAGTAAGTATCAGCGTCGTCTGAATCCATTCAAAAAACGATGCATCATCTATCTCGATGAAGTCTGAGTAATCGAGATAGCTATGTCGTGCCGTGACAATAAATCAAGCGCTTGGTGAGAGGCAACCCATCATTTTTAATTGTTTTTGTTGTTTTTGTTTTCCTAGGATTTTGTCGAGCCACGACCAAAACTAAGGTGCTTGATGGAAGGCAACCCATCGTTCTAATCATTTTTGTTGTTTTTGAGTGAATGTAGGTGCAAGAGGCATAACGGAGGAGATTGGTTTCAAATTTTGATTTGGAAGTATTGCATGTTGAAGGTGGTAAGTTAGGAATGAAGAAGCAAAAAGGCTATGGATTGGGCGTTGCTTATGAAAATCTAGGCAACGAACAAGGCTAGGCCTATGTAAAACTAGGCCACGAACAAGGCAAGGCCTATACTATGGCCTAAGGTCTCGGAATCTAGTGTGCCATAGAATAGGCGCCGCCCATGCCCAAGTATGCCATAGCATAGGCGCCGCCTATGCTAATGCCTTTTGTCTCTGAATCTCATATGAAAAGTGAAAGGCGCCGCCTATGCGTCAGAATGCCATGGCATAGGCGCCGCCTATGCTAGAAAATGCTTTGCAAAAGGCGCCGCCTATGCCAAGCATAGGCAAAGCAAAAGGCGCCGCCTATGGTCACTTCTTGTCTCCAAATCCGATTTTAAATGGGTCAAAACCCGACCCAACCTTTTTCTATAAATAAGAGACTTAGTCTTGAACCACAAACACATTAGAAACCTAGCTTATGCGCCGCCTATAGCCTCCAAATCCTCTCAAAAATTTTCCTTTTAGTCTTTTTCTTCACAAGAACATCATCCAAAGACATCAATCAAGTAAGTACTACTTTGTTCTTCATTTATATTCCGTAAGTACTACACTACTACGCCTATTATGAATTGTTGAATCTTGAAAGTAGTATTGATGATTTGAATGTGATTGAATTATTTTGATACAACCAAGTGGGTGAGTGATTATGTAAGGATGATCTTAACATATTTCCAACTTGAATTTGATTTTGATGCACTATCATACTTCTTTGGAATTGATATGGTCACAAAAATTGCATAATCTTGTCACTTGAATACTTACATGTTGGAATGACTTGTTCATCGGAATAAGAATTATAGTTGCCTACCGACATAGGAGGTTGTGATTATTGTTAGATGCTATACCTTGATTCAATCCCTATGTAGTAGTCTTGATATATCAAACATGAAAGTATTGCTAAGATTACAAGAAGTATGATTGCTCTGATTTTATTGTTGGAATATAGCACCTAAAACGTATGTCGATGAAGTCTGAATAATCGACCACTTTCACTTCACTAGTCTGTACCAACAAACTAAGTGTGGGGTGGTGTCCCTATTGCTTGTTTATAGATTGTATCCATCGAGATGATGCTAACATGAACATTGTTTTAGTCTCAGGTACAATGGCACCCACAGCAAGACAAGGCAAAGATAAAGCAACCACTTCACAAAAAGGCAAGAAAAAAGGACGAAAAGAGCACAGAGAATCATCCTCGATGCAATTACCACGCCGCATATTCGGAATAAAATGGGTACTTGAGGAGGAAGCAAAGGAATGGTATAGGAACAACAAAGAGAAGAAATATGTTCATGTGGACTTGATAAATAAGGAAAGCCTAGCAAAGAAGGAACCATGCATGTTGGCCAAGATCATGGCGTTACATCTTGATTTCATCTTCCAAGACATGGGAGAATGCAATCTCGATTTAACAAGAGAATTCTATGCCAACTGGTCGCCGAAAACCACAGGAAGCGAGGTCAAGATTCGGGGCCAAGTTTTACAACTCAATGCGGATTTCTTCAACTCCTTTCTTGGCTTGCTTTCAGTCGATCCATCACCATTCAAAGAGTTGTACAGTAGACCTCCATATAGAGCCATTCGACACACACTCTGTGGAACAAGATTCATGGCACGATGGAGTAGACACAAGGACACCGGACGACACAACACCTTCCCATATGCTCCTTTGAATAGAGAAACAAGAATATGGTTGCGCATAAACTCTTGCCTAATTCCAGGGACTCAGTACACAAAGATAACACAAGATAGAGTGTGCTTGGTATACGCATTGATGATGAATGTCCCTTTCAACATTGGGGTAATTATTCGATCCACAATGCGGAAAGCTAGGCTACACAAGAGGTCCCACTTCAGTTTTGGCAACCTGTTGACTGCAATATTGAGGAAGGAGGACATCAAAGAGGAACCGGCTGATCATAAACTTCCACACAACCCGAAGAAGGTTGACCTCACAAAGGTTAAAGATGCTGAATCTACACATGGCGTCAACCTTACTACTTCAGAAAGGCATGCTCGAGATGAGAGTTTCTTTCGCCATCTTTATGGCATAACTCGATTTATAATGATGAGCGGTGGCCGTGTTCCAACTGCTGCAGAGCTCCAACAACTGGATTATGACTACCCAATGAATGAGCACGCGAAGGTGATGTGTGGAGTAGGTACATATTTTGAGGATCCTCTTGATGACGATGTGCCGACCGATGATGATCGACGAATGCCAGACTCCGGCGTGGAGGAGAATTCTGATGACGACGACTCCTATGATGATTCCGACGAAGGGGGTATGACCCAATACATAGAGGAGTAGTCCGACTGACCAGGTTCTTCATATTTATTTTCCACTGAGGACAGTGTGTCCCGTCTAAGTGTGAGGTGGTGGTATTTGCATGCTATACTTCCCTATCTGCATTTGCATTTATGTTTGTTTGTTTTTCTTTTTAGTAGTTAAAAATTTTTTTTTAGCTTAACTTCGCATGAAATTATTCTAATAGGCAGCATGAGATTATGACAAGAGTTTGTGCTAAAATCATGACTATTGAGACATTTAGGCTCTAATTGTGACTCACTATGTGATAATTGTATAGTTCAGTTCCTTCATCTGTTGGGTCAAGAGTCTATACTACTCCCAATAAAGTCGACCATGTGCCTTGTATGTGCGAGGATATAGTATATTCTGTGTTTGTGGCTGATGCTAGAACTTGCCTAGTATGTATGTAAAGCGAAAATAAGGAGTGCAAGTCTAGGAGATGATTTAGGCATTTCTTTGGCAACCTGTAATTGTTTACCTTCTTTTTACCTACCCATGGACATTATCCTAGTTAACCCCCTTTGAGCCTTTAGCCTATTTTCTTTGACAGCCTCATATGTAAGCCTAATCCATTTTTTTTCAAGACCATAATTTGATCCAAATTCCTAAGTTCTTTAAAGTGTAAAGTCATGTGACAAAATAAGAGGAAATTGGGTGAGTATGATGCTTTAGAGTGTATTGGTACTTGAAATTGCTACGAAAAAGAGTGGCTATCATAGAGGTGTATTATCATAGAGGTGTGTTATAAAAAAAAAGAGGAAAAGAAAACTAAAAAGTTAGTTATGTTCAAAATTGAAAAACAAAGGTTGAGAAATGGGGTGGTAGAATAAAAGAAAGTAGAAAGGTTGTTTGAAAGAAAAATATTAATGGCATATTGTGATGTATTAAAGCGCTTAGGAACATAGTCGCTATTTCTGGCCAAAATAGCCCTACCCGTGCCTTAGCCTACATTAGAACCTGTAAAAGACCTATTTGATCCTAAGCTTAGCATTCTGATATTTAGTGGAGCATTACACTAAAGGCAAGCCTATGGTCATCAGTTGCAACATATGAATTCTTTGTGAGAGCGAGAGCAAGGATAATCCTATACCCATGTTCGAAATATATACAATACTTGTGAGTGATTATGGGTAATATATTGTGATACACACATGGTTGATGAGTTTTGCGTAGTTTTGTATGATTCTTTGTGCCTTAACTTTTGAATATGAGTTGACCACCATCACGAGTCTATGCTAGAGGTTAAATTGTTTCTACTAATGATCGGAAAACTACTCTTTGTTGATAATTGTCGTGCTTGTCTTGATGAATATTTTGTGTTGTTAATGTGAAATCCCAAGTAGATGTTTAGATGGACATGATATTTTGTTCGAGGACGAACAAAGCTTTAAGTGTGGGGTGTTGATGATAGGCGAATTTACACGCCTAAAGTACTATATTTTACCCATATTTTAGCTAAGTTTTAAGGACAAATTATATAATTCATGCACTTTTAGTCCTTTTTCCTGTAAGTGAGCTAACAAACGTGATTAGCAAGTTTTCAGGTATAAATGATGCAGAATTCAGCATTTTATGGATAACTTGATGCCAAAGAAAGCTTCACGAAGGAAGGAAGAGCAAATCTCGGACGCTAAGGACCAAAAGTGGTGCATGGAAAATCTGTCCCGGGCAAAAACAATAATTCTGAAGACTTTGGGGACTAGCAGTAACTTATTAGGATTAGGATAATAATGCAGTAATTTATTAGGATTAGGATAATGATGCAGTAACCCAGTAGGAATGGGTTAAGTAATTCATTAGCTTAGTAGGAATAGGATATGGGTGTTATAAATACCCTATTTTGCTAGAGATTTTGATTCATTCCGCCATTCCTCACATTCCACACAAAATCCCCCATTCCATGAATTCCCATCCATCCACCATCCATCCATCCATCAAAACAATTCTCTTTATTAATTCATTGATGACATTATCTTTCATCTATTCAATTCTTAATTTCCGCAATAAGAGAAACGTTACTTTACAAAGAAGTCACGCCTAACCGCCTACCACACTTTACTACACGAGATCTCTATTGTGGTATAATAACAATGTCGATTGTGATTTCCTTCACACTCATGGGTAACTAAACTTCTCTGTTGGGGTTATGGAAGTCGTATGAGATACTATCTATTAGTCTGAGTTTGTGAATTCGTGACACGTCTGTTGCTTATATCATTATTCTCTTCATCTTAATGCAAATTCCTGTGGCTGCAGACGCATAGAATAATGCCAGTATAGCATTAACTTGTTCAAAAGAAAAGTTATATGTCTGGAAAAGAGATAATGTCAAGGTAATAGGGTCCCATCCCCTATTAAAAGTTAGTGCCGTAATTGGATTAACCTCTTGGAGAATTTGTACCGTTAGATACGCTTTAAGCTCGAAAGAGTTAAAGTGAAATAGTCCTTGTTTAGGTCGAAAGACGCTTGGATTTACCATCGAATACAATTCTCTATAAGCACATGCATGTCTGAATTCCTCACAACTCATAGCCAATAGAGACGTACAACTCATAAGGTGGACATAACCTCAACTTCTCAATTCTCATTGTTTTACATCTTACCAAACATTCTTACTTTTTACTTTGCTATTTCCGTTTTTACCTTATTACTTTGGTTACATTACTTGCAAGACAGAACTCCCCCCTTTTTACGAGACTTGCACTAAAAGTCTAGTAATCTTTGCTTACTTGTTGACCAAGCTATTCCCTGTGGGATCGATACCCAACCTAGTTGGGTTATATATTTGACTACAACCGCTTTACACTCCTACGAGAGCTGTAGATTGACCGTTAGGTTGGGCGGAGCCTAACCAATCGCTTATGTTTGGGTTGGGCAGCGCCTAACCAATCGCCTATCCTTATTGTCTCTCACGAAAATGGGCATAACTTTTCACTCGGGTATTGGATTAAGGCGAAATTGGTATCGTTGGAAACCTAATTCGATTCTCTACAATTTGGTGGGTCTAAATCAGCCAAAATACCACATTAACCTCGACTCATACTCATTCAAAGATGAACCTTGTAAAATCGAACACTAATACTTGATGGATTCAAAAACTCTTAGCTTGTATTACCTTAAGTGACTCATATGCACATGCTTAATGCATAATAAGCTATCCGATCACTAGGATATTCATTGTAAGTCATGTACTCATGTATGAATCACAGGATAGGAGATTTCATACGTAGGAATACTTATTCACTTCCTAGCTTAGAAACATGCGGGGTATTAAAATATCTCCCCCCTGGGAACATTCGTCCTCGAATGAGAATTTACTGAGAAGGGATATAAGACAATAGAAACTGAGCTGAACATGAAGAACTGAAACTTGATCTCATGACTGACATGCTAAACATTCTGAACTCGTGCATATCTGATGCACAGACAACTAACACATGAATACATGAATGAGTATAAAACGGTTAATAGGTACCAAGTTTATACTAGAAACATGAACGTGAAACTGAATAAGATTAAGGATAACTGTTACCTTGAGCTTGATCTAAATTGGCGGGCAAGAGGTGAGGATACTTGGTATGCATATCTGCTTTTACTTCCCAAGTATCTCCCTTATGAGACTGATTTCGCCAAAGAACCTTGACTAGAGGGACTTCTTTGTTCCTCAATCTACAAGTCTGATAATCTAAGATTTCGACTGGAATCTCTTCATAGAAGAGGTTGTTCTGAATGTCGATGCTTTGAATAGGGACAACAACTGCTGGGTCACCTATGCATTTCTTTAGCAAAGAGACATGGAAGAATGGATGGACTGAGGCTAGATCTGAAGGCAACCCAAGATCATAAGCTACCTTGCCGAAGCGACAAAGAATTCTGAATTGTGAGGCAGACTCTGAAGTTCCCATAATCTTTGGACGTCCTTTCCTTGCAACAGGAAGTGTGCTTATTGACATGAGAGCTAATGAGCTTTTATTTCGGTTGAATGACGAAGTGGTCCATTTTGATATATGCAAAGCAATGAAGCAGCCCAGTGATATGAATGTGTTCTCTATAGCTGATGTTCATTATGAGGATAAGAAAGCATTATCTGTAAAGAAACAGCTTACTATTGAGCCATTGTCTGATGCACTGCAGAATGTTGAGCATGAGGACGATGAAGATTATAAAGAAACTATGTGTGCTCTAACAATAATAGGGTCCTCTTCTCATACTCCTAAACAGCCGAACCTTGATCTTAAGAATCAACCGTCACCAACAGCGAAGACGTCCATTGAAGAGTCACCAATGCTAGAATCGAAAGAGCTCCCCGATTATCTAAGGTATGTGTTCTTGGAAAATGGAGATATACTTCCAGTAAGTGTGGCGGATGATTTAGGTGAACAGCACGTAGAGGCTCTCATCTCTGCTCTAAAGAGATACAAGAGAGTCATGGGTTGGACTATTGATGATATAATTGGTATCCCTCCTGGGATAGACATGCACAAGGGTCATCTCGAAGAAGATTGCATGCCTACAAGTAAGCCTCATTGTCGTCTGAATCCATTCAGAAAATGATCCACCATCTATCTCGATGAAGTCTAAGTAATCGAGATAGCTATGTCGTGCCGCGACAATAAATCAAGCGCTTGGTGGGAGGCAACCCATCGTTTTTCATTTTTTTTCTTTCGTTCTACTAATTGTTTGCTTTTGATAAATAAAAATCCAAAAAGAAGATTCGTGCCACGACCAAAACTAAGGCGCTTGATGGGAGGCAACCCATCGTTCAAATCTTCTTTGTTGTTTTTGAGTAAATGTAGGTGCAAAGAGGTGTAAAACGAGGAGGTCGGTTTCAAATTTTGATTTGGACGTATTGCATGTTAAAGGTGGTAAGTTAGGAATGAAGAAGCAAAAGGCTATGGATTGAGCATTGCTCATGAAAATATAGGCATCGAACAAGGCTAGGCCTACGTAAAACTATGCCACGAACAAGGCAAGGCCTATACTATGGCCTAAGGTCTCGGAATCTAGTGTGCCATAGCATAGGCGCCGCCCATGCCCAAGTATGCCATAGCATAGGCGCCGCCTATGCTAATGCCTTTCGTCTCTGAATCTCATATGCCATGCTAAAGGCGCCGCCTTTGCCTAGGAATGCCATGGCATAGGCGCCGCCTATGCTAGACAATGCTTTGCAAAAGGCGCCGCCTATGGTCACTTCTTGTCTCCAAATCCAATTTTAAATGGGTTAAAACCCGACCCAACCTTTTCCTATAAATATGAGACTTAGTCTTGAACCAAAAACACATTGGAAACCTAGCTTATGCGCCGCCTATAGCCTCCAAATCCTCTCAAAAATTTTCCTTTTACTCTTTTTCTTCACAAGAACATCATCCAAAGGCATCAATCAAGTAAGTACTACTTTGTTCTTCATTTATATTCCGTAAGTACTACACTACTACACCCATTATGAATTGTTGAATCTTGAAAGTAGTATTGATGATTTTTAATGTGATTGAATTATTGTGATACAACCAAGTGGGTAAATGAATACGTAAGGATGATCTTAACTTATTTCCAACTTGAATGTGATTTTGATGCACTATCATACTTCTGTGGAATTGATATGGTCACAAAAATTGCATAATCTTGTCACTTGAATACTTACATGTTGGAATGACTTGTTCATCGGAATAAGAATTATAGTTGCCTACCGACATAGGAGGTTGTGATTATTGTTAGATGCTATACCTTGATTCAATCCCTATGTAGTAGTCTTGATATATTAAACATAAAAGTATTGCCAAGATTACAAGAAGTATGACTGCTCTGATTTTATTGTTGGAATATAGCACCTAAAACGTATGTCGATGAAGTCAGAATAATCGACCACTTTTACTTCACTAGTCTGTACCAACAAACTAAGTGTGGGGTGGTGCCCCTATTGCTTGTTTATCGATTGTATCCATCGAGATGATGATAACATGAACATTGTTTTAGTCTCAGGTACAATGGCACCCAAAGTAAGACAAGGCAAAGATAAGGCTACCACTTCCCAAAAAGGCAAGAAAAGAGACAAAAAAGAGCAAGGAGAATCATCTTCGATGCAATTACCACACCGCATGTTTGGAATAAAATGGGTTCTTGAGGAGGAAGCGAAGGAATGGTATAGGAACAACAAGGAAAGAAAATATGTTCATGTGGACTTGATAAACTAGGAAAGCCTAGCGAAGAAGGAACCACGCTTGTTGGCCAATATCATGGCATTACATCTTGATTTCATCTTCCGAGACACGGGAGAATGTAATCTCGATTTGACAAGAGAATTTTTTGCCAACTGGTCGCCGAACACCACAGGCAGCGAGGTCAAGATTCAGGGCCAAGTTTTACAACTCAATGCGGATTTCTTCAACTCCTTTCTTGGCTTGCCTTCAGTCGATCCATCACCATTCAAAGAGTTGTACAGTAGACCTCCATATAGAGCAATTCGACACACACTTTGTGGAACTAGATCCATGGCAAGGTGGAGCAGACATAAAGACACCGGACGACACAACACCTTCCCATATGCTCCTTTGAATAGGGAAGCAAGGATATGGTTGCGCATAGTCAACTCTTGCCTCATTACAGGGACGCAATACACAAAAATAACAAGAGATAGAGTGTGCTTGGTATATGCATTGATGACGAATGTCCCTATCAACATTGGGGCAATCATTCGGTCTACAATACGGAAGGATAGGCTACACAAGCAGTCCTATTTCAGCTTCGACAATCTGTTGACTGCAATCTTGAGGAAGGAAGACATCGAATAGGAGCGGACTGATCATAAACTCCCACACAACCCGAAGAAGGTTGACCTCACAAAGGTCAAAGATGCTGAATCAACACATGGCGTCAACCGTACTACGACAGAGAGACATGCTTCGGACGAGAGTTTCTTTTGCCATCTGTATGGCATGACTCAGTTTACAATGATGAGCGGAGGTCGTGTTCCAACTGCTGCAGAGCTCCAACAGCTGGATCATGAATATCCAATGAATGTGCATGCAAGGGAGATGTGTGGGGTAGGTACATATTTTGAGGAACCTCTTGATGACAATGTGCCAACCGACGATGATCGACGAATGCCAGACTCCGACATGGAGGAGAATTCTGATGACGACGACTCCTATGATGATTCCGACGAAGGGGGTATGACTCCCGACATAGAGGAGGAGTCCGACTAACCAGGTTTTTCTTATTTATTTTCCACTGAGGACAGTGTGTCCCTTCTAAGTGTGGGGTGCTGGTATTTGCATGCTATACTTCTCTATCTGCATTTGCATTTATGTTTGTTTTGTTTCTCTTTACTTCTCTATCTGCATTTGCATTTATGTTTGTTTTGGTTTTCTTTTTAGTAGTTAATTTTTTTTTCTCTTTTTCTTCTTAACTTAACTTCGTATGAAATTATTCTAATAGACAACATGAGATTATGACAAGAGTTTGTGCTAAAATCATGACTATTGAGACGTTTAGGCTCTAATTGTGACTCACTATGTGATATTGTGTGGTTCAATTCCTTCATCTGTTGGGTCAAGATTCTATGCTACTCCCAATAAAGTCGACCATGTGCCTTTTGTGTGTGAGGATATAGTATATTCTGTGTTTATGGCTGATGCTAGAACTTGCCTGGTGTGTATGTAAAGCGAAAATAAGGAGTGCAAGTCTAGGAGATGATTTAGGCATTTTTTTGGCAACCTATGATTGTTTACCTTCATTTTATCTTCCCATGGACATCATCCTAGATAACCTCCTTTGAGCCTTTATCCTATTTTCTTTGACAGCCTCATATGTAAGCCTAATCCATTTTTTCTCAAGACCATAATTTGATCCAAATTCCTAAGTGCTTTAAAGTGTAAAGTCATGTGACAAAATAAGAGGAAATTGGGTGAGTATGATGATTTAGAGTGTATTGGTACTTGAAATTGCTACGAAAAAGAGTGGCTATCATAGAGGTGTATTATCATAGAGGTGTGTTATAAAAAAAAAGAGGAAAAGAAAACTAAAAAGTTAGTTATGTTTAAAATTGAAAAACAAAGGTGGAGAAAAGGGGTGGTAGAATAAAAGAAAGTAGAAAGGTTGTTTGATAGAAAAATATTAATGGCATAATGTGATGTATTAAAGCGCTTAGGAACATATTCACTATTTCTGGCCAAAATAGTCCTACCCGTCCCTTAGCCTACATTACAACCTGTAGAAGACCTATTTGATCCTAAGCTTAGCATTTTCACATTTAGTGGAGCATTACACTAAGGGAAAGCCTATGGTCATCAGTTGCAGCATATGAATTCTTTGTGAGAGCAAGAGCAAGGATACCCTTCTACCCATGTTTCGACAAATATACTATGCTTGTGAGTGATTATGGGTAATATATTGTGAGACACACATGGTTGGTGAGTTCTGGGTAGTCGTGTATGATTCTTTGTGCCTTAACTTTTGAATACGAATTAACCATCATCACGAGTCTATATTAGAGGTTGAATTATTTCTAGAAGTGATCAGAAAACTACTCTTTGTTAATGATTGCTATGCCTGTCTTGATGACTATTTTGTGTTGTTACTGTGAAACCCTAAGTAGATGTTTATATGGACATGATATTTTGTTCGAGGACGAACAAAGCTTTAAGTGTGGGGTGTTGATGATAGGCAAATTTACACGCCTATAGTGCTATATTTTACCCATATTTTAGCCATGTTTTGAGGACAAATTACATAATTCATGCACTTTTAGTCCTTTTTCCTGTAAGTGAGCTAACAAACGTGATTAGCAAGTTTTCAGGTATAAATGATGCAGATTTCAGCATTTTATGGATAACTTGACGCCAAAGAAAGCTTCACGAAAGAAGGAAGGGAAAGCTTGGATGCCAAGGACCAAAAGTGGCGCATGGAAAATCTGTCCCGGGCAAAAACAGCATTTCTGAAGACTTTGGGGACTAGCAGTAACCTAGTAGGATTAGGATAATGATACATTAACCTAGTAGGATTTGGTTAAGTAATGCATTATCTTAGTAGGAATAGGATATGGGTATTATAAATACCCTATGTTGCTAGAGATTTTTAATAATTCTCATTCTACTTCTTATTCCACAACTTACAACTCGGATTCTAATTCTTCCATTAATTCTACTTCTTATTCTTCTTCTATTCATCTATTCAATTCTTAATTTCCACGACAAGAGAAACGTTACTCAGCAAGTAATTCATGCCATTCTTACCCCTATACCTAACGTGAGATCTTTATTGTGGTATAATAACAATGTCTATTGTGATTTCCTTCGCACTCATGAGTAGCTAAACCTCTCTATTGGGGTTATGGAAGCCTTATGAGATACTATCTATTGCTATGAGTTTGTGAATTCGTGACACGTATGCTACTTATATCATTATTCTCTTCATCTTAATGCAAATTCTTGTGGCTGTAGACGCATAGAATAACGCCAGTATAGCATTAACTTGTTCGTAAGAAAAGTTATATGTCTGGAAAAGAGATAATGTCAAGGTAATAGGGTTCCATCCCCTATTAAAAAGTTAGTGCTGTAACTGGATTAACCTCTTGGAGAATTTGTACCGTTAGATACGCTTTAAGCTCGAAAGAGTTAAAGTGAAATAGTCCTTGTTTAGGTCGAAAGACGCTTGGCTTTACCATCGAATACAATTCTCTATAAACACATACATGTCTAAATTCCGCACAACTCATAGCCAATAGAGACGTACAACTCATAAGGTGGACATAACCCCAACTTCTCAATTCTCATTGTTTTACATCTTACTAAACATTCTTTCTTCTTACTTTGCTAATTTCCATTTTTACTCTATTATTTTTGTTACGCATTACAATCCCCCCTTTTTTACGAGACTTTCACCAAAAGTCTAATAATCTTTGCTTACTTATTGACCGGCTATTCCCTGTGGGATCGATACCCAACCCAGTTGGGTTATATATTTGACAACGACCGCTTTATACTTCTACGAGAGCTGTAGATTGAGCGTTACACATAAATATGGCGCGCAATACACCCATGTACAAGACTATAATAGATGCGATTTTCAAACTTCCTAGGACTCTATTGAACCTTAGGCTCTGATACCAAGTTTGTAGCACCCCAATTCGCTGAACCGGAATGCTACACGGTTCTCATGACCCTGAGGGACCATAAGCTAACCCATGACTGATATCTGTACCTGTATACTGCAAATCATGATATAATAATGTGGAATACATAGAACTGTGAGGCCATAAGGTTCAACTGAATAAAATCATGTGGGTGAAAATACCCAAAACAACTCAATCTGAAAGCTAAGTCTGAACGTAAACCTGAATGTAAATCTGAAAGCCTCTAAACTATCTGAATAAGGAGTTGAAGGACTATGTATCCAACTAACTCCGTAAAACTAAACTGAAGAAATAAATAAATGTATCAAATCATATTGTCCTCGAATCAATGAGGACTCACTGTCTCTGCGACTGGAATGCTACCACTATTATTGGGCTGGAGCTCGTGTCTCGAAACCTATGGTGTAACATGAAAAGAAAGAACCATAGCGCAAATGCGTCCGTACAACATGAGTACTGAGTATACGAGAAAGGTAGGCTGAACATATAGGGTTTTATGCATGAACAACACTGACTGACTAATTTAAAGGTGGGAGTGCAAACATACATATATAGGAAATGGGACCGTGAATACGTGATAGCATGACCTGTAAGCTAATACATGATTTACTGATAACTGTCATGACTGATACTGAAATTAACAGCATGAACGACTGTATCTGACAGTCCTGAATATACTAAAATCTGAAGAACGCCCTGAGTTCTTTTACTGAGACTGATACTGAAACTGTGGGAAGTAGTGTTTAACCGACATACCCCATGTATGCCATTATGGCTAAGCTGGGGTCTAATCTCTACCCCGTCTGGAGGGGTGTCAATACCGTGCCACGGGTAAGGACAGCCTGTGAGTGACCCTTATCTGGCGGGTACTCAATGAGAACGGTGGGGACCCTAAACTGACGGGTTAAGACACCTCATCAACCCTAATCTTTTGGGTTAAGATGTCTCAACCTACGTTGGTTACGTAGTTTTGGAACACAAGGATGACTACTAAGAATCATACCCTGAACTGGCGGGTGAGTTCCCATCCTTGGGTTCACTCGGTGCTAACCTCTACTCCCATCTGGAGGGACTAGACATGAATAACTGACTGTGCATGACTTAATCTTACTGAATTCCATTGATTGGAGGAATGTTATTGATATCTGACAACTGACTAAGATCATGAGGTTTTCCTGAGTCACATGACTGACTGAAGTCTATGGAATCATAGCTTGAGTTTGGATATCGTGAAACATGACATGGATCTAGGAACACAACTATAGTTTTCGGGTACAAGTACCCCCAGAACTCAATGGAAGGAAACTGACACACATGACTGACTTGGTCATAAGAGTAGAGTCCATAATTTATAATATCATAAATAGGGATCTCATACTAAGCATGGTTATAAACAATGTATTGCATGGAAAGGATTTCATATCACATAGAAGTACTTGCACAATCTTAATATCATGTTCATTGCATAATCATATTGGCAACACATACCAATAGCATAGAAGTTCATATGGATTGTATGGATATCATACATCTTGTTCATAAGTAGGATTTGCAAGTAACCATAGCATAATCTTATAAGAATAGGTCATGAGTATTCGAACAACATTTACAAGGCACATTATCAACATAGAAGTCATTGGAATGTAAGGGCATATCATGAATCCTTCACTTAGTCACAATTTAGCTATATTTCATGATTTCTAGTTTCTTAGGAATTTTATCAAACACCTTACATGCACATCTTAAGAATAGGTGAAATCATCAAATTATACATCATGAACAACCAAATTTATATGTTTCCAACTCATATGATATCATGAAATTTAAAAAAACATATAAAGATTCCATCTTGGGAATCATCCAATTTCAACAACATGATCATTAACACCCAACAATATAGAAATCATACTTTATAATGAAAAAGAGGGTTTTTGAGCTTTATGGATGAAAGGGATCCATAAATCAACTCACGCATACCTTAGAAGGAAGATTCTTGATGATTGAAGGAGGAATTTCCTTGAAATCAGATCTTCAAGCTTAGTTATGCAACCCTAGTTGTTTTTCTCTTTTAGTGCTATTGGATGATGAGATTTGAGATGATAATAGGGTTGCAATATGTTTAGAAGCTATATATTTCGTAGGGTTAAGTTTAGGGACGTGTAAGGAGTGTTAAAAGACTTAATTACCCTTAAAATAACTCAAAACGGAGTGTTTTTAGCACCTGGAACTGACTTAGGTGATGCCCAAGTGATTGCCTTAGCTAGGTTGGGCGGCGCCAAACCAATCGACTATCCTTACTGTCTCTCACAAAAATGGGCATAACGTTTCGCTCGGGTATTAGATTAAGGCGAAATTGGTATCGTTGGAAAGCTAATTCGATTCTCTACAATTTGGTAGGTCTAAATCAGCAAAAGTTCTACATTAACATGGAGTCATACTCATTCAATGATGACCCTTACAAAATCAAACACTAAAACTTGATGGATTCAAAAACTCTTAGCTTGTATTACCTTAAGTGACTCATATGAATATGATTAATGAATCATAAGCTATCCTATCACTAGGATATTCATTGTAATTCATGTAATAAAGTATGAATCACAGGATAGGAGATTTCATATGTAGGAATACTTATTCACTTCCTAGCTTAGAAACATGTGGGGTATTACAGAAGCAAGTTGTTCGGAATCCCCTAACTCTTTTCCACTTTCATTGTAAAATATTCATCACACAATAAACTTTTAGTATTTTATTTATTTGTGGAAGGCATTGGTTAAGCTTTTTAATTTTGAGGTACTTTATATTTTTGTTCTTTATTTTAGTTTCTTTACTTTGAATTAGTCTAAATGATAGGCTACATACTTTTTTGTTGAACTATAAAACACTAAACTACTAATATAATATAGCACTAAATTTATAATAAGAATCTTATCAATCAACGATACAAAGGTAGCAGAAATAATTCTAGTAGAAATAATTTTGATCCATTATGAGCCCAAATATGGCCCTGAACGCCTCCTTTGTCTTCAATGGGCCTTCTAACAGGACCTTCTACATAGCCTAGATCGAATTTATTTCTACCAAAATTTTTTGCTACCTTAGTATCATTGGTTTGTAAGATTCTTATTAAGTATTTAGTGTTATATTACATTAGCAGTTTAGTGTGTTATAGTTCAACACAAAAATATTAAAAGTTTAGTAGTTTATTTATTTGCGGAAGGCATTGGTTAAGATCTTTAATTTTGAGGTACTTTATATCTCCGTTCTTTATTTTATTATCTTTACTTTGAAATAGCCTAAACGATAAACTAAATAATTTTGTGTTGAACTATAACATGCTAAATTACTAATATAAGAGGGCACTAAATCATTGCTAATAATTGATAACGCCTAAACTACAGCTCTCGTAAGAGTGTAAGCGGTCGATGTCAAATATAGAACCCAACTGGGTTGGGTGTCGAATCCCACAGGGAATACTTGGTCACTAAGTATGCAACTATTAGTAGACTGTTGGTCGAAAATTCTACGAAAAGGGGGGATTTAATTTGTGGCGTGAATTACTGTAAACAAAATAACGAATGAAACGATTTATGTAGTAAGATTTAATAACAGAGAACAATAAGTTAGGGTTATGTCCACCTTATGAATTCTACGTATCTATTAACTATGAGTTATGCGGAATTCAGACATGCATGCACTTATAGAGATTAGTATTCTAATGGTAAATCCTAGTGTCTCTCGACCATCTAGAATTATTTCACTTTAACTCTCTCGAGCTTAAAGTGTAACTAACGGTACAAACTCTCCAAGAGGTTAATCCAGTTACGGCACTAACGTGTAAACAGGGGTTGGTAGCCCTATTTCCTTGTCTCACTCTCTTTTCCAGACATGTAACTTTTCTTTCGAACAAGTTAATACTATACTGGCGTATTCTATATGTTTGCAACCACAAGAATTCAATTAAGATGAAGGGAGTAATGATATAAGTAGCATATGTATCAAGAATTCACACACTCATAGTAATAAATAGTATATCACAAGGCTTCCATAACCCTAACAGAGGAGTTTAACTACTCATGATTACAACGGAAATCATAATAGACATCATCGTCGTACCAAAGCTCGAATAATCTCATGATGGAGATGAGAATGGCGTCAAAGAGAGATTGACGTTTTAGCCTTTGACCAATTTTCTCAAGAGTAGCGTGTTTCCCTGTTGTACTTACAGAATCTGTAAACTGAATAATACTAAAGTGTCTAAAGAGAAGTAAAATCCAAAGTATGATAATGCTTGCTGAAAAATTCAGCAAATAGGGTTTTTATAATATCCTTGTCATATTCCTACTAGGTTACTGCTGCACCCTTAAGTATGTAAAAATATTGTTTTTGCCCTGGACAGATTCTCCATGCATCATATTTAGTCCTCAAGCTTCCAAAAGCTGCCTTCCATCTTATGCGAAGTTTCCCTTTGCTACCGAAAGGTCCACAAAGTGCTGAAATCTTCATCATAAATACTTGAAAACATGCTAATCACGTTGGTTAGCTCACTTACAGGAAAATGGACTAAAAGTGCAGGAATTATATATTTTGTCCTTAAAACTTAGCTAAAATATGGGTAAATTATAGCGCTTTAGGCGTGTAAATACGCCCAACATCAATAATCTTATCAATCAATAATACTAAGGTAGAAGAAATATTTCTAGTAGAAATATCAATTTAGGATAAGTCGGAGGTCCTGTTAGAAGGTCCATTGAATCTAAAGAAGGCGTTTAGGGTTATAGCTGGACTCGTAGTGGATTAGGATTATTAGTATCAAAATAATTAATTCATAAAGATATCTTATAATATCATTGAAGCGATTCGATTCTCTTTATGGTATTAGAGCCATGCAATATTAATAGTGATAAGTGTTATATGTTCAGTATATCTTTAATTATGAATATCATTTAGAAACATACTTCTATTAAAACCAGTAGAAAAGAATAATAGGATATGCCCCAATATTTAGACCTTTTTAACAAATGGACAATTCCTAAAGTCTAACCCAAGATTATATATCAAATGGAAATTTCTAAAAAACTAGATCTTAAACAAATTGTTAAAACAATCGAAGAAACTATTTGTAGATGATGATCATGCTACTTTTAAATTATTATCTGGAAATAATTTGGTTCCTTATAGGAAAACCACAGATTTATGCTTATTGAATTAATATAAGTTACATTTAAACCACTTACTTTAATAGGTTTGCCTGAGAGTTTTATAACTGCCCTAAGAGATGGGTGAAATTAAAATTAGAAAAGGTCTCTTATAGGAAGTGTACACACATGCGTAGCTTATGATTTTGTATATTTTAATGCTTAATATTATGGAACATAGATGGTTATAGTGATAGGAAAATCCCCACAATAGTATATCAAATATTAATGTACAGTACTTTTTTGGTTTAATTTGTACTTTTATTAATAATCAAAAATCAAGTTTATATTGAATGGACCAACCCATCCAAATAACACATACCCAAAATACAAAAATTGAACCCCCAATAGATGACCCGGTCTAAAAACAAATGAAATATAAAGGGTGCAGGGTCTCTAAAATGAGCTAAGATCAGCTCATTTACTCTTAGCTTTCCGCCTCCTTCACTATGCTTAAATTTGACAATCCTCACTTTGTGTTGCTTCATCTTTGGGTAATAAACATTGTGCCTTGGTTCTGCTGCATCGAATCCTTGTCCATCTTGTAAGAGTAATCTCAATTTCTTGTTTTCAGTTTTAGTCCTTGTTTTGTGAATTTTGGTTGATGTTTTCCTTTCTTTTCTAGTTGAGATGTCCAGTGTAAGGGCGTATGCAATGATTTTTGGTGCTAAATCGAAAGGTTTAGTCCATTGAGCTTTGGTACTTAATCCAGGTATGATTTTTCTCCTGCCGTGCTTGTTCCTGCCTATTGACCTGAGATGTAACCTTGTACTTCTTGCACAGTTTGTGAAGGGAGAGAGATTATAGGATGCTCTAACTCGCTGATAACCTGATGGTATCAAATTTCTCAGCTTTTTGAAATGAAGATCTGACCTCGTGACCCCCGATCTACTAAGAGTTATTTTTTGTTAGCTGGTGTAGTTAGGCTAAGTAGCATTTTCCTCTTTTTATTTTCCTTCTAGGGTTGTAAATGTGATGCATGAGATAACTTTGCTTTAGCTTCTCCAGTCTATCTACCACTTTGATGATGCTAGCCTCAAGTACGAACATTAATACTTATCATTGTTTTAGGATTTTTTTGCCCATGCTTGGTAACTATTGGAATGATGTATATGTAAATGACTCTTCTTCCAATGCTATGTTGGCCAAATAATCTGCTAATTGGTCTCCCTCTCTGTATGTATGAATTATCTACACTTTCTTGGTTGAAAGTAATTGCCAAATTTTCCTTATTGTGTCTTTTAGTTTCCATGGCATCTCTCTTTCCCTCACTAATAACTTCTGCATCAGTAATGAATCCGTCTATATGATAACTTTGTCTTTCTCTGATGAACTATATTGTCTAGCTGCATTTAAGATAGCCATATCCTTTACTTCCACACTGTTTGTATCTACTATTAAAGATCATTCTATATGTAGTAAGTCTCCGCGTGTATCCCTTAAACAAAAAAGCCCAAGAGCTACTCTTCGAATTACCTTTTGAAGTCCCATCGGTATTATGTTTGACCCAACCAGTCTATGGAAGCTCCCATAGAACTGGTGTTACCTTAATTCTAGGCTTCAATTAACTCAGTTAATTTATAATGAGTGGCCATTCAAATAAAAATTCTAATGTTGGTTTTCTAACCTTGAGTAGCATCCTCAAAGGTCTGGAATGGCTCTGAAATATACTCTCTCCCTTGGCTTCACCTATGCATTCCACCAAGAATATATTATATTCCTCAAGCTCAATTCATAAATGTTTATACCTGTAAAAGAAGAGAAATAGGACCAATTCCTGTTAGCATAATCAGATCTCAGTAACACATGAGACATAGTTTCTTGTACTGGATTCTGGCAGCACCAATATTTAGAGAGCGCCTCTACTCCCCACCTTCTGATAGTAGCATCCACTGATATCTTCCCTTTCCATATTCTCCACATAAACAAGACCATCTTTAATGGCAAGCCTTTTATCCATAGCTGTTTGTAGAAGTCAGTTGCATCCTCTCTATGTCTCACATATTGCCATACAAATTTGAACTAAACTTCCCTCTAGCTTCCACTGACCATATTTCTATGTGTTTTTGTGTTGTTTTTTGAGGTGGAGACACCTTATGCATTCTTTAATCTACTATTTCTATAGTAAACAATTCATTAAGCAACTCTACATTCCACTGCCCATTCTACACCAAGTCTTTGACTTTTTGATGTCTAATATCCCAGTCTCTGCTGTTTTCCATCATAGAGTAGAAATCCCCTACTCCATTCCAATTATCATACCAAATATGAGCATCTCCTCCCCTTACTCTCCAAGTTATAAGATAATCTATGAGGTCCCTAACTTGCAATATCTTCTTTCATACTTGGGACCCTCCTTCTACTTTCCACATCATCTCTTTAGGATGGAGCATTCTGTAGTATTTATTCAACATAAAATCACTCTAAATTGAGTTTTTGGTTCTGAGTTTCCACCATAATTTACAAAAAAGAGTTGTAGATACATCATGAAGTAATCTAAACCCCAGTCCACCTTCTTCTTCAGGTAAACACAACTTAGGCAGGCTACCCAATGTCTACCCCCTCCTATAGTACTACTTTAGAAAACCTAGAAAAATATTTTTGAATAGCAGTTAGGACATTCTTAGGAGGATTCATAACTGAAAGGCAGTGTATGGGAATACTCTGAAGCACATACTTAATTAACACTGCCTTACCCCTAAAGGATAAAAGCTTACCCTTCCCTGATTGCAGTTTGTTGTTGATTCTATTCATGAGCTGTTGGTAATAAATCTTCCATTTTCTCATATAAAAGACTGAACAACCTAGTTAATTAAACAGAAAATACAACCTCAATATTCCATTAACTTCTTTATCCATTACAACCTCTCCATGGGATGCACTACTATATAGATATAATGCACTCTTGTTTTTGTTTATTTTGTGACCAGACACCCTTTCATATGATTCCAAGGTTGTTGTCAGTAGTTGCATAATACCTAGTTCAACTTTACAAAGAATGATCATATCATCTGCCAAATCAAGATGATTAAGTCTTGGACTTCCCCTAGGCATGCCAAACATCTTGAATTCCTTCCTTAGTATCAATTTCTTTAACCCTTTGGATAGTACCACTGCTGCAACGATACATAATGTAGGAGATAAAGGATCCCCTTGTTTAAGTACCCTGGATGATTGAAAGAATCCCATAGGTTGTCCATTCAATAGTAAGGAGTACCAATTATTAGACAATAATCTGATATCATGTCTATGATTTCTTAAAAAAAAAACAATCTTCCTTAAGACCTTAGTCAGAAAGAGCCACTCCACTCTATCAAAGGACTTCATCATATCCAACTTTTTAACAATGTTTGGTGGCTTTCCCCTCTTTTTAATTTCTGACACTATTTCCTGCACTACCAACATATTCTCAGTAATACTTCACCCTTGTACAAATCCAGCTTGTTCTTCAGACATAGTGTCAAGCAACATACACTTAACCCTTTCATGAATAATTCTGTAAAATATTTAATTCATAAAATTGCTAAGTGAAATAGGTCTTACGTCTGGGAAGGTGTCCTTTACAACCTTTTTTTGTAGCAGTACCAAATTTGTATGTGTGATAAATCTTTAAAGCTCATATCCACAGAAGAAGGATATACCCATTTGGTTTAGATCATTAGCTATAATGTCCCAAGCATCCTGAAAAAAATCTCCTTTCATACTATCTGGTCCTCTAACACTATTTCTGTTCAGTCCCATAACTGTCACTTTTACTTCATCAATTGTTGGGATTCTCTTTAATTTTGTATTTTGTATTTCTGCTCCCACATTTGGTAGCACATCCAACATGGTAAAGTACTCAACATCATTTTTCTTCTGAAATTAAGTCTGATAGAACTTAATAGCAGCTTCAAAAATATCTTCCTAATTCTCTAACAAAATTCCCTCGTCATTCTGGATTTTTGTAATCTTTAGCCCTGTCCTTATAACTTCACTATTGCATGGAATAATCTAGTGTTCCTTTCTCCATCCTTGAACTATTCAAAACTTACTTTATGCCTTCAAAATTCCTCCTCTCTTTTTAGTTACATTGCCAGTTCAGCTTGTGTCTTGAACAAAATAGCTCTGTTGTCCCTTATAGGATCCTCTCTAAACTGCTTCTCCCTTACCTTGATTACTTCTTCAAGAGTAGCAATTTCTTGGAGTATGTTTCCAAATGTTTTCTTACTCCACTGAGTCAATGCAACTTTAGTCTTCTTTAGATTTTGATGGAAAATAATGAAAGAATTCCCCTCCGAATCCACCTTCCAATTCTTCTTAATTACTTCTACACAAGAATCTTCCTTAAGACAAAAGTTAAGAAATCTACATGGCTTAATCAGATGATATTATTGAGTATTACAATGCAATAATATTAGGGCATGGTCAGAGCCACTTTTTACTAAGTTTTCAATCTCAATAACAGGAAAAATTTCTTGTAACTTATCATTAGAGAATGTTCTATCCAACCTTTTGAATATGCTATCTCCATCTATTGCAAGCCGATTCTCCAATCTGAGAGAAAGTTGTTGTTCCTCATCACTAATGATAGTATAATCCATTGTGGACTCCATAAATGCCCATATCATGCCTGACATATTGACTACTGCATGTGGCATTCCAAGCCTTCTCTTATACTCCTCAATACTTTGACCTTCCTAAAATGGTTCCATAAGACCTATGAAACCAAATTGGTATCTTTTGTGCATTGTAATCAACCTTGTAAAAAGCCAAATGTGTATTCCCAGACCTAATGTTCTAGATTAAAGCATTCATTTTGATGCAGACTTTGATGTAAGGCTATTTGTCTGCGTTGAACTTGCTGCTATAAATTTGCTCTTTTTGTTATGTTTTCCATGCTTTGCCTTTAGTGGCTTGATCTACTTTGGAGGTAAATATTATCCCACTACTGCCTCTGTAATATTATCTACCAAGTATTCAATATCTAAGTCTTCTTTCTTGCTAATAACTATGTCCATCATATTCCCTGCTTCAATTGCCAAAGGTATCACATCCTCCAAAACTTGTTGTTGATTTTATTTGTTATCTTTCTCCATCATAACTATCTCTCTTGAGTCATTCTAGGTTTGTTCACCCTCCTTTGATTGTTGTTGCTCCTGTACATGTTGCTTATCTTTAATTTGTACCACTATCTCTTCTACTTTATCCCCTCGGTGATGGTCTTTATTACCCTTATTATTGGATAGTGCCCCTTATGTTGGTAAGGTATCTGTTTTACCGAACCCCTTATTCACCCAATCTTTAGTGTTTTCCTTATTCTTTAAGATACTGGAATTATGATGTTCTTCTGCCTTTTCTTGATTTAACACATCAAAAACATTTAATGTTTAAATTTCAGCTGTCTTCTCCATTACTTCTCCAACTATATGACCATATTGGTCTTTTATGTAATTACTCCTTTGAATCTATTGATTTTTGTTATTTTCTGCACCTTCCTTCTTCTTTTCATTCTCCTGCTCATTGTCATCCTCTTTAACATTGTCTTTTATTTCTCTTTGATTTTAATCCTATTCAAATAACTCTGGGTGAAAATTCCAACATGAGTCCTCTTCATGTCCTTGCAATCAGCACTCTTTGCAATACTCAGGTTTATTATCATACTGGATATGAATCTATTTAGACTTAATTTCTCCAGTAATATCATTATCCTCATTGATTTTAACTCTGTGTGGGAGTTTAGCTACTAAGTCCACCTCTATCTTTACTCGTGCACAACTTGGCCTAGTATGGTTTTTAGTAGCCATATCCACAATTAAAGGTTTGTTCACTATGATGCTATAGAAAAATGGCTTCCTTGGTAAACAAAATTGGTGGTAAATCTGGTAAAGAGATCCATGCCACTCCAATCGTTGTTTCAACATCCGATTCAAACCATGGATTCCACTTTAGTGTCCTCATTTGCCAATATAGATCCTTGGCCTTGATATAGTAAGCATTGGTTGAGAGTAGTTGAACATAATCCTTCAATTGATTTAAACAATTTAATATATGTCTTGTATCGAGCACCCCAATTAAATATTCTCCCTTAATCCTGCACTGCTTTGGGATTACTTTTTTGAGCTTATTGATATTCGTTTTTTCATAAGAAAACTTACCAATGATTGTATATTGCAAATTCTCTTAAAGTATCAAGATTTATACTTTTGATGATTTCCACGTAACTGATGGTTCTCCATGCATCATAATAATAGGTTTAAGTGGAACCCTAATATTTTCATGCACATATAGTTTAGCCTTCAACAAGCTAGCATATTGTAAAGCGGTGCATTTTTTTTACATTCCCCTTCATTAATGTGCTTTTGTGGTTCATCCGGTGGTTTCATCTCACCGGACGTGGTGACCATTATGGTCAAAAAACTAGTTACGATAAAGGTTTTGCATACGCCATTTTTAGGGGTTTTAGAGGTGATTACTTAAAAAATCAGTGAATATACAGTACAATTAGCAAAACTACTAAAAATTTTGATAGAACTAATGCAAAAATGATTATTGTAGGATTTACTGGCCAATTAAAAGGATAGTAGGATAATTATTTAACCCAAGATCAGCTTTATAAAATATTACAATCTATTAAGCAGGAAGATGGTCAACCTATCCAAAATATAAGATATACTTTAATCCTTAATATTATGGAATATTTTTCAGGAAGATGGTCTAACAATAGTGAAACCAACCATTAGGTCGATGCTCCAAAACTTACGATGTAAAACTCTCACATTCTTTAGATGGTATAAGAATGTACTTTTATCTAGAGTCATGGAATTACCTGAGTGCAATAATTCTCATTGAAAGTTTAAATTCATAGATGGATTGTCAATCCTCTTTGTGGAAACAGTTAGAAAAGATCTTAAGAGATAAACCACAAGTATAAATTATGATGATTATATGTATAGAAAGCTGATTAATATTTGCACTTAAGAAGGGCTATCCTTATGTAATGGGATTAGGTTGAATCAACAGATCAAAATACATCGTCTTAAAGAAAGATATCAATTAGGAAAATTTTATGAATAATTTATCATTGACATTCCGAAAAAATATAGAGAATAATATAGGCACAAAAAGAAAAAAGAATTTTATGATAAAAAATAGGATAATTGAGAAAAAGTCAAGAAAAATAAACAATTTTAAAGTAAAGAAAGTTTATATCAAATTCAACAAACCTAATGCTTATTACAAATGTGGTAGAGTACGTCATTATGCCAAAGATTTTAAATTTAAGGATAAGATCAAAAATCTTAACATCAATGAACAGAAAAAACAATCTTTGTGCAAAATTCTATTAAATTCTTCTTTGAAAAGTTCAAGTCCTAGTCAAAGTGATAATGAAGATTCCTCTACCAATGAGGATTTAAGAGTCCTTCATAATGAGGATTATATGTCCTCTGAAGATGATTGCATGCCTTGTCAGTTAGGGAAACCTAACAATGGGTGATGATGAGTTTTATAATATTTACTCTCAATTTAAGGATCTAAATATCAATGTCCTTGAAAATCATAAATTAGCAAAACTTTTGGAGATTATCAAAAATTCTTAGATAAGATCTCAATTAATAGAAAAGATGGAAAAACCCTCTACAAATTTCTCTAAAAATAATGGAAAATTCCTTCTCAATAAGGACCTTATACTGTGTCTGAAATTTAGAGAATCATTAATGAAAAGGACCGAGTTGCTAATATACACACAACAACGCATGATTTGAAGGAAGAGATTGATAATCTCAAGAATAAAATTATTAATCTCAAAAGTAATAATATGATATTAGATAATAGAATCTCTAATTTAGAAGATCAAAGTCTGGTTACAGGTCCTATAGATAATAGACGGGATACACAGAAAGAGGGATTTCTCTACACTCTCGAAGTTGTCACTCATCAAAATTTTACTCAAAAATTACTCTTTGACTTGGTTTTAATTATAAGAGATAATGTACGACTCTTATTGATAGTGGGGCAGACTTTAATTGTACACAAGAAGGTTTAATGCCTCTAAGTTGTAAGAGATTGATTTTTGTGAATTATTTATTATTATTTTTGGTTTAATTTAAGATTTTATTGATAATGAGAAATAAAAGAAAAAAACAATGAGTCTTTACAAGAGGGACCAACCTATCATAAAATCTGCCAGCCTTACAAAATTAAACAACAAACAAAGAGGCGCAAATTGAAATATAAAAAATAACCCGACCTGCCTTTGCTTATTACAAGTACCCGTTGAAGTAGGGTTTTAGTTTCCTAATCATTGTTCCATCAATCACACACCTTCAACACCTTAAAATATTACCTTCCCCGATGTTGAACCTTCGATTCATTTTCAAATTACTCTGGATTATCAATTCTGTGCCTTGGGTCAGATTTGTAGCTGCTAAAAAATCAGCTTTCATAAGTAAGTAGCTTTCTTTTTTCTCTGTACACCTTATTTTCATCTTCAGCTCATTTTTGACACCTTTTGTATTTCCTAGTTTTTCTCTCTGGTTATTGGGAATATTAACTATTTTTGGTTCTTTAATGAGGGTTTTGGACCCCTAAAGGAACATAGACATGCAGGTAAACTTTAATCCTCTTTTCTGATTTTCTTTCCTCATTTGTGTACACTCAATATTCTGCTCTCTTTTGTATCTACTTCTGGTATGGAGATAACAAGATGCTCGGACCCATAAGTAGCTAGGATGTGTGTATCTCTTCAAGTTTATCATTTTCAAATCTAGTAAAAATCCTCCCCTACACTGCGAGTCCTTTTTGTTGGTTGTAGTAGAATAGGCTGGATAACTATGTACATCTTTTGATGAACTAGTAATTTTTAAATACTTTCATAAGTTCAAGTATAACTTTAGCCTGTTCAGCCTTTTCAACCTTTTACTGGTGAAACTCTTTTGTAAGGATATTGCATTTTATCGCTATTTACAATCCTCTTGCCTGCAGTTTCAAGCTATTGAAAATAAGTGAAACTAAATTCTCCTTTATCTATAGCTTGATTAGCAAGATGATCTGCAAGTTGATTGCCTTCTCGCATGATATGTTGTACTTTTACCTGCTTATTGCTGAATAAATTCTATATTTATTCCATAAAAACTAAAATATTCCAAGGAAATTTCCACACCGTAGTAATGATTTGCTTCACAAATAGTGAATCTGTTTGAAACACCACTTTGTTATATCTTGATTTACTGCAATCAATTGTTGCTTATAAAATGGCCATAGTTTCAGCTTCCATATTTGTTGTATCTTCAATTGTAGCTCCTTGCACATATAATAGATCACCTTGGCCATTTCATAAACAAATGCATAGGAACTCATACCCAGATTCCCTCTAGATGCACCATCCGTATTGTATTGCATCCCTCCCTCCCCAGGAAATTTCCACCATACTTTGGTTATCTTCAACTAAGTTTTCCTTTTCTCCAATGTTTGAACTATCTTCGACCATGAATTAGGATACTCTTGTTGTGGACTTCTTACTTTAAGTAACATACCAACTTAGTTTGCCTTCATGCTTTATAGAATTCCTTCTCTTTCACAGTTCCTTTATAATCATGCTAGGAATAGCTTGATAATATGATTTAGCTCTCTTCTTGCTTTTAGCATTCCACCATGCAATTATACATTCCCTGAAACTTTGTGCTTCTATAGTAATACTTGAAAAAGAAAAGAAATAGGACCAAGTCCTGTTAGCATGTGAAGCTCTTAGAAACACATGGGAAACGGTTTCCTGCTCTGGATTAGTACAACACCAGTACCTAGTAGGTACCTGAAAACCCCATCTTCTCATATTTTTATCCACAGGCACTATCCCTTTCCATATTCTCCACATTAAGAAAGCCATTTTGAAAGGTAATACCTTTATCCAAATGTGCTTAAAGATGCTACTTTTATCTTCCTTCAGTTTGATGTATTCCCATGCTGACCTTACAGTAAAGGACCCCTTAGGTTCCAACATCCAAATAGGTCTATCTGATCCCAGTAAATTGACTGGTGGTCGTATTTTATCCACAACATGTTCTTTAATCTCCTGGTCCATTAACTGAGAAATCAGCTACTCATTCCACATTCCTTCTCTGAGTAAATCTTCTGATTTTTTATATTTGTTGTCCTATTCTCTACTCTGCTAAGAAATAGTATATAGGTCTTCATATCCTATATAGATGTCAAACCACAAATTAGCTTCCCCATCTTTAAGCTACCATAGTATTTGGTGTTTAATAAGATCCCTTGCCCATAACATTTTCTTCCAAACTTGAGGCCCTGATCCTGACTTCCATATGACTTTATTAGGATAATGATTTTTGTAGTACTTAATATGCATGTAAGTACTCCATATAGAACTTTTTGTTCTAAAATCCCACCATAGCTTACAAAATAAAGCCATGGATACATCTAGAATTCTTTTAAAACCCAACCCCCTTCTTCTTCAGGTAACATAAAGAATTCCATCTAACCCAATGTTAACTTTTACCTCCTATATGCTACTCCAGAAAAATTATGTAAACATTTTCTGAATAACATGTAAAATATTCAGAGGGAGGTTCGTTACTGATAAGCAATACATAGGAATGCTTTGGAGAACATGTTTAATAAGAATTGTTCTTCCCCTATTAGAAAGAATCTTACCTTTCCACCCTAGCAAGTTGGAACTTACTTTATTCATGATAGATTGATGGAATAACTTATTCTTCCTGATATGAAAAATAGGGAAACCAAGGTAGGTAAATGGAAACTCCTTCCTTAAGATACCTATTACCACTTCAGCCATAACCATAATACCATGAGACACCCCCTTGTGTAAATATATTGCACTTTTCTCTTTATTAACTTCCTGACATAATACTATTTCATACCTTTCCAATGTACCACTACCTAAAGAGTACCCAAACCAGCTTTACATAGTATGATCATGTCATTTGCAAAAGGAAAATGGTTAATAATTGGGCTTTCTATTGGTAACCCAAACAGCTTGAACTCCTTCTTTAGGATTAAAGAATTCAAAGCTCTAGACATAATTTCAACTGCTATTATAAAGGGAATAAGAGATAAGGGATCTCCTTGTTTTAATCCCCTCTGAGATCTAAAAAATCCCTTTGGCTGACTATTTGTCAAAATGGAATACCAGTTATTACTAACCAACCTATAGATCATATCAATAATTATTTCACCAAATCTTACTTTTCTCAACATGATAGTAAAAAACAACCAGTCAACCCTTTCATAAGCTCTTATCATGTCCATTTTAATCACCATATTATGCACCCTCCCTCTTTTTCTTATTTAAGATTCAATTTCTTGGACTACAAGGATATTCTCAGCTATGCTTGTCCCTTGTACAAATCCAACTTGTTCTTTTGAGATGATCTCAGGAAGAAATCTTTTTAGTCTTTCATGAATGAGTCTATAGAATATTTTATTAACAAAATTACTCAAAGAAATTGGTCTTAGATCAGAAAAAGTATTATTTACAAAATTTTTTGGTAGGAGTACCAAGTTTGTATGAGTTACAAATCTTGCCAATTTATACCCACAAAAGAAAGCAACTACCATGAGATAAAAATCTTTCCCTATAATGTCTAAAGCATCCTTGAAAAATGCTTCTTTCATACCATCTAGTCCTCCAGAACTATGTCTACTCAAACCCATCACTATTTGCTGCACCTCAATAATATTAGGGGTTCTATTCAATTCTTCTTTCTGCTCCTTAGAAACTATTTTTGGAAGTTTTTCCAGAATTGAAAAATCTTTATTATTTCTTTCTTTAGAAAATTGTTTTTGAAAGAAGTTAACTGCTGCATCTGTAATACCTTTTTGATCATCCAACCATTCACCCTCATCATTCTGAATCCTCTTCAACTTCAGTATAATTCTTTTGCCCTTAACCACTATATGGAAAAATTTAGTATTTCTTTCGCCATTTTTAAACCATTGTAACCCAATTTTCTACTTCCAAAATTCTGTTTCTCTTTTAAGTTGAACATTCAATTCAACTTGATCTTTAAACTAGCCTTATCTACTTTCTCCAGATAGAGCTACTTCACATTGCCTCTCCATGACTCTGATAATATCTTCTAATGTAGCAGTTTCCTGAATTATATATCCAAAACTATCTCTACTCCTTTTTACTAAAGCAGCTTTAACTTGCTTTAGTTTATGATGAAACATCATAAAAGAATTCTGTGGTACTCCAGTTCTTCTTTATAACTCTAAATATCCTTTCTCTTTTAGCCACAAATTTAGAACTCTAAAAAGTTTGGATATATCTTTCTTTACAGTTCTTAAACTGAGCTATAATGGAGTATGATCTGAGCCACTTTTAATTTGATGCTTTACTTCAAAAGCTGGAAATAGCTCACTCATTCTATCATTACATAATACCCTTTCCAATATCTTAAAATTACAATCATCATCAGTTCTCTCATTCCACCAAGTATACTTGCTTCCTTTAAATCCCATATCTTCAATGTTACAATTGTTAATACATTGTCTAAAATCCTCTGTTTTAGATACAGTAATAGGGAGGCCTCCCAACTTTTCTTATTCATTTATTATAGTATTGAAATCCCCTCCAACAACCTAAGAGTTATTAATAACTTGAGCAATTTCATCCAAAGACTCCCATAACTCTAGTCTCTCATTTTAAGAACATTTAGCATATACTAATGTTACAAAGGCAGAAACCCAGCCTCCTGATTTAGAAGCTTCATGGTTAATTATTGTTCTTTATCCCTTAATATTGTGTAGTTAACCACATCATCCATAAATGCCAATATTTTCCTTGTAGAGTTGGCTACTATATGTTTCATCCCTAGCTTTCTCTTATAATCTTCAATTAATTGATTATGCTGGAATAGTTCCATCAACCTTATAAAGTAAAATTGGTGTCTCTTCTGTAGAGTAATCAATTAATGAATGCTTTTTGAGTATTCACTAATCTAATATTCCATATAAGAGCATTCATCTGTACTTATTCTTCAAGAGCTTCTAGTTTGCATTAAGATTAGTTTTGATCCTTTGTCTTTCCTTCTTTACAATCCTTGATTCATCTTAATTTATCAATCTACTTTGGAGACAGATTCCTTTCAATGGAAATTTTAGCTATGCTGTCCTCCAAATCCTCCTTATCCATACAAATTTTGTCCTTATTACTGAAGTTTATTTTATTACCTATTTGTACTTCCAGTGGCAAGACATCTTCTACCACTTTTATTTCTTTCTCATATTCCTGGATACTAATAACAACTAACTACATTGACTCATCTTTCTTTGACATATCATTCTGCTTTACATTATCACTCTTTTCTGCATCTATATGTTCCACAATCATCTTTTCTACTTGTACTTGGTTTACCTATTGTTTTGATGATCTTTCCTATTTTCTTTGGCAAATGTGGTATCACCAAAACTACTAGTTACCCAATCTTTAGTGCTTTGTTAACCTTGCTGGTGTTTTGCACCTTTTCTGCATTGTCTTCCCTTTTCTTTTCCATTTGTCATTATCACTTAAATTCTTTTCAGCTAGTGCATCAAAAGTAGTTGATATTGGGACTTTTTTTCTGACCTTCTTATTCTGTTTCTCCCATAATATGGCCGTATTTATCTCTTTTCTATTTGTTTCTCCTGGTAAGCCATTGCTGCTTATAGTTGATTCTCTTTCTCTGATTGTTATTAACATCTCCTTCCCCTTTTTCTGTAGCAGTTTAACTTTGTTGACTGAGTTGTTTCCTTTGGTTCTCCATTTTTTCGTTAAGTAATTCAGGATGTTTATTCCAGCATGTATCTTCATCATGACCCTGTAAATAATATTCCTTGCAATATTTTGGCATGTAGTCATATTAAATTTGGATCCACTTGAACTTTATGTCCCCTGCAACATCATCTTCTTAATTTATTCTCACTCTCTAAGATAATTTTACTACCATGTCTGCTTCCACCTTGACTCTTGCACAACTTGGTCTTGTTTGGTTCTTATTTTCCATATCCATTGTTAATGGTTTCCCAATAACTGATGTTATCAAGAAAATTACCTCTTTAGCAAAAAAATTAGGTGGTAGATCAGGCACCAATATCTATGCAACCCCTATAGTAGTTTCCACATCAGGTTCAAACCATGGATCCCACTTTAATATACACATCTACCAATATCAATCTTTGGCTTTAATGTAATATGAACCTGTTGATAGTAAATTAACATAGTCTTCCAAAATAGCCAATCTAATGAGAATATGTTTGGAATCAAGAACTCCGATATTAAATTCTCCCTTAATACCACATTGAGTCGGGATTAATTTTTAGAACTCTATGATATCAAGTTTTTCATATGAGAATTTACATATAATAGCATATTTTAAAATCTCCTACATAATTAAACTTCTCATCTCTGATGATTTCCAAGTAATACTTGGTTCTCCTTCCAACAGTACCACTGGCTTAGGTGGAACTCATGATTCATTAACTATATGATTCTTGGGCTTCAATAAATTGGCATACGTCTACTTGTTAGAAAGATTTGTCACTGTTTTAGGGTTTTTCGGTAGGTCTAACCCACCGAAAGTAGTAGCCATAGCGGTCAGTTATTTCTTATGTGTAGTTAGTTCTTTCTCTTGGAATTTTTAAGAATTATTTATTTTTATGTGATTCGACCATTGTACCTCTCTCCATGGTTTCAACATAATATTTCTAGAGTGTGAGGATTATTGGCATAGTTCTCAATTTATTTCAATACATTTGGTGCGAGTTTATGGTTTTTGGATGTTAAAAAGGCTTTATAATTGACTTCAATCAATATTTGTTGTTTTGTGCATCTAATGGTAAAACGGACTACGCCAGTATATACAAAATGATTATTTTGGGTTCGTAGGGTGGTTGGTTCAATTTTATGGCTTTAATATCTCATTTCGATCCTCGATTTAGGAAATTATGAAATTGGATCTCGGGGGTCAATTTTATGAACACAACCTTTTTTCAAAAATCTGATGTCTCCACTGACTCTGAAGCATCAAATTTCATAAGGTACCATATTTCATTTGCATTCACAAAATTTCAAATAAATCTCAAGAAGTCCATAGAGACTTAAAAATTTTCCAAGACCCAGCTGGTGCAACTGCTAAAGCGCCACTTAGGTCGCTTTAGCGGTGTCTGCTTAAGCTGCCAACCATTCGCTTTAGTGACTTAGATCCAAGCTGGGGGCACTTTAGCAGAGCCTAGTCTGCTTTAGCGGAGGCTTCTAAAGCAGCCCCTTGTCCTCTAAAGCAGACCGGGTTGCACATGAGTACTGCTAAAGATGCACTAAACTGCTTTAGAGGTGATCGCAAAAGAGGTGATTTGGCCACTTTAGCGGTTAGAGATGGTACAATATAAAGCCATTTTTCTTTCATTTTTGATACTTTGAGCTTCGGGTTTTAGAGTGTTTGGGCAATTTCTTCCATTCTTAAGATTGGGTAAGCTCCAAATCACTATTTCAATTTTTTTACTTCACTTCTAGTCATCTAAAATCTATAAATTTGTGCTTTCAAAAGTGAAATTTGGGAATTTTAGCCCAGTAGGCCTAAAATGATGTTCTTCAATTATAACCTCATTTTTAACCCATTTTCACTTGGGTCTTTTTTTATGGGTTATGTGTTTATGAACAAAAATTTTGGTTTTACCTTTTCTTCTGATAATTTATTTCAAGGGCTCATTTTGACCCCAACTCAGAAGTGGGAAATATAGGTATCGTTGGCTTTTTTAATATGTAAATTCTATATTTATATATTTTAGTTGATTTCGAAGCCGTTCAAGAGGGCAAGACTCTTAAATGATGGGTCTTGGACCAAATTTTTGTCTCTTTGAGGTAGGTTATGAAACACCTTGGCTTTCAACCCTTAGAAAAATTCCCTAGGTTGAGTTTCTTGACAAGGCATGGTTTAAGCATGCCACTCGTATGCTAGTGTATAACTTGTACCACCCTCTCATTTGGTGATCAGTCTAGGATGATAGCATTCTATCCAAGGTACAGTTTGGCTTCTTCCTAGTCGTATGTTAGGGTACCTATCGAATGTTGCTAAGTCATATGATGTCTGAGGAAAATCTTGATGATTCTGACCAAGCTACGACTGTAAGGGTACTTCTCATACCTTAGGGTACGAATTGGACCTATATGGTCATATTTTGGTTAGTATGGATGTCTTAGGTGAAGTCTAGGGTACGAGTTAGGGTACCACTCATACCCTAGGCTACGGGTCAAGGGGGTGAGTCGTACTCTTCTGGGTTCAATTTTCAGCCTTTAAGCTAAGGACATTTTAAATAGTTCCAACCCCTAAACCCTTATGACCTATGACTTATAACATTGTTTGGCCTTTTATTCTTCACTTAGAAAAGATTAACACATTCCAAAACACTATCTAAACTTCTTCAACAAGATTGGAGGATAGGGTTTCAAGAGGTGTTCTTTTTGAGGCTAAAGGGGTCAAGTTCTTTCCGTAAATCATCTTGTATAAGGCATGCGACTCTTTCCTTATTGTTATCTCTCAAATATCATGTGTTTTTAACCTTAATTATGATTTGTAAATGGTGGTTTTGAAATCAGATGTTGAGGGTTTTGATGCATAGTGATGAGTATTGTTTACTCTTGTTTAACCTTGCATTTATACATGTTTTTGGTGATTATTTGCACATGTGGGTGCTTGTTGATTGTGGTTTAACAAATGGGTCATGAGTAACCCTAATATTGATGTTTTTACTTGGGTTTTGGTCATGGTAAATGTATGCCCTCAAGTTGTTTGTGACTATGTCTAAGAGAAATAACTAGTTACATGCTAATAGTATTTTGAACTAAGGCAATGGCTTAGTGAGTAAGAATGGTTGGTAACTGACATGTAAAGTTCTTTTTTCCCATGTATTAAGTTAGTTGGTAACTTTGTTGAATAGCTTGGTTAGAGGGGGTTAGAGTCCCTAACATGAAATTGAATTGTAACTTGAACTAAGGTTTGGTATATGAATGCTAAAGAAGAATGAATGGTGTTGTATAGGTCTTAATAACAATAAACTGACTTAAAGGATGTCCAAAAATAAGGTATTTCCCTATTACAATAATTGATTGATAAATGGTTCGTGAAGACCTTGCGGTTATGTGTGGTGTTTAATTATAGCCTTGATTGCTTAAATTGGATAAGCGGGTTAGACTCCTCTAATATTGAATTGAATGGTTTTTAATGCATAGAAAAAGGGTTAGAGCCCCAATGTTGACTAATAATGCTCTCCACGGCTTGAGGTTAGAGTCCAGCCTATGAAACAACTTGAGGTTAGAGTCCACGTACTTTGTAAGACAACTAAAGGTTAGAGTCCTCTTGCTTAATATAACTGAGAATTTCAAACTTCCTAAGCTATGCGAGTGAAAGGTTAGAGTCCTCCAGTTCATATTTTATGGTTGAATGTTTTGAGATGCATGCTTAGGCCTTGTTCCCTATCCCGATAATTGATGTATCTATATATATCTATATATGTGCCTGTGTATATAAATGTGGTTGCTTATGATGTTTTGACTTTTTATAACGACTCGAGACTACCTCCTAGTCGTTACACGGTGCTTACTATCCCAAGGGACCACAAGCTAACCTATAAGCTGGTGCCAGTTGTGAGCACTGAATAATATAATCATGAATGCGAAAGAATAACTAAAATTCCATAAGGTTTTAATAATGAAATAACTACTGAATTATGAATCTGATAAAAATACTGAAATCTAAATAGCTAACTGTAGTGCCTGAAAAGCCTGTATACTAGATACTGTGAGTTGATGAGAAAATCCCCAACTAACTCTACTAATTACTGAGATAAAGATATGAAGTAATATCATCTATCCTCAGATGATAAGGACTCACCACTGTTACTGAATTACTGATGATATTATTGGCCTTGAATATGCATATGGTTGCTCTTTTCATGATAGAAATACTTTAGTTGGGGTTTGATGATACTATTGATGTTTTACTTGAATTTTTCACTTTCATGGTACATTACATATACGTAAATCATGGTTGATATATATATATATATATATGCATGCATGCGGTTGCTCTTTTCATGATAGAAATACCTAAGTTGGGGTTTGATGATATTATTAATGTTTTACTTGAATTCTTTACTTTCATGGTACATTACATATATGTAAATTATGGTTGATATATACATTGAGTGGATTCTGGACTCACATGTACATAATTGAGTGGATTTTGAGATATCCATGCTTGTTTGGTTGTGAGATTTACATCCTCATGTTATGCATACATTCATGAGATATTGGTACTATTGTGGAAACACTGATTTTTGACACAAATGAGATATTTTTATAAAGTCCTCTGTCATAGCCCACAAATCAGAAAGTAGATATGAATATTGAGATTTGGATTTGAGTGTTGAGATAGTTATGAATTGTAAACCCCCTATGGGTCCTATCTGAAAGCACTAATGCTCGGTAGGTGTACACAGAGGTTATGCAATAACCTTAATCATATCACATCATAATCATTATCACCCTCATTGTATTCATTATTTATATAACTTTAGTGTTGTGTTTTTGTAATTTATCTGATGTATGCCTTCTCTAATTTTTTATGTACCAATTTTCTAATTATGTACTATATTTGGAAACGTTAAAGGAGATGGTGTGAGCTATCGTTGGGACATTTTTTGCTTATAGGTGATGTTTTCATAGTGCGTATCATATGGCTTATTTTCTACTTTGCTCAATCAGCCTATGATACCTACTGAGTACAAGTGGATTTCATCCCCACAGTGCCCTTTCGGTGTAGATCTAGATACAAGTGTGTCAAGTGACAACTAATTCAAGTGGTAGTTTGATACATTCGAGGTAGTGGCATCTCTATTCTATTAGGTTCATCCTCTGACCTTATCCTATCTAGTTTATGTCTTATTTTGTATTTGAAGAGAGACATTGTGGTTTCTTTATAGGGTATCAATTATATTTTTAGACTTTGAAATGTATGTAGATTGTTTTAACATTGTGATACCAGGTTTTGGAATATTTTATGGTATTATCGATATTAATACTTTCGATATTATTGTGTATGAATAGTTGGACTTTATTTTAGAAGGTATGCTTTTGAGTCTTGATTATGATTGAATGACTTGAATTTTGGTGACTTATGTAAATTATTTATTCTCTGTGATTTAACATTTTATCCCTTCTCGTAGTTGTGTTGTGGTATTTACGGATTGTGGGGATGATTGACATAATTATCAATGCATTTCTGTAAGATCCTGCAAAATTCTAAGATTAACTCAACCCCTTAGAGCGTGCAAAGGGTCCTAGACTTAGAAATTTTAGCTAAGTGTTAGAACTTAGTATTTTCTAAAGCTCTCAAACTATGGGGAATTTATTATAACCTTTCCAACCTCAGGGAACTAGTTTTTAAGTTGATTCATGATCGGAGGGTCAATAGTACATCCCGGGTGAGTTTCAGAATTTTTGGACAAGCGTAAAGGCATGTTTGGAATTCAAAAATAGTGTCTCTAGGCGATAAGCTTGTGACGCCCTGCCCAGAGCGACACTCTATAGCCCGCGGCGCCCTGGATAGTTTGGCCCATGTATTTTCCTAAAGTTATGTTCCGCGTCCTTAAGGGCAAATGGGTTATTTTCCCTTCACCCAATAGGTCCATAACACGGGATTAAAGCCCCAAATAGCATAATTACTCATCCTTTTCAATAAATCTTGTTAAGAGTAAGCCCTAGCTTCATCAAGTTTAAGAATCAAGCCTCAAGAACTCAGCCCGATCTCCACGAAATTAACAAGCAAGGTATGTGAAGTGTTCATTCAAGGATTTCCTTCCACCCTTGGAGTTCAAAACCCCTTTTTAAATTCTCAAGTTAATAGTTTTATGAATTACATGTACCAATTGGGTTGTTTTCATGTTCAGTAAGGTGCCCACATCAGCAGCGTTCCACTTCTGGTGCCACTAGTGGGCAACTCCCAAATAGACTCTGTGCACTTCAGTTTCGATAGGATCAGGAAGGTTTTCCTGATATGGTCACTAGTATGTTACAAGTTTATCATTTACATGTTTATGATATGCTAGATTTAGGAGATTTTTTTTCCTTTGTAAATCCTTATATAACTGTTGACTTTGGAGTGAGTCCTAAAATCCTAGCAGAACCTTTCTCAGCCTCTGCCCTAGTAGGTAAATCCATCATAGCTCGACAGGTATACAGGAACTGTCCGGTTATGGTATCTCAGAAAGCCACTTCAACAGACTTAGTAAAACTAGAGATGAAAGATTTTGATGTCATTCTTGGCATGGATTGGCTTCATTCATGCTATGCTTCAGTTGATTGTAGAAATAGAATTGTCCATTTTTAGTTTCCAAATAATCCTGTCGTTGAGTGGAGGGGTAGTACTTCAACACTTAGGGGTCAGCTTGTTTCCTACCTTAGGGCAAGGAAAATAATATCTAAGGGATATGTTTATCATCTTCTTCAAGTTAATGATTCTAGTTCCGATACTCTTAGTCTTGTCTCAGTTTTAGTAGTAAATAAATTTCCAGATGTGTTCCCTGACAATCTTCCTAGAGTCCGTCCCTAAAGGGAAATTGACTTTGGAATAGACTTTCTTCCAGATACTCAGCCTATCTCTATCCCACCATACAGAATGGCCCCAACAGAACTCAAAGAATTAAAAGAATAGTTGAAGGATCTCCTAGATAAAGGATTTATCAGACCCAATGTTTCCCTGTGGGGTGCACCATCCTATTCGTGCGTAAGAAAAATGATTCTCTTAGAATGTGTATAGACTACCGTCAGTTGAACAAAGTCACAGTCAAGAACAAATATCCATTTCCCAAGATTGATGCCTTATTTCACCAACTTCAGGGAGCTAGTTACTTTTCTAAGATAAACCTCAGATCAGGCTATCATCAACTTAGGGTCAGAGAATGTGACATTCCGAAAATAGCTTTCAGAACTTAGTATGGTCACTTCGAGTTCTAGTCATGTCCTTTGGTCTCACTAATACCCCAGTAATTTTCATTGACTTAATGAATTGCGTGTTCAAGCAGTACTTAGGCATGTTCATTATAGTCTTCATCTATGACATTCTTGTCTATTTCGGTAGGGAGAATGGTCACGCAGATTATCTTATAATCGTACTTCAGACTCAGTTATCATGATATTTATTCATGTCTTACATGTCATCTCTATGATCATAGTTCATATTCATACACATTAGAAAAAATCATGTACGCTTACAGTCCCTAGTATAAGATCTCCAATTCACTCAGTGTTATGAATTGTGTTCCATGAATACAGAAACTCCAGACTCAAGTTATGAAGCTCATAAGTCATGTACTCATGTCATGCTTTACAGTATGCTCAGTTCCCATGACTCATGCTACACTCCTAAAAATCGGTTAAATTTAGATTATGTTATGTATATCCTCAGTTTAGATCTCTTGATAAATCAATGATGTTGCTATTCTATTCCTCACGCCTCAGTTAAGTGTCGATTTCGGTGTAGTGTCCATTCATGCTTTAAGACCTCATGTTTAAACCTTTTAGTGAAACTCTCCTTATGGAATGGTGTAGTGATGGGCACTTGCTTAGATGGGAGAGAGTAAATATTTCATGTTACGAAAAGATTGTTGCATGCCTGTTTTACACGAGGCTATAGTTATGAAGATAGGCTTGAATGTTATGGCGGTATGTAAATGGATAAATATATTTTGCGTAGTAAGTGGTTAGTAGGAGGTTGTATTCAGTTGTTGAAAGGAAATCAAAATTTTTAATGAAATGAGAAGTTGAGAAGATGTAGAGTGTGAGTGTCTATTTAGATCATCATGTAGTTATCAGAACTCAGTTACAGTCTCACTTCATAATTCAGTTCAAAACTCAGTTTAATCTCGGGTTTGCTTGACCATAGCGTATAGTAATCAGTTATTTAGTTATCAGTATTTCAGAATCATGTTATACACTTGGTTCAACATTCTTCGATAATACAGTTATCATGTATTCATGCTCAGTATCTCATGTTGCTCAGTCAGTCCTTACCTCGTATACATAATACTCTACAATTTTGGTCCAAACTAAGTACAATTTAATCTCACACGGCCAGTATTCAGCTATCGGCCATTCAGTTAATCAAATAAGTTAGTATGTTTATGCATTCGCACTCAGTGCCCATGTGAATGTTTTTAGTAGTCTCAGGCGAAATGTCGTACTAAGGTGGAGAGTATAGTATAGTTGAGAGAGTATTCGAGGAATATGTCTAAGCTTGAAAATTCGTAGTTTCAGTGTATAAGGCTTAGTCACTCTATCTTAGATGATGTTTTATAAGCCTCGCTTCATATTATAGAATTTTAGCCAGGGTGTGATTTCTTATTCAGATTTTTTATTCAGCCCACGCCAAGATTTCCTTTCTCCCTAAAGTCGTAGAACTTTATGGAAAGAGTATCAAGAAATGCTCCAGTTTAGTATAAGTTTTCAGTATGAGTTAGTCTGTAAGTCCAATAATTCATTTTAGTAGTCAAGTGGACAATTTCGTATGGTTTTCCATTTTTCCATCTAGTCGTACAATCTGAAGTCTCATGAATGTAACTATTCCAAAATGGAGCAACCATGTAGTTGCGAGTTCAGCCCTATTTATGTATCATGCCTCGGTTTCAGATCCTAGATATTCAGTCATGATTAAGTCCGTAGGTGCCCTGTGCATCGTCCCAATCATTCCTCAGTATCTTAGTGAAGTCAGTGTCCTTTAAGGGATGTATTATCCCAAGGGGGAGATGCACTATAATCTCCCGAGCTTTCAATACCTAAACCTTCTACTTTCTCTTTACATAACGAATCTAATTTTAAGTAGTGGGTAATCAAAGTGGACCCTCAAGTTCCAATCTCAGTTTTAAGCCATGTATTCAGGAGCTTAGTTCAGTTTATGATATTTAGTTCATGTATCTTGTTTCAGGCTTAGTTATATTCTCATGTTCCCATTCATGCATATTCATTAAATGATCTCGAGATTGAGATTGGTGATTTCGTATACTTGAAAATCTCTCCCATGAAGGGAGTGAAGAGGTTCAGTATAAAGGTAAAAGCTCAGCCCTCGATAGGTTGGTCCTTACAGAATTCTCAATCGTTTTGGAAGGGTAGCTTCCGATCTTGAGTTCCCATCAGACCTAGCTTCAGTGCATCCAGTATTCCACGTCTCCTTGCTAAAGAAATGCATTAGAGATCCAGCAATCATAGTTCCTTTAGAGTGCATAGAAATTCAGAATGATTTCTCTTTCGGATAGGTTCTAGTCCAAGTCCTCGATCATCAGATTCGCAGACTGGGTAACAAAGAAGTTCCCCCATTCAAAGCTCTTTGGCGAAATCCGTCTGTTGAGGGAGCTACTTGGGAAGAAAAAGCAGATATGCGGATCAAGTATCCTTACCTCTTCTTTAAAACTCAGACTCAGCTTGAGGTAACAGTCTTCATTAGATTTACTCAGTTTTGTGTTCAGTTACAGTCATAAACTTGGTATTCCTTACCATTACATATGCAACCATGCATTCATGAATCAGTTCAGTCATGTACTTATGCATTAGATATGCATGTTCATTATGAAAACTCAGCTTATCAGTAGCTATAGACACGTAATTTTGTCTCTCTGAAAAATTAGTTTTCACCGTTTTACCTTATCCTATCATGTCACTCAACCATGTAATTATCCCTCCATAAAATGACAAAAATAACAACCCCTAACAATTTTTATCTTATTTTAATTTATCATAACAAAATTTATCCTAATCATCTACTCTTAACAACCTACCTCACCACCCCATACCCCTACTCCTACCCCATATGACCCCTGCTTCTCACGTCTCTTTTTCCATTTTTTGATAATATATACAAACAAATACAAGGAGTAAACAAAAAAAAGGGGAGAGGGGACCACACAACTCACTAACATAAACTCATTCTCACAAACACCATTCTTTCACAATTATAATGGACCATCACAAAAGGGAGGGGATCTTTTGGATATTTTTTTTGGCTTTTTCTTCATTATCTTGACACACACCTCTCAATAATACACTGCCATGGATGGACCACCTCTATTTTTCCTATTTTTTTGAATCATCAACAACACAACATATTCGCCATCTTCCATTTTGAGGGAACACATACTCAATCACCTTCTTCTCTTCGATTCACCACCGTACACCTACAGACAATACTTAGAAATTGCACACACACTGATAGATTCATGAGACAGAGAGAGATTCGAAGTCGAGATCTGAAATGGAGAAAAAAACTATGTTGATTTTGGGTTACTCGAAAATAGGTTTCAGTGGCTTTGGTCATTGTTTCGACGACTATTTTCTGGAATCTCATCATTCTCTATTGATTTTTGGACGAGTCCGATAGGGAAACAAGAATATTTCCAGAATAGTCCGTTTTCAAAAGTTTTCGAGCGACCCTATTTAGAATATATTCAAACTCTATAGAATCCAACCTACTTCCATCTATTTTGGGCACTGTTAGCTCACCGGAGTTCAAGTTGTGCAGGTGCTTAGTTTTCTATCAGATTTTTGCAGCTTGGGTTTGTCTATTTTGGTGATTCAAGATTGAAACCAGATTTTAAGTTTCATCAGTCGTCGTTTTAGGTTTGGATCTTGGTTTTCATATCGAGGTCTTTATTTTTGGGTTTGAAATTTGTCTGGATGTTGATCCCAGGCATTCACTTTCGTTGGTGGAGTTCCATTCGATTTGGATTCGGGTTGGTGGGTCGCAGTTGAAGTTCAATTCGAGGTTCCCGACCGGACTCTTTCTTGTTTAATTGAATAACACTACATTAAAATCGATAATTGAGGTCCGATTCTCTTCTCCCTCTCTTTTTATTTCCCTCTCTATGATATTCGGTGTTACGGATAGAACGTTTGCATGTTGTTTGACCTTGTTGATGATGAATAATTACTTGGTGTTGATTCACTGTTTATGTGTTGTGCGATGAAATGATATCTTGTTTGAGAATTAAAATTGATAATTTGAGAATAAAAGTGGGGTGGGAATTGAAAGTTGATAAAAATGAATATTGTCGTTTTGATTCATTGATGTAGTTTATTGTAATAATGCCATGATTGGTCGTGCTGGGTAAGCAAACAGTAGGCTCAGATAGGCAAATTTAGAACTTGTGGATTGTGGAATGTTTGGATTATGTGTTAAAAGGTTTTTTTTTACCACATTTGAATCGACTGTATTCATTTAGCCGGGGAATGCCTCGAGGGATTTGTATTGATTTATCCGAGAAATTTCCCGAAGTGTCTTGTACTTGAAGGATGTTCGTGATGAAGTCTCAAGGAATCGGATGAGGCATTGGAGCTTAGTCTACGATTAGTTTAGAATATGATTTACATTTTCGTATTTTTCTATTTTGGGACTGTATAACTCGGACTGGACACTATATTTTGGATTTTTTTTTGTTTTGTTTGTTTGTTAGATTGTTTTACATGTTTTTGTGTGGCTTGTACATCGTAGTGCCGAATTAGCTGATTCACTCTACCAAGCGACCGTAGTCGAACCATGGGATCTAGGGGTGCCTAACACCTCCCCCTCTGTCACCAGAATTTCTCAACCGGAATCTCTATTTGCAAACCAGTTTCAAGAGTCAAATCATTTTGAAAAGGATTTTTCAAAGGTGACTTGGCACACTGATTTATGCCAAGTGGCGACTTTGAGTTTAAATGTAAATAATTTATTTTTGAAACAAATTTTCATCTTTTGTCACTTAATAATAAAACCCTTTCGAAACTTAAAATCCAATCTCTGGGAGTTAAAAAGGGATGTGACATCTCTGTGACTCTGCTGGGGATTTTTTAGAATTCTAGCTAATTTTGGAGTTATATCAGCTTTGTTTGACATTATGTGTGTATAGACATAGTTTATGTTATTCGTATTTATTTGATCATTGTTGAGTGCCTACGTGTTCTTTGTTAACAGTTTTACTTTATATTTTGCCACTTTATATCTGGCATCATATGCATAACCCGAGTCATTCTTTCTGCAACAAGTCTGCAGTATACGTGTTGTACACGACCTCTAGTTGAGTCACCCTTATTTTAGGAGGGGGAGCCGTCAGTGTTATGTAGTGGGTGGAAATCTCTCACAGCCATTATTGACCATTCGCACCCCTGAACAGTCTGGTTAGTGAACCCCAGTGTAGGTCAGCCTTTAGGTTATGCTAATCTGCATCATATTGAGACCTAGCGGGATCAACTTGGTCCTTTGTAGGAGACTCACCTCTAAAGCATCTGTACATGATAAATGTTGCATATCTGAGTGTAACGTGGTCATTTGATGGATCGATTTGGGGAAAACATGTGTTAGAAGTAAAGTGTGTTGACAAGAAAGTGTTAAAAAAAGAGAGAAAAAGAAAAGGTGAAAAAAGGGAGTGTTTCGTAAGTTTTTAGAATTCTTTATGGCTTTTGATCTTTTTTTTTTTTCACAATCCAAAAATTCAAAAGATTTTTTACCTTTCGCACTCATTTTCCTAAAAAAAAATGTCCAAAAGATTTTTCGTTTATTACTTTGTCATGCATTCATAATTCAAAAATTTCATAAAAAAAATAAAAATTCATAGTTGTTGGTGTCAGTTTTATGTGAAATGTCTAATTGAAAAACCCCCAAAAAATATTTTTGTAACACCCCGTACTTAATTACGTGCATTAGCCATGGATATATGTGTTGGAGTATATGTATTGATCATAAGTTAGGTATATATGAGTTTAAGTATGAGTATTGATTATTTTGAGATGGTTTCAAGTGTATAGTTGGATTATATGTGTATAGGAATCGACTTTATTTATACCAGAATTTGTCCGTCGATGGTTCCATACGAAGGTTATTGAATAAGCTTTCCAAAGATATAAAGATTTTCAAAAACGGATAAGTTTCGGATATAATCGAGCACGTTCAAAACTATAAAACGGTGGCCGGGATATGTGAACAGTAAATGTGCAGGAAAATTTCCTGCACACAAACTACTGAGGCCTGCCAGTTTTTTGGGTCAACTTTGAACGATCATAACTCCCTCAATATAATGAACTGGGAGAGATGCAACCTATCAAAATAAATATCTTTGAGTCGTCTTTCCAATGCAATTGGTTTCATCCAAATCCAACATCTGAGTAAGGAGTTATACTCATTTTACTTCAGCCTCTCAAAACAGTTTTTTAGGGTCAACTTCAAACGATCATAACTCCTTTTATAGGAGGAACTGGGTGGCCTACTTTATATGAAATGAAATCCCTTTGAATTATCTTTCCAAAAATACCAATTTAACCCAAATCCGATATCGTGTCAAAGAGTTATGGCCGATTTACTTTAGCCTGTCAAAACAATCCACCATGGACAGATTCGGATTTACTTAAATTTTTAAGGGCAATATGGTCATTTTCCATCACCTCATGGACGAATATTGGTCATTATATACATATAATTAGTCTCATATCCATCAATTATCATCAAATTATTGAAAATAAGAAACCCTAGACTAATTTCACCTCCAATTATCTTGTGATTCAACCGTAGAAAAGTCAAATTGATTCCATAGTTGTGTTCACCGTCTCGAGGGCTTCGAAAAGCACCCCTTATTTGTGCCAACAGGACTTCGAAACCAAAAGGGCCATTTTATGATAAGGATGTAAATTATGTTGGTGTTATTTATATGGATATGTATATATATATATATATGCATTTGAGCATAAGAAGTATGTTATTTGATTGTTGTTGAAAGATGATTGGGAAATGATGTTGGATTATTCTTGTGAATGGTTGGATTATGTTGAATTGTGAAGGGATTTGGTATTGATGATGTGGTATTGAAATGATGATTATATATATATATATACACATAAACCTATTGTTCAAGTTGGTTTTTGGAATGTTTTGCAAATATTGGTTGTATGGAATTATGGAAGAGAATTGTGGTGTTGGGTTGCTAATCCTAGATGCCAAACATTTCATTGTAGATAAGTGATTTGTAAAGGCAAGAAGTTGTGTTGAATTGGTATCCGAATCTACAACGAGGTATGTAAAGCATACTCTAACAATGTTCTTTGGCATGAAAACACCAATGTTCCATCAAGTAAGATTCCGAGGTTGTTCAAAAGCATGTATTGTTCTACATTACCAACGAAGTTGTTTCCATTCTATAAAGTGTCAAATGTTTCATTGATATACCAAAAGGCTCCTATTTCATTGTTGTGATATTGATGATTCTGAAACACATTGTTGATGTACCAATGATTCCTTATTACATTGCTATTGTATAGAAGGTCTATTACTTGATTCCTATTGATGTATGGTTGTTCCAAAGGTACTATATTGGCATGAACACTAATGTAATAATCTCAAAAGCTTTTGAACTAAGTTATTGGAAAGATCTCTTATGTGTGTTACTTGATATACATGTGGGTGGTATCCCAGGGGCATAAGCCTAGCATGGGTCGATCCCAGTTGATATGTACTGGGGCAGCCTAATGGTTACAGTACGATATAGTAGTGATTATTGTTAGGTGGTTGGAGGTTCGGGAGGAGGAGATAATGGCGATTGATAATTGTAAAGAATGAAATGAACGAATGTATACCGTTCCACAAATGTGTTTGAATTCAAGAAATCAATTCAGATTAATGATAATGTGCATGATCCTAAAAGTGTTTATGAAGTGTGGTTCACTTCTATTATGATTTATTCACTTGCGTCTGATTTTCTTGATCCCCTATATCACATATGATTATTTACAGCTTTACATACTCAGTACATATTTCGTACTGACGTCCCTCACGGGGGACCAACATTTCATGCTGCAGGCACAGGTGCTTCAGCTCACTCACAACATAGATAGGAGTCAGGTCATACAGCTATTGTTGGTGAGCTCCAGTTTGCTTCGGAGCTTTCCGAGTCAGTTCCTTATGTTTTGTCATTGTACAGGAGTCGTGTGTGGGTGGGGGTTTGTCCCGACCCTAGTTATGTCAGGTATATCCTAGAGTCTTTGTAGACATAAGGAAGGGTCAAGTCATGGAAGTTTATTTAGTGATGTTATATTTGTATATGTGGTGGCCCCGACGGCCAAGTATTATATATATATTTGTGCGTGTTGTGCTGATACAGGTAATTAGATTCTTCTATATGCAACGAAGTGCTGTCCAAATTTTTGGTGACATGTAAGTGAAAGTATAGGTATTTGAACGGGTTCTCCCAGGCCTTCTCGGCATCGGGTGCCATTCCGGCCCGATGGAATTTTGGTGCGTGACAATTTTATTGACGGCTTTTATCGTGTGTCTTTGGTAGTGTCTCTTAAATCAGTGTTCAGTTTGCAAGTTAATCCTTAATTGTCCAATCTGGATGAACTACGCACCCCTGATTCTCCTCTTTCGGGATGTGAGATACGTAGGCAACCTATTGTTGTTTCGGGGATCTTATTTCAAAAAATTGAAAACCCAAAAAGATTTTTCTTTGATCATAGGTTTCATTTTGTGTAGGAAAGTTAAACCTGAAAAATTCAAAAAGATTTTCGTCAATTATTTTACCAATTTGTTATTTTCTTTTCTTCTTAAAGTTTCAAGAAAAAGGTTTAATTGGCCATTTTGGCAAGACTTCACGAGCTACGCACACCTGATTCTCCTCTTTCGTGAGTGAGATACGTAGGTGACCTTCTTGGGTTCGGTGATCTTTTCTAAAAGGAAAAAATATAAAAAAAGGGGTTTTGAAAAAAAGGTGTTGAAATCTAATGCATTTGATGTTTCTTTTGTTCAGTTAGTTTAAGGTGGTTGGTTTGTGGCATTTTGGCTGGTCCTCCATATTGCACCAAGTCACAGAGAAAGTTATGGCCGACAAGGATATTGAGTTTGTTGTCACTAATCAGATAGGGAGTTCAGGAAATGAGAATTTAGGAGATAATGAAGAGATTCGGAAATTAAGGCAGCAAATCATAGAAATGCATCGAGCTTGGGCTAATGGGTTGCCGCCTCCTCCAGTTCCCACTGATAATCTGAAATATATTTCTAGCTTGCCTCCCATGTCACATGCATAATTTCTCATTTTTGTTGATATATCACACCATGCATCAGGATCGACTTCGGGGCAACAATATCCAACCACTTCCAATGTTTATTTTCTCACTCCCCAATCCAAGACTACTATATACTTGGCTCCACCTGTTGTTCATGCTTTTGCGGTACCACCCCCGCCTGAAGCTCCTACTTTGATGTTCATCCATAAGTTGTGCCTCCCTACTCTACAAGAGATCCTGCATTGAATATTACTGGTGATCAGCGTTACACTTTTGAGCCAACATTCAAGTTGACTGGTTTTTATGGTGACACTCACCCGCCTGAATTTCCTCCTAACACTGAGAAGCTTGTTATGACAGAAGAACAATAGGAAATGACCAGAAAATTAAGAAGTTTAGACCTGGCTATGAAGAACTTTCAAGGACTTGGGGGTTACAAAAGTGTCTCATATAAGGACTTATGCATGTTTCCAGGTGTCAACCTTCCTCCTGGCTTTAAAATGCCAAAGTTTGAGAAATATGATGGACATGGGGACCAGTGGAGCATTTGAGGCACTATTGTAACCAATTAAGAGGCGCTGGAGGGAAGAAAGAACTACTCATATCTTATTTTGGGGAGAGTCTTTCAGGCCTAGCTTCGGAATAGTTTGTTGACCAAGACATCGACAAGTCAATTAGTTGGGATGACCTAGATAATGAATTTGTGCAAAAATTTCAATACAATATGGAGTTGATCCCTAATGAAAAATCCCTAACTAGTATGAAGAAGAAGAATATTGAGAACTTAAAGGAGTATGCGATCAGATGGCACGAACAAGATGCTAGAGTGAAATCGCTAATGAAAGAAAGAAAAATAGTAGAGCTGTTTATTCAAGCGCAGGATGAAACATATTATCAACACTTTTTACCTGCATTAGGCAAGTCATTTATTGAGGTCCTTAAAATGGGGGAGACGATAGAAGAGGGAATTAAGATGGGTTGCATTGTGAGTTTTACAACATTGAAAGCGACTACTCAAACAATTCAAAAGGGTTCAGGAAGTGTTAGGGAGACAAAGAATGAGTAACATGCATCTACTATTGTAGTTGGACAGCGGGAACAGTTAAGAAGACCCCGTCATCGTCACTCTCAGGAAAAAACCCAAGTTCATGCCCAAGCTCCACATAATCACTCCCAAAATCCATTATACTCTGCTCCTCTACCTCAATATCCAATATATAATGCACAACCTCATATTCAACCCCCATCTTACCCACAGAGGAACACACCAACTCCTCAGTGTGATTCTCTAACTCCACAAATATACCAAAATCCTTCTAAGCCTGATTTTTAATACAAGTCAAACAATGAAATGAGGCAAAAGTCGAGAGATAGATTCACACTAATTGGAGAGTTGTATGCCAGTTTATTTTAGAGATTGGTACAATGGGGCATGGTCACTCCTCTCCTTGGGTGCACTCTTAATCGGCGTTCAAGAAATTTTGACCCTAATATATGATGTGCGTATCATTCTAATGCTCAGGGTTATAGTATTGAAGATTGTCGAGATTTAAAAAGAGAAATTGAAAAGATGGTTCAATATGGATCAATTATGGTGCAGAACATTGACAGTAAAGGGAACTCTAGTCATGCTGATATGCAAACCAGTGGCTAAGATGTCAGGCTGAGCAATTAAGAAGTCAGCCCTCTCCCTACTAGGATGAGGTATGGTAGTTTGTTTTGTTTTATTTTTCTATTATCCAAATTATTTCAGGGTTGTAGTTCAGGATCTATCTTATTTTGTCTTTTTGTCATTTATGGTCAAACCCTTCTATCTTTTGTTTCAACTAAATGAAGTGTCCCATTTTCCTTTGTGTTTTAGATATGTATTGTTTGTTTGTTTTTTTACAATGTACATTTTATGTTGACTCTAGTGATATGACATACTAGAGAAATTTTCAGCCAGATCTTAAAATCCAGTTTAAGCATGAGCATTGAATCAGAGGGTTAAAGTTAGAAAAAGAGAGCGTTTGAGAAAATAGATAGAGTGCTGGGGCATTTGGTGACAAGTTCAAGCCTTATTTGAAAATTAAGGCCATTTATGTTGAGAATCACAAGAATAACTTGGTCATCAATTGAAAGACATGTCTCAATTAGGCCAAACAGTGTCTGCGTGATCCTATCAAGAGGAACAGAAAAAATCAACTGCACAAAAGCATGAGTCATTCAAAGTGAGGGATGTACAACAAATGTGGATTTGTATGTTTGAAAAGTATAGAAAAAGAGGTGACACACATGCTCGGGCCAAGTTAGTGTTGTAAAATATGTCATAAGTGATATTGATCGTTCACTTTCATATTGCATGCTATGTACTAGTATTTTCAAGGATTGATATGAAGAAGGCATTTTATTTTGCTATCCAAACATTGTGTCATCCTTTGTTTACCCCATGTAAGCCTTAGTGTTATTTTCTTTCATACCACTCTTTTGGAATCAATATAAAGCCAACAAAGCTAAAAAAAAAGTATCGAGCAAGAGAATAGAGTTAGAAAGTTTCAAAAAAAAGGGGAAAGAAAAAAAAATGTGTCCACGAAGGAAGAAAAGAGTGTCAAGAAATTAGTGTCAGAAAAATCACAAAGAAAAAAGAGTAAAAAAAGAAGAAGAAGGACAAGTCAGAATCAAGCAAAAAAAGAATAAGTTGCTAGAACTACGCATGACCTGATTCTCCTCTCTCGAGGGTGAGATACGTAGGCTGCCCTACTCAGGGCTCGGTCTAACCAAATACAAAATTTAGAATTGCCCAGTCAAAAGAAACTGGGGCATGAGTTGATCCTCCTTGTTTGAGTCGATTCCAAAAGTTGTAAGTCTACACCACTTGAAGTGTCGTTTGGGCCTCATGTCATCCCTTCTTTATAACCTTATCCAAAAGTCAAGTTACAACCAAAGAAAGACCTTCAGATCAATCTTTGAGAATGTTAAGTCTAAGTATGCAATGGATATGATGATGCATTTTGGGTACTACTTGTCTTTCTCAGCATAAAAAATAAGGAGAGAAATAAAAATGAGAGAGTCGTATTGGTGAAAACCCTCACGGGTACCGTAAGGTGATGGAAAGTTGAGAGAAATAAAAATGAGAGAGTCTTAGTGGTGAAAACCCTCACGGGCACCATAAGGCAATAGTGAGCTGAGAGAAAGAAACAGGATTGTTGGTGAAAACCCTTCGAGTCACCACTAGCCGAATAAGGTTTCCGAATGAATTTGACCTAAGGAAGCAACTCAGTTTCAAGGACATTAACTCAACAACAATTGGTAGAAGTTTGGATGGAAAAATCCTCAGCTTAATCCAAAATGCGTACTTGAAATGTGAACTCATGACTTGAAAATGGTTATGTTTAGTCACTTGAGAAGTGAATTAGAGAGTTGAAAATGGTTAAGTGTAGTGTTTTGAAATGTGTACTAGTCACTTGAAAAGTGTATTAGCGACTTGAAAATGGTTTAATGTAGTTCTTGAAAGGTGAACTTGTGTTTTGAAATTTGTAAAGTGTAATCACTTGAAAATGTGAATTCATGACTTGAAATTGGTTTAGTGTTGATACTTGAAATGTGAATTCATGACTTGAAAATAGTTGTGTTTTGTCACTTGAGAAGTGAATTAGAGAGTTTAAAATGGTTAAGTGTAGTATTTTGAAATGTGTACTAGTCACTTGAAAAGTGGATTAGCGACTTGAAAATGGTTTAATATGGTTCTTGAAAGGTGAACTTGTGTTTTGAAATTTGTAAAGTGTAATCACTTGCAAATGTGAATTCATGACTTGAAATTGGTTAAGTTTAGTCACTTGAGAAGTGAATTAGAGAGTTGAAAATGGTTGTGTGTAGTGTTTTGAAATCTATACTAGTGACTTAACTTTCAGACAATGTGTTGTTGGTTGGCAAAGCACGATCAGTCTATTTCTACAATTGTTTAGAGACATGCTGCTATGTCACATCAGATTGCACATCTTAGACGTGCCTTGACACAGGCCATTGCTCTTGATTCAAGTAGCGAAGAAGAAACAAAGAGTGATGGGGAGTTTGTTACGGCTACTCCTTAGTGTTGTGATCTTGGACTTGACTTTTAGATAATTTTTAGATATTTTTGAATGTTGTTAGATTCATTGTTTAAGTGTTGTTGATTTGAATTACTTAAATGATTTGTTGACGTAGTGTGTTTTATGATTATTTTAATAATGTGTGTTGCATGAGGGATTTATATATTGAATTGTATTTTTATCTAGCAGGTGAGATGAAGAAAATGCAGAAAAGCGATGACGACCGTCGCTTTTTTATTCAATATGAAGAACAAAAAGCGACGACCAACGTCACTCTTTTTTAAAAAAATATATTTTATTTTTCTCAAATTACGACGGACAGTGTCAATTTTTTTTAAAATATATTTTTTCAATAAAATGACGCACAACGTCGCTTTTTGTTCATTATGTGTTATTCACATGAAGAACAAAAAGCGACGCACAACGTCTCTTTTTTTAAAAATAACTAAATTTTTTTCTAAAAGCGACACTGTCCGTTGTAATTAAGCGACGCAGGCCGTCGTTTTAAAAAACAATGCCCCTTTTTGAGCCGAAAAAAAGCAACGGATTTTCGTCACTTTTTCCCCAAAAATGGACGCTGGTCGTCGTTTCTGGCCAATGCCTTTTGGCATTTTTATAGAAGTGTCATGAAGACTACCTGTCACATGTCCATGCATCAGACATGCATATTCAGTATGAGATTTTAGTGTATCAGAAGTTCCAGTCACATAGACATGTTCAATGTTCACGTCCCTTAAGTAAGATCAGTCTATCAGCTTTTCCAGGCTAGTCAGTCCCATTCGAAGACGAATGTTTCCAAGGGGGAGATATTTTTAATATCCCAAACTTTCTTTAAGTCAAATCTAGTCTCCAGAAGAGTTAGTGATGACTTTCTAAATGATTAATGTTTAAATCAAATAGAATTTTCCTAATTTTGAGCCAGCAACGGACCGTCGCCTAAACCATCGCCACTTTCGATCAGTAATTTTAAGCAAATTTTAAAAGGATATTTGGGTATTTTTCACCCGTTTGACCCCTAATTATACCAGACCAGCGCTCATAACTACATTATTCATCCACGACACCAAATCAGGGTTTCTATCAAAGATAAATCCCCAAGAATAAGAAACCATAGGTTTCTAATCCCAAGGCAAGAATTCAAGCTTTCCTCCACCAATCTTCAAGATATCATCCTCCTAGGTATGTAAAGTGTTGATTCATGGGTTTCTTTCACCTATGAAGGTCAATAATCCCATTTTAAACTCATGAATTATGATTTCCAAGTGGTGGGTTGATTTTAATTTTGTTGATATGGTTGTATGAATCCCAAGTTGGAGTATTTATGTACTTTTCATGAAATTATACTAGTATGTGGGTTGGAAACTTTTAAATCGAGTTGATTAAAGTGACCATGATGTATGAACTAATGTATTTGCCTAAGCCTAAGGTTATGCATGCAATGTGTTTGATAAAATGTCCAAGAGAATAAGAATCATGCTTTTGGACTCAATTATGACCAATTTGATGAACCCATGCCTTACCCTTATGTTCAAAATGATTTCCATGTTATTGTAATGCATTGAACTTGTTTGATGGATTGTTCATGAGATTAGCCTATGAAATTATGAAATGTTTAAATTCATTTCTATTCATGTAGCAAACCATGTTAATAAAGTGCCTCATAAAATTCCCCAATGATTGTATAATGGATTGTTGATTATGGTCATGAGTCCAGGAAGTGTCATGTCATGTCAGTTTCATGCTATCGAGTCCTGGGGGTATTTGTACCCAATAAATTTAGCTGTGTTCCTAGAGCCAATGTCATGTTTTCAAGATACTCTCAGTCAAGATATGCTTAGTAGAATTCAGTCAGACTCATGACTCAGGAAAACTCAAAAATCACAGTAATCTCAGAAATCTCAGTAACTCAGTAATCTCAGTAGTATTCCATCAATCAATGGAACTCACTAAACTCAGTCTAGTTTAGTTCAGTTAATCATCTTTCAGTGTCTATTCAGATGGGAGTAGGAATTAGCACCGAGTAAACCCAAGGATGAGGTCACACACTGACAGTTAAGGGTCTGATCCTTAGAAGCAATCCTTGCATTTCAGAACTATGTATCCAGCATAGGTTGAGCATCAACACTGACAGATGAGGGTTGATGGGGTGGATTAACAGTGTTAGATGAGGGTCCCACCATTCTTTTTTAGGGACACTGTCAGATAAGGGTCACCCATAACTTATCCTTACGAGTGGCACGGTACTGACACCCTTCTAATTAGGGTTACAAATTGGGCCCCAACTAAGCTATAATAGCTTATTATAGGTATGTCGGTTAGATGACTACTTCCCATAGTTACTGTCTCAATCTCAGTAATATAACTCAGATAGTTCTACAGAATTCAGGACTATCAAATACAGTCACCCAATTTGGTATGGAACCCAGCTAGTTCCATTAGAAATAGGACCGTCAGACACAGTCATTCAGATAATAGTATATTAGTTATACAAAAACTTATGTTATCAGTATTCAAATTTAGTGATGTCATGATCTCAGTTACAGTTCACGTATTCATGCATGTATTCTCATGTTCATGTTATTCAGTTAGTTAGTATTGTTCATGCATATAAACCCCTTGCATTCATCCTAGTACATTCAATTGTACTGACGCATTTGCACTATGATGTTTTATACTATAGGTTCAGAAGCACGAGCTCCAGAGCATCCTTAGTAGATAAGACGTTCAGCAGCCAGACTAACAGTGAGTCCTCATCATTCGAGAATAGCATTATTATTTTATTGCTTTATTATTTTAGTTGTCCAGAGTTAGTTGGGGTACATGTCCCATCAACTCCACAATTTTTAGACAGTTTAAAGTCTTTCAGACTAGCATGATTACACAGTTATTTCAGTTTTGGTATGGTGATACCGTATTATTCAGGTGTTATGTTTTATCAGATATTTTAACCTTATGTCCTTTTAGTTTTTTATTCTGCATTTATACAGTATGTTATATTTTGCTCAGTACAGATATCAGTCATGGGTTAGCTTGTGGTCCTTTGAGGCCATGAGCTCCATGTGGCACTGTGGGTACTAGATTCATGGCGTTACAGCCTTGTTCCAACCCCCCAACATGTGATATATATATGTATTTGCATATGGTTATGTGCATTGGATTTCGACTGATTTTGAAATATTTATCATGGCCTTATTTTTCTCCTTATTAATGAGTTACATACTAGCGCTCAACCCGCTAACCATCTCCGGAGGTTATATCTTCATGTGATTTAGGAATCAGAAATACTTCTACTTTTCCTTCACAGTGACTAGGTGATCGTGGGATAGCTCGTGAGTTAGACTGAAGTGGTGAGGTTTCATACTTTAGAAGACCTCATTTCATGATTTGAGTTTCTTTATGTTATTGACTCATTCTATTGGATTTAGTTTTGGGCTACCATCAGGGGCTTTTATTTATATTTAGTTGGTTAGAGGCTTTGTGGATATTACCGTGGATTGGGATGTTTGTTGAATTCTTAGAACCATGTCTTGGTTTAGCTTATTGTGCCTATATCTATTTGGTTTACTTCCTCTGTCGTATATGTGTTGTATTCTATTTGACCAGGCAAAGGGGGTTGTCTCTGGTCTTCGGTGGACTTAAGATACCCGTCATGGCCAGGTCCTTGTTCAGGTCGTGACAATTATTTTCTTTACCTTCAACCAAATTATTCTCCAGACCTTGTTTGATAGGAATCAAATTTATTGGTTCAACAAGTTACACTGTGGAGTAAATCACTACGGCTTGTCTTACTTGGGAAAAAAACTTGATTTCATTGATGGAACTTGTACATGAAGTTGGTATAGTGAAATTTTGCTAGTTTATGGGATAGGTGTATAGTGAAAGTGTGCTAGTTTATGGGATAGGTGTAATGCGATTGTGCTATTGTGGATTGGAGCTACCATTTCAGCTGAATTGGTCTCCATTATTGTCTAGGCTTCAAATTTGAAGACTGTTTGAGATGAATTTAAGGGACGTTTTGACAAATCAAATCTTATTCGAATTTATCAACTGTGAAAGGACATTGGCTCATTAACTCAAGGTACTAACACTATTACGATTTATTTCACCAAGATGAAGAATTATTGCGATGAATAAGATGCACTAGTTCCTCATGCTAGTTGTAATTGTGAAGCTTCTAGGCCTTTGATAGATTGTTGCGTAAGAAATTACTACATTTTTAACAGGCCTGAATGAGACTTATAGTCATGTTCGAAGTGATATACTATTAAGGACACTTATTCTTACCGTTAATCAAATATATGCATTAGTTATTCATGTGGAAAGTTTATGAGGATTATGAGTTATGGATGGTAGTAAGGATCCTATGTCTATGATGGTTGGAAGGGTTCCAAGGACTAATGATCATCAGAATTTTTTAATCAAACTCAAAATCATCATAATAATCTAAACCATAACCATCAAAAATTGTTTTAAAATTTCTAATCTAAGAAGCATCCAACACCTATATGGACTATTTGTGATTATTGTGGCTATAAAGAACATTATACTGAAGATTGTTATAGAGTGGTTGGTTATCCACCCAATTTCCAAATCAAGAAGAAGGCACAACCAGGGCAAGGGGTTGTTCGGGCAAAGACTTATACTAGTATCAATATAGTTGAAAGAAAAGGCTCATCTAGTAACAAAAAACTCAAGGGAGATATATTTCCGAAAAACAATATTAGGAGCTTATGAATAAAGGTGTAGAGGCTAGCACTTCATGTGAATTCCAAGATCATATGGTAGGTATACTTGTTGTTTAGTTCAATGTTTTTTACTCACTTGAATTACTAGCTCAAGGACATCACATCACATTAGTTCTCATAGAGAATGTTTACATAACATGGTTAGAATAAATACATACAAAAATAGTGGTGTTGAAGTTTCCACAGAAGAAAGATGTGAAGTCACACATATTGGGAGTGCTAACTTCTTGAGAAGTTATAAGTTGAAAAATATGCTATATGTGTAGAGTTCAAGTTTAATCTTCCGTCAGTTTCAAAAATGACTAGAGATCTTAGTTGCTCAGAGTTTTTTTAGCATGAGTTATATGTTTCCTAGGACTTTACACCGACAGAGTCTTGGGGGTTGGTAAAGAAGATAATGGTATTTATCTGGTGAAGGATAATTCAATAAATACCTACTTAGCAGGAGCTACAGTACATAAGAAAGCAGGTGACAATCTTTGGCACAAGAGATTGGGACATTTATCTAACAATATCATGCATCTCATTTCAAAAATCAAAACTAGTACATCTATTACTCATGCAGATCAAGTTTGTGAGATTTGTCCACTTTCTAAACAAACTAAACTCAAATTTCCTATTAGTACGACTTATTCTAGAACCGTATTTCAATTGGATCATGTGGATATTTGGAGTCCTTATAAACTTCCTACTTATGAAAATAAGAAGTATTTTGTTACTATAGTGGATGATTATTGTAGATATACTTGGTTATGTTTGATACAACACAAATTATAAGTCATTGTTGTTTTGAAAGATTTCTTAATAAAGGTGTAAAATTAGTTTTGTTACTGTGAAAGTGTCCATATCATGGTAAAGAATTCTTTAATGCTCAATATGATGCATTATTTTCTTCTTTGGGCATCATCCATCAAAACTCATAGGCTTATGCACCCTAATAGAATAGGGTGGTAGAGAGAAAGAAGAAGCATAATTTAGAGGTTGCTAGATAAGTTCCAAGGTACAATTCCTAATAAATTTTGGGGTGAATGTGTGAAAACTGCAGTCTATTTGATCAACAAGCTACCTACTCTAATGTTGTAGGATAAATACCTCTTTGAACAGTTATATCAAAAGCCTAAAGTGTATGATGATTTGAGTTTTTGGATATTTATGTTACACCTCTACTCTTCCCAAAGGGGATAACTTGAAGCTAGATCTAGAAGATCTATATTGTTAGTCTACTCAGAAACAAAAAAAGGCTACAAACTTTTTGATTTAAAATCAGGTGCATTCTTAGTGAGCAAATATGTTGTGTTTAAGGAGAAAATTTTTCCTTTCAAATGGATGCAAGTTGATGTTTAGGGGGTGTTTGGTACTTTTGAGCCTGAGATTGTTTCTGTGCCATCATATGTCTTATGCCCATGTTCATCAAAAGTTTCCAACATAGTATCAACATTAGATGATGTGAATGCTGCTATTCCTACTACTAAAATTCCTATTATTGAAGTTGCCGCAGAAAATGTTAAGGTTGTTGCAAAAAATGTAGAAATTATACAGAATCATGCACTTGTGTTACCTACTAGAACAACTGGAATAAGTTTTAAACTTTCCATTTAGATGAAAGATAATGTTCCAAGTTAAAAGTCTGCAGCTTCATCTTTATATCCTATTGAGAAGGTGCTATCCTATAATAGATTATTAGATACTTATTGCTGCATGCAAGCTTTAGCTCATATATAACCCAAAAGTTTCAAAGAAGAAATAGAAGATCAAAAGTGGATTGATGCAATGCAGTTGTAAATAAAAGCATTAAAGGACTGCCACACTTGGGATCTTGGGCCCTTGCCTACTAGTAAATGTATTATTGACTCTAAATGGGCATGTAAGATCAAATATAAGGCAGATGGAGACGTTGAAAGATATAAATCTAGATTAGTGCCAATAAGATATAGCCAGATAGGAGGATTAGATTACCATAATACATTCTCACTCATAGCCAAAATGGTTACTATAAGAACTGTGATTGGTATTGTAGTTGCTAAAAATTGGGAATCGTTTCACATGGATATGTACATGCAACTACAATACCAATCACAGTATTTGAAAACCTTGATTATGAATAAAAACTGAAAGATGGAGTAACACAATCATAAATCATAAAGCAATATTTGAGTAAAACTTGTGAGTCGTTACACTTAGTTCTAAAATCTTTACTTATGTGGGAGATTCTCATAATCGACATAAACCATGTGAGCTATCATAAAGCCAACATCTGACCCATGTTGAGGGGGGTTGTTCTATCCTTGCCATCAGAATAGAACTTTGTCTTGGAGTGATCACTAAAATTGGCCCGATTGGGGTAAGGAGACGCTCACTGGCGAGGTCCCTTAACCTATAGTGGTACGTAATTTTTGAAAAATAGGATGCGCTGAACCCACATTCCCCTCTCAATGCTAAATACTACTCCCAAAATATATACTTGTATGCTTATACTTATGAAATTCATCTTTAAGTAACATATGGGTTTATCTGAAAACCAACCTTATTTTTATTACATAAATCTACTCAATAAGAAATTTGTGAATTTCATGCCTTATCTAAAATCATAGATCAAACTGAAACTTAAGTCATGTTGTAATACTTTATAACTTAAAATAGTGAGCTTGGACTTCTTGTAAATTGAATAAATGATGCTCAAAATTGCAATCATTTATCAATTCATAGAAAATCATGTCAAAATGCCAAACTCAATGCATAAGATCACTTTCATGGATAAAACATAAGTAAATACGAAATTTTATGCTAAATAAAACTTAATTCATATAGAAACATTTTAATCTTAAAGCATAAGAAAAATGGGTGTGAACCCCAGTAAATAAATCTCTTAAAATTTAATTAAAAATCAAAATTTTGGGCACAAGGATGAAAGAATATCCTTGCTCAAACCCAACATACCTGGAATTTGTGAAATTGCTTGAGGTAAACTTGAGTTGAAACCTTGGAAGCTTGAATTTTGGTGAAAATCTCTTGTTTTGCATTCTTGAGAGTTTTGGGAGAAGAGAAATCACATTAATCTTTGTTAGGAGGGTGTGTTTTGTGTTTAATATGTTTTGGAAGTCGTTTGATAGGCAAAACGCCAAAATGCCCTTGACCCAAGCTGAAAAAATAAAAACTAGCATTTTTGCGCCTTTAGGCGTGGCGCGCCATTATCGCACCACTCCAAGGGTGTTGTATGCCTTTATCACGGTACGATAAAAACGTGGCATGCTCTAATTGTTGAACTTCACCAAATTCCACGTAAGGTTGTACCTCCCTTTCGTGAAAGGCCCTTAACGTGGACCCTTACTATTTTGAGATTTTAAAATACTTCAAAATGCGTTCCAAATTTTTGAAACACTATCTAATGATCCCTGACACGACCCGAACCAGGGACTTATCATAATGTGTAATCCCAAGCCCAACCAGAACCGGGAACCGCACCCGTTCCCCAACCCAAGAACTAAATACATACCTTGAGTCGGCTGAAGTTCGAACATATAATAAGGTAGTGTATCCATCCATGTGGTGAGTCTGGGATAAGTCTATATCTGAGACCAACCCAACCACCCAATGAACAACCAAACCAATGCCAAATCCCATAAACCAAAACCAACTATAATAATTCGATGCATGTATATATATGTAGATGAAACATAACCAGTCCATACCATACCCAAGTCCACAGTTGTCCATACAAACCTAGTCGGGACATGCCCTCGACCATAGACAAAAACCAAAGTCTATGAAGGACAAGAAAATATGTAAAGTAACCCATGACATGAAATAGATGCCTTTCGAACTACGGAAGATCACCACTTCAATCCAACATCGACTGTCCCCGAATTTGTTCACTAAGCAGGAAAAGTAGAATGGCTGGTTTCTACATAGCGTAGGTATAAAACCGCATGAAGATGAGTTAGTAGGTGAACACTAGCATGCACTCAGGATAAGGGTAAAATAATGTCATTTACAAAGACAAATAAAACCATCCATAATGTATACAACCATAATATATATATAAAACCATGTCAGGAAAGGGAGCCGGGTTTAGCATGTCTTTAAAACCTTTACCTGGGCTGTGTAGCATTGCCGTCCTGAACCACCCACAGTCTATATGGGTTCAGCTCCCCCTGATGAAACGGCCCCAATGCATGATATAACACGACCAGAGAAGAAAACCTGGGATGACTAGTACTTCCCCCAAATATAAAGTGTGACATCATGCCCACGGTCACCCAACCCAAACCACACATCAGCAAATATGAGTTTCTAGTTTTGGACCTCCCGGGACCAAGACCTTCCATGAATTTGCTACAAACCCCATCACTATTTCCCAATTCAAACAATTATCAAGCAACCAATCAATCTATTAACCATTTATTAACAAAAGGCATTAGTAGTGGTATCGCCATACCTACTATACTTGTAAGTACTATCCATAGCTAACCATGTATAGGTTTAAGGTATTCCATGTACCCTTCCACTAACCATATTAAAACACTTGGGAGATTCTCATATACCTCACACGCATAACCAATTTCATAGCCACCAAGGTTTAACCATTTAATCCTTCTAAACCATGTACACCATTTATGCCATTTAAAAACATTTATGACCATGCTAAACATTTAAAGCATTTATATCATTTGAACCAATTAAACCATGCAAAAACATCCAAATCCATTTAGGGTTCCAATACCAAACCAAACCAAGCAAAAGTTCCAATAAAAATTCAACAATAAAGAGAAAATAATCTTTTAGGCATTTTATCAAACATGTTGAGGACATACCTTTAAAAAGACCAAAACCAAAACATAAAACACTATAATTAGGGACACTCAAGACCCATTTGTTAAAACAAAACCAACAAGTACTAACATATGCAAACCATTACCAAAAACATGTAAGAATATAGTTTAAACCAATACTAAACCATATGCATCAAGACCCTCAACATATATTTGAAAAACCACCATTCATGATTCAAAATTCATTGTTTAAAGCACAATACATATGAATTTAGTTGGAAATAACAATGACGGAAGGAGTACGTGCCTTATAAAAGAAGATTCCAAGGAAAAACAAGACTTTTGATCTCTTTGAAGAACACATGAAGAAACCCTAGCCTCCAATCTTCAAGAGTAAGTTTGAGAGAGTATTTAGAGTGTTTCCAACCTTTAATAAGTGTTTTGAGAGGCCACCAAGGGTTATATAACGTAAGAACATAAGGGCTTTGAAGTAGGAAATGTTCAGACTAAACCTTTACTTAAAATTAAAAACAAGACACGTCCAGAAGTATGACTCACCTATACCATCCGTATCCTAGGGTACGAGTGGTACCCTAACTCTTACCCAAGACCCTTCCAAGACCCTACCAATAGGTTTCTATACGACTCACACCTCCCTAACTCGTACCTAAAGGTATGAGTAGTACACTCAATCGGAGCCACCAACCTTACCTTGGGCAGATTCCATAAGACAACCCAAATAAGCACCATACGACTTGCCTTGTACACTCGTATGTAACTATATGACTCGTACACTCGTATGTAACTATATGACTCGCAAGTCGTATTCAAGGGTACGATTGGTACCCTTGAGTCATACCAAGTCCAGTAAATCCAAAACCAAGGAAATTTTGCAACATTCCTAGACTTGGGGTGTTTCAGTCTCCTCTACTAGGATCATTCGTCCTCCAATAACGGGGAAGTGTTAGAAAAAGCATGAGGTAATGAATTAACACATATCAAACTTTCCTTCAACCCTAAATAGAAGACAGGGACACAAACCAAGATGGGAAGATCACCATACATCCCAAGCATGATTTACGCCCCAACACCTCCATTTTGACACTTAACTAAGTTATAAAACAAAGATACAAAAGGAACCATTCCTGACCTTTAGCCAAGTTAAAAAGCAAGATGTGATAAAGAACATATACCCTACGCACAAGTTTTTGGAAGAACAAAAGCAGTTACTTGGACTTCATGTCTAATTCCGCATCCTAAATGGCTTTCTCAGACTTTTGGTTCCACCATGGAACCTTTACCGAAGCCATACATTTTTTCGCAACCGGCAAACTTTGCAATCCAAGATCCCCATCGGGACCTCTCTAAAGTACAAGGAATGCGAGATGCCATTACCACCCAAAGAAATCAACCATCCAAGGAACATCCACACCTTATCTCTATGCAAACTCATAGAATACTGGCTAAATGGACTCATGCAAGGGCATGTCCAATTCAACTTAAAATTTACCAAGACAAACCACTACGAGAACTTGAGTCTAGCTATAGACCACCTCTATGTTCAAGCCGATCCTAAGCTAAAAAGAGTTAACTTAGGCCACCAGGCTCTACTCCTTACATCTATCTCAGAACACCACTCTGTGACCATCACTATTATGATATGGAAACCATAAGTAAAGGACATGGACAAACCATATCCAACCATTATAACCGAAACCCCCAACTTATAATTAAACATATAAAACTATACACTACTATTCCATGAAAACAATTCATAAAACCATGTCGTATAACATATCTCAAGTACCCAAAATAACTATTGGTATATCTACCAATTAAAACATTCAAGACTACTACTTATATACCCTCGGTATGATCTATCCATTGAAAGATCTATCACCTTTTACAACCTTCACAAGGTTTTCACCTCCTATTCCTTTCCTAACCATTTCTCCTGAAAACAACCTTGCCTTACCTTCCAAAACCTTAAATCTAGTAGTCACCATAGACATTCCCACTCTTAGGGACTTTTATATTCCACATTTCAACACATAACCATACTTCCTAAACCACTACCATCCTAACATAAAAAGAGTCATTTAAAAAACCAAATTACAAGAGTTATTCATACCTCCCATGACAAGATCCCAAAATCAATTCATGGCATTAAGGTACGAAGAACTTCACAACCACCACCTGGACCATAAAGAAGAAATATCCCAACCAAACCATACCATAAGAGGAGTTCTTAAGACTGGGCACCGAAAGAAACACATCCACACATACCATGAGTAACTTAACACAAGGTCAAGGCTCATATCCAGGGAACAAGGTGAATGCAAAATGTGAACCTTAGTCATAACTGCTATAAGAATACATGCAACACTTGTAGAGAAATCTCTTAACCGAGAGAGAAGAGAATTACTAGAATATGTAACTCCCCCTTTCCTTGAAGTTGACCCCGAAAAGAAAATATTAACTAGTAATCAACCTTCACCCTATTATACTTACAAGCACAATACTCTACTCTTAAAGGTATCACCAAGGATGCTTGGTTTTTCTTTGCCCAAAACCTAATTCAACCAAATGCTACCTAAAGCCAAGCATAGAAATGCAAAAACAATAAAACCAAATTAACTCCAAGGTTTCCAATTTCACTAAAACCATTTAAAATCAAATCATGGCCACCAAAGCCTTTTCATAAATCATTTGAATCTAACCAAAACCAATCATGTTCCTTTAATCATTTATGCAATGTAAAGATTTAGGAATAGTCAAACCATATGACAAAATAATATTCAACGACAATTTTATAAATAGTTTGAGGGCATATAATTTCCAAGACTAAAATCAAGTAATTGGGAATCCATAGTACCCCAAAATCCATTTAACATTCCCACGCATCCCACAATGTTAATAAACATAAATATAGCATGAATAATGCATCATAATCCTTGGAAAATCAATTAAATGAGTAATCATGTCAAAGCCCTCAATTGTGCCAAAACCCATATTTAAAATCACTAATTTAATAATCAATTGCATACCAATAATGACGTACAAGTATAGGGACAAAGACACGTGCAAGCTCCATGATGTAACCCGTCGAATGACTAGATCCTCAATCTCCCCCCCCCCCTTTCAACCTGAACTCCCGATCTATATGGTACAACTCTCTCAGTATTGTATTTCACAAATCCTCATCCTCATCCTGTCTACCAATTTATCTCCACACATCCCGTATTTCTATTCCCGAGCTTATCATACTTCTTTTAATCAAAATCAAGTATCTAGTTTCAAGCCTAGGATCTACCAACAACCATCAAATCCTATCAAAATACCTCATATAGAATGGAATATAAATATAAGGTCAACCCCACAAGGAGGACACTCTCAATTCCTTAGTCACCCACCGACAACCTATCTATTTTTTGGGAAAACCATTCCCTTTATGCATACAAGAACAGAACACCCCATGGAGAAACACTAAGATGAAGAGAACCTTTATCTAAGAGATCCCTAAATTGCTCCATTAAGCTTTAGCCCCTCTGGAACCATTCTATAAAGAATGAATAGAAATTGGACGAGTATACAACACAAGATCAATCCATAACCAACCTCCCAATTAGAAAGACACGATGAGGGTCGTCAAGAAGACCTCAAGAAATTTATCCACCACCGAAACCAAACCAAAGAAGGACCTTCTGAGTTAGGATTTTTAACCCAAACTGACTAATAAGTCCATCCCTTTGGGGACCAATCTCTAAGTTCTAAGATATAACATTTCCCTTAAAATCTAGGGACCCGAACAAAACCATTCTCCCATTCCATAACCGACTTACCAGGGAGCCTAAAGGTAACTTTTTTTATGGATCTGACAATCTAATGAAGAATAGCATGAGTGCAACTAATCCATTCCCGCGAATGACATCAAAATCCACTATATTCGAGTCACACAAAAGTCTACCAATACCCTTTTACTACCAACAGATACTACCCACCCCTTATAGATACTTTTTGCAATCGCAAAATCACCTATCTGGGTAGAAATAGAAGAAGAAAAAAAGTCCAAACTAATCTTGAGACCAAAATAAACAATCACAGATGAGGTCACAAAAGAGAGGAAACCCCAAACCAAGTAAACCGTACACACCATAAGAAAAGGAGTTTTCAATATACTAGCATCGACATTAAGAGATGCCTCAGACTTTAGAGGAATAGTAAGAACATTGAGATAATCTCGACCACTGTCGGAGCCAGAGGTAGTAGCCAATACTCTATTTTCCAAAGCGGCAACCCTTATGGACATCCCCATCACATGAGACCCAACTAAACACAACAGAAATACTGATTCCTTCCTTCCTTGCTACAACCATGGTGTGACCAACCACAAAATTTATAAAGAAAATGGGATGATGCAGAATGGGTCCCATTGGCACGAGATTGGGCACCTTATGCCCTAGAAGAATTTACCAATCTAAAAGTACCTACCTCCCAATTAAATTTAGGTTGGGAACACAAGAGATATAATTAGAGTTAGGACTCACCCAAATCTTCCTTTTTAGACTATTTATTGCCATACCATTGGCCTTCTCTTTTGTTTAGAAGACCGAGACCCCCTTACCTTGCCCATTTACCAACCTTACCTTATTCCTCCCCATACCAATAGGATAGGACTGGCGTGATAGATTTGTTACTATTTAGGTCAATATATTATTGGGATGATGAAACTCAGCATTGGTAACCTCTCCTTGAGGTAACCAAGTATGAGTATTACTTTCCAAGATAGGGTCAGTAGATACTGATGGGACTCTTCGAGGAAACCCAAAAGCTATGACCCTTGGCCGGGTCTATGCCCTATGAGTTGGACTAGATCCATCTATGATGTCCTCGAGTGGGACATGCGAGTTTCCACGAACGTTAGATCATTGAGAAAACATGATCCGAAGAGTAAAACAAGGAAGATTCAGAGTAGAGTTTAAGACCTTAGACTCCATAGCCCGAAAGTAGAATAATCAAGAAAGTGAAACATTCCTAAATGCCTTGTAGCCTCTTGATTATAAGTATGGTGCAAGATACATTCATAAGTAAGACTCTACTCAACACGACTTTGTGGACACCCCATGACACCGAAACCTAAAGTTGTTATACCAACTGGACATAACCCAAACCAGGGCCTTACCATAATGTACAATCCCAATCCTAACCAAGACCGAAAACCACCCCAATTACCCAATCCAACAACCAAATGCATACCTTGAGTCGGCTGAAGTTCGAACATATAACAAGGTAGCGTATCTAATCATGTGGTGAATCTTGGATAATTCTATATCCGAGACCAACCTAACCAAGTCCAACCACCCAATGACCAACCAATCCATAGCCAAAACCCGTAAACCAAAACCAACTATAATAATCCGATGCTTGTATATATAGAGAGATAAAACATAACCAGTCCATACCATTCCCAAGTCCATAGTTATCCATACAAAGCCTCTAGAACAACCAAAGAGTACCTGGTAGGGACATGCCCCCGACCACAGCCAAAAACCAAAGTCTATGAAGGACAAATAAATAAGTAAAGTAACCCATGACATGAAATAAATGCCTTCCAAACTATAAAATCTCACCACTTTAATTAAACATCGACTGTCACCGAATCCGATTACTAAGCAGGAGAAGTAGAATAGTCGGTCCCTGCATAGCGTAGGTATACAGTCGGCCGAAGATAATTTAGTGGGCGAACCTAGTATTCACTCAGAAAAAGGGTAAAATAATGCCATTTAAAAAGCCAAGTAAAACCATCCATAATGCATACAACCATACATATATATATATATATATATATATATATATATATATAACCATGCCGGGAAAGAGAACCAGGCTTAGCATGCCTTTAAAATATTTACCTGGGTTGTATAGCTGTGTCGTCCTAAACCACCCATGCTCTACATGGGCTCAACCCTCCTGCTGAAAGGGCCTCATTGACTGTACATCCCCCAAATATAAAGTGTGACATTATGCACATGGTCACCAAGACCAAACCTCACATCGGTAAATATGAGTTTCAGTTTTGGTCCCCCCGGGACCTCAACCTTACACGGCTTTGCTACATACACCGCAATAATTTCCCAATTAAAACCATTACCAAGCAACCAACCAATCCATTAACCATTAATCAACCAAGGCCATTAGTAGTGGTATCGTCATACTGACTATAATTTCAAGTACTATCCATAGCCAACCATGTATAGGTTTAAGGGATTCCATGTACCCTTCTTTTAACCATATTAAACCACTTGGGGGATTCCCATGTACCACACAAGCATAACCAATTTCATAGCCACCAAGGCTTTTACCATTTAATCCTTCCAGACCATGTACACATTTATGCTAAAAATCATTCTAAACCATTTATGACCATGCAACACATTTAAAACATTAATATCATTTAAACCATGCAAAACCATCCAAATATATTTAGGGTTCCATTACCAAATCAGACCATGGAAGAGTTACAATAAAAGTTCAACAATAGAGTGAAAACATTCTTTTAGGTATTTTATCAAACTTGTTGAGGGTATTCCTTTACTAAGACCAAAATTAATGCATAAACCACCATAATTAGGGTTACTCAATACCCAGTTGTTAAACCATAACCAACAAGTACAAACATATGCAAACCATTACCAAAAACATGTAAAATCATAGATTAAACCAATACCAAACCATATACATCAAGACCCTCAACATATATTTCGAGAACCATAATTCATGATTCATAAATAAATGTTTAAAACACAATAAACATGCCTTTAGTTGGAAATAACAATGAGGGAAGGAGTACATGCCTTATACAAGAAGATTCTAAAAAGAAACATGACTCTTGAGCCTTTTGAAGGAACACATAAAGAAACCCTAGCCTCCAATCTTCAAGAGTAAGTTTGAGGGAGTATTTGGAGTGTTTCTATCCTTTAATAAGTGTTATGAGAGGCCGCCAAGGGTTATATAATTTGAGAACGTAAGGGCTCTAAAGTAGGAAATATCTGAACTGCCCTTGACTAAAAATTAAAAATAAGCCTCGTCCAGGGGCACGACTCACCTATACCATTCGTATCCTAGGGTACAAGTGGTACGCTTACTCGTACCTAGGACCTTGGCAAGACCCTACCTACTAGTTTCTATACTACTCACGCCTCTCTAACTCGTACCTAAGGGTATGAGTGGTACACTCAATCGTACCCACCAATTGTACCTTGGGCAGATTCCACAAGACAACCCAATCAAGCACCATATGACTTGCCTTACACCACTCGTATGTTACTATATGACTCGTACCAAGAAGATTTGTATCTTGGGTTGTAGCTACCCCAAACACACTGCCTAGTGTATGAGTGAACCACCAATCCATCCCATAAGTCGTATTCAATGGTACAATTATTTTCCTTGAGTCGTACCAAGTCCAGTAAGTCCAAAACCAAGGAAATTTTGCAAGAGTCCTAGACTTGGGGTGGTTCTGTCTCCCCCACTAGGATCATTCATCCTCGAATGTTCGGGAAGGGTTAGAACAAGCATAAAGTAACACATTAACATGCATCAAACTTTTCTTCAACCCAAAATAGAAGAAAAGAACACACACCAAGATGAGAAGATCACCATACACCCCAAGCACGATTTACACCTAACACCTTCATTCTGACCCTTAACTAAGTTATAAAACAAAGATGTGAGAGGAACCATTCCTCACCTTTAACCTAGTCAGAAACCAAGATGTGATAAAGAATATACACCCTACGAATGAGTTTCTAGAAGAACCAAAATGGTTACTTGGACACCATGTCTATTTTTGCATCCCAAATGGGTTTCTCAGAGTTTTGGTTCCACTATGGAACCTTTATCGAACCCACACCTTGTTTTCGCAACCAGCAAACTTTCCAATCCAAGATCCTCATCTGGACTTCCATAAAAAACAAGGAATCCGAGATGCCAATACCACCCAAAGGAACCAACCAACCACGGACCATCCACACCTTACCCCTACACAAACTCATAGAATATCGGCTAAATGGACTCATGCAAGGGCAAGTCCAATTCAACTTAAAATTTACAAAGACACACCACTACGAGAGCTTGATTCTATCTATACACCACCTTCATGTTCAAGTTTATCCAAAGGTAAAAGGAGTAAGCTTAGGCCACCGGGCTCTACACTTCACATCTATCTCGAAACACCACTCCGCTTCCATCAACATTATGATATGGAAAACATAAGTAATGTACATGGGCAAACCATATCCAACAACTATAACTGAAACCCCAACCTATAATTAAACATCTAAAACCATACACTACTATGCCATGAAAATATTTCATAAAGACATGCCCTATAACATATCTCAAGTTCCCAACACAACTATTGGTATATCTAGAAATCACAACATTCAAGCCTACGACTTATATACCTACAGTATGATCTATCCATCGAAAGATCTAGCACCCTTTACAACCTTCACAAGGTTTTCACCACCCATTCCTTTCCTAACCATTTCCCATGAAAACAACCTTACCTTAACTTTCAAAACCATAACTCTGGTAGTCATCTTAGACTCTCCCCCAGTTAATGACTTCTATATTCCCTATTTCAACATATCATCATACTTTCAAAACAACTACCATCCTAACATAAGAAGAGTCATTTAAGAAACTAATTTACATAATTTATCCATGCCTCCCAAGGCAAGATACTAGAGATAAGACACGGCAGTATAGGGACAAAGTACTTCACAGCAACCACCTACACCATAATGAAGAAACATCCTAACCAAAGCATACCATAAGAGGAGTCCTTAAGACTAGATACCGAAAGAAACAAAACCACACATACCATGAGTAACTTAACACAAGGTCAAGGCTCAAATCCAGGGAATAAGGCGAATGCAAAATATGAACCTTAGTCATAAGTTCTATAAGAATACATGCAGCACTAGTATAGTAATCTCTTAACCGAGAGAAAAAAGTATCACTAGAATATGCTACTTGCCCTTTTCTTGAAGTTCACCCTAAAAGATAATTTTGACTATCCATTAACCTTCACCCCATTATATCTAAAAGAACAATACTCTGCTCTAAAAGGTATCACCAAGGATGCTTCGTTATCCTATGCCCAAAACCTAATTCAACCAAATGTTATCTAGAGCCCTGTATAGACATGCAAAAACCATAAAACCAAATTGACTCCAAGGTTTCCAGTTAAACCAAAATCATTTAAAATCAAACCATGGCCACCAAAAACTTTTCATAAATCATTTGAAATCATCCAAAACCAATTCATGTTCCTTTAATCATTTATGCAATGCAAAGATTTTAGAATAGTCAAACCATTTGACAAAATTATATTCAATAACAATTTTACATAAAGTTTGAAGGCATATAATTTCCAAGACTAAAACCAAGTAATTGGGGAATCATAGTACCCCAAAATCTATTTAACACTCCCACGCATCCCACAATGTTCATAAACATAAATAGAGCATGAATTATGCATCATAATCCATGGAAAATCAATTAAATGAGTAATCATGTCAAAGCCCTCAATTGTGCCAAAACCCATATTTAAAATCACGAATTTAATAACCAATTGCATGCGAACAATCAAGTATAGGTATTGGGATAAAGACACGTGCAAGCTCCATGATCTAACCTATTGAATGACTAAATCCTCAGCCCGTCCCCTCCCCACCCCTACCCCCATTTGACTTGAACTCCTGGCCTATATGGCACAAATCTACCACTATTGTATTTCCCAAATCATCATCCTCATCCAACCTACCAGTTTACCTCCACAACTCCCGTATTTCTATTCCCGTGCTTATCATACTCCCTTTAATCAAAATCAAGCATCTAGGTACATGCCAAGGATCTATCAACCACCATTAAATACTAGTAAAATACCCTATATAGAATGGAATATACATATAAGGTCCACCCCATAAGGAGGACGCTCTCAATTTCTTAGTCACCCACCGACAACCTATCCATTTTCGATGAAACCATTCCCCTTATGCATGCAAGAATAAAACACCCCATGGAGAAACACTAAGATGAAGAGAACCTTTATCTAACAAATCCCTAAATTGATTTTTAAGCTCTTTTAACCCCTTCGAAACCATTCAATAAAGAATGAATTGAAATTGGACAAGTGTCCAAAACAAGATCAATCCCAAACCAACCTCACAATTAGAAAGACAGGATGAAGGTCGTCAAGAAAACCTCAGGAAAGTTATCCACTATCGAAACCAAACCAAAGAAGGACTTTTGAGTTAGGATCTTTAACCCAGACCGACTAATAAGGCCATCCCATTGGAGACCAATATCCAAGTTCCAAGATATAACCTTTTCCTTCAAAACTATGGACCCGAACGAAACCATTCTCCCATTTCGTAACTGACTTACTAGGGAGCCTAAAGGCAACCATTTTTACAAATCCGATAATATAATAAACAATAGCATGAGTGTAACCAATCTATTCCCCCCGAATGACATCAAAATCCACTATATTTGAGTCACACACAAATCCACCAAGACCCCTTTACTACCAAAAGATACAACACACCCCTTATAGACTCTTTTAGGAATCGTAGAGTCACCTACAGGGGTAGAAATAGAAGAATAAAAAAGAGTCCAAAGTAATCTTAAGACCAAAATACACAACCACAAATGAGGTCACAAATGACATGGGACCCCAAACTAAGTAAACCATACAAACCACAAGGAAAGGAGTTTTCAACATACCAGCGTCTGCATCAAAAGATGCCTTAGACTCTCGAGGAATAGTAAGAACATTACACAATCTCGACCAATGCTGGAGCTAGAGGTAATATCTAATACTCTATTTTCCCTAACGGCAACCCTTATAGGGCATCCCCTTCACACGAAACTCAACTTACCACAACTAAAATAATGATTCCTTCCTCCCCCACAACAACTATAGTATGACCAACCAAAACAATTACAAAGAAAATAGTATGATGCAGAATGGGCCCTATTTTCCCAAGATTGGGAACCTTGTGTCCTAGAAAAATTTACCAATCTAAAAAGACTTGCCTCTTAATTAAATCTGGGTAGGGAACAAAAGACATAGAATAGGAGTTAGGACTCGCCCAACTCTTTATTTTTGGCCCATTTACCGCCATATCATTGGCCTCCCCTTTTGTTTAAAAGTTTGCGACCCCCTTTCCTTGCCCATTTACAAACCTTACCTTATTCTTTCCCGTACCAATAGGACAGGTCTGACGTGATAGAGTTGTCACTATTTGGGTCAATAGATTATTAGGATGAAAAAAGTTAGCATTATTATTCTCTCCTTGAGGTAACTGAGTATGAGTATCACCTTTTGAGATAGGGTCAGTAAATACCGGTGGGACCCTACGAAAAAAACCAAAAGCTGCAACCCCTAATCGGATCTATACTCCATGAGTTAGATTAGATCCAGCCATGTTGGTTTTGAGTAGAACATATAAGTTTCCATAACTTTAGTTTGTCGAGAAGACATGATCCGAAGAGTGAAATGACGAAGATTTAGAAAAGAGTTCAAGACCTTAGACTCCATAGACCAAAATTATAATAATTAAGAAAGTGAAACATCCTTAATTCCTCGTAGCCTCTTGATTATAAGTGTAGTGCATGACATACCATAAGTAAGACTCTACTCGACATGGCTTTATGGACACCCCATGACACTGAAACCTAAATCTTAAATACCAACTTGACATGATCCGAACCAGGGCCTTGTTGTAATAAGCAATCTCACATTAGAAAATATGAGTTTCCCATTTTGGTCCCCCCAAGACCTCCACCTTCCATGACTTTGCTACACATGCCATAATTATTACCAATTAAAACCATTACCAAGAAATCAACCAATCCACTAACTATTTATTAACAAAGGCCCTTAGTAGTGGCATCGTCATACCGACTATACTTGCAAGTACAATCTATAACTAGCCATGTATAGGTTTAAGGGATTTCATATACCCTTCCATTAACCATATTAAACCACTTGGGGGATTCTCATGTATCCCACAAGCATAACCAACTTCATAGCCACCAAGGCTTTACTATTAAATCCTTCCAAACTATGTATACCATTTATGCCATTTAAAACCACTCCAAACCATTTATGACCATGCTAAACATATAAAGAATTTTTATATTTTAAACCATGGACAACCATCCAAATCTATTTAGGGTTCCATTACCAAACCAAACCATGCAAGAGTTCCAATGAAAGTTCAACAATAGAGTGAAAACATTCTTTTAGGTATTTTATCAAAAATATTGAGGGCATACCTTTACCAAGACCAAAAATAATACATAAACCACCATAATTAGGGTTACTCAAGATCCATTTGCTAAACCATAACCAACAAGTACCAACATATGTAAATAATTACCAAAAACATGTAAAAATATAGTTTAAACCAATACCAAACCATATGCATTAAGACCCTCAACATATATTTTGAAAACCACCATTCATAATTCATAAATCAATGTTTAAAACATAACACAAATGCTTTTAGTTGTAAATAACAATAAGGTAAGGAGTACATACCTTCTACAAGAAGATTCTGAAGAGAAACATGACTCTTAAGCCCTTTGAAGAACACATGATGAAACCTTAGCCTCCAATCTTCAAGAGTAAGCTTGAGAGAGTATTTGGAGTGTTTTCTTCCTTTAATATAGGTTTTGAGAGGCCACCAAGGGTTATATAATGTGAGAACATATAGGCTTTGAAGTATAAAATATCCAAACTGCTCTTGACTTAAAATTAAAAAAAAGCCTCGTCCAGGGGCACGACTCACCTATACTATTCGTATCCTAGGGTACGAGTGGTACCCTTACTTATACCCAAGACCTTTTAAAGACCCTACCTACTAGTTTCTATATGACTTACACCTCCCTAACTCGTTCCTAAGGGTACGTGTGGTACACTTAATTATACCTTGGGTGGATTCCATAAGACAACACAAACAAGTACCATACGACTTGCCTTACACCACTCTTATGTTCCTATACAACTCATACCAAGACAAGTGGTATCTTGAGAAGTAACTACCTTAAACACACTGCCTATTGTATGAGTAAACCATCAAGCCATCCCACAAGTCGTATTCAAGCGTACGATTGGTACCCTTGTGCATACCATGTCTAGTAAGTCCAAAAAAAGGAAATTTTGCAAGGGCCCAAGACTTGGGGTGTTTCAATCTTGTTATCAATATTTAGCATAAATTAACTCATAAATCCCTATTAAATATGAAGAAAAGACCATAATAAATTCATAGAGATTTTAGGGTCTAACAATGTGGAGACTTACTCATCACAGGGACTAATCTTACCATGATAAAACTACCTTAAATAAATTGATATATTCCCTAGGAATTGAGATTTTTAGATTTGACTAAGGTATACTTCTTAATCAAAGAAAGTATATGTTGGATCTTATATCAAAAATTGGTTTGAGTGGTAGCAATCCTGTTGTGACACCACTAGAAGTGAATAAGAAGCTCACTATAGTAGAATATGATGTTGCGTTAGGTGTTTTAGATAATACTAAATTAGTAGATCTCATGGTTTATTAGAAACTCATTGGCAAGTTAATTTAAGTCTAAATATTTTCTTTACACTTCAGGTGCTAAGTTAATTTTTATAGAAACCAAGGCAATCACACATGGATAGTGAATTAAGGATTGTAAGATATCTCACAAGTGTACCTTGTTTCAGAATCTTTTTTTCTCTTATAGATATCATATTAATGACAACTTATTATGATGTTGATTGAGGAGCTTATCCTAATACTATAAGTCAGTTACTGTTTATATGATTATGTTAGTAAGGTCTATTTTGTCTTGGAAATCCAAGAAACAACATACATTTTGCAAGAGTTCTGTAGAAGTAGAATATAGAAACATGTTTGTTATTATTGGTGAGATCATTTAGTTGATTGGTTTACTAATGGACAATGGTAAGACTTTAACTTAATTTGTGCAACTCTTTTATGATAGTAAAACTGCTTCACAAATTTCTAGTAATTGCATTTTTCATGAGAGAACTAAACACATTAAGAGAGATTCTTATTTTATTAGAAAAAAATCAAGAATTGCATGATTGTACCTACCTATGTGCCTACTGGTTTCCAACTTGCTGATTTAATTAATAAAGGTCTCTCTAGTGATCAATATCATTTTTTTATCTAAGAGGGGAAGGTTGGATATATATCATCCACCGATTTGAGGAGGAGTATTGGAAATATGAATGACTAGGGACTAGTTAGTAATTTTCCTGGTGTGAAGGCTTTATTGTCATTACAGTGTCAAGTAGTAGGAGGCGGTTATTCGGGAGAATTCCTATATAAGAAGATTAGATACACATCATGTACACACACAACACAATAGAAAATATCTTAGCTCAAATTCTCCCCTCTTTTAGAGATTGTAAATTAGATTATTGATGCATGTCAGTGAAGGTTGTTGAGTTTGTTTGTTTGTTCAAATTTGTCAACAATCATAAATTATGTACCATTTTCATAAGATTTATTTTTCTAAATTATCTTTCAAAGCCTATGAAAATACACTTTATGCCACATTTCAAACACATGCTAAGTAATACATATTCAATTTCAGACATGAAGAAAATGTCTATTGATCTCTTTTAAGTGTGTTGAAATTGTTTTTTGAATGATTCAATTCATTAGCACCATTATGATCATAACAATTATATGTCTTTGATCATTTTTCTTGTTGCTTTTATATCTTATTATTCATTTAATATTTCACACAAGTCCAACAATATATATTTTTCCATCTCAATCATGCCCTGTAAAGATCTTCTTGATGAAATAAGATCCTACATGAGGAGAGCTTCTCTATAAACAATACTTTTAAGTAGTAATACTATGTTGCAAAAGCTACGTTGGAAATTACAAATCAAGTAGATTATCAAAATCATCTACTTCGTTTATAAGAACTTCATCATCAGCTTTGTCGTCATTATTTACTATATCAACGACATATAAGAATAGAATAAAACAACATTACTTTACTTTAATCATCCACAACTTTTCAACATAACAATCTATGTATTGTAAAAAAAAATAAAAAATTCACAACTCATACAGGTGCAACATAAAATTTAGTATGCAAGATAAGTTCTAGTAATAACTTCAATAAATATAAGTTTCAGTAACCATGATAAGAACAATATTATGAAATAGAAATAAAAGTTACAATAACTAGAAAGCACATAAAATTTCAGATTATAAAAGTAACATTAAAAATCTATTCCTTATACATCTTGTCCAACCAAAGCCATTAGAACTCTGAATCTTTTTTTGCCAAAAATATTTCTCTCGTTAATTGCTTACTTGATATATTACATGCTTTCCACCATAATTCACTACCAACAATTATAACTGACAAAATACAAACGAAATTCTTGACACACTTAAAACTAAGTGAAGAGTCTCTTAATCCCATTGTCGTTGTAACGAGCAGTTCAGTAGCTTCAACAATTTTCTCCATTTATGAGGAGATTCTCAAACTAATATCCTCAAACTCTTTATCGTTTATAAGAGTTTCATCAACAACTTCAAATGGTTAAAACAAAATGCTTTCTTGTATGTTCCCCAGTAACACTCCAGATGATGATGCCCATACATGTTCATCCATTGCAATATCCTAAAAACTATACCCAATTTGATTTTGATGTTATATTCTCTCTCTAAATTTATCTAAATGTGAACTCTCCTGCAATCATGAAATTAAAAAAAGGGTGAAGATTTTTTTAAATTGGAATAGGTTACCTTTAAAAATCTAATAATACTCTAGTTCTAATAGATGTAACTTTAGAGTTTCATTTTATTAGCCAATTATCTCTAATTACCCAAAAAATTAATTTTTGTTATGAAATATAAAGTAGAGAAGAAGAAGAATAGAGAGAGAAGGGAGAATCATTCTTATTTATCTTGAGGAATGATCTATAATGACGAAATCCACTCTATTTATAGGAAAAATTCTACCTAATTTCTCTCTAAAAGATAAACATTTCATATCTTGATAGATATTCTTTAGAACTTGATATATCCTGATAGATATTCACTATATCTTGATAGACATTCACTATAATACAAAGACATTTATAACACTTCCCCTTAAATGTCAATTAATGTGTCTCATTAAAACCTTACTAAAAAAAATTAGTGGAAAAAATTCAGTGAAGGAAAAGGAGTACACGTCTCTAATAATATGAATTTCGACTTCCTCATGAAAAATCCTACAAGAAAAATTCAGTGGGACAAAGCCTTAAAAAAAGAGTACAACGCGTATTTGCTCCCTCTGATGGGAACATCAATTTCGAATGTTGAATCCTCATATTTCAATCTTTTGCATCATCTTCTCAAAAATTATAATTGTTAGAGACTTTGTGATTAATTAGTCATATGATCACTCGGACGAATTTATTGCACGTTGATATCACTATTTTTTAGGAGTTCATGTATGTAGAAATGCTTTGGCAAAATGTGCTTCATTCTATCTCCTTTTATAAATCCTTCCTTGAGTTGTGTTATGTATGTTGCATTATCTTCATGCAAAATCATGGGTACTTTGTCACATTTCAAACCGCACTAATCACAAATAAGATATATCATTGACCTCAGCCACATACATTCTCAGCTTACTTTATGAATAGCTATCATCTTAGTATAATATGAATGTCATGTATACATGGTATTACAGTGACCCTTCATGATAATAGGTGATATATATGTATCAAACCATTATGTCAATCATATGAATATGACGTGTATTAAAAAGCTTTTAGTATGTATTAGCATAAACACATTCATACAAGGACTTTCAATTGCAATATGAAAGTGATATACTTCACTATCTTCATGTAGAAGTAAAAAAATATCATGCTCATAGTTGCAGCAAGACGTGTAAGTGCATCAACTACACAAGATATGATACTTTAGGATCCAATCCAATTTTGCATGTTTCTCATTTCAACTTCTTTCGATAGATGATCTATCATTTTTAAAAAATCTTTAGGATTTTCACTAATATTCAAATCATCAATTTATCCCTTATAAGAATTTTAAAAAGTTTCCTAGAAATTTTTATATGCTTCATGCATTTTGAATCCTTCAGGAATTTTCATATAGATTTTGTTAAGTGAAAATATTTAGCATTTTATGTGTGACATCTTATAATGTCTGAAATGCAAATCAAATAACTTTTGTGCTTATCAAGATGCATCCTTTTATATCACTTGATAAGTACTTCTATGTCAGCATACTTAAATAAATATAGAATTTAAATCCTCATAATCTTTAACAATGTTGCGTCAATATTGTATCAAAGATATTATCAATGATATATCATTTTGCATCACAATGTGACATAACATTTTGAGATCTCATCACTTTGTTATTTTCAGATACTTAAACCTCTCATAAGGTTTCATGAAGTGTTATGTTGTAGGCTATTCAAGAGAACATTATCTTATTATAATGATCATTTACTCATTATTTTAAAAGATTATTTCATTTGGATTTGATTGGTCTACAACACTTTACGTATGGTTAGACTTTTTCCTTTAGGGACACACAATATGAGCACTTGTAAATTAAATATGAGACTAAATTTGAGTCAGCAAATACTTTTGACATTTGACTTGAAGTATCTTTTGAATGAGGATATAATGATAATTCCTAACATACTTCATAGCTGCTTATAATCTTCCCCTTATACTAGAAAAACTAACATACATCTTTCATTTTCTTTGAAGAATCTATCTTTATGCACCATAGTATATTTATTCATCGTATATCGGACATCAAAACTATTAAATGGAAAGTGTGTGGTTCCTGATTTAGAACTAACGTTGATGGAGAATTAATCCAAATTTATTAGTTTGATGCCTATAAGTATTTTTGTATATAATATATCATATTTTAAAGCAACACACGAAGCTTTGTTCTTATAAACAATAATTCAACTAATTTTCTGAAGGTATTTAACACCAAACTAACTTAGATATTTATCAATCTGGAAGTTGTGCTCTTAACTCAATTATTTTGCACAAATAATTTTGTTAATCTCAAACTGCAATTGACAATAAACTTTATGTAATCATGTATTGATGCATCTATTAAACATATCATATGACGGGTGAATGGGCCCATATTCACCTTTTATACTTTTCATATTTTAAGGGATCCCCTCCCAATAGTAGTTAATCCAACCAACTTATCATGAGAATAAGCGATATAAACAATTCTTGAAGAATTTTGTAATTGCTTAATACATGTCTAATACACAATATGCACATCTTAGAAATATCACAATCTTTCATGTCAACATATAAGCTTTTATACTAGTAAACTCCAAGTTTACCATAAATGTGCTTTTTATTTTAGTAAACTTCTCATTTACTACGACATAACTTTGTATCAATAAACGATAAACTCTTAGTTTATTATAGCATGTGATCTAATCATACTTGGGTAATTTACATTCGTGTTTCTTATCTTTTAACTTGGAGATATTCAATTTTCTAATTATTCTACCTTTTTTGGAGATGGATTGTGATATTTTTACAACTAAGAACATGTTTGAATTTATATATAGTCACATTAACCACAGGATATAGATCTGTATTTATAATAATCAAAGTTCTCATTCCCTAAGAATGGAATATAATCGTGCCTTAAGCATATCAAATGATGGTATCTTAGAACCTTTTTCAAGATATTGCTACTACAAGAGCAAATCGAGGCATACATATGATGTATTGCTACCACATTCACTTTGGGGAATGAAGCATAGTCAATGAGGCAAAGTTCATGATTTTTCATCAAAAGCATATTAATTTGTTTTAATCATCATTATCAATATGATGCATTGAGATTCAAATTCAACGCCTTATCCATATAAAGAAATCTTAGGCCATAGATCAAATGAGACTCAAATGCAATATTTTATCATCATGATATGTCGGGATTCTAACCCAATGTTTTACCCATATAAAAAAGTATGATGCCATAATATCTTGGAAACTAAAATCCAATATTATTATAAAATTAATAGCAAAAGAAAATAATCTAAAAGAACTCACCTTTTTCATAATTTTTTTATAGTTCCTGGACTAGCATGTTGCCTAGTTTCAATTCCCAAGTAACCAAGAAATTAATATTAAAAACAATAATATCTTTTTGAATATAATTGTATCCTTATCTTTAAAATAATCCTTGGAGGCCTATTCACGATAATGTCGATGACTAGTAGGTCATGATGATTACCAAATATAATATGTAGTACTAATTTCTTTAAATTAAATTTGTACCTTGCACTTGATCATGAAACTCATAAATTGTATGCAATAGGTATAATCATAAGCAGTGATTAAAAATTAAGGTAGCACGACATATTATTCTTTCTAAGTAAATACTCAAATATGTAGTTCATGGTAAATTTAAATTATCAACTCCATTAATGAATGTTAAAAACGCGCCTATTTTGAATTATACAACAATAACAACAATAAATTCACTAACATCCTCTAAATTAATTAGATTTAGAAAAGAGGAGTACATGAATTAATGGATATTTTATACTTACCTCAAAGTACTACGAGCATACTAGACATTCATGTGGCTTTCCCTTTTCAAGCTAGAACCAAACAACATCACACTCACCTTCTCTTCAAATCGTATTTCTTTAAAGCAGTGGTTGGCATTTTTGGCAAATTGCTTAATTTGTTAGAGCTTCATGCTGATAATGAATTATGAAATATAAAGTAAAGAAAAGAAGAATACAGAGAGAAGAGAGAGTAATTCTTATTTCTCTTGAGTGATGATTTACAATAGAAAAATTCCACTTAGTTTCTCTCTAAAAGATAAAAACTTCATATCTTGATATAATGCAAATACATTTATAACAATTTCTTTTATTTCAATTTTGAAAAGTCTTGAAGTCTGAACTTTTGTTTACAAATATATACGATGAAAATATAAAATAACAAAATATGAAATTTAAAGTATAGTAAAATATATTTGTGTTATGATATATATCAATTATAGTGAATGTCTATCAAGATCTATCAAGATCTATTTGATGTCTATTAGGATTTGATGCATTTGTCTTTTAGTGTGAAACTAAAGGAAAATTCTCCCTATAAATAGAAGGGCTTCCTTCATTGTAAATTATCCTTCAAGAGAAGAAATAACAATTACTCTCTCTATTCTCTCTACTCTTCTTCTTTATTCTTTCTTGTTTTATAACACGTTATCAGCACGAGACTCTACCATCTCAAATTTGAAGGCTAAGGCTAAGGTATTATTTTTTTTCATTTCTTCCTTTTTCCATATGGTTAACAATCTTATGAAATATGAGTTCGTTGTCCTTCAAAATTTGGGCAAGAACTATATTTCATGGGTATTAGATGCTGAAATCCACCTAGATGCTATAGGTCTTGGAGACGCCATAAAGAATGGAAATACATCATCTAGAAAAAATTGTTCTAAGGCTATGATTTTCTTACGTCATCATCTTGACGAAGTTCTGAAAATTGAGTACCTTACTACTAAGGATACACTCGTATTGTGGAATAACCTTAAAAAAAGGTTTGACCACTTCAAGATGGTCATCCTCCCAAAAGCATAATATGAGTGGATGCATCTAAGATTTCAAGACTACAAGTCTGTTCATGAATACAATTCTGTCATGTTCAGAATTTCTTCTCAATTGAAACTTTGTGGAGAGACGGTAAATGGTAATGATATGATGAAAAAAATATTCTCCACTTTTCATGCCTCGAATGTGCTCTTACAACAATAATATCGAGAAAAAGGTTTCAAGATGTATACTGAACTGAGTTCTCATCTTCTCGGGGCTGAACAAAATAATGATTTGTTGATGAAAAATCACAAGAACCGACCAACTGGATCTGCACCATTCCCTGAGGTGAATGATATACACGCTCACCATGCTAGGCATGGAAAAGATTGCTGCCCTGGTCGTGGACGTGGTCGTGGTCGTGATGACCAAAAAAGAAACCCTATTTCGAGTGTTAATAATTCATCAAACAAAAAAAGAAAAGATGAAAAATGTGAAGCAATTACTTATTTTCAATGTGGCAGAAAAGGACATTATTCACGTGATTGCCGTGCTCTCAAGCACTTGGTTGATCTTTATCAAGCATCACTAAAGAATAAAGAGAGAAATCCCGAGACTAACTTTGTCTCTGAAAATAATATTCACATGTTTGGATGTAGCAGATTTTTTCAAGCACCCTGAAGGAAAGATTGATCACTTGATTGGTGATGGTTTTGTAAACATGAAAGAATGAATGATTTTTAATTTTGTTTTATTTTTATTGATAATAGTTAGTGAATAAAGAATCATGTAAAAGTAGTTGTTTGCATGAGTATTAGTTTTTGATTAATATTAATTAGTTTAATTACATTATTGTTTATTTATTATTGAATAGAAATGAATTTCAATTTTATCATTATTTATTGGAAAAAAAAAAAAGCAACGATATAGGTGTTAGAAATTTTGAGTCAAATTGTATGTGTGTTACACCCAACACACTGTCTAACACTTTATTATCATTACTACTTCATCCTTTCTATTTCATAGATCTAATATTTAAAAAAAAAGCTTCTAGTTTGGAATATTTCGTACAATGATAATAATAGTATAATATATTGTGGAGCTGTTAGGCTATATTACTATGTTATTGCAGTAAAGGTTTTGTATGCACTATCTCGTAATATGTAAAAATGTCTATTATGTAATCAATTGCTTAATAAAAGGTAATTATTAATTTATTAATGATTTTTACTTTGTGTAAAATATATTTATTTTGTGTATATTTTTTTTATTTGAAGATACAGATAATTTTCAAAATAAGTTGTCCAATTGTGAAGATATATGTTTGATTGATTCTGGCACTACACATACGATATTCAAAGAAGAGAAATATTTCTCTCATCTAAACATGGGCAAGATTAATGTTACTACAATTTCTAGTAGTGCTAATTTGATTGAAGGCTTCGAAAAAGCCATTATAATTTTGCCCAAGGGAACTAAACTCATCATAAATAATGTTATGTTCTCTCCCAAGTCTCGGACAAACTTGATGAGTTTTAAAGATATCCGTGGAAATGGTTATCATATCAAGACATTTGATGAGATGAATCTTGAATATCTTGGTAACACCAAGAATGTCTCTGGGCTGACATGTGTTGTTGAAACGTTTCCTGTTTTATCTTTTGGCCTGTATTGGATAAAGATTTGTGCAATTGAGACACATTCCATAGTAAACCGGAAGTTTACTGATTCCAATACTTTCATACTTTGGCATGATTGTCTGGGACATCCAGGATCAATAGTGATGAAATGAATAATAGAAAATTCAAATGGACATCCATTAAAGAATTTGAAGGTTCTTTCGAATGGAGAATTTTCATGTAATGCTTGTTATCAAGGCAAGTTGATTATGATACCATCGCCAATAAAAGTTGAGATTGAGTCCCCCACGTTCTTGGAACGCATACATGGGGACATTAGTGGACCAATTCACCCACCAAGTGGGTCGTTTAGATACTTCATGGTCCTAATAGATGATTCTTCTAGATGATCTCATGTGTGCCTTTTGTCATCTCGCAACTTGTCATTTGCAAAATTGTTGGTACAAATAATATGATTACGGGCATAATTTCTTGAAAATCAAATTAAGTCTATTCGCCTCGATAATGCTGCAGAATTTTCATCCCAAGCATTTAATGACTATCGCTTATCGATTGGGATAAGAGTGGAACATCCTGTACCCCATGTTCACACTCAAAATGGCCTTGCTAAGTCATTAATTAAATGTCTGCAGTTGATAACAAGACCATTACTAATGAAAACTAAGTTGCCCACTTCTATTTGGGGTCATGCAATTTTACATGCTGCGACACTTATTCGTCTTAGACTGATAAATTATCATAAATTTTCTCCGTTGCAATTAGTTCTGGGTCAAGAGCCTAATATATCTCATCTAAGAATTTTTGGGTTCAGTATTTATGTGCCGATAGCACCACCAAACCGCATAAGATGGGCCCCCAAAGAAGGTTAGGAATTTATGTTGGATTTGAATCACCCTCCATTATTCGTTATCTTGAATCATTAATGGGAGATATGTTCACTGCTCGATTTGCAGACTGTCGGTTTGATGAGATACTTTTCCCAAAATTAGGGGAAGAAGATAGTGACATCAAAAGAGAAATTTTGTGGGAAAATCCATCACTATCTCATTTTGATCCACGTGCTTCTATTTGTGAGCAACAAGTACAAAAGATTATTCATCTGCAGAAAATTGCAAATCAAATGCCGGACGCATTTATAGATTTGAAAAGGATCACTAAATCACATATTCCTGCAGAGCATGTCCCAATTTGAATTGATGTCACTAAAGGACCATCCACTAGTGTCATAGCTAATGAATCTAAAGCACGCTTGAAGCGTGGCAGACCATTAGATTCTAAGGATCGAAATCCTAGAAAAAGAAAAATAAGTGGTCAAGATGACACTACGAAATATCCACATATGGAAGTTCAAGATTTGAGCAATGTTGATATCCCTGAAGGAATCAATGAGCTTGAGACTCAAGAAAATAAGGAACTATCCATAAATTTAAGTGATATTGAAAGTAATTTGAATCGATCTGAAATAATAGTAGATCATGTCTTTGCATATAATGTTGCAATGAAAATCGTGCAAGATAGCGAGGATCTTGAACCTTGATCTGTCACAGAATGTCGACAAAGAAATGACTGGCCAAAATGGCAAGAAATAATTCAATCTGAATTGAATTCGCTCGCCAAACGTAAAGTTTTTAGACCCATAGCTCAAACACCTAATGGTGTTAAGCCTGTTGGTTATAAATGGGTCTTTTTACGACAAAGAAATGAGAAACATGGAATACAAAGGTATAGGCACGCCTTGTTGTACAAGGATTTTCACAAAGTCCTGGTGTCGATTATGATGAGACATATTCACCAGTTATGGACGGAATAATATTGCGTTTTCTTATTAATTTCATTATCCATGAGAAACTTGAAATACATTTGATGGATGTGGTAACAGACTAGCTATATGGATCACTTGATAATGAGACATACCTACAAATTCTCAAAGGATTCAAAATGCCAAAATCATATAGTTCAAAGCCTCGGGAAAGGATTCCATTAGATTGTAAAGATCATTGTATGGTTTGAAGCAATCTAGACGCATGTGGCATAACCGTCTTAGTGAATATTTATCTAAAGAAGGTTATACGAATGATGAAATTTGCCCATGTGTTTTCATAAAGAAAACAATGTCGAAGTTTGTTATACTTGCTGTCTATATTGATGACATAAACCTTATTGGAACGTCAATAGAGCTTCAAAAGGCAATTGATTACCTAAAGAAAGAATTTGAGATGAAAGATCTCGGAAAGACAAAGTTATGCCTTGGTTTAAAAATTGAGCATTTGACAAACGGTATCTTTGTCCATCAATCTGCATACACAGAAAAGGTTTTGAAATGATTCTATATGGATGGAGCACATCCATTAAGTACTCCGATGGTTGTTCGATCACTTGATGTGAATAAGGATCCATTCCGACCTCAAGAAAAGAATGAGAAACTCCTTGGTTCCGAAGTACCATATTTTAGTGCAATTGGTGCACTAATGTATCTTGCAAATACTACAAGGCCTGATATTTTTTTTCCAGTTAATTTGCTAGAAAGGTATAGTTCTGCTCCTACTAGGAGACATTGGAATGGGATCAAACACATATTTTGGTATCTAAAAGGGACTACCGATATGGGCTTATTTTATTCTAAAGATTGCAGTTCCGATCTTGTTGGTTATGCTGATGCTGCGTACTTATCTGACCCGCATAAAGGTCGGTCTCAAACAGGCTATGTGTTCATATGTGGGGGTACTGTCATATCTTGAAGATCAACAAAGCAGTCTATCATAGCCACTTCATTGAATCACGCTGAGATTATAGCTATTCATGAAGCAAGCCGAGAGTGTGTGTGGTTGAGGTCCATAATACATCTCATTCGAGAAAAATATGGTTTAAAATGTGACAAAGTATCCACAACTTTATATAAAGATAATGCAGCATGCATAGCACAACTGAAAGGTGGATTCATAAAAGGAGATAGAACGAAGCACATTTCTCCAAAGCTCTTCTATACACATGAGCTCCAAAAGAATAGTGATATTGACGTACAACAGATTCGTTCAAGTAACAATGTGGCTGATTTATTCACCAAGTCTCTTCTAATTGCAACTTTCAAGAAGATGGTACACAAGATCGTAATGCAAAGGTTGAAGGATATTCTTATTAGAGAGAGCTAATACGCGTTGTACTCTTTTTCCCTTACAAGGTTTTGTCCCACTGGGTTTTCCTTGTAAGGTTTTTAATGAGGTAGCTTATATGCGTATTGTTAGACATTCAAGGGGGAGTGTTATGATACATATCAATTATAGTGAGTATCTATCAAGATCTATCAATATCTATTTGATGCCTATCAGGATTTGATGTATTTGTCTTTTAGTGTGAAACTAGGGGCAAATTCTCCCTATAAATAGAAGGGTTTCCTTCATTGTATATTATCCCTTAAGAGAAGAAATAACAATTACTCTCTCTATTCTCTCTACTCTTCTTCTTTATTCTTTCTTGTTTTATAACAATTTAGTAGTTACATTAGCAAGAAAATTGAAAATTATACTTAATGCTAATTGCAGGCAGATTGCGACTCTGAACAATTGTTATACTCCTCACGGTCCAAAGTACTTGTCAGATTTGAATTTTTAACTTAATTTTGACCAAATTAAAACGTGATAAACTATTTTTGGATGAGAGAGTACCAATGCCTACATGGCAGTAATAGTTGTATAAAAGGAGTACATATAACACTTCTACTACTAATATATAAGTGACAATAAACTACTCCAACTTGTGGACGACATGCCTGCTTTAGCAGCTTAAATCGTGATTTTACTTATTACACCAAATTAATTATTATAAATCACTTATGTATTAAAAATTAAAATAAATTAGTAAAAATTTTAAAAAAGACATTTATGACAAGACTGCTTCAGCTGCTTCAACCGTGATTTTACTCTATCATTTTTACTTAATTATTATAAGTTATTTAAGAATTAGAAAATTAATAATACATAATTAAAAAAATAAATAGATATTTATGACATGCTTGATTTAGCTACTTCAACCAAGATTTTAAGACATCATTCCTAATTAATTATTATAAGTCATTTAAATATTAAAAAATTAATAATATTTAATAAAAAAAATATAATAAACATTCATGGCATATCTGCTTCAATTGCTTCAATCGTGATTTTATTATATCACCCCTAATTAATTATTATAGATCATCTAAGCATTTAAAAATTGATAATATTTTATTAAAAAAAGATAAAATAAACACAAAATTCTAAGTTAACTCTTGATGTTTTAAATTAATTTGACGACTTATATGTAGTCCAGTTAAAAAAAAATTTCACAAGTACTTTTTAAAGTAATTTTATTATATAACTTCTAATTAGTTAGTCGTTGATGTTTGAAATTAACTTGACGACTTATACGGGGTTCACTTTTAAAAAAATCGCAAGTAACTTTTATAGTAATTTTATTATATCACCTCTAGATAGTTATTATAAGTCATTGAAGTATTAGATAATTAATTGTTATAAGTCATTTACGTATTAAAAAATTAATATTATTTAATTAAAAAAAGTAAAAATAGATATTTGTGGAATATCTGTTTCAGTTACTTCAATCGTGATTTTACTATATCATCCCTAATTAATTATATAAGTCATTTACGTATTAAAAAATTAATAATATATAATGAAAAAAGTAAAATAAATATTTATGAAATGTCTGCTTATGTAAGTCATTTACGTATTAAAAAATTAATAATATTTAATTAAAAAAATACAAGTGAAAATTATGACATGCCTGCTTCAGTTACTTCAATCGTGATTTTTACTATATCACACCGAATTAATTATTATAGATCATCTAAGCATTAGAAAATTAATAATATTTTATTAAAAAGATAAAATAGACACAAAATTCTAAGTTAACACTTGATGTTTTAAACTAACTGGACGACTTATGTGGAGTCCACTTAAATTTTTTCCAACAAATACTTTTTATAGTAATTTTATTATATCGCTTCTAATTAGTTAACCATTGATGTTTTAAATTAATTTGACGACTTATATGGGGTTCACTTAAAAAAATTTCAGAAGTAACTTTTATACTAATTTTATTATATCAATTCTAAATAGTCATTATAAGTCATTTAAGTATTATATTATAAATAATATTTAATAACAAGGATAAAATAGATTAAAAAAATTAAAATTAAAAATTAAAAATGATCGGATAAAGTACTTTGCAATAGTAATATATGTGTCAAAAAAAGATATAAAAGTAGTACACCTATTGAGATCTAAATAATTAGATTCAAACAAAAAATTAAATACATAGTTACAATGTAGATCTGAGTGATTAAAATATTAATTTTATTAGGTACAATTAAAAGAAGCATAAAATACATAAACAAGGAAATTAAATTTTAATCTTTTTTTAACAACCTTTTCGTTTCGGTGATCGACATGCTTGTCGTCCACGATTTGCTCCCTAATTTTATTATATCACCCTTAATTATTATATTTCATTTACGCATTAGAAAATTAATAATAATTAATCAAATAGGTAAGTAAAATAGACATTTATAACATGTCTACTTCAGATGCTTCGACCATAATTTACTACATCACCTCTAATTATAAATCATTTAAGTATTAAAAAGTTAATAAATTGGATTAAAAAAGTAAAATAGACATAAAATAATTAATCAACTCTTTATGTTTTAAATTAACTTGACATCTTATATGAGACTCACTTAAATTATTTTTACAAGTATTTTTTATAGTAATTTTGCTATATCACTTCTAGTTAGTTATTATAAGTCATTTAAGACATGTCTGCTTCGTTACTTCAATCGTGATATTTTCTTAACTCTTGAAATTATATCGGTGTCACTTAAAATATTATAAAAGAAAATATATTATAAATTAAAATATTAAAAACTTTAATTATTTAAAATTATTTAATAATAATAATTTATTTCATTACTTTTATAATAATTTTAAAAATTGAAGCTTAACATGTTGGGCCTGTGCACCACTAGTATGACTTATAATTAGCAATACAACACGACCACGGAAGAAGACACGTTTTCTCATGCATGCCTAAGAGAAGAAATTGACACAAAAGTAGAAATTGATCATACAATAAATTAAAGAAATGATTTTGTAGGTTAATTATAATTTTTTAAAATTTTATACAGAGATTTTTATATTTACACACACAATAATCTGAAAACATCTACAAAGTAATTTTTTTCTTATAGTAAATGATCAAGACATCTCATTTCCTCTTAATAAACTGATGTATGCAAAAGAAAAAAAAAGGAAACAAAAGTCATACATGTGAATAAAGTGCTTGATTCTAGCGATTAGGTTTGTTATTTCAAAGAGAAAAAATAGTGGGTGCGAAAGCAGATGAGAAAAAAATGAATTAGAGATCTACTTATTATAGTTAAGAGAAGGTTCAAAATAATTTGTCAATCATAAATTTATGATATGATATTTTCTATTACAAAATTAATAGTTTGATTCTGATCTTTCAAAAAACAGAAATATTAGTATTACTACTACTTAGAATTAATTTTTTATAGTGTCCAAACATCTTTTTTGTTTTTTCAAGAAAAGAGAGAATTACACAAATATAACTTTTTTAAATGATTATTTAAAAAATTACTATAAATGTACACAATTTATTTTAATTTTAACTTTTTAATTATATTGTGTATAATTTTTAATATTCATAAATATGTCACGCCCCTAGACAATAAGGGGTGGACAAGGATCCATATGAACTCTTGATATACAAATGACCTGCATTAAGCGGATGGACCAATATTCATAAGACAACTTTAAGAGTGGTATATAAGTAGCACTGGCCAACTAGCCACACTAGAGCAGCAGGCAACTAAAACTACGATTACATACGATAATTTACACTGTCTATGAAGATTTTAATAGAAATTGTTACTGTACCGCGACAGATGGCTAGGACGTGACCCGACATATTCAAGCTATAACTGTAAATATGACTTAAGAGTATTAGATATCTATTAGCTCCAAATAAGAGAAGAGTTCACCAACTGCTCTGTAGAATCGAAACAAGTGTCTAATATAGAAGTCTGCTGCCTGGTTTACGTGATCTTGTATATACAAAGATGCAATGCCTTCGAAAGTAGGGACTTCAGTACATATACAACATGTACTGATATGCAAAATAGACAGAATAACAAGTAGACATATAAGAATGCTCAATGAATTAAATAACTAAATGAGCAACTATAGACAATTGAATACTAGAAACTCTCCTCTAGACTATAATTTATGAGCATACAAGTGACCGATACACAATATAAACTATAACATATGTATTTACCTTATTAACTCGTCATATAACATCTTATGAGTAATTCATCACTATGAAACACCTAGTAAAAGGCATATGTGATGTTGTAATACCCCGTATTTTCCTAGGATAATTTAAGTCTCAATACATGAGTATTCATATATAAAATTTTAGAAATACCCATTATTTATCTGTTTAGAGCCTACCATTACGTACAAAATTCAATTAGCTTTCCAACGATATAAAATTCGCCCAAATTCGATAACCGGGTAAAAAGTTATGGCGATTTTAAGTTTCAATCGTTAAACACCGTCATTTTGGTCACTAGCGCGCGTCACAGAGCCAGTCTAAATCATAATTGTCAAAATTCAGTGAGACTCCGCGATCCCACCACGTCGCGATGATATCCCATTTCACATTTGACAATTGCCAGTGAGACTCTGCGATAATGGTGCGTCGCGAAGGTGGCCAAAATGGCTTTCAGAGGCTTACCGCAATGCTCCGCGTCGCGCCAAGCTTTCAGGTCCCAGTCGTCAATTTCTAGTGAGGCTCCGCGATCCTGGCACGTCGCGCCAGGACCTCAAATCGGGATTTTCAATTTTCCAGTTCTGCGTTTTTAATTTCCAAGGGGCTGTTTGGTCATTTTTCTAAGCCCTAATCTCGTCCTAAGCACGAAATTAAAGCCTAGTAGGACATTATATGCCCATTATTCTCAAATTACTCAAAAAGGGATCCATTCTCTTCAAGAACACAAAAACCTTAGCTCCCTAATTCAAGGCCAAAGCTCAAAAACACTCCATCAATCTTCTCAAATTCATTAACCCAGGTATGTTAAATGTTCATCCATGGATTTTTTTCACCCATGGAGTCCAAGTAACCGATTTAAATTATAAAATTGTGATCTTTTCAAGTTATTTTGATTTTAAATTATGATTTCACCCATGAATCTCCATGATCTATGATTTTACAGCATGTATAGATGAAATTATTGTTGTTATTCAATTTTTCATGTTTTAATGTTATCATTCATTGAATTAATTATGATTTAGTACTATTCATGTTGAATTCATGCTAATACTATAAGTTCCCTAACATTCCTATGATTTGACCAAACTATGAACTACAAGTGTTTGATAAAATGCCTACAAGAATACATGTTTGATAAAAGCCTTCATGTTATGTCCTCTACGCTTAAGTATCATGTTACTATTATTGCTTTTGAGTCCTGGGGGTATTGAATACCCGAAAATCATAGCTACTTACTTAGTCTCATTTCACTATCTTTAGAATAACTTCAGATTATATTATGAGCATTACCAGAACAGTTAGTTAAACTCATAACAGTGTAATATTTCAGTGTCTTTTAGTTGGGAGTAGGATTTAGCATCGAGCGAGTGTAGGGATGGTGGCTTCCCCGTCAGATAGGCAACGTCGTTAGTAGCAGTCCCTAAACTCCAAAACTACATAACCAGCGTAGGATATGAGAAGTCACCAGTTAGTTTAGGCTTGACTATCTCGCAGGGGTCACCTGTCTGATTAGGCTTGATACCCTTAGTCCTTCGGGACAGTACATCAGTATAGTGAATCCACACAGTCAACGTTAGTACCCGTGGCACGGTACTAACACCCTTCCAACTGGGGTTACAGGTTGGACCCTAATTAGCTCAGATTAGGGCATGTCGGTTAGATGATACCTCCCACAGTCTCAGTTACAGTTTTAGTCCAGTAATCAATTCAGACATTCAGTCTTAGTGTTGTTTGACCAAAGCATACAAATATCAGTTATTTCAGTATTTTAGTTTACAGATTTTATTCAGTTCATGTTATATGCTTGGTCATGCATCCCCAGTATCTACAGATTTCACGTACCTTCAGTATTTATGAAACTTTCATCCATTCTATTCAGTATGCTATGTTTTACATGTATATTCAGATAGTTATTATTTTTGCTCATGAGACCATGCATATTAGCCTACCTTATTTAACATACTAGTACATTCAAAGTACCGATCGCATACCTTTTTTTGCGTTATGATATATCATATCATAGCTGTTGACGCTCAGTTTCCAGATCGCACTTAGACTTCTCAAACTCTCAGCAGTAGCAATGGTGAGTCCTCATATTTGGAGGACGGATTATTTTATTTCATGCTTGCAGTCTAGTAGTTAGTTGGAGTTAGTTGGAGTTAGTTGGAGCCTATCCCATCAACTCACAGTTATTCAGTTTAAAGGCTTTTAAACACTACAGTCAGTTATTCAGTATTCAAACTTTAGTTAGCATGACAGTTAGTTATTTAGTTTATCTCAGATTTTAGTATTTATTCACACTCAGATAGTTATTTCTTCAGATTCATAATTCAGTATTTGTTTCATTTATTAAAACCTTATGACATATCAGTTATTTTTTCGCATTTATGATTATGTTATTCAGTGCTCACAGCAGGTACCAGCTCATAGGTTAGCTTATGTTCGCTCAGGACTGTAAGTACCGTCTGACGCCCAGGGTGTACTCTCGGGGAGTTATAGATGTCCTATGCCTACTTTTAATTCTAACAATCATATTATGGACTACCAAAGGTGATCTATGTCAAGTGTAGAAATATAAGTTTCTTAAATATCCGTTGTTATGATTTTATCTATATAGTTGTAATTGGGTCTTACACAAGGTATGACCCATGGCTCACTATGAGGGTATGTTTGCAGGCCATATACGTCGTATATCTACTCAAGTTAGGAAATCAGTACATGACATTCTAGCTGACTCCAAATGTAGAAAACACCACAAGGGTGAGTATGTTATAATATTCGGGCTCACTATATGGTCTAATCTCGATCTTGTACACAGAATCACATCGCACGGGTGTGCCAATTAAAACCTAATACCGTCCCTTCGCTAAGGATAACTTGTTATCATATAATGTCTTATATACAAATAAATTATGATAACAACAATTTAGCCATTCAAGTAGCACTTCCCTATATAATTAACCTTTTTAATGGTGTCTAGCTATTTAAAAGATAGTTCTTTATCTCTATATCATCTTACAATTATATCGCTATATGATCAAATATACTAGTGCGATTATACTATAACCCGTTATTCTAATTTTTGGCATAAGCTACATATACCAAGTGACGTTTAAGAATTTTTAATAAAGGCAAACAAAGTTATCTATAGCTTTATAGATATTGGGCTTAACAAGAGTAATATAAGTACTGTGACTTCACCAAGTAGACGTAGGAACTGTGAGGACAACTAATTTAAATGGAGAGAGCATATAGACACTATGACCATTTATTCATATTTTGAAGATATGACATATATACTATCTGACTTGTAAATATTTCAGGTAAAAATACTTATGGTCATGTGAAATATTATGAGTTCTTGACTTAAAAGGGTTAATATGATTTCTATGACCACACTTATGATCATCTGAAACATTATGAGTACTTTACTAAAGGAGTATTATGATAAGCATATAAAGTGCAGAAATAAGAAAGTTTAAATGGAACAAGCATATAGATATTCTAGTCATATTAGCCATGAAGTATGTGCTGACATATAGAAAGAAAGACTTTTTCACATATATCAAGCAAACTATTGGATATTTTAGGAGATACAAGTGACTTATGATCGTGCCTTAACAACGAAAGAGGTTTTAGCTTTACATATCTTGGGTGCCTCACTAGGTCACGGTAAAATCGCCAATTTCAAACATAACAAATTCTACGTGTAGTTGTAACAATCGTAGTGGTAAATTTCACCTTTTTATATATTTTGATTATTTCCCCTGCTCAATAATTTATTTATGCTATTTATGTGTTATGGAGTTGGTTGGCATGATCCTTAATGTATTTGGAAGTGAGTTGGGTGAGTCTGACACTTTTAAAGCCCTTAGTTTGATTTTGGCCAACACTTTATGTTTTAAATGTCGGATGATAATTTGAACAATTTTATTAGATCCAAAATATCAATTTTAGATTAGGAGCATGGTTAGTTCGTGTCTCAACCATTTATTTTACATTTCGGCCCTTACTATGAAAAGTAGTTGAAAATAAGCTTTTAGGAGTCTTAAGGACTTATTTATTGTAAATAACCTCTTTTAAAAAAATCAATGGTACCATTGTGTCCAAAACATTTAAAATATCCTAGTTTCATATCTGAATTTATTTTTGAGGGGTCCCAAATGAACTTCGAGGGTCCAATCGGGACAAAAACTCCAAATTCCAAAACTTCTCATATAATTTTTCTAGTGCATCAGGCTTCTTCATTGCAATCGGATGGACATAAGTCATGATCACATGCCTCGATAATTTTCTTCATCACAATCATGTAGTGGTGGTATCACTATCATAATGAGTAATAAAATGAACTGGGTTGGGTTTGACCATTATAGTCGTGAGGACCCCCTCTGTGATTCATGTTTGTTTACAAGGTTTTCAAGCTTGACCCTAGTATGTAAAATTCATGTGAGGTTCATGATAAACCCTCTTCAAATTGCTTGTTAAGTGGTATGTTTATGTTAGTTAAGTGTAGAAAGTTGAATAAGCAAAGCATGCTCCCCATATGTTTGATAAAATGCTTATGTGAAGGAATTCGAGCCATTCTATCATGTTGATTAGAAATCACCAATTGTGTGCAAGCCCATGCATGTCAAGTGTTTGTTGAAAAGCCTTAGTGAATGAATTGTGCCATGATAACATGAAATTCCCCAATTATGTGCTCTTCGATACATGCTAAGACTTTAATACATGCTAAGTGTTTGATGCAAGACCTTGTTGAATGGAGTATGAGCCAATAGCATGTCTCCCTATACTATCACGTGTTTATGATTCTCAAATACTTGAAGAGATGTTGTAGTGGTTGTGATGGTGAACGAATGTCCATGGTCTTGATAATTCAAGAATGGTTATGCTTTACTTTTATGTTATCGAGTCCTGGGAATATTTATACCCAACAATTTAGTTGTTGTCTAGACCCGTGTCAGTTTTCACGATAATTTCAGTCGAGCCATGATTCTCAGAACTCAGTGAGTTATAGAACTCTGTATTTTAAGACAGATATAAAATGTAAGAAATTTCAGTAATCTCTGTAATCGTCGTAATCTCAGTATCGCTAGTAATCTAGCCTCAGTCCTGTACCCAGCTCAGATCTAGTATATTCAAGTGTTCAATTTTGACCTCTGCAGTAATCAAGTACTCTATTCAAAACTCAGTGTCGCTCAGTTAGATAACAAGTTTCAGTAGTATTCCGTCAGATACGAAACCAAGTGAATTCAGCTTAACTCAGTTAAACCATTCGAGAAACATGATCAGTATCAGATTCATCTTAGTTTGTGTTCAGTTAAGAATCAGTTCGGAGTCTTTCAGTTGGGAGTAGGAGCTAGCACCGAGCGAGAGCAGGGATGGCGGCTCCCCGTCAGAGAGGCAGAGTCGTTAGAAGCAATCCTTGAACTCTAGAACTGCGTAGCCAGTGCAGGATGCAGAAGTCACCTGTCAGGAAAGGTTGGTCACCCGTAAGATAGGCTTGACTATTATATTGCCTTAGGTTTGACTTTCTGCGAGGATCACCCGTCAGATAGGCTTGACCAGAGAGGTATTTACCCGTGGCACAGTACGATACCCTTCCATCTGGGGTTACAGGTTGGACCCCACTAGTTGAGATTTGGGGCATATCGGTTAAGTGACAACTTCCCACAGTTACAGTTTCAGTATCAATCTTCAAAAATTAGGACTGTCATATACAGTCATCTATCTCAATGAGGAACTGAGATAGTTCCATTGATTCATGGACCACCCGTCAGATAGGCTTGGTCCTATATAATGTTATTCAGTATCAAATCTAGAGATCACCCGTCAGATAGGCTTGTTACAGATTTAGTTGAGTAATCTCATTATCAGATCCCGAGATCACCCGTCAGATAGGCTTGATCTCAATTTTATATTCAGTTGAGTAATCTCATTATCATATCCCGAGATCACCCGTCAGATAGTTTTTAAAGTAGATTTCCAATAAAATGAGCATACAAATTTAAAAGGAGTAGTATTTAGCACCGAGAAGGAAGTGTGGGATTAGCGTGCCTCCCTGGCACAAAACTACGTAGCTAATGTAGGTACAGATTATCAGATTATTTCCATTCCAATATGGATGACAGATTTAGTTTGTGATCGATCACATGGACAGTAGGGTATACTCCCTGGCAAGAGTATGACACCTCTCCCCATCGTGAGTTTTTTCCCTTAGGGGAATAAAACGTTGGACTCCATGTTAGTTCTCATGGTTTATCTCGATTAAGAGAACCTCCCTGCTAGTTAAAGTAAAATATTAACATAAAAGCTTTTAAGAAAACTAAGTGTAAAGGCTCACAACTTTACTCAGATTATGCTTTACAGAAAGATATTAGCTACAGATTTCAGCTTTCAAATTTTAGTTACAGAAGTGAGTCCTTTCTACACTTAGACAGTATGATTTACAGGCAAAACATTAGCACAACTTTTAGAACTAAATGTTATGACTCACTAGATTTATAAAGTATGCTTTGCTATTCATGATTTTAGTATTTCAGATATTCCAACTTATATGAGTCATTTACATTTAGCATGCATTGTTTTATAAATTATGGTGATGAAATGATGTTTTACTTATGCATTTCACTCTCATATACTCAGTACATCCTCAAAGTACTGATCCATATATATGTCTATGTGCTATATTATCTCATAATGTAGGTTCAGGTGCTCAGTATCAGCGGCGTGAGTAGTTCGAGCATCTTCATCTACATCCGACAGTTGGTGAGTCCTCATAGTTCGGGAACTTATTTATTTAGATTTTGTAGCTTATTAGTTTATATGATTCAGTATTTCTTTTCAGACAGTTTGAGTTAGCTGGGGGTTTGTCCCAGTGACTCTTTAGTTATTAATAGTAGAGGCTTGTTAGACTGCTAGATATTATTTAGACTTACAGTATTGATTTTCAGACATTACATTCATATTGTTCTTAGTTATTTCAGATAGTTTTTGCATTTAGTATGATTTTTATGTCGATATTTCCTTTATTATAAGATTTAGATCTAGTAGAAGGCAGGCAGGGTTAGCTTAAGGCTACTCGTAGTCTTGAGCACCGTGTGATGCCTCAAGACAAGATTTTAGGGCATTACAACTCTATTCTTTTAGAAAAAGATTACACCATAACTGGTTTTCTTTTAAGCCTTGTATATATATGATACACATAAAAATGAACAACTTCAGCAAGGAATTCCTAGTTGAATAATTCTCGATCAATTTAATTGAAAAAAAGACCCCTTTGCAAAGACCTAGTTCTATGATAAGAAAAAAAGGGAGTAACAAGCAAAGAACTCAAACAAAGACCCCATGACAAAGACCCAGTTTTATCATAAGATGAATTGAGAGTAAGATTAAAAAGTTGAGAACTCAAAATAAAGACCCCTTAATAAAGACCAGTTCTATAATTAGATAGCATGTCCAATTGGAAAGACTAGGGACAACAATTAATGCATTCAGTGTTCCAAATTACCATGTGGGTTCTTGCTTCTTCGTATACATCAGTTTTATTACGAATCTGTGTGCTTTTCTCTGTTTTTATTACTTATGGGTGCCGCATTTATGTTATGAAATCTTGTTCTGTGCTTTACTATGTATTTGTGCGGTATCTCATGTCTTGAGTCGGGGGTCTATCGAAAACAGCCTTTCTACCTCTTTAGAGGTAGAGGTATGGACTGCGTACATCTTACCCCCCCCCCCCCCCAGACCCCACTAGGTGGGAATACACTGGGTTTGTTGTTGTTGTTGTTGTTATTTCTATAATCAACCTATCGGTATAGTATCGACTAGATTCCCATTCATGACTTGGCCATTATATTAGTTTCCATTCCTTAGTTCATGTTTAGATTAGTCTATTATGTTCAGTGTGTCCCTTTTTTATATATAATATTGAATAGCTTACACGCTCAATACATTTAAAGTACTGATCACATACTTACTTTTGTGCTATATTGTCTAATAATATAGGTTTAGATCTTTAGCATCCAACCCATGATGTACAATCTCGTATCATCTTAGCAGTAGAGTTTGTTGATTCCTCATCTTATAAGGACAAGACTTATATTTACTTTATTTATTTCATTTATTTAGTTTTTAGAAAGTTAGATTTAGTTGAGGGTTTGCCTCAACAACTCATCTAGTAAAGGCTTTCAGACAAACAAACTAGTGTGTTCAGATTTATGGTTATTAGAGGATTTTCATTTAACCTTAAATAGTGAAAATTATTTTTAAAAATTCATATTTCAACTTCCACTCGATAATTCCTGTTTTATACAGTATTCTTAGTGTTATATCAGGTCATAAGTTAGCTTGGGGTCACTTGTGACTCTAAACACCATGTTACAACTAGGAGGTAGTCTCGGATAATGAATAACTTGGTATAAGATTCAGTTTGAAAGTTCCATAGGATGTATGAAAGCGCATTAAGTAGAATCTTATTCATGGATGTGAAGCGCACCATACATATGAGTGAGAGGTTATGGAATGTTTTAGAAAAAGTTACAGTTTTTCCATGTTCATATCATCCGATTGTGTGTGAACTTTATTTATCATTCTAACTCGTGCCTTACATGTTTAAGAATATGTCTCTCAAAAAGAGATTAATAAAAAAAGTGACCAAAATGGTAACCTTTCCACACCAGTCAATTAGCCTACAAATGCAAATATTTTTAATACAGAGTTTCATAATGCCATCCAACTGTTTTCTCAAGCTGTGACTGCTTAATTGAATGACGAGGTAGTAGTATTTGCAAACAAAAGAATAAGGGAGAGCAAGAGGCCATATTTGGGAAGGGTAACTCTAACCTTCAGAATATTGCAAGTGGAGACCATCGTATGTTTTGAGAAAGTTACTAGGACCAACACTATCATCAGCTAGTAATTCATCTCTGGTGCCCAGGAATTATTATGATCATAAGGGGGAGCATCTGGCTCTAACTCCTAAAGAAATATCTTATGGGGAAAATCCCATCCCGGTTGCAATATATGTTGAAAGAAACATATAAAAGAGTGTATGGTAGGTTGTGAAGGCTTTTTTGTATATGGTAAGCTAGGGCACATGTTGATAGAGTGTCCTGTAGATTCGGTGGTTCGCCAGCAAGCTCGGACTACTTCATCAACAACCCCTTAAGGTTGCCCAATTTTATGGGTGCCTCTTCTAGCACAGGTACTTAAATCAATCCCATTTATCTTCTAGCTAGCCGAGTCTGGATGGTTCTTGTAAAGTTGAGTTAGATATGCTTCTAGATTTTCTCATTCTTGCATTTATAGTCCTCACGCCTTTTATTTTCCCATGGTGGTGAATAGTCATAATCTAGAATAGAGTAGTAATGGTGGAGAGTGGTATTATGGAAGATAATAGAAAGAGCGAATTGTGGGAAATAGATCCTTGTAGGTTTGGCAGGTTAGTACAAGAGATAAGTAGAAGACCACGAATATGGCCTACTTCATCCCTTTGGTGAAATAGGAAGATTAAGTCAAAGACTTGTATACGAGAGATATTCTTAGCCTTTATGAGGAATTGTATAATCAAAATAGATCCAAAGTAGTATGCGTTGATCATTTCAGTGAGTTCATCTTACGAGAGTAATGAAAAAAGAAGACTCGCAGACTTAGTGTGGTGACTTTGACATAAGGGGGAGATGTTAGAGTGTGGAACCTATTAAGTTCTGGAGGTTTAGGTAGCAGTATTAGAAGATCTAAATCAGAGCTAGGTAAAGTTAGAGATCAATTCTTATTATTTGATACACTTACATCATTATGACACCTTACTCCTGCTTTGCATCATTCCAATGTACACACTTCATGCAAATGTTTGTCTATTCTCAGTTCCTAGTATTTAGAGTAATATTCTGACTCAAAAATCCAAATCATGCTCTATAAATCCATGAACATCAGTATCATACCACACAACTCATGACTGACGCACCCATGATTTCTCAGCATGCTTAATCTCGCACACTCATAATAGGTTCTTGATGATTAGTAAAGTCACCATACGAGAATATTCTCAAACAAAACTTCTTGAACAAGTTTGTTCATACAATATTTTACTCCTCATACCCTTATTGAGTGTCAAGGGTTATGAAAGTCTTTAGGTCATGATTCCACATTCCCCTTCTTACTCTAGATCTTCCTAGTAGACTCTCTGTGACTTTTAGTATACTCTGTAGTGGGGTTGGTGAAAACTGAGTGGTAGACTTAGATTCTTTGTAGATGTACCTTATAGATTTTGGTGATGGGTGGATATTAAACCCTTGATTAGAACTTAATGTTGGTTTTGTAAAGTTTGACCCTAATGGATATAGAATTTTGCGAGCCTGATGAGAGCATACTGATAGACTTAGCCTTTAGCAACCTTGGATAGTGTAACTTTAAGGGCCGTTTAGTGTGAGGTACTAAGACAAGTTATTCCGGGATAAAATAATAGTCCTGGGATAAACTTTTTAATACACCGTTTGGTTTGACAATATTTGGGATAACTTATCCCAAAATTAATAATAGTACCGGGATAAGTTATACCACATATTTAGTGGTATAAGTTATCCCACCTTAATTTATCCCGGGATAAATTATAAAATGACAAAAATATCCCAAATTCATTACAAACACATTTCTCCAATCTTTTTCATCATCTTTAATTATTGCTTTTGAAATTGAAAAAATATTATTGATATCTACTTGATTATCTAAAACGTGTTATTTGTGACAAATTAAAAAGACTAAAATATCTTATTTTGGAACGAAGGAAATATATGACTAAGAAAAATTAGCCTCTTATTAATTAAACTTTACATTTTTTTTTCATTCCATTGCTTGTGAATTTTATAAACTTATACGCTATTTTCTTATATAAAGGATCAAAATGCAAAATTAACAAATTAAAAAATAAAATATGTTAGATTCATACGTAATAAGGATCTAAACTAGATACTATAATTTTTTATATATCCAACAAAATGTAGGTACTATAATTTTTTAAAGATAGAAAAATGGAATTCAACATCAATTTTTTCCTTCAAAGTGTTATTTTTGTGAATTGATAATACAAAAAGTTCTTACTACACAATGAAAAGATTAACTAAAGTAAATAGATTTTATATCAATAATTATCATTCACTAGTAATCTATAAAATATTTTAACAGCTACAAAGGCGTTGCCTAGTTTTAATACACATTATCGTTTCACAATCGACTCTATTGTTCAATTACATATTTTAAATTAAATACTTTTTTAATAACTTGAAAATTAATATTGTATATACCAATTAAAATGAATTTTAATATTCTATATTATATGAGTAATATGTGTTTAAATGAAGTGACATAAACAACAAATCTTCTTTTACTTTAACAAACTTAAGTTGGAAGTTTTTAATTCAAACTAAATAAGATGTAGTAATTTTTTTTTCTAAACGCACACGCTATAATCATGGGAAGGTACATGCAAAAAAATTAAAGCTAAATAAGATGCAAGTTTTATTTTTAAAATACACACGATATAAACATGAAAATGCACACACAAAAAAATTAAGTTAAATAAGATGGAAGTTTTATTTTTAAGAATAAATATTTAAAGCTTCAAAACAAATATATATAAACAAAAAAAGGTTAAATAAGATAGGGGTATTTCGGTAATCAAATACTTTATTTTTAGAAATTATACCATGCATATTAATTTGAAAACAACAAATCAAACACTCAATAAAAAATAATCCCAACATAACTAATCCCAGTATAACTTATCCCATCATAACTAATCCCGGCATAACTACATTCCTAATCAAACGAATATAAAATGAAGCCTATAGGTATATTATTTCATAGGGAGGAGCATAGTGCAAAAGTGATGCTAAGTTAGAAGTTATTAGTCATTTTGCTTAAAATCTTATTATTCCCATTATATTTTCATCCCAGGATACTCTTACTTCCTGCTACAAAATTTTAGCGTAATGTTGTTTCATGATTAAATCTATACCATTTATTTTTTTATGAACTTAGATCAGTGGACCAAGATTCTCAGACTATATAAAGATTTCCCCCCAGTCGAATGTATTGTTTAGATCATACCCATGATTCATTTCTCTATTTATAACTAGAATTTCTGATATAGAGCATTTTGGAAGAAACAAAATTCTTTTCCCTATGACTATCAGTAATTTTAGACTAGTATCTATTGCTTTGTAGTTCCATGTGTACATTTCAGTAATGAATACTTTAGTTGAGTTCTAAACTCTCAGTATGGATTAGTTCGAATAACTAGCAGTTCTGTTCTAAGATCAAACGAATGATACTAGTGGCTTCATCTCTTTTTTCTTTTAGTTGTACTCTCTTGAGTCCATGTTTGTGCCTATTCCATGCAAGTCCTTATGAGCATTTGTATTGTGCATAAATATAATTGAGTCTCATTCCTAGCCTAATATCAGTTCAAGGTAATTGTTCCTCCTTAGTACTTCTCTCAGTCTCATGTCATTCAGTTATTCCTATGTCATAACATGCATTCATGAGTTCAATTGAGTCCATATTTCAATTATAGATTCAATTATCATGTCAGGATTCAACTCTTAGAAATTTAGTGTTGGGATTATAGTTCTTTATTTATCTTTTCATTTTAGTTAGTTTTCATTTGGGGACGAATGATCCTAAGGGATAGATATTGTTGATCATGTTTGGTTTTAATGTATGACTTCTTTGTAGTAAAATGGAAAAAGAGTGAATCAAATATTCTTTGTTAATAATAAAAAAGGAAGATCTATCAAGATTCAGCCGAAAAGCAAAAAGAATATGTCCTCCCTTCAAGAATTAATTACAACTTTCTTTATCTAAGTAAAGAGTACTAAGACTTTAACACTACAATAAATGCACTACTATTCCAGAAAAAGGGAATTTTCAAGTAGTATAGGATAATTAATATGATCTAATTTTATTCTTGGAAACAAGATTCTCATATCCCATCTTGAAGGAGCAAATTTCTTGGGTTGAATTTTATTTCAGACTTTTCAAGGGCTAGTAGTAGTCCAACCACTACTATTTATACTTTTGTCTTAAACTTCTCTAGTTCTTTCCTCTACTTTATTCAAATATTGTATTCTCTTGATGTTTACTGTATATTTAAAAAGAGGGGAGAGAAATACATAGGTTGTGAGGCATTGTATCAAAGTGAGAAAGAAATAAAAAGAGTGTGATTCATAACCAAAAAGCTTGACTCAATCCTTGTACTATGATTTGATTCACAAAGAACTAGTAGAATCCTTGCAATCCAAGGGGAATGGAGTAAGACCTATTAGAGGTCCCAACCAGATAAAATATCTAGTGTCATTTCTTTTTCAACACTTTATTTTTTGAACTTTACTTTAGTATCTCAATAGTTGACTATTTGTCTAAGTTAGTCGATTGACAATTCAAAAAAGAATTATTCACCACCCTTTTACTATTTTCAATTGAAACATTGCAAAAATCTAAGCTAAGATTATAACAATGCTTCAAGTATATATAGAATCATAATTCTTGTTTTGATAGTAGAAGGAGTGGTTTAAACATCTAATAAGGCCATAAGTAACTTTTAGCTCATACACAAGTTGAAACCTTCATTATCGATTGATTTCTTCTGAAGAATCTTTCTGCACTCAATTTGAAATGAGCATATGCCTTAGATTTTGAGGTGTTTTGAGCTCAAGACTACAAAATTAAAGATCTTTGAGTCTTCTTATACATCCGTTTTCTCATAAATCTAATACCTACCAGAGGGTGTCCGTCTACAAGAGAGTAACAACTTGAGTGACAACCTATCACTTAGGTGATGAGCAGTCAGGATTGGTCATTAAGCTTATGCAATAAGTTCAAAAAAATGGTTCAAAATTGATAAGATTACGTGAGGATACATCATGAGGTGACGAGACTTCACCCAAATCATCAAACGGGACCATTTTGCAATGTTTAAACATTTTCTAAGGGGTTGTTTGGTCTCTTACCAGTCTTTTAACACTAAAACTACATTTTTTAAGTTATCCTAAGGATGAATAATAATTATTAAATGCCCAAAGCCCCTCATTACTTAGAAATTCAATCGACATATAGCAAAAGCCACAGAGAGAGGGATTTTTTCTTTTGTAAAGGCAAGAATTAGGGTTCCTAAACTTCAAGATCCTAATCCAAAGAGTTCACCAAGGTTTTCACTCTCAGGTATGTGAGATTTCATTAATGTGATTCTTTCATCCATTGCGTCCCTAAGTGAACTCTCAGTTACTTAATTTCGTTCATTCTTTAGAGTTAGGGTTTCATGAAAAATATGGGTTTTGTTGTATTTCAATTTCTCATCATGAATAATCCATGAATACATGTATCTCTTGAAATTTCATATTTATTATGGAGTCATTATTGTAAACCCTCATTATGTTTATCAAATTCTTAATTTTGGGATTGTTTCTATGGAAATTCATTCCTATTCATATCATAGAAATTGTCATGAATAGTTGTAGTCTTCACAAATAGCGGGTTATGAATACTCGATTACTTGATTTCTCATGCATTGATAATTGAACATGCATTCCTTAAGTTTCTCATGTTTTAGGATATTTTCTGATAAAATGCCTGTCACTTTCTCTCGAAAATCAAAAATAGTATACTATTTTGTATCTCTCAATGTTCCTTTTATGCATTTTCTCCAACCACATAATATACCTCATAAATTGACAATTCTCACAATTTAGAAAATACATGATATATATATATGTGTGTGTGTGTGTGTGTGTGTGTGTGTGTGTGTCTGTGTAGTCGTATAATAACTAGGGGCTTTAGCTTATAATAGTTAGATGCATGACATGCATGATATCTAAATATCCCATCAATTCTTTTGAACATTTTCCACTAAAATAAATTTCACGATTAGCATGATATCTAAAAAACCATCAATGACTGTGTATTAAGTTTCATATAAAAGCAAAGTTCACTAGTAGTATGACCGTCAGGTATGGCATCCATGATTATGGATAAGTTGACATCCAAATATGTCATCTCATCGAGCTATCAATTATAGTCAGTTTGGAGCAGTACATAGCATTAATTTGGACTAACGTTCAACATATCTATGTCCTAGAATTACATGCCACCATAGGTTCATATTCTTTTAGTTTCTTGGCAGCACGCTAGATCAATCTTTATATCCAGACTAGGTATATTGATCCCTTTTATACGGGTATTATACACCAAATTTTATGTTTAGCTCACATGGTTATATGTCAGTTAATAGTATCTCCCAAAATCTCAAACTTATATATTTGCATAACCCTAAGTTCAACCAAATTCACAGTAGCTCAATTATCACAAGATATTCATATATTCAATGTTCATGATTATCAAGGTAGGTTCTTGAATCTTAGCATACATCAATATTACTTTTGTTTCAAATATTATATTGTCGTCATGTCAATATAGTAGTGACTAGTTACCCATTCATGACTTGACCATTGTATTAGTTTACATTCCTCAACTTTATGTTCAAATTACTTTGTTATGTTCATCATGTCCAGTTTCCATATAGAATAATCCATATCTCATATGCTCAGTATATTCAAAGTATTGTAGTTTATTTTATGCTATATTGTCTTATAATATAGGTTTAAACATTCGACATCCGGCCCATGATTAGTACGATCTTGTATCACCCCAACAACAAAATTTGGTAGATCTTCATATTTCAAGGATAAGACCTATATTTACTTATTTATATCGGTTATTTAGTTATTAGACATTTAGAGTTAGCTGGGAGCTTGTACCAACAACTCAGCTTAGCAGAGGCTTTTAGACAAATGGACTAGTGTATTTAACTTTATGATAACTTAAATATTGAAATTTGTTTTAAACATTATTATATTATTAAGATTTTAGTTTTCTCTTAGTATTTCCCATTTTATACATTATTCAAAGTGTCATGTCAGGTCATGGGTTATCTTGGGGTAACTTGTGACTTTATAAACCGTGTTACGACTACAGTTAGTCTTGGATCATAACAAAGTGGGAGTCGATCACCGTGAACTTTATTATTGTTCTACCCTCAACCTCGAGAAAGTTTAACTCTATTTGGGTAATATTGGATAGATTGACCAAATTAGAATATTTTGTACTTATGAGACTGAATTTATAATGTAGAGAAGTTTGTCAAGATCTACATTACAGAAATTATAATGTGGAGAAGTTGGGAAATATATACATTAGAGAATTTTTTCAATTACATGGTGTTTTAGTGTGCTTTATTTCTGATAAAGGTACTCAATTTACCAAAAAATTTTAGTGTAATAAACAACATGAGTTGGGAACTCAGCCTGATTCGAGTACAACTTTTCATCTTCAGATGGATGAATAGTCTAAGAGGACTATTTAGGTGTTGGGGGAAATTCTTCAAGCATATTTTATGGATTTTGATGGTCATCGGGATCAGTACTTATCCTTAGCAGAGTTTACCTACAACAACAGTTACCATTGTAACATTCAGATAGCGCCTTTTGAGGCTTTATATGGGTGGAGATGTCGATTCCCATAGGATGGTTTGACTCTTTTTAGGTGAGGCCTTGGGGCATAATTTTTTTGTGAGATTCAGTGGATAAAGTGAGACTGATTTAGTAGAGACTAATAGCTGCCTAGAGTAGGTACAAGATTTATGCTAATTGTCGAGTTCTTGATGTAGTCTTCATGGTTTGAGATTGTATTTTATTGAAGGTTCCACCCATGAAGGGTGGATGAGGTTTGAGAAGAAAGGGAAGCTTATTTGAGGTTCATTAGCCTTTTCTAGATCCTTGAGAAGTGTAGCAATGTGGCGTACATGCTAGCTTTACCTCCACATTTGTCAGTTTTTCATCCCGTATTCCATGTTTACATGTTAAAAAGATACCGTCAAGATTATATGAATGTTATTTCATGGGATTTTGTTTTATTATACCATGATTTTTTCTTTGAGGAGCCCAATTTTATGCTAGACAGATGAACTAGGAAGTTGAGGTCCAAGAATATTGATTTAGTTTAGGTCTAGTAGAGACAACACCCTATTGAGGAGGCTACATGCGAGGTCAAGTCCGATATGTGATGTAGATACCCATTGTTTTTTATTGCTTTAGGCAGTTTATTTAATTTTTAGTTCAAGGACGAACTTGTGTTTTAATAGTGGATAATGTAACAACCGTAGTGGTGAATTTCATCTTTTGATGTGGTTTGACCATGTTTCCCTTACTCGTAGTTGATTTGTGATATTTGTGATTTGTAGGTTTGATTAGAACAATCCCTAATCTATTCGAGAGTGAATTGGTTGAGTTTAATACCTTAAGAGGATTTGAAAGCCTTAAGTTCGACTTTGATGGTAATTTAGATAGTTTCATTAGACCGAAATTTCAATTTTGGGTTAGGATCATGAGTCGAGGTGTGAAACCTTTATTTTGCATTTCAATCCTTGTGATAAAAAGTAGTTAAAAATAAACTTTTAGGGGTCCAGGGGGCTAATTTATTGTAAACAACCCATTTTAGAAAAACTGAAGGTGCCATTGAGTCTAAAATTTTGTGATAACCTAGTAGCATATATGATTTATTTTTGTGAGTTCCCAAACGAATTCTAAAGGTCCAATTGAAACAAAAACTCCAAATTCCAAGACTCCTAGTTTAGTTTTCTAGTGCATCAGACTTCTTAATTGTGACAGTGTAGACATGTGTTGTCGGTCAATTATTTACTCTTGCAATCGCGAGGTGCAAATCGTGATCGTAAGGTATACTTCACATGGATAGTATTAATTCTCTATTTTAGTATTTTTTAACATTTTTTGACTTGGGAGCTTCAGAAAAGGCAATTTAAAAGGTATTTCTTCACCAGTTTTGCTTGGGTAACCTCTAAACTCCTATTTTCATGTTTTCCAAGTGATTCTTTCTCCCAAATAGCTTTAAAAACTTAATTTTAAAATGAATTTTTTGGATTGTTGCCCCGTGAATCTTAAGCGGTTTTACTTCATTTGAGTTCGATTTTAAACCTATTTTAACAAGGGTTTCCAAATATAAACTCCTCTTGGCATGGGATATGTATTTCTAAGATAAAATTTCAGATTTACTTCTTTTGACCTCAAAATCATTTTTTGAATGATTTTTAGACCCGATCTAAATATAATCAATATGGGTATCATTAGATTCATTTTGATTTCTAAATTATGTTTATGATAGATTTAACTCATTCCAAAATCGTTCATAAAAGAAAGTCTCTGCCTTAAATGGTCTAGGCTTGAATTTCAATATTTTGATGTAGGTTATGACTTAACTTTCTTTAAACTGGGTTGAGTAATTAACGATCATGTAAAGCATGCTATAAGTTAGGAAATTTAGTCATGGGATTTGTATTTTGGGATTATTATTATTAATGTGTGCCAGTGGGTGGGCTTATTATATATAATTGTTGACTTAGAGAATATAATTATTGTGATGCCCGACTGGGGAATTGCTTTTTAATATAGGCCTTCCTTGAGAATTATTTGACACCTTTATTATCATAGTATACCTGAGTGAGAAGTTTAAAATAATACTATTGATGTTTTACATGACTATTTATACCAGTGATTCCATGCGATGAATTTTATCGTAAAATATTATTATTTGAGTGGATTTTGAGCTCTTTCATACCTATGTTGAATTGATCATTATATTCATACTTGTTTGTGAGAATTACATCCTTATTTTATCTATACATATTTATGAAATTGGTACCACTGATAAACACTTATTTTTGACAAAAAATGAGGCACTTTATAAAACTCCTATACCGAGGGATGTGCTAATAAGGTCGATTGAAAATTATTAATTTTGTGAAAAATGAGATACTTTAAAAGAAATGCCTATATTGAGGGATGTGAAGATAAGGTTGATTGAGATATGAGATCGAGATTATAAAAGTATATGAGTTGAGAACCCCCCATGGGTCCTGAAGCGTTGAGGATTGGAAGACATATACAAAAGTTCCACCATCATAACATTGCATTGTATTGCATTTGCATCTTTTGTGTTTCCTTTAGGTACTCGTTGGTGTGCACTTAGTTTCTCTCTCTCCCCCCCCCCCCTCTCTCTCTCTATCTATATGTATGTATGTATGTATGTATGTATATATGTAGTTGTTCCCTTTTTACTATATATTGTAAAATTATTAGGGGGGACTATATGAGTTGTTATTTGGAAACTTTTTTATTTGCAGGTGGAATGTGCTAATTGTATCTTTTACTTAGTTTGTTTTCTACTTTGCTCAGTCGATCTATGATACCTACTAAGTAAAAGTGGACCGTCCTCACTTGTAATTTTATTTTATACGAGTATGACTCTAGTGGCTGATCTTATGAGGTGATAACTGGATATTCGAGGTACTGGCGCGCTCTAGAGTTTGTGGATGATTTCATACCTCCTCTTACTTTATCATGTCTTTAGTTATTTTCAAAGATAGACTCTTGTATTTCAAATTCCAGATTTGGTAGTAAATGTTCTTTCTACTTATGATACTAGTATCTTGGGGATTATGTATTCTTTTGTTCGGATATTTATGTCATTGGAATATATTATGGCCTGACTTCCTTCTAAAAGTTTTGTTTGTATTTATTTTCTTCTTATGGCAATTTTTCCTTTCTTTTTTGGGTTTCGGCTTACCTACCAAAATTGGTCAAGGTAGGTGTCATCATGAGCTCAATTTTTGATTTGTGATATTTTGGTTTGTGACAGTAGTCCTTTTCAACCAACCAACCAATAACTTCAACCACCCTAACGGTGAGCAATCACTCCAACATAATCAAATACTTATACAATACATAAATATATTCATCAACAATCTAAAGATTCATCTAACAACTTATTTCAATATTCGTCTCTTACGCTCAAAATTAATCAAATTTCTTAACAATCGCTTGATGTTTAAACCGTCCCTACCAATAGAAATACCTAACAATTCCACTTTTATCACAACTTCATCTTTTCCCCTTTTCCTTTCAAGAACCTAATTATATGACCCATTTCAAGACATAGTACGAAATTCAATTGAAACGGCAAGTACTACCTTCTCCTATATCCCAAATATGTATTTCATAATAATATTCAAGTGTAGGGTAGAGAAATTACCTAGTTGACATTAATCCTCAATTTTCCATTATGCCATAGAAGGAAGAAAACCTATAATGCTACTGTTTCTACTCGTTTCTTGACAACAAGAGGAGAATTTCAAGCTAGATTTTTTTAATAATTGTTATAAGAGAGTAGAGGAGAGGGAAAATTATAGAACAGGTGAATTGAAGTTAAGCGTTAGTACTGTGTGTTTCCAGAAAGAAATAAGAGCATAAGTCCTCCATTTTTCTAAGTGTGTGTTATTGTACCCTTCTCCTTTCCTTCTTATCCATTTTTTCCACTTAATTTTAAAAATAGTCCCCACTAGCTTACTCCACTTAATATGAAAGCTCCATATAATATACAAGCACTATAATTCTACTTAAAATATATATGCCATGAAACTTTTTATACATTAAAAATTACACTAATTTAAAGTGGTAAAATAAATTTAGAATATTTTTTTGAGTTGTTACAATCTCCCCCACTTAGGATCATCCATCCTCAAATGATGCTTGTATCTTATTTTAGTCCCTTAATTATCTAAGACATCTGTGAGAACACCTATTCAACTTCCATTTCACTTTTCATCATAAGGCCTTAAAGTTTCATTAACTCTCAAAATTTTTAAAATCTTTGGCAAAGTTTCCTCTGTAAATAGGGCTATGGAGAACCTGTCAGCTAGCCAGAATACATACAAATACTCTTCACAGAGTGTCACAACAAATACAATTCTTAATGTACAATGCACGAGGATCCATTTGGCCTTATAGTCAAATAGTGATTATAAGCAATACGTAAATTACCTTATATCATTCATCATGAAGTTGAATCTATACAAGTCTCTAGTATCACAGGTATACTTTATGTACCCTTATCAAATATATCACCCTTCTTACCTCTAACTGGGATAAACTTAACTCTTACCTCCCTACTTTGTAGTATACATGGAGGCATACAACGTCTAAACAAAATCAAATCATATAGAAATTATAATATGCAAGCAGATAAGCACGAAGGATATGTAATCATGTAAAAATATCAGCCATATAAAAAGGGCTTTAGCCTAAGCACATAGAAATTGATAGACGTATGACTTATAAACTTAAGAAAAATATAACATGGAATTTATATGCGGGTAAGATGTGAAAATCTATGGCATATGAACTTGTAAACTATAAAATAGCATGTGAACAGATAAATAATAATAAAAACAATATGTAAATAGATGAGTTATGCCACAAATTTGTCATATAGTCATATAAGCAGGTAGACTAAAATTACTTAACACATGAGATTCTAAACAAAAGAGACAAATAGCATATAAGTAACTTAATTGAGATATATAAGAATGTAGATATAAAAGCACCAAAAACATGGTTTTTAAAATTGTAGGAGTATGTAGCATATAGGTGAGAAAATTTGGCTATACACATGAATGTGTAATTTTTCATTAGCGCTAATATCAAGCACCTTAGTGGGTATCGTATGAAAATGGAGAAGGATAAGTGAAGAAATACACCCATGTCCTTGTTTTAGCTCTTAATTTTCTATCAGTCGGTGTTAGTATTTGACAATTGAACAATAGTTGCTTTTTTTCTCCAATTTGCCATTTTCAGCTTTCACTCATTAAATCTCACTCTATAATACTCATTATGAACATTTATTATACACACTATCTACAAATCGTCTAATAGCAATCTTGTTGAATCAGATAAACTTTATAAGCAAGTAGACATATACTGTATGAGTAAGTAAACTTTAGGCATATCTAAATAGGTGATCCGTCAATACTACTTAAATAACAACACCCCAAATAGGGTGACATATAGGAAATTAATTCAAAAAGTTTATAATCTATAGATAGTAAGAAAGAAAGAAAATGTTGTGCATATTACATGTAAACAAGTGGCTTGTAATGTGACATTACCCTATAATCGAATATACAAGAAAGCTATCAGAAATTTAATTCCTAAATCTTAAAAATTATGGAAATATATATCATGTAAATAACTTGGTTATGAAATATGTGTACATGAACGATAATCTCTAAACGGATATCCTTAAAACCTATAAAAAATTAATCATATGTCAATGAGCAATTTAATTATGTTATTTTAATCATGCGAATTTTCAAAATATACAACATTTAAACAAATATACTATAGAGCATGTAAGGAAGAAATTGGTGATCTGTGATGCCTATAATATGTAAGTAATTACCCATAAGGCCATAACATATGAAAAAAGAGAAAAAAAATACACTCTAGTGTGTGTACATAACAAGTGATTAAATGTGTCATGAAACAAATAACACATAGACAAGTAATTTATATAACACCTAATCATGTAGATCGCTATGTTGCATATAAGCACCTCCTTTAAAAAATTTGGAATATAGAATAAAGATTCAAGCAACATGGAGACTATAAGCAAATGAAATAGAATACAAATGACATACAAACAAGTTCACAAAACGTCAAACATGTGAATCAGTATTTCATGAAACATATATCATATAAGCACACTCTTTATAAAAAAACATAATAGCTAAACAAATGGTTTATATAATATGTAACTTGAAGAAAAATGACCTACAACATACTTATAATATAAACAATGATTCATATAACATGTAACTTATATAAAATGGATCAATGGTACTAATAACATACAGATAAACAATCATTAAGAGCACATAACCATATAAACTAATAAGCTCGTAAAAACAAGCAATAGGTTAACAATTAGCCTACAAGACATGTAACGCGTATAATTCAATAAGCAAGTAAGCTATAAAATTTACATATACAGATTCATGACAACTTAATCCTATGGGTATCTAGAAAACATATTGATCCCAACATCAACTCTCATAATACGACACCAATCACTTCTAAAGCTATTAACCGTTCCTCGATAAATCATCTAACCCAATAAGAGTCATACTCTATCCGGGAGCTTTATTCCACATATATACTTAGCTAACCAGGAACTCTATATTACATATATACTTAGCCTAGGTTATTCATATAATATTCGACTATATGTAGCAATTACATTCTTATAATTAATTAATGAATAGTTTATCTTCTGCTACTTTAAGCCCCCAAATAAATCTTAATTTATGACTATCCTTTTTATATTTTTAACTCTAAACTTTGGTCGCGTACTAATACTTCTTAATATCAAAACAAACCACGATGAGACATATCTTTACATATATTTTTTGAATTAATTGAAACACTTATCCCCACACTTACTACCAAAGAAGGACTTACACAGGTCATTTCCTAATAGGGGTACTCGAATGCACATAGCCTGTTGAATCTGTTCTCCCCTACAAATATAAAATAATAAAACATCTAGCCGCTGTCAATCAATTAAACTATCTCTCGTTAACATTGGTGTGACACATTTACTTAACAATTCAATCCACCATTACATCTTCAACTTAAAGGGGCCTAATGCCTATTCATTCGATTGCTACTATTCTTAGCGTATGAATAATCTTGAAGCTTTTGATTATATCACCAAAGTACTAGAAATCCTTCATAGGCTAAGTCCTATAAGTGTTGAGTCATGGGCCTTTGTCCCTTCCTATGTGGATAAAATGAAGCCTAATTTGGACCAACTCACTTTTGCCCATAGGCCCATTACTATGGGGCATATATATTGATCTTTTTAGGTGTTATTCACCATCATAAAAAGAGAGTTTTCAGCAGCCAAAGAGAGAAAAACAAAGCTGATTTTTGCACCTAAATTTCAGTCACAGCTGTCAACTTCAAATTGCGATTGCCGCTTCGTTTCTTGTCCGATTGAGCTGATTTTTGGACTGCTTGTTTCTCTCATCTCAATCTTTGATTAGAAACTGACAGAGCTTGATTTGGTGGACTGTAGCTCCTATTCTTCATTCCCAAATAGTAGCTGCATTTTTGGTGCTTTCACTCCTTTATTTCTCTAGTGTTTGGTGCTGTAGATTATGTATTATTTCTTGTTGTTTGGCACTTGTTTGGTGGCCATTTTGGAGGACAATATTATAACTCTTTGGTGATTATAGTTGAGGTTTTGGTCCCATAGTTTCTTACTCTTCACACTGAAGGGTTTTCCACGTAAATCTTGTGTCTCGTGTGATTGCCTTTATTCTTGTCATGTTTCATTTGGTTGATTTGTTTGCTGTATATTACTCTATTTTGCTTGAGTATATTTGTCTCCTCTTGGTTTAAGTTTAAAGGGAAAGTGTAGTCTTGGGTATTTTCTGCTGCTACCCTGTTGGGCTCTTTGATTGTGTGCCCGTCTTTCCTAAAAAGTGGTATCAGAGAGTTGGTTACTGTTGATTGTTGATTTGAATGATGGAGGCAAATATGAGCAAGATGGTGTGTTTGAATGGTAGTAACTATCATAGTTGAAAAGGAAAAATGAAAGATCTTTTATTTGTCAAGAAAATACATCTACCTGTGTTTTCATCTACTAAACCTGAATTCATAACAGATGCGGATTGGGAATTTAAGCACTTACATGTTTGTGGCTATATCAGACAATGGGTTGAACATAATGTTAGAAAACATATTGTGAATGAGACACATGTTAGAGGTTTATGGGACAAGTTCGAGACACTTTATGCTTCGAAGGCTGGCAATACCAAGTTGTTCCTGCTTAAGCAATTGATGAATGTCAGGTATAAAGAGGGCAGTCCTATTTCTGATCATATAAATAATTTTCAGGGTGTCCTTGACCAGCTGCCTGGAATGGGTGTAAAGTTCGATAAAGAAATTCAGGTACTTTGGCTTCTTAATACTCTGCCTGACTCTTGGGAAAAATCTTCTAGTTTCTTTGACTAATTCTGCTGCCGGTGGTATTGTAACTATAGAATATATTAAGAGTGGTTTATTGAATGAAGAGATGAAAAAAAGATCTCAGGCCTCATCTTCTTCATCTTCACACTCTGATGTTTTGGTTACTGAAGAGAGGGGGAGAAACAAGTCCAAAGATTCAAATGATAGAGATAAAAGTAGAAGCAAGTCAAGGTTCAAATTCAAGAATGTTACATGTGACTATTGTAATAAAAAAGGGCATATCATGAAATATTATTACAAGCATAAGAGAGATATAAGACGACAAAAGAAAGAAGGTGATAATGAAAATTGTGTTACCATTATTGCTAATGATGATCTTCTTGTTGCTTGTGGTGATAATGCCATTAATCTTGTTCGTAATGAGTCTAGTTGGTTTGTAGATTCTGGTGCTACTTCTCATGTTACGCCAAATAAGGAATTATTTTCTTCTTATACTCTAGGTAATTTTGGGATATTGAAAATGGGCAATAATGATAAAGTTAAAGTACTTGGCATTGGCATGATTTGTTTGAAAAGTAACAATGATTCCAAATTAGTTCTCAATAATGTCAAGCATGCTCCAGATGTTCACCTGAATTTGATTTCTGTAGGAAGCCTTGATGATGAGGGTTATGTTAATACCCTTGGTGCTGGCCAGTGGAAGCTTACTAGAGGTTCGATGATTGTGGCTCGAGGTAAAAAGTTGTCTAATTTGTACGTATTTCAGGGCTCTACTTCTAGAGGCTTGGTAAACTTGGTGGAGAATGATACTTCATCAGAGTTGTGGCATATAAGGTTGAGTCATATGAGTGAAAATGGGATTGATAGTTTGGCTAAGAAAAATTTTCTTTCTGGAGTAAAACAAGCAAAGTTGAAGAAGTGTGTTCATTGCTTAGCCGGTAAACAGAAAAGAGTTTCTTTTCAGAGTCATCCGCCTTCAAGAAAGCTCGATTTGCTGGAGTTGTTGCATTATGATTTGTGAAATCCTTTTAAAGTAAGGTCTCGTGGTGGTGCACTTTACTTTGTGACTTTTATTGATGATAATTCTCGCAAACTCTGGGTATTTACTTTGAAGTCCAAGGATCAAGTACTTGATGTGTTCAAGAATTTTTAGGCCTTGGTTGAAAGACAGATAGGGAAGAGATTGAAATACATTCATTCAGATAATGGTGGTGAGTATATTAGTCCTTTTGATAGATATTGCAGAGAGTAGGGTATTCAACATCAGAAAACTCCTCCAAAGAATCCTCAGTTGAATGTCTTAGCAGAGAGGATGAACAGAATACTAGTTGAAAGGGTTAGATGTATGCTTTCAGATACTAAGCTGACAGATTCTTTTTGGGTAGAAGCACTTAATACGACTATTTGCGTTATCAATTTATCTCTTTCTGTTGCTTTGAATGGTGATGTCCCTGACAGAGTTTGGTCTGGTAAGAATGTTTCTTATGATCATCTTAGAGTCTTTGGGTGTAAATTTTCTGTTCATGTTCCTAAGGATGAAAGGTCAAAGTTGGATCTTAAAACTAGACAATGTATCTTTATTGGTTATGGTCAAGATAAATTTAGCTATCGCTTCTATGATCCAGTTGAAAAGAAACTTGTTAAATGCCGTGATGTTGTGTTTTTTGAAGACCAAACAATTGAAAATTTTGATAAAGCTGAGAAGGTTGATTCTCAGAGTAGTGAGAGCCTAGTTGATGTTGAACCAGTTCCTTTGACTACTTCTCCTAAAAAAATCTTCATGATGATGAAAATCAAGTTGATAATGAAGATGATGATTATGTTCAGAATGACCAGCAAGAAGTTGTTGATGCTCCAATGCAAGTTGATATGGTTGATCAGCAACCAGTTGTTGATGCTCCAAACAGTTCTCTCAGATGATCTACAAGAGAGAGAATACCTTCATCTCATTATTCTCCCAGTGAGTATGTACTCTTAACTGACGGAGGAGAACCTGAGAGTCTTGATGAGGCCATGGAAAGTGAAGAAAAAGAAAAGTGGTTTGATGCTATGGAATTTAAAATTAAATCTTTACAAGATAATCATACCTTTGATTTGGTTAAGCTTCCTAAGGACAGAAAAACTTTGAAAAATAGGTAGGTTTTTTGGGTGAAACATGAAGATGGTAATCTAATTCCATGGTACAAATCTAGATTGGTTGTGAAGGGATTTAACCAGAAAAAAGGAGTTGATTTTGATGAGATATTTTGTCTGATTGTAAAGATGTCATCCATTCGTGTGGTTCTAGGCTTAGTTGCGAGTCTAGATTTAGAGGTTGAGCAAATAGATGTTAAAACTGCTTTTCTCCATGGTGACTTAGATGAATAAATTTATATGGAACAACCCAAAGGTTTGGAAGTCAAGGGAAAAGAGAATTATGTTTGCAAATTGAAGAAGAGCTTGTATGGTTTGAAACAAGCTCCTAGGCAGTGGTACAGTAAGTTTGGTTTCTTTATGAGTCAGCAGGGCTTCAAGAAGACTACTTTAGACCATTGTGTTTTTGTGTAAAAATTCTCTGATGGTGACTTTATTATTGTGTTGCTTTATGTTGATGACATGCTTGTTGTTGGTCATAATGCTTACAGGATTCAAAAGTTTAAGCAAGAGTTGAGTAAGTCTTTTTCTATGAAAGACTTAGGACCAGCAAAGCAGATTCTTGGCATGCAGATTGTCCGTGATAGAAAGGCCAAGAAGTTGTGGTTATCACAAGAGAAGTACATTCAGAAAGTACTTCGAAGGTTTAACATGGACAAGGCTAAGGTTGTCAGTACACCTTTAGCTATGCACTTCAAGTTGAGCACGAAGCAGTGTCCTTCCAGTAATGATGAGAAGGAAGATATGAAGAAAGTTCCTTATGCTTCAGCTGTTGGTATTTTGTTGTATGCAATGGTTTGCACAAGAACGGATGTTGCTCATGCTATTGGTGTTGTTAGTCATTTTCTTCCTAATCTGGGAAGAGAAAATTGGAATACTGTGAAGTGGATTATGAGATATCTTTGTGGCATTTCTAGTCTGAGTTTGTGTTTTGGTATAGGGAAGCCTAGTCTTTGTGGTTATACTGATTTAGATATTGTCAGTGATGTTGATACTCGCAAGTCTACTTCAGGTTATTTGGTTACTTTTACAGGGGGAGCTGTATCTTGGCAATCTAGGTTGCAAAAATGTGTTGCTCTATCTACTACAGAAGCTGAGTTTATTGCTGTCGTTGAAGCTTGTAAAGAATTGCTTTGGATGAAGAGATTCTTGGGGAAACTTGGTTGTGATCAATAAAGGTATGTACTTCATTACTACAGTCAAAGTGCCATACATCTTGGCAAGAATTCTATATTTCATGGTCGGTCTAAACACATTGATGTGAGATACCATTGGATTCTAAGTTGCTTGAACTTGAAAAGATTCATCCAGATGATAATGGTTCCGACATGATGACTAAAGCTTTGCCAAGAGGGAATTTTGAAGATTGTTGCATGATCGCCGGGAGGGCAGTCTCCTCCACACAGTCGGGAGGGGGAGAATTGTTGGGTCATGGGCCTTTGTCCCTTCCTATGTGGATAAAATGAAGCTCAATTTGAACCAACCCACTTTTTCCTATAGGCCCATTACTATGGGGCATATATAGTGATCTTTTTTGGTCTTATTCACCATCACAACAAGAGAGTTTTCAGCAGCCAAAGAGAGAAAAACAAAGCTGATTTTCACACCTAAATTTCAGCCACAGTTGTCAACTTCAAATTGTGATTCCTGCTTCCTTTCTTATCCGATTGAGCTGATTTTTGGAATGATTGTTCCTCTCATCTCAATATTTGATTAGAAACTAAAAGAGCTTGATTTGGTGGCCTATATCTCCTGTTCTTCATTCCCGAACAGTAACTGCATTTTTGGTACTTTCACTCCTTTATTTCTCTAGTGTTTGGTGTTGTGGATTATGTATTGTTTCTTGTTGTTTAGCACTTGTTTGGTGGCCATTTTGGAGGACAATATTGTAACTCTTTGGTTATTATAGTGGAGGTTTTGGTCCTATAATTTTTTACTCTTCACACTGAAGGGTTTTCCACATAAATCTTGTGTCTCGTGTTATTGACTTTATTCTTGTATTGTTTCATTTGGTTGAGTTGTTTGATGTATATTACTCTATTTTGTTTGGGTTTATTTGTCTTCTCGTGGTTCAAGTTAAAAGGGAAAGTTTAGTCTTGGGTATTTTCCGCTGCTACCCTGTTGGGCTCTTTGATTGTGTGCCCGTCTTTCCTAACAATAAGAACTGAAGATATCATGCATAAAAGATTTTGGAATTAAAAATTGATTGTATTCTCCTATAAAAATTACAACTGGAGGCACCATTTCCCATTCTTTAGTTAAACAATCCTAATCGAGTAATTATTTGACTAATCCCTCCTCTGAATATACATAGATAAACCCAAGGGAAAAAATATAGCTATAATTATAAAGGGGACATGAATCTCATCAAATCATTCTTTTGTAAAACAACTTAGGATATGTAAGACTATAATTATCAAGCAATCTGTCTTAATATGACTAATGATTATGAGCTAAAAACTGCCTATTTGGCAACATTAGAGTTTGGTCTTTCGGTGTGGTCGCACGATCTAGATCATGAAAGAAAGTCATAAATACTAAATTCCAAGAAGACCATACATTATAAATGTTGTGCACAAAATATCTATAATTGAGGCTCTTCTAAGCATAGCTACATAGACTCTTGGGGAAACACGAAACTAAGGCTATAATACCAAGTTTGTCGTGCTAATACCAAGTTTGTCGTACTTTCAGACCAGAAGGGGTGGACAAGTATCCACATAAACTCTTGATATACAAATGACTTGTATTAAGAGGATAATCCACTCTTTATAAGATAATAGGAGTGGTACATAAATAACATACAATGGCAGATGGTTGTGACAAGACCTTACATACCAAAATTATCCTATAAATAAGACTTAAAACAATACTAGACATCTATTATATCCAGATAGAAGAAGAGTTCACCAACTACTTTACTGAATCAAAATGAGTATCTAATATAGAAGTCTGCTACTTGGTGTACTTGATCCTATTTATACAAAGATGCAACACCCCCCAAAAATAGTAACATTAGTACATATGAAACAAACATTGAAATGTAAAGAAGTGGAATAATAAGTAGACATATAAGGATGCTCAATGAATTGAATAAAAAAATAAGCAATTACAGATAGATAAATACTCAAAACTTTTCCAAAGACTATAATTTACGAGCATATAAGTGACTGATACACAATATAAACTATAACCTATGCATTTACCTTATTAACTCATAATGTTATATTTTATGAGTAATTCATCACTATGAAGCACCAAGTAATTTGCCTATGTGATGTGTTATGCCTATTTTTAACTCAATCAATCATATGATGGCCTACCAAAGGTGATCTATTTCAAGTGCAGACATATGGTGCTTAAATACCCATTGCTATGATTATATATATATAGCTGTAATTGCGGTTTTGTAAAGGTACACCCTCATGGGATTATTATGAGGGTCTGCGCACAAGCCATATATGTCATTTATCGGCACGCGTTAGGGGAAACAGTGCAAATAATACCACAAGGGTGGATATGCCACAATATTTAGGCTTACTATAATGGTCTGATCTCGATCCTATACACAGAATAACATCGAGCAAGTGTTCCAAGTGATACGCCCAAATTACAACTCTAAGTAGAAAGTGTAAGTTATCGTTGTCAAATATAGAACCCAACTTGGTTGGGTGTCGAATTCCACAGGGAATACTGTGCTCACTAAGTGTCGTAATTGTTATTAAACTGTTGATCAGAGTTTCTTATCCAAAATGTTTTTTTTTTAATTTGTAAAATGATAAATTGTAACAAGATTAGTTCAACTAATGATTTTCTCCGTATTTCGTAACTTTATGAGATTAATCAAACCAGGGTTATGATCACCAAAATGCCAGCATCATTTGGGTTGTGAATTATTTATGATTTCCACTTAACAAATTCAATTGCAAGAAAGGTTGATTCCTATTCTATATCCATTAGTTCCTCAACCTAAATGGATAGGTTATCCTATAATTTTCTCAAACTCATAGGATGCCTTATTCTTTCAACCTAATTCTCATGTAAGCTAATCCTACTAGGACATTAGCTATTACTCTACAGGTTAAGGCCCTTAGAATTCATGTAAACACCTTCTTTTCCCCACAAACAATTTCCTCTCAGACAAGTGGTGTTCTAGGGCTTACGCCTCAAGTTTGCACCCAAGAAAAGTCATGAAATTGAAGAAAGGTTTGTGCAATGCTATTCAATTATGGAACTCAAATTGATTCCCAACCCATAGATACATTTCACATTAAGGATCCCATAACCCTAGTTATGAGATTTAGCCACAACACTCCATAGAAGATAAAGAATTCATTCTTGTATTATTCATAAATAAATGGAAAGTTTACTTATAAAGAACCCCAAGAATAAGTTCTTGAATCTTCAATGATCAGTTATTTGATACTATAATTCCCCCAAGTACTTGGATACCAAGAGGTTCTATAGATGAAAAGAAAACTTGTAAAAGGTAAAAGATGCGTTCTTAACCCTAAAAGTTGGTATTTATATGTCCCAGCTAAAAAAAGAATTTAAAATTTAAAAATGAAAAAACCGCATCCCATTTGACGGTCCATATGAAGGATCGTCAAAGATCGATGGACCACCATCTTTCCCGTCACTTGAATCATTTGAATGGCAATTTCTAGATAACATCTAACGGTCCACCTAGCGGTCCATCGATGGACTGGCGATCCACCATCTTTACCGTCGCAGAGTCATTTTGGAAAGAAGCTTCTGGATAAGAACTGACGGCCAATCTGGTGGTCTATCCCAAGATTGACAGTCTACCACTTTGATCATCACAAAGTTCCTCTGGAGAACAGGTTCTGGATAAGAGTTTACGGTCAATCTGGTGGTCCGTCCGATGTCTGACGGTCCACCACCTTGATCGTCACCAAGTCCCTCTGAGAAGTAGTTTATGGATAAGTGTTGACGGTCCATCTGGTGGTTCGTCACTCAACTCCTCTGGAGACCTTGTTCTGGTTCAACTTGACGGTATATATGGCGGTCTGTCGTAAACCTGATGATCCGTCATTTTGACCATCAATTCTTCTTTTCTGCTACTATTTCCAGTTTTCTTCTGTGGTTATCTCCTTTCACTGAAACACTAAAAACCTTCATTAAATATCACTTTGGTTTCTTGAAAACATACAATTTTCCTAAGAAAATGATGCTAAATGTTCCGTAAAACACCGGAACATCAACACCCTCAACTTAAGATCATTGCTTGTCCTCAAGCAACTCAACACCAAATTGCGCACATGAACAATAAAATGACAGGAAACCAACCATTGAAATATTCTCTTATGCAAACATTGACTCATCAGCTTAATCTCATGCATTTAACACAACTGAATCCACACCCAGTATTTTTTATAATTCATCACACAAGAATGAATGTTACATCCCATGGATAAAAGCAAATTCAATAAAACTTTGATTGCCCTCACAAGAAAGAAGTCCACCACTCATTATATGATGTGGACACTGTCCAGCTCTCACACTCATAAAAAAAAGTTTCAAACATAGCCTAAGTACCCATAGGCTTGCCCTAGCCATACGACACGTCCTCACGGTTGACTCACTAGGATCAAACAGTTCTTTTCAAGGCTTAAAGCAAGGTTTAGGATTAGGTAGGGTACGTTTTCGGGTGAAGTAACTCATTGAAACTTAACTCTCCTTGCCTTAGCATATTTTCACCCTCAATCTGCTACTTATATCATTTTTTTTGAATAGAAGAACCAGTCACCCTCAACTTATGCTGATGCAGGCAGTGACCAATTATTTCTAATTGGATTCTAGCTCACACTCCATTAAGGTCTTTCATTTTTTGACACTAGCCATCCTCAACTTAGATGCTTCGTCTAAGTTAAAATATATAATATTAGCATGTGCCTAAGTTCAGAGTTGAATGTTAAAGTCCTATGGAGAGTTAGTGACAGGGGCAGGAGGTTAAACCAATTCTTAGAGGTACAAGATGGGTTCAAATAGGAATAATCTTTCAGGCCTAGTTGCTTCTTTAGGTTAGAAGGTTTAGAACTTTAAGGAGGCCTGTTATCCTATGCTAATGACTCTACTTTAAGACTGTATCCAGGCTTGGGAAAGTTCTAGGTCTTATCCTATGAAAGAACTGCAAGTAAATCCTCACACCCACAGGCATCGAAGTTAAACATCCTTTGTAATTCTCTAAATGTTCATTACATGATTAATGCACTTTATTATAGACCAATGCTGAATACAGAATTACTGATGGTTATTTTCACATGCTTAACACAACTGAATCCACACCCAGTATACTAGATCGTCATTAAACACTTGTATTTACATTTCGCTTTGCAGAATTTAAATGCAAAAATAAAAACAACCTAGACATGTCGCTTCTACTAGATAGCACATGATTGGATTCATAATATCAGCAACAAAATCTAACCATGGTGTAAATACCCCCACCCCCACACAGAAAAATATGCATTGTCCTCAAAGTAATAAATTACCGTACATAAGAATTGGGATATTTATGTGGCCTCTCACTCCTCTGAGGCATCTTTCAAGTGTGGTGAGTCTCCATCATCCTCACCCTGCAAAAGTTTAGCCCTTATGGTGGTAGAGCACTCAAAACTTCACCCTCAACATTTTGAGGGATGGTTTCCCGAATTAAACCTGCACTTCACCCTCTTTCTGGGGCAGCACTAGTAGAGACTTTTGTCGCTTCATTTTTTTGTTCTCTTTGCCTCCTTTCAGATTTTTTCTTTGATTTGTTCACATCTCTATTTAGGTTGTGCTGGTCTAACTCCTCAGGTGACGTGCTCATCCATGCTAATCCATAATCATTAAATCGATGTTCCAGTTTTGGATATTCATGAAGCTTCGTGGCCATAATATGATGTTTTTCAGAGAATGATCTCCAGATCCCTCGAGCAGTGGGATGTAACCCATCATAGAACTCTTTTTATGCTCTCTCAATTTGCCACCTAATAGAATCTCGTACTTGGGGATCCTTTCGTCCGATCACATTTTCAGCTTCAGGTTCAGGGACTTCTCTTTGGTTCTCCACATTAGCCTCTTCAGTTTTACCTTCTATAGGTAATGGTTGATTTGAAGCAACTGTTTCTTCACCTGGGCTTGAATCGGTAAAACTAATGCTATTGTCACTCCCCTCCTCAGATTGGGGGATTATGATGGCTTCTCTTTTTGTTTACCTGGTGTTATAAGATGGTGCAGATGTTTTTCTACCTCGCTGAGATTTTTCTCCCTTGGTTTGTGTATTTTTAGGAGCCATGTCACCAGAATGCAGGTCAGCAATCTCGCTTCTGATGGCAACTTTGACAGTCCACCATATACTTGATAGTCCGCCTCTCATGTTGTCATGCCCTATCCAGTGAATGCATTTTCCTACCTTTTCTTGATGGTTGAGTGTGGTGGTTCGTCAGTAGTTTGGAGGTCCATCAAGTGTACCGTCAAAACTTTCCAGTAGCTCAAATGTGCCCAATTTTCCTCTTTACAACACTTCTGGTCCTGCACGCTTCATAAACACATCAAAATTTCCTAAAATCTTAAAATAAACTCTACATATGGTTACTACAACATGTTGTGGGTTGCCTCCCACTACCGCCTAATTTAATGTCGCGGCACGACTTAGGTATCTTGAATACTAAGACTTCATCGAGGTAAAATACATCAACACTTTTTATTAGATCTTTTAGACCAATGTAAAGTTTGATTCTTTGCCCGTTCACTTTTAAGACACTACCATCTTCGTTTTCAAGATCGACTACTCCAGATGAGTAGACTTGGCTAATTTTAAATGGTCCTGACCATTTAGCTAATTTTAAATGGGCCTAACCATTAAGACTTCAACTTACCCAAAAATAGCTTCAGTCTGGAGTTGAAAAGAAGGACCAAATCACCTTTCATAAATTCTCTCTGTGTAATCCTTTGGTCATGGTATTTCTTCATCCTTTCTTTGTACAAGTCATCTCTTTCATAAGCTTTGAGATGGAATTCGTCCATCTCGTTAATCTGCTCCAATCTTAGATCAGCTGCTTTCTTCCAATGCATATTTAGCCTTTTTAGAACCCACAAGGCCTTAGGTTCTATCTTAATTGGCAAATGACATGCCTTCCCATAAACTAGCTGATATAGTGACATGCCAATTAGTGTCTTAAAAATAGTTCGATATGACCACAAGGCGTCATCAAGCTTTCGAGACCAATCTTGTCTACTGGTATTCACAGTTTTGGCGAGAATGGCCTTGATCTCATGATTCGACACCTCCACTTGCCCACTAGTTTGTGGGTGATAAGGAGTTGCTACATGGTATTGTTTTACTCCATACTTCGCCAGCACAGCCCTGAAGACTTTATTGCAGAAATGGGATCCCCCATCACTTATGATTGTTCTTGGTACTCCAAAGTGGGAGAATATGTTCTTTTTCATAAATGCCACAACTATTTTTCCTTCATTGTCAGCCAACGCCACAGCTTCTACCCATTTTGATGCATAGTCTACAACTACTAGGATGTATTTTAACCCATACAAGCTTACAAATGGGCACATGAAGTCAATGCCTCATGTATCAAATAACTCTACTTCCATCATCTTGGACATTGGCATCTCATGATATTTGGAGATTGATCCTTGTCTCTGATATTGATCACATCTACGAACGAGATCATATGCATCTCTGAATAGTGTGGGACAATAGTAGCCACTCTGCAGTACTTTCTGAGCAGTGCGGTCGCCTGCATGGTGACCACCAACAGGTGAAGCGTGGCATACTTCCAAAATATTCAGCATCTCTATATCTGGTACACAACGCCTAATAACACCATTTGCACATAGCCGAAAAAGATAGGGCTCAACCCAGAAATACTGGGTAATATCATGAAGGAACTTTTTCCTTTGGTGAAAGGAAAGATTATCTAGAATCACCTCACTTACCACGTAGTTTACGAAATCAGCATACCATAGAATCTTCTCGAACTTAGCAGCTAGTATCTTCTCATTCGGAAAGGAATCATCAATATCTAACTTGTCCTTGATTGCTTGTTCGTATTCAAGTCTGGATAAGTGATCAACCACCTGATTTTTGCACCCCTTGCGATCCTTTACCTAAAAGTTGAATTCTTGAAGCAGCAATACCCATCGGATCAATCTTGGCTTCGCATCTTTCTTAGCCATTAAGTACATTAAATCTACATAATTCATGTGGACCACCACCTTAGTCCATAGCAAAATGACCTGAATTTCTCAAAGGCATAAACCACAGCCAGAAGTTCTTGTTCAGTGATAGTGTAGTTCTTTTGAGCCCTATTCAAGGCTTTGCTGGCATAGTAGATTGGATGAAACAACTTATCCTTTTTCTATCCCAACACAGCTCCAAGCGCCACCCCGCTAGGATCGCACATTAGTTCAAATAACTTTGTCCAGACGAGAGAAATAATAACTGGAGCCTCCACTAACTTCAGCTTAATACATTCAAAGCCTGCCTGCAGTCATTATCAAAAGAGAACTTGACCTCTTTTTCAAGAAGTTTGCACAGTGGGTTTGCAACCTTCGTGAAATCCGTTATAAATCTGTGATAGAATCCTGCATGTCCAAGAAAGCTATGCACCCCTTTTACAGAGATGCGGAGAGGTAGTTTCTCGATAATCTTAACTTTGGCCTTATCCACTCAATACCTTTCGCAGAAATTTTATGACCGAGAATAATGCCCTCTTTCACCATGAAGTGGCATTTTCCCTAGTTAAGGACCAGGTTAAACTCTTCACACCGCTGTAATGCTTGACTTAGATTCAGCAAGAATAAGTCAAAGGAATCTCCAACCACTGAAAAATCATCCATAAACACCTCCAAGGTATCTTCAACCATATCAAAGAAAATCAACATCATGCACCTCGGGAATGTAGCTGGTGCATTACATAATCCAAAGGGCACCCTTTTAAAAGAAAATGTGCCATATGGGCACGTGAATGTTATTTTCTCCTGATCCTCAAGAGAAATGGAGATCTGATTATACCTGGAATACCAATCTAAGAAATAGTACCAGCCTCTGCCTGCTAATCGATCAAGCATCTGATCCATGAATGGCATTGGAAAGTGATCTTTCAGTGTCCATGAATTTAGCTTTTGGTAGTCCATACACACCCTTCAACCTGTGATAGGCCTGAGTGGAATTAGCTCGTTCTTCTCATTGGGCACTACCGTCATGCCCCCTGATTATTTACGTAATTCGCTTCCTCTTTGAAATTAGAGTCAGCTCTTCCCTATGATGTAACAGCTTTAACTTTCTTTGTCTTTCCTGATAATAAATGCTTAGTGAGAAGGTTCATCTGTGTTTTCATGTGAGCCATATCTTGTTTACGTTCCTCTTCCCTTCACCTCTGTTCTACAATCATACCAATAGATACAGTAGAGATTGTTACCTTAGAACTCTGGTATGCCAAGATCTACTCTGCTTTGTCATACGATCTAGCATCTCAGATGCCTCAAGAAAGGTGAGATCCGTGAATGACCCACCCACAATATTATCTACCACTAGTTTGGTCACCGAATTCAAGGCTCTATATAATATCTCCATCAAATGGACATTTGTCATCTGATGATTTGGGCACCACATAATCTTCTTCTTGAACCTCTCCCAATTATCATGGATAGCCTCATTTGGAAGCTGTCTGAAATTTCTTATCACATCTCTCAATTGTGCTCTCTTGGATGGTAGAAAGAATCTTTCTAGAAAAGCATCTTTCAGTTGCCTCCCATTGTTGATAGAGTCAGGAGTTAGCCCATTCATCCATAGAGTTTCCTCTCTAGATAGAGACAATGGAAATAGGTATAGAAGAAATGCATTCTGACCAACCCCTGGATTGTCAAACGACTTGCATGTTGGGATAAAACTAATCAGATGCATATTCGGATCATCGCCTGCAAGTCCACCAAATAAACCTTTGAGTTGCAGTAGTTGGATCATAGTGCTAGTAATATTGAACTTGGCTCCAGGTGCTAAAGGCGGAGGAATAATAGCCCCTGTGGCACTAGCCCCATCCAGTTCATCATTGTCTTCATAAAAAACAAACTGCACAGCTCTTTGTTCGGGTCTCATTCTAGTATGGCAATCTCTGTTGACAGGTGCAGCTAAATCATCTGCATGCCTTGGATTTAGTAGCGCATCATCACCCAGATCTTCATCATCAGGATTTAGTGCCCGACCTGGGTTATCAATGTTCTAATGATTTACTTGCACAGCTGCCAATGCAGCAAACCTAGACTGCTCCTGTTGAGCAATTATTCTTTTAGGGTCTCGTTTGCATCCATTCTTCCAATGAGATGTGGTTCATAATTTATAGGTAATAATGGTTGATCCAATCTCTGTGTATTTGGCATGCACAAGATTCAACTTGTTCAAAACAAAAACAACAAACAAAAAGTAAAGTTTGAGAATCTTTGACCAAAGGGTCTATTAACTATCACAGACTTAATTGACAACCGTATTCCCCGGCAATGGCGCCAAAATTTGATACGCCCAAATTACAACTCTCAGTAGAAAGTGTAAGCGATCACTGTCAAATATAGAACCCAACTCGGTTGGGTGTCGAATTCTACAGGGAATACTATGCTCACTAAGTGTCGTAATTGTTATTAGACTGTTGATCAGAGTTTCTTATCCAAAATGTTTTTTTTTTTAATTTGTAAAATGATAAATTGTAACAAGATTAGTTCAACTAATGATTTTCTCCGTATTTCGTAACTTTATGAGATTAATCAAACCAGGGTTATGATCACCAAAATGCCAGCATCATTTGGGTTGTGAATTATTTATGATTTCCACTTAACAAATTCAATTGCAAGAAAGGTTGAATCCTATTCTACATCCATTAGTTTCTCAACCTGAATGGATAGGTTATCTTATAATTTTCTCAAACTCATAGGATGCCTTATTCTTTTAACCTAATTCTCATGTAAGTTAATATTATTAGGGCATTAGCTATTACTCTAAAGGTTAAGGCCCTTAGAATTCATGTAAACACCTTATTTTCCCCACAAACACTTTCCTCTCAGACAAGTGGTGTTCTAGGGCTTACTCCTCAAGTTTGCAACCAAGAAAAGTCATGAAATTTAAGAAAGGTTTATGCAATGCAATTCAATTATGGAACTCAAATTAATTCCCAACCCATAGATGCATTTCACATTAAGGATCCCATAACCCTAGTTATGAGATTTAGCCACAACACTCCATAGAAGATAAAGAATTCATTCTTTTATTATTCATAAATAAATGGAAATTTTACTTACAAAGAACCCCAAGAATCAGTTCTTGAATCTTCAATGATCAGTTGTTAGATAACAAAATTCCCCAAAGTACTTGGATACCAAGAGGTTCTATAGATGAAAAGAAAACTTGTAAAAGGTAAAAGATGCGTTCTTAACCCTAAAAGGTTGTATTTATATGTCCCAGCTAAAAAAAGAATTTAAAATTTAAAAATAGAAAAATTGCATCCCATTTGATGGTCCATATGAAGGATCGTCAAAGATCGATGGACCACCATCTTTCCCTCACTTGATTCATCTGAATGGCAATTTCTAGATAACATCTGACGATCCACCTGGCAGTGCATCGATGGACTGACGATCCACCATTTTTACCGTCACAAAGTCCTTTTGGAAGAAAGCTTATGGATAAGAACGGACGGTCAATCTGGTGCTCTATCCCAAGATTGACAGTCCACCACTTTGACCGTCACAGAGTTCCTCTGGAGAACAGGTTATGGATAAGCGTTGACGGACAATCTGGTGGTCCGTCCCATGTCTGACGGTCCACCACCTTGATCGTCACCAAGTCCCTCTGAGAAGTAGTTTATGAATATGTGTTGTCGGTCCATCTGGTGGTCCGTCACTCGACTCCTCTGGAGGCCTTGTTCTGGTTTAACTTTACGGTATATATAGCGGTCCGTCGTAAACCTGACGGTCCATCATTTTGACCGTCAATTCTCTTTTTCTGCTACTTTTTCCAGTTTTCTTCTGTGGTTATCTCCTTTCACTGAAACACTAAAAACCTTTATTAAATATCACTTTGGTTGCTTGAAAACATACAATTTTCCTAAGAAAATGATGCTAAATGTTCCGTAAAACGCCGGAACATCAACACCCTCAACTTAAGATCATTGCCTGTCCTCAAGCAACTCAACACCAAATTGCGCACATGAACAATAAAATGACAGGAAACCAACCATTGAAATATTCTCTTATGCAAACATTGACTCATCAGCTTAATCTCATGCATTTAACACAACTGAATCCACACCCAGTATTTTTTATAATTCATCACACAAGAATGAATGTTACATCCCACGGATAAAAGCAAATTCAGTAAAACTTTGATTGCCCTCACAAGAAAGAAGTCCACCACTCATTATATGATGTGGACACTGTCTAGCTCTCACACTCATAAAAAAAAGTTTCAAACATAGCCTAAGTACCCATAGGCTTGCCCTGGCCATACGACACGTCCTCATGGTTGACTCACTAGGATCAAACAGTTCTTTTCAAGGCGTACAACAAGATTTAGGATTAGGTGGGGTACGTTTCCGGGTGAAGTAACTCATTGAAACTTAAATCTCCTTGACTTAGCATATTTTCACCCTTAATCTGCTACTTATATCATTTTTTTTAATAGAAGAACCAGTCACCCTCAACTTATGCTAATGCAGGCAGTGACCAATTGTTTCTAATTAGATTCTAGCTCACACTCCAATGAGGTCTTTTATTTTTTGACACTAGCCACCCTCAACTTAGATGCTTCGTCTAAGTTAAAATATACAATGTTAGCATGTGGCTAAGTTCAGAGTTGAATGTTAAAGTCCTATGGAGAGTTAGTGACAGGGGCAGGAGGTTAAACCAATTCTTAGAGGTACAAGATGGGTTCAAACAGGAACAATCTTTCAGGCCGAGTTGCTTCTTTAGGTTAGAAGGTTTAGAACTTTAAGGAGGCCTGTTATCCTATCCTAATGACTCCACTATAAGACTGTATCCATGGCTTGGGCAAGTTCTAGGTCTTATCCTATGAAAGAACAACAAGTATATCCTCACACCCACAGGCATCGAAGTTAAACATCCTTTGTAATTCTCAAAATGTTCATTACATGATTCATGCACTTTATTATAGACCAATGCTAAATAGAGAATTACTGATGGTTATTTTCACATGCTTAACTAAAAACGTAATAATTACAGACACATGTTCAACGTCTTATGCCAACATCATTCATTCTCTATATTTACAACTAAGAGCTGAAATAGAACCAATTCATAGATTGTCATTAAACAGTTGTATTTACATTACGCTTTGCAGAATTTTAATTCAAAAATAAAAATAACCTAGACATGTCGCTTCTACTAGATAGCACATGACATCCAACCATGGTGTAAATACCCCCACCCCCACACAGAAATATATGCACTGTCCTCAAAGTAATAAATTACCATACATGAGAATTGGGATATTACGTGGCCTCTCACTCTTCTGAGGCATCTGTCAAGTGTGGTGAGTCTCCATCATCCTCACCCCTTAAAATTTTAGCCCCTATGGTGGTAGGAGCACTCAAAACTTCACCCTCAATATTTTGAGGAATGGTTTCCCGAATTGAACCTACACTTCGCCCTCTTTCTGGGGAAGCACTGATAGAGACTCCTACCACTTTATTTTCTTTTCTCTTTGCTTCCTTTCATCTTTATTCTTTGATTTGTTCATATCTCTATTTAGGTTGTGCTGGTATAACTCCACAGGTGACGTGCTCATCCATGCCAATCCATAATCATTGAATTGGCGTTCCAGTTTTGGATATTCATGAAGCTCCGTGGCCATAATCTGATGTTCTTCAGAGAATGATCTCCAGATCCCTCGATCAGTGGGATGTAACCCATCATAGAACTCTTTTTTTGCTCCCTCAATTTGCCACCTAATAGCATCTCGTACTTGGGGATCCTTCCGTCCGATCACATTTTCAGCTTCAGGTTTAGGAACTTCTCTTTGGTTCTCCACATTAGCCTCTTCAGTTTCACCTTCTATAGGTAATGGTTGAGTTGAAGCAACTGTCGCTTCACCTGGGCTTGAATCGGTAAAACTAATCCTATTGTCACTCCCCTCCTCAGATTGGGGGATTATGATGGCTTCTCTTTTTGTTTGCCTGGTGTTATAGGATGGTGCAAATATTTTTCTACCTTGCTGAGATTTTTCTCCCTTGGTTTATGCATATTTAGAAGCCATGTCACCATAATACAGGCAGCAGTCTCGCTTCTGATGGCTACTTTGACAGTCCACTATATACTTGACAGTCCGCCACTCATGCTGTCATGCCCTATATAGTGAATGCGTCTTCCTACCTGTTTTTGATGGTTGAGTGTGGTGGTCCATCAGTAGTTTAGAGGTCCGTCAAGTGTACCATCATAACTTTCCAGTAGCTTAAATGCACCCAATTTTCCTCTTTACAACACTTCTGGTCCTGCACACTTCATAAACACATCAAAATTTCCTAAAATCTTAAAGTAAACTCTACTTATGGTTACAACAACATATTGTGGGTTGCCTCCCACTAGCGCCTAAATTAATGTCGCAGCACGACTTAGGTATCTTGAATACTAAGACTTCATCGAGGTAAAATACATCAACACTTTTTATTAGATCTTTTGGACCAATGTAAAGTTTGATTCTTTGCCCATTCACTTTGAAGACACTACCATCTTCGTTTTCAAGATCGACTACTCCAGATGAGTAGACTTGGCTAATTTTAAATGGTCCTCACCATTTAGCTAATTTTAAATGGGCCTAACCATTAAGACTTCAACTTACCCAAAAATAGCTTCAGTCTGGAGTTGAAAAGAAGGACCAAATCACCTTTCATAAATTCTCTCTGTGTAATCCTTTGGTCATGGTATTTCTTTATTCTTTCTTTGTACAAGTTATCTCTTTCATAAGATGTGAGATGGAATTCGTCCATCTCGTTAATCTGCTCCAATCTTAGATCAGCTGCTTTCTTCCAATGCATATTTAGCCTTTTTAGAACCCACAAGGCCTTATGTTCTATCTTAATTGGCAAATGACATGCCTTCCCATAAACTAGCTGATATAGTGACATGCCAATTAGTGTCTTAAAAGCAGTTCGATATGCCCACAAGGCGTCATTGAGATTTCGAGACCAATCTTGTCTACTGGTATTCACAGTTTTGGCGAGAATGGCCTTGTTCTTGCGATTCGACACCTCCACTTGCCCACTAGTTTATGGGTGATAAGGAGTTGCTACACGATGTTGTTTTACTCCATACTTCACCAGCATAGCCCTGAAGACTTTATTACAGAAATGGGATCCCCCATCACTTATGATTGTTCTTGGTACCCCAAAGCGAGAGAATATGTTCTTTTTCATAAATGCCACAACTCTTTTTCCTTCATTGTCAGCCAACGCTACAGCTTCTACCCATTTTGATACATAGTCTATAGCTACTAGGATGTATTTTAACCCATACAAGCTTACAAATGGGCACATGAAGTCAATGCCCCATATATCAAATAACTCTACTTCCATCATCTTAGACATTGGCATATCATGATGTTTGGAGATTGATCCTTGTCTCTGATATTGATCACATCTACGAATGAGCTCATATGCATCTCTGAATAGTGTGGGCCAATAGTAGACACTCTGCAGTACTTTCTGAGCAGTGCGGTCGCCTGCATGGTGACCACCAACAGGTGAAGCATGGCATAGTTCCAAAATATTCAGCATCTCCATATCTGGTACACAACGCCTAATAACACCATTTGCACATAGCCAAAAAAAATAGGGCTCATCCCAGAAATACTGGGTAATATCATGAAGTAACTTTTTCCTTTGGTGAAAGGAAAGATTATATAGCATCACCTCACTTACCACGTAGTTTGCAAAATCAGCATACCACAGAATCTGGTCGAACTTAGCAGCTAGTATCTTCTCATCCGAAAAGGAATCATTAATATCTAACTTGTCCTTGATTGCTTGTTCGTATTCAAGTCTGGATAAGTGATTAGCCACCTGATTTTCGCACCCCTTGCGATCCTTTACCTCCAAGTCAAATTCTTGAAGCAGCAATACCCACCAGATCAATCTTGGATTCGCATTAATCCACCCCTTGGATTCGTGTGGACTACCACCTTAGTCCATAGCAAATATGACCTGAATTTCTCAAAGGCGTAAACCACAGCCAGAAGTTCTTGTTCAGTGACAGTGTAGTTATTTTGAGCCCCATTCAAGGATTTGCTGGCATAGTAGATTGGATGAAACAACTTATCCTTTTTCTATCCCAACACAGCTCCAAGCGCCACCCCACTAGCATCGCATATTAGATTAAACAACTTTGTCCAGTCGGGAGAAATAATAACTGGAGCCTCCACTAACTTCAGCTTAATACATTCAAACGCCTGCCTGCAGTCATCATCAAAAGAGAACTTGGCCTCTTTTTCAAGAAGTTTGCACAATGGATTTGCAACCTTTGTGAAATCCGTTATAAATCTGTGATAGAATCCTGCATGTCCAAGAAAGCTATGCACCCCTTTTACAGAGATGCAGAGAGGTAGTTTCTGGATAATCTCAACTTTGGCCTTATCCACTCAATACATTTCACAGAAATTTTAAGACCGAGAACAATGCCCTCTTTCACCATGAAGTGGCATTTTCCCTAGTTAAGGACCAGGTTAAACTCTTCACACCGCTGTAATGCTTGACTTAGATTCAGCAAGCATAAGTCAAAGGAATGTCCAACCACTAAAAAATCATCCATAAACACCTCCAAGGTGTCTTCAACCATATCAGAGAAAATCGACATCATGCACCTCGAGAATGTAGCCGGTGCATTACATAATCCAAAGGGCATCCTTTTAAAATAAAATGTGCCATATGGGCACGTGAACGTTATTTTGTCCTGATCCTCAGGAGAAATAGAGATCTGATTATACCCAAAATACCCATCTAAGAAATAGTGCCAGCCTCTGCCTGCTAATCGATCAAGCATCTGATCCATGAATGGCATTGGAAAGTGATCTTTCAGTGTCCATGAATTTAGCTTTTGGTAGTCCATACACACCCTCCAACCTGTGATAGGCCTGAGTGGAATTAGCTCGTTCTTCGCATTGGCCACTACCGTCATGCCCCTCTGATTATTTACGTAATTCGCTTCCTCTTTGAAATTAGAGTCAGCTCTTCCCTATGATGCAACAGCTTTAACATTCTCTGTCTTTCCTGATAATAAATGCTTAGTGAGAAGGTCCATCTGCATTTTCATGTGAGCCATATCTTGTTCACGTTCCGCTTCCCTTCGCCTATGTTTTACAGTCATACCAATATATACAGTAGAGCTTGTTACTTCAGAATCCCTGGTATGCCAAGCTCTACTCTGCTTTGTCATACGATCTAGCATCTCAGATGCCTCAAGAAAGGTGAGATCCATGAATGACCCACCCACAACATTATCTACCACTGGCTTGGTCACCGAATTCAAGGCTCTATATAATATCTCCATCAAATGGACATTTTTCATCTGATGATTTGGGCACCACATAAGCTTCTTATTGAACCTCTCCCAAGTCTCATGGATAGCCTCAGTTGGAAGCTGCCTAAAATTGCTTATCTCATCTCTCAATTGTGCTCTCTTGGATGGTAGAAAGAATCTTTCTAGAAAAGCATCTTTCAGTTGCCTCCAATTGTTGATAGAGTCAGTAGTTAGCCCATTCATCCATAGAGTTTTCTCGCTAAATAGAGACAATGGAAATAGGCACAGAAGAATTGCATTCTGACCAACCCCCGGATCGTCAAATAACTTGCATGTTGAGATAAAATTAATCAAATGCATATTCGTATCGTCGCCTGCAAGTCCACCAAATAAACCTTTAAGTTTCAGTAGTTGGATCATAGTGCTAGAAATGTTGAACTTGGATCCAGGTGCTAAAGGCGGAGAAATAATAGCCTCTGTGGCACCAGCCCCATCCAGTTCATCATTGTCATCATAAAAAACAAATTGCACAGCTCTGTGTTCGGGTCTCATTCTAGCATAGCAATCTCTGTTGACTAGTGCAGCTAAATCATCTACATGCCTTGGATTTACTAGCTCATCATACCCAGATCTTCATCATCAGGATTTGGTGCCCGACCTGGGTTATCAACATTCTGTTGATTTACTTGCGCAGCTGCCAATGTAGCTAACCTAGACTGCTCCTGTTGAGCAGTTATTCTTTTAGGGTCTCATTGTGCATCCATTCTGCCAATGAGATTTAGTTCATGATTTAAAGGTAATAATGGTTGATCCAATCTCTGTGTATTTGGCATGCACAAGAGTCAACCTGTTCAAAACAAAAACAACAAACAAAAAGTAAAGTTTGAGAATCTTTGACCAAAGGGTCTATTAACTATCACAAACTTAGTTGACGATCGTATTCCCCGGCAACGGCGCCAAAATTTGATACGCCCAAATTACAACTCTCAGTAGAAAGTGTAAGAGATCGCTGTCAAATATAGAACCCAACTAGGTTGGGTGTCGAATTCCACAGGGAATACTATGCTCACTAAGTGTCGTAATTGTTATTAGACTGTCGATCAGAGTTTTTTTATCCAAAATGGGCTTTTTTTTCTTAGTTTGTAAAATGATAAATTGTAACAAGATTAGTTCAACTAATGATTTTCTCTGTATTTTGTAACTTTATAAGATTAATTTAACCAGGGTTATGATCATCAAAATGCTAGGATCATTTGGGTTGTGAATTATTTGTAAGTTCCACTTAACAAATTCAATTGCAAGAAAGGTTGAATCCTATTCTATATCCATTAGTTTCTCAACCTGAATGGATAGGTTATCTTATAATTTTCTCAAACTCATTGGATGCCTTATTCTTTCAACCTAATTCTCATGTAAGCTAATCTTATTAGGGCATTAGCTATTACTCTAAAGGTTAAGGCCCTTAGAATTCATGTAAACACCTTCTTTTCCCCACAAACACTTTCCTCTCAGACAAATGGTGTTCTAGGGCTTACTCCTCAAGTTTGCAACCAAGAAAAGTCATAAAATGAAAGAAAGGTTTATGCAATGTTATTTAATTATGGAACTCAAATTGATTCCCAACACATAGATGCATTTCACATTAAGGATCCCATAACCCTAATTATGAGATTTAGTCACAACACTCCATAGAATATAAAGAATTCATTCTTGTATTATTCATAAATAAATGGAAAGTTTACTTACAAAGAACCCCAAGAATCAGTTCTTGAATCTTCAATGATCAGTTGTTTGATACTAAAATTCCCCAAAGTACTTGGATACCAAGAGGTTCAATAGATGAAAAGAAAACTTGTAAGACGTAAAAGGTGCATTCTTAACCCTAAAAGTTGGTATTTATATGTCCCAGCTAAAAAAAGAATTTAAAATTTAAAAATAGAAAAACCGCATCCCATTTAACGGTCCATATGACGGACCGTCAAAGATATGACGGACCACTATCTTACCCATCACCCGATTCATTCGAATGGCAGTTTTTGGATAACATCTAACGGTCCACCTAGTGGTCCATCGATGGACTGACGGGCCCATCTTTACCGTCGCAGAGTCCTTTTGGAAGGCAGCTTCTGGATAAGAACTGATGGTCAATCTGGTGGTCCGTACTAAGATTGATGGTCCACCACTTTAACCGTCACAGAGTTCCTCTGTAGAACAGGTTCTGGATAAGCATTGACTGTTAATCTGGTGGTCCATCCCATGTCTGACGGTCCACCACCTTGATCTTTACCAAGTTCTTCTAAGAAGTAATTTCTGGATAAGTGTTAACGGTCCATCTGGTGGTCCATCACATGTATGATGGTCCGCCATATTGTCCGTCACTAGACTTCTCTGGAGGCTTTGTTTTGGTTCAAATTGACGGTAAATATGATGGTCCATCGTAAACCTGACGGTCCGTCATTTTGATCGTCAATTCCCCTTTTCTACTAATTTTTCCAGTTTTCTTCTGTGGTTATGTCCTTTCACTGAAACACTAAAACCATTCATTAAATATCACTTTGGTTGCTTGAAAACATACAATTTTTCTAAGAAAATGATGCTAAATGTTCTGTAAAACACCGGAACATTATCAAGTATAACCTAATACCCTTCCTTCGATTAGGATAACCTATTATCATATAATGTCTTATATACGAATAAATTATGATAACAACACTTTATCCATTCAAGTAGCACTTACCCTATACAATTAACCTTTTTAATAATGTCTAGCTATTTAAAAGTTAGTTGTTTATCTCTATATCATCTTACAACTATGTTGCTATGTGATCAAATATGCTAGTGTGACTATTCTATGGTCAGTTATTCTAATTTATAGCATAAGATAGATATACCACATGACTTTTAAGAATTTCTAATAAAGGCAAACACAGTTATGTATAGCTCTATAAATAATGTGCTCGACATAAGTAATATGAGTACCGTGACTTCAGCAAATAGATGTAGAAAGTGTGAGGATAAGTAATTTATATGTAGAGGGCATATAGATACTATGGACATTTATTCAAATTTAGAAGATGTGACAGATATACTATATGACTTAAAAATATTTTAGGTAAAAACACTTATGATCATGAAAAACATTATGAGTGCTTAACTCAAAGTAGTAATATGATTGCTATGACTACACTAATGATCATATGGAAAATTATGAGTACTTGACTCAAGGGAGTAATGTAATAAGCATATAAACTGAAAAAATAAAAATGTTTAAGTGGATCTACCATGTAGATATTCTAATCATATTAGATATGTAGTCATATGTTGACATATAGAATGGAAAGATGACGTTTACATATATCAAGAAAACTATATTGATTTTTAAAGAGAAATAGGTGACTTATGGTCATGCCTTAATGGTGGAGGAGGTTTTAGCTTTACATACCTTGAATGTATCAAGCGAGTTTCTAAAAACTCAACACTTCTAGTGTATTCCTCCACAACCAACTAGCCAATAACTTCAATCACCCAAATAGTAAGCAATCACTCAAACATAATCAACTATATATGCAATACATAAATATTTCTCTAATAATCTAAAGGTTTATTTGACAACTTGTTTCAAATTTCTTTCCTTGCGCTCAAAATTAATCAAATACCTCAACAATCGCTTGATATTAAAGTTTCCCCTACCAATATAAATACCTAACAATTCTACATATATCATAACCATCTTTACCCCCCTTTCTTTCAAGAACTCTAATTATAAGACTAATTTCAAGAACTAGTACGAAATTCAATTTAAACAGCAATTACTACCTTCTCCTATATCCCAGATATGTATTTTATAATAATATTCAAGTGAAGGGTATAGAAATAACCTAATTGAAAATAATCCCTAATTTCCTATTACGCCACTAAAGTAGAAAATCGATAATACTATTGTTTCGACTCATTTCTTGACAACAAGAGAAAAATTTGAAGCCAAAATTTCTTAATAATGGTTACAAGAGAGTAAAGGGCAAAGGAAATTATAGAAGGGGAGAATTGAGGCTAAGAACTAGTATTGTGTGTTTTCAAAAAGAAATAAGAGAATAAGCTTATTTCTAAGTATATTGTAAGACCCCATCAAATTTGGATGATTTTTTTCTGAACCTCCTGCATGCGTAATATTGATTTTTGACTTGAATTATGTTAAGGGATGTTGAAAAGGTGTTTTGAAAAAGTTTTAAAATTTTGTAAAGGAGTTCGGGGTCATTTTGGGACCCTGAGGAGTGGAAATCCGCAATAGTGGCGTGCCATAGAGGTTAACCCCTACACTAAGGGAGTGGCATGGAGGCTAACTTCTACGATAGCATCGTGCCATGCCACTATGTAAAAATTATCCAATTTTTTTTTCACTTGGGTGAGGGGCTTTTGATCCTTTAACCCATTGCACGACTTTTAAACATAAAATTGATCCTTTTCCTTGTGTTTTTAGATATCAAAGTCCATTCTTTTCTTCTTTAACTCTCCAACCAAGAAACTTTAAGGGTTTCACAGAGAATTCACCATCCAAGCTCGAAACTTAGATTTCTCTTCGGATTCCTTTATATTTCAGGCACGTTTCTCTTTTATTAACTTTAATTTTACATTATTGCATTAAAATTATTAAATATACATGTGATTTGTAATGATGGATTTGAAATTAGGTTGGGGGGTTTTGACTGCTAATACTTGAATTGCTTTTCCCATGATTTAAATAGATTACTCATGCTTTAAGTTATGAATTTTGGGACTAAATTGGTGCATTATTTTAATGATTGGAATGGAGACATGGGTTTCTCTAAATTGATGAATTCTTGGCTTAGAATAGCATTAACCTCAACCCATTTTGTAAACTTGATTTTGAATATGGATATTTGCATAGTTTAGCATGTCTTTTGAAAATATTGCATTGCATTAAAGAATAATGAATAAAAATAGATTTGAATGGCCTTGGTTACCATGACCTTGGATTTTAAATAGAACTTGTGAGTTAATTTAGTTATATGGACTGGTTTGGCATAATTGAATTATCTTGAAAGCGTGTTGGTATAATGATTCCATGTTGGTAAATGCTTTAATAAATGACTCATGTGTTGGTGGTTGGTTTATGTGCAACTATTTTAATTTAGGCTTAAATAAAATTGTGTAGCTCACCATGAAGGAGTAGGTCCTGGGTGGATCAACACTATAAATCATATTTGCCGGTTACATCCCACTGCTCGTTGGTTTTTCTCAGTTCGTATGGTTAACACGTAGTGTGGCCCTTTCAGCAGGGAGAGCTAGACCCATATAGCACATAGGTGCATTTAGGATGGAGTGAGCTATATAGTTCATATTAATACTTTAAATTGTCATGTTCATGGCCCTTGTCCCTATCCCGGCATCCTATATATGTATATGAATGTGGTGCATATGATTTATGACTAGATTTTGGGTAATTGCATTATGACTGAATATTTTTGGATGCTAAATTATTTCATGATGTAGGGTCTGAGGGCTTTTCTGTTGCTCTTGTGCAGCGTTAGGTGGTTTGGTGCATCTACTGATCTATTGTAAAGTGGTGAGCCTCCGTCCTTTAAAAAACTTGGTCATTTTATTATTTTTTGGTATCATCTTAGTATTTTATTTTGGATTCTTTTTGGTCATAGTCGGGGGCTTGTCCCAATTTAGTTGGTATTTCTAGTTTTAGAGGCTTTTGTGGACAAGTATTGGGTTGAGCATTTGTTTTGATTCTTAGAATCTTCATTTGATTTATTTATCCTTCTCATTTCTATTTTGGATGAATTTCATTATTTGTATATAATTTCTCTTGAGATAAGGCTAAGAGGATGGTCTTTGGTCCACTATGGGCTTGAAATACCCGTAATGGTTAGGCCTAATTTTGGGTTGTGACAAGCTTGGTATCTAAGAATAGTTTAGGGTCGTTAGGTGTCCATGAAGTCATGTCAAATAGAGTCTTTTTTATCGGTGTCTAGCATGCCACACTTATAAAGGAGAGGCTACAAGGCATTTAGGAATATTTTCCTTTCTTGTGTTCTATTTTAGGTTGTAGAGTTTAGTTTCTATAAAACCTCTCTAACTCCTGACTCACTCGCATTTCATATCGTACCTCCCATAAGATCTGTAGAAACTTTATTGGAACCTCTGTCCCACTTGAGGAAAATATGGAGGAAACTTACCCAGTCTAGGGTCCCCGTTCTTGACTGTGTCGTATTATGTGGGGTTCCACCGGTCCCTACTAGTCATCCTTGAGCTTCCCAAGATGATGATACTTATGCTCAGACATATCAAGGATATATATCTAATGCGGAGTTTCGTCAGTCTATTCATATTCTTACTCAGTTGGTGGCATCACAACCTCATTGGTCTGATTATATTGGTTCTGTTGTTAGTTTATCCGAGGTCACTCGAGTTGGCTAGTTTTTGAGTTTGAATCCCCCAACATTTATAGGCTCTAAGGTTGAGGAGGATCCGCAGGGTTTTATTGATGAGATAGAGAAAATATTTAGGGTGATGCATGCTACTGATTCAGATAGTGTGAAGTTTACTGCCTACCAATTGAAAGATTTAGCTTACGGTGGTATGAGGAATGGGAAGCAATGATGGGTGATGATGCTGAATCGGCTTAGTGGGATGACTTTTCAGGTGTCTAATATTAGGTCCCGAATAAGGAAGTTTGCATCTAGTTTGTCCCGTGATTTGGTATTAGAGTGTAACACTTCTATCTTTAATAATGATATGGACATATCCAGATTGTTGGTTTATATACAACCAGTAGAGGATCAGAAAAATAAGTAGGTAAAGATTTAAAAGAGGAAGAATAAGAAGTTTAGATATTTAGAGCAGGGTTTTAACACCCAAAATTTTTTCCGATGAAAATTTCTTGAGCTTCGAGCTTACTGCTGTAATACCCCGGGAAATTTTTCATTGAAATTTTGTGCGTAAACATGTTGGGTTCTATCTTCTAAAATGAATTATAAATTTTCTGTGGGGAATGTCTTATCTTATGACCCACCATTACGTAGAGTATCGAATAAGATTTCCAATGATATGTGAATCATCCAAAACGGACACCCGAGCGACGAGTTATGAAAATTTCGATCGAACCGTGAATAGTAGTGAACAGTAAAACGTGCAGGAAAAAGTACTTAGGCCTGGCGTATTTTTGCTCCAAATTTAAATGATCATAACTCCTTGTACATAATGATCTGGGTGATCTACTATATATCAACGGAAAGCTTTGCGAGTCCTCTTTCCCATGAAATGGATTTCATCCAATTTTTCTATCTGAGAAAAAAATTATGGTCGATCTACTTCAGCCTATCAAAAGTGAATTTTTGGGTCAACTTCAAACGATCATAACTCCTCGTACACAATGATCTGAGTGAGATACAATATATCAACGGAAATATATGAGAGTCCTCTTTCTAATGAAAAATTGGTTTCATCCAATTTGAATATCGGAGTAAAACATTATGGTTGATCTACTTCAGACTATCAAAACAGTCCACTAAAGGACAGATTTGAGAATTAGTTGATTTTTAAAAGCAGTTTGGTCATTATGCCTTCACTTCATGGATGAAAATTGTCCATTTATACCTATATTGAGCCATAAAATTCATGTTCTTCCATCAAAAACATTGAGAGAACTAAACTCTAGGTCAATTTTGAGCTCGAAATATCTTCTAATTTCACCGTAGAAATTCAAATTTGATCCGATAATCGAACTCATCATCGAGATACCTTCGAGGAGAACCCCTTATTTGTGTGAACAGAATTCCATAATCAAGAGGTCAATTTCAAGGTAGGTGGGTTTTTTTTTCAACAAGAGTATTCTTTCGTTCTTGTGCCCAAAAGTAATTTTCTTTACGAAGATATGATTTTAACTTGATTATTATGATTTTGAAGCATGAACTCATATTCTATGATGATTATTATGAAATTTTGATATCTATAATTTTGAAAGATGGATTTATATGTGTGGTGATATAAAGAATGAATCTTGAACGATATTTATCATGATTTTGATATTTGGGTCTTGAACCCCATTTGAAATTGTGTCTTTGAGAAAATGTGTGTTATCAGCACGTTGATGTTGAATATTTGAGATGTGTTGAATGATTTGACCTTTTGGTCTTAATGGAGTCGCTTTGAACTCGAATGTGAAAGAAATTCACAACGTGTTTGATTATGATAAATGGGTAGCATGATGGCTCCCGATGTATACTTATATATTGATGAAAGTTGTTTTGTCGTAGATTATCTTTGAAATGATATGAGCTAATTCTGGGAGTACTCTTTAGCACCGAGTGGGAGCTATAAAGTGAGATTACTTCCCTAGAACTATGTGCCCCCGTAGGACGTGAGCCTAAGGCTGATTTATATAGTGATCACTAGTGTTTTTGGATTGATATTGGAAGTCGTACTCCGATGGCAAGGATAGGATGGCTCTCCCCAACGTGGGTTGGACGTTGGACTCCATATGGCTCACATGATATATGTCGGTTATAGGATCTCCCAGTGTGTGTGTGTTTCCTTGTGTCTATGGTGAACGGTGAAGTGATTTGAAAGTGGAATAGTGAAAGTTACTCTTTCAAAAGATTTAAATGATATTTATATTATGAGAATTGATATTCTTGATGAACTAAAAGTGATTGACAATTTATATGATGACTCACATGTGCTATTATACTTATTTAATCCTCTCATGATTATGACGATTTTCTTCGGGCTATGTGAGTCTTTCATATATCCTACATATTTCTTATAAATATTTATGATGATGATATTTATAAAACTGCATACACCCCCATATACTCGGTTCTTTTCCATGGTACTGACCAACATCTTTGGATGTGGGATGCATTTTCTCGGAATATAGGTTCAGGTGCTCAGTTCCAGGTTCGATAGTGGTTCTTCGGGCACGCTGTTCTACATCCTCTATCGTGGTGAGTCCTCATGTTCTGAGGATGTGATGTCTAATGTTGGTTTCACAAAATTATTTACATTTGATAGCTGAGTATGAGTCGGTTGGGGCATTTCTCAATGGCTCGCTGGTTTTATTGATTTTCTTAGAGGCTTGTTAGACTAGTATAGATGTTGGAAGTTGACTAATAAGTCGTATTTTGTTATCTTTCTGAAATTTTTTTATTCTTGGATGATGATTACTGTGTTGATATTTGAGGGTTATTTATAGATACCCCGTTGATTCGTGTTGAACTGAATGAAAATGGCTCAAAGGTTTAGCTTGGGGCTACTCGCAGCCTCAAGAACCATGTGATGCTCCGGGACCCATTTTTGGGGCGTTACAAACTTGGTATCAGAGCCTAAGGTTTTAAGGTGTCCTGGGGAGTCTAACAAGCCACGTTAAGTAGAGTCTTGATCATCGGTGTGTAGCGCGCCACATCTATGAGCAAGAGGATACAAGACGTTTTAGGGAAAAGTGTGATTCTTTTTTTCAGAAGTCTATCGTGCTTAAAGTGTCTCTCTCTGCTATTGATTCGTGCTCTCCTCTTTTAGAAATTTGCCTCCACGTCGAGCGAGAAAAAATAATGATGGTCAGCAACCTTAACCCGCTGACCCATTGAATGAAAACGTGTCTCATCCTAAATTTTGGGCAGCCTTTCAGGCGCTGGCGTAAGCTGTTACTGCAAATGTTCAGGCCAACCCGGCCCCAGCTCCACAGCAGCAGGAAAGTGATTCAACTGCTACCAGGATCTGTGACTTCATGCGGATGAATCCGTCGAAATTCTATGGGTCCAAGTTTGATGAGGATCCACGGTTGTTTTTAAAGGAGGTGCGAAAGATTACTCAGGTGATGCATGTATCTGAGAAACATAGTGTGGAGTTGGCTGCTTATAGGTTGAAAGACCTTGCTTATGACTGGATTATTGCTTAGAGGAAAGGTAGAGTTGAGGGAGCTATCCCTACGACTTGGCAAGAGTTCCAGGATACATTCCTGGATAAGGTTTTCCCTTTGGAGATGAGGGAGGCGAAGGTTGAAGTATTTATGAGCCTGTGACAGGGCTCTATGACTGTTAGGGAGTACTATCTAAAGTTCAATCAGTTGGCCAAGTATGATCCTGACTTAGTGGCTGATAATCAAGCTAGTATGAGTAAGTTTGTGACTGGAGTGTCTAGTTATGTGGTTAAGGAGTGTAGGTCTGCTATGCTGAATAGTGAGATGAATCTTTCTAGGATGATGACTCATGCCCAACAGATTAAGGCAGACAAGATTAAGGAGAGAGATAGAATGGGAGGGAATAAAAGAGCTAGGTCTGAGCAGCACAGACAGGGTCAGACTAGATCGCAGGGAGGGATTTGCCCTCAGTATCAGGATTGTTCATCTATGCCAGTACCATCATCTGCTAGTTCTCCCATGCCTAAAGGTAGGCAGGAGCAAGATAGTAGGTCATATGCATCCAGGTCCCAGTATAGTGCTAGCAATAAGACAAATCGTCCCCTATGTCCTAAGTGTGGTAGAGCTCATTTGGGTGAGTGTTGGAGTGAGAAAAAGGGTTATTTCTAGTGTGGCGACATGGGTTACAGAGTTAGATATTGTCCATTGGATGGACAAGGGCGTCGTGACTATCGCCCTCAAACCCAGACTCAAACTGTTAGTGCTCCAGTTCTAGCGACTCGCCCAGCCCTAGCTCAGGGCGCCTCTTCTAGCAATGCTAGCGGGAAGTGCCAGAATAGATTCTATGTTTTACCATCCCACCAGGAACAGGAGGACTCTCTCGATGTTGTTACTGGTCTGCTTAGTATATTTCAGTTTGATGTGTATGCTTTATTGGATCCTGGATCTAGTTTCTCATATGTTACACCTTTGATTGCTGTGAATTTTGAAATGAGTCTTGAGATTATTCCTGAGCCTACCCTAGTTTCTACCGCAGTGGGTGATTCGATTGTTGCCCAGAAAGTGTATAAAAAGTGTCCTGTTTTCTTTCTTCATAGAGTCTTGTTGGCTGATCTAATTGAGTTAGATATGGTACATTTTGATATGATTCTGGGTATGGACTGGCTGTATTCTTCTTATGCCTCTATTGATTGTCGGACCCAAATGGTCAAGTTTCAGTTTTTGGGTGCATCAGTATTTGAGTGGTCTGGGAATTCTATGTCACACAAGAGTTATTTTATCTCTTACCTCAAAGCTAGAAAGCTTATTTCCAAGGGGTGTATTTACCATTTGGTTAGAGTCAAAGACACTAAGTCTGAGACTCCAACTCTCTAATCTGTTAACGTCGTCAATGAGTTTTCTAATGTCTTTTTGGATGATCTCCCAGGGATACCTCCTGATAGAGAGATAGAGTTCGAGATTGATATTCTTCTCGATACTTAGCCTATTTCTATTCCTCCTTACCGTATGGCCCCTGCAGAACTTAAGGAGTTGAAAGAGAAACTCAAAGATCTACTAAATAAGGGTTTCATAAGGACCAGTGTTTCTCCTTGGGGTGCTCCTGTATTGTTCATGATAAATAACGATGGCTCTTTGTGTATGTGATTGATTACCGCCAACTAAATAAAGTCACCGTAAAAAATAAGCACCCGCTTCCGAGAATAGATAATTTGTTTGACCAATTGCAAGGTGCAAGTTATTTCTCAAAGATAGACCTTCGTTCCGGCTATCATCAACTCAAAATTAGGGAGTGTGACATCCCAAAAACCACTTTCCAAACTCGTTATGGACATTTTGAGTTTCTTGTTATGTCTTTTGGGTTAACTAATGCCCCAACAGCTTTCATGGACCTCATGAAGCGAGTGTTCAGACCATATCAGGATATGTTTGTCATAGTGTTCATCGATGATATACTAGTGTACTCCCATAGTGAGGATGAACATTCTGATAATCTTCGAACTGTCTTGCAAACCCTTAGAGATCACAAGTTATTTGCCAAGTTCAGTAAGTGTGAGTTTTGGCTAAGGTTAGTTGTTTTTTTGGGTCATATCATTTCTTCCGAGAGTATTAGACTTGATCCCCAAAAGACCGAAGCTGTTAGAAATTGGCCTAGACTTATTTCTCCAACTGATATCTGAAGTTTCTTGGGTTTAGCTGGCTATTACCGCAATTTTTTTGAGGGTTTCTCCTCTATAGCGTCTCCTATGACTCGGTTGACCCAAAAGAAAGTGAAATTCTTATGGTCCGAATCTTGTGAGAAGAGTTTTCAAGAGTTGAAAACTCGACTTACTTCAGAACCTATTTTTACTTTACCTGATGGTGTTGATGGTTTTGTGGTGTACTGTGATGCTTCGAGAGTTGGGTTGGGTTGCGTATTGATGCAGAAAGGTAAGGTGATATCTTATGCTTCTAGACAGTTGAACCCCCATGAGAAAAATTACCCCACCCATGACCTTGAGTTGGCTATTGTTATGTTTGCTTTGAAAATCTGGAGACACTATTTGTATGGTGTCTATGTTGATGTTTTCACTGATCATAAGAGTCTGCAGTATGTGTTTACCGAGAGAGAATTAAATCTCAGGCAGAGAAGATGGTTAGAATTGTTAAAGGACTATGATATGAGTATGTTGTACCATCCGGGCAAGGCCAATATTGTGGTGGATGCCCTAAGTAGAGTGTCCATGGGTAGTGTTTTGCATGTGGTAGAAGGTAAGAAAGAGTTGGATCGTGATGTACATCGTTTGGCTAGATTGAGGGTTAAGTTGTTTGACTCTGCTGAAGGTAGAATAGGGGTTCAGAGTAGTTTCAAATCCTCCTTGGTTTCGGAAGTGAAGGAAAAGCAATACTTAGATGCTAGTTTGGTCAGACTGAAGGAGTCAGTCAAGGACCTAAAAGTAGAGGTTTTCTCCCAAGGGGGAGATGGTGTGTTGAGATTGTAGGGTAGATTGTGTGTCCTGAATGTTGATAATCTGAGACAGAGGATTATGGCTGAAGCATATGGGGTATGATGCAAGAGTTTAGTATGCCCACCTGGAAGTGGGATGTTGCGGGAAATCTATTGCTGGAGTGGCATGAAGAAAGATATAGCAGCGTTTGTAACTAAGTGTGTAATATGCCAACAGGTTAAGGTTGAACACCAAAGACCCGATGGTATGATGCAAGAGTCTAGTATTCCCACCTGGAAGTGAGAAGAGATAAATATGAATTTCGTGATTAGTTTACCTCCTTCCCGATGCCATTATGATTCCATTTGGGTTGTGGTTGATAGATTGACTAAGGCTGCTCATTTCTTGCCTGTTCATACTTTTTATACTGCTGAGGATTATGCTAGATTGTATATCTGAGAGCTATTCAAACTGCATGGAGTTCCCTTGTCTATCATTTCGGATAGGGGTACTCAGTTCACTTCGCAATTTTGGAAAGCTTTTCAGAAGGGTATTGGTACCCAAGTGATTTTGAGTTCTACTTTTCATCCGCAGACCGATTGTCAGGCTGAGCGGACTATCCAGACCTTAGAGGATATATTGAGAGCTTTTGCACTTAACTTTAAGGGAAGTTGGGATGGTCACTTACCGTTGATAGAATTTTCTTATAATAACAACTTTTACTCTAGTATTGGCATGGCTCCGTTTGAAGCCTTGTATGAGAGAAAGTGTAGATCACCCATAGGTTGGTTCGAGGTGGGTGAAGCAGCTGTGAGTGGTCCTGATTCGGTATTCGAGGCTATGAAAAAAGTTAAGTTGATTAGGGAAAGGTTGAAAACTGTACAGAGTCTTCAGAAGTCATATGCGGATGTTAGAAGGAGAGACCTTGAGTTTGAAGTTGGTGACCTAGTTTATCTGAAAATTTTACCCATGAGGGGTGTGAAGAGATTCAGAAAGAAGGGGAAGCTTAGTCCCCGTTATGTTGGTCCTTACAAAATTCTTAGCCGTGTTGGTAAGGTATCTTATAAGGTCGAGTTGCCTTCCGAGTTGTCCTCTGTTCATCCAATATTCTATGTCTCCATGCTTAGAAAGCATATTAGCGATGTTGTGGTAGTGGATTCCTCTGTGAGTGCTGACATTCAAGAAAATCTTTCTTTTGGTGATATTCCCATTGAGATTCTTGATTTCAGTGTCCGAAGACTAAGGAACAAAGAAGTTCCCTTGGTAAAGGTGTTATGGCGAAACCAATCTGTTGAGGGTGAAACTTAGGAAGATGAGGCGGATATGTGATCCAAGTGCCCACACCTATTTTTTGCGAACTCTGATCAAGCCGAAGGTACCGTTCTTTCCTAAATCATGCACTTTTGATAAAAGTTATAGCAATTCAGCTGTCATTTATTATGTGTTCAGCTGTAGTTTCTTGAATTTATGCATTCTAATTTGCATTCGGAGTGAGAAACGATGTGGTGATGAGTCTAACGAATGGTTTCATCTGTATGCTCTATTCCCTATCTAATCTTTTCATGTCTAGCGTCATTCGAGGATGAATGTTTCCAAGGGGGGGATGATGTAATACCCCGGGAAATTTTTCGTTGAAATTTTATGCGTAAATGTTTTGGGTTCTATCTTCTGAAATGAATTATAAATTTTTCATGTGGAATGTCTTATATTATGACCCACTATTACATAGAGTATCGAATAATATTTCTAACTATATGTGGATCATCCAAAACGGACACCCGAGCGACGAGTTATGAACATTCCGATCAAACCGTGAATAGTAGTGAACAGTAAAACGTGCAGGAAAAAGTACTTAGGCCTGGCGTATTTTTGCTCCAACTTTAAACGATTATAACTCCTTGTACATAATGATCTGGGTGATCTACTATATATCAACGGAAAGCTCTGCGAGTCCTCTTTCCGATGAAATTGGTTTCATCCAATTTTTCTATCGGAGAAAAAAAATTATGGTCGATCTACTTCAGCCTATCAAAAGTAAATTTTTGGGTCAACTTCAAATGATCATAACTCCTCGTACACAATGATCTGGGTGAGATACTTTATATCAATGGAAACATATGAGAGTCCTCTTTCTAATTAAATTGGTTTCATCCAATTTGGATATCAGAGTAAAACGTTATGGTTGATCTACTTTAAACTATCAAAACAGTCCACCAAAGGACAGATTTGAGAATTAGTTGATTTTTAAGGGGCATTTTGGTCATTATGCCTTCACTTCATGGCCGAAAATTATCCATTTATACCTATATTGATCCATAAAATTCATGTTCTTCCATCAAAAACATTGAGAGAACTAAACCCTAGGTCCATTTTGAGCTCTAAATATCTTCCAATTTCATCGTAGAAATTCAAATTTGATCGGATAATCGAACTCATCATCTCGAGACCTTCGAGGATCACCCCTTATTTGTGTGAATAGGATTTCATAATCAAGAGGTCAATTTCAAGGTATGTGGGGTTTTTTTTTCAACAAGAGCACTCTTTCGTTCTTGTGCCCAAAAGTAATTTTCTTTACGAAGACATGATTTTTACTTGATTATTATGATTTTGAATCATGAACTCATATTCTATGATGATGATTATGAAATTTTGATATCTATGATTTTGAAAGATGGATTTACATGTGTGGTGATATAAAGCATGAATCTTGAACGATATTTATCATGATTTTGATATTTGGGTCTTTAACCCCATTTGAAATTGTGTCTTTGAGAAAATGTGTGCTATAAGCACGTTGATGTTGAATATTTGAGATGTGTTGAATGATTTGACCTTTTGGTCTTAATGGAGTCGCTTTGAACTCGAATGTGAAAGAAATCCACAACGTGTTTGATTATGATAAATAGGTAGCATGATGGCTCCCGATGTATACTTGTATATTGATGAAAGTTGTTTTGTTGCGGATTATCTTTGAAATGATCTGAGCTAAGTCCGGGAGTACTCTTTAGAACCTAGTGGGAGGTATAAAGTGACCTTACTTCCCTAGAATTACATGCCCCCGTAGGATGTGAGCCTAAGGCTGATTTATATAGTGATCACTAGTGTTTTTGGATTGATATTAGAAATCCTACTCTGATGGCAAGGATAGGACGGCTCTCGCCAACGTGGGTTGGACGTTGGAATCCATGTGGCTCACATGGTTTATGTCGGTTATAGGATCTCCCAGTGTGTATGTGTTTCCTTGTGTCTATGGTGAACAGTGAAGTGATTTGAAAGTGGAATTGTGAGAGTTACTCTTTCAAAGATTTAAATGATATTTACATTATGAAAATTGATATTCTTGATGAACTAAAAGTGATTGACAATTTATATGATGACTCACATATGATTATGATGATTTTCTTCGGGCTATGTGAGTCTTTCATACATCCTGCATATTTTTTACAAATATTTATGATGATGATGTTTATAAAACTGCTGACACCCCTATATACTCAGTTCCTTTCCATGGTACTGACCCACATCTTCGGATGTGGGATGCATTTTCTCAGAATGCAGGTTCAGTGCTCAGTTCTAGGTTCGACAGTGATTCTTCGGGCATGCTGTTCTACATTCTTTATCGTGGTGACTCCTCATGTTCCGAGGACGTGATGTCTGATGTTGTTTTCACGAAATTGTTTACATTTGATAACTGAGTATGAGTCAGTTGGGGCATGTCTCAATGGGTCGCTGGTTTTATTGATTTTCTTAGAGGCTTGTAAGACTAGTATAGATGTTGGGAGTTGACTAATAACTCATATTTTGTTATCGTTCTGAAATTCTTTTATTCTTGGATGATGATTACTCTATTGATATTTGAGGGTTATTTATGGAAACCCCATTGATTCGTGTTGAACTGAATAAAAATGTCTCAAAGGGTTAGCTTGGGGCTACTCGTAGCCTTAAGCACGGTGTGACGCTTCGGGACCCATTTTTGGAGCGTTACAACTGCTCAAAATACAACTCACCTAACAAGTTGTAAGATCTCCTTATGAATCGCAGGGCTCGAGTTGTAGGGTGAACAGTGAGGGTTTGAGAGTTTCCTATCTTTTTGTTGTGACTATGACTGGGATATCATGAGTCATAATGAATTTTTATGACTCATAGGGTGCTTTCATAGTCAAACTAGTATAGGTGTCCAATGTCACTGTTGTGGTTACGACTAAGACCCTACAAGTGGTAAGGTCTGTGTACGAGTCGTACAATATGATTTATAGGGTTAATAGTAGGGATGCCTTGGGACATTAACCAAACTATGAGTCTAGGGGATGACTAGTAGTTAGTCGTTATGAGTCGTAGGGACGACTAGAAGGCAGTGCCTCAACCGCTTATGTAATTGGCTTCGAATATGATTTGACACATGTTTTGACTTACTCGCCCATATTATTGCATTGCATGAAAGGTTAAACAGGTAAAAAGAGTTTTAAAGGCCTTGTTGGCAATGTTTTGATTTTAAATTAGATTTAATGAACAAAAAGTGTCATAGAATTCCCCCAACTGGATTTGATGAACACATGGGTCGTGGTATTTTCCAGGTTGATGCAATTGGTATGACATATTATAAGCTTGTAAATGTAAATGTATGACGATAACTGTGGTTGATGCCTTAACGGATAATTACTTGGTTAAATGAATAGGCTATGTATAACGTGTTTTAATTTGGCTTAAAGGGGGTTGTGTAGCTAGCTGTGGAAGGTAGAGATCTTGGGGGAACCAATACTGGAAACCATATTTACCGGCATGGGGTCTTTATAAGCGAATTCATGGTTTACACTTATATATATATTGGATTGGCTGGGGTCGAGATATTCTCTGGATCATTGTTGGATTTTCTTGGTTCTTATAGCTAACACGAACTGGGACCCTTTCAGCAGGAGGAGTTGAACCCATATAGACCGTCGGTGCCCTTATGACGGTTAAAGCTACACGGTCCAGGTTAATGATTTTAAATCTCATGTGAAACCTTTTTCCCTATCCCAACATAATTTTATCCCTACCATGAGTTACATGCTAGCGTTCACCCCTAACCATCTTCGAATGTTGTATCCCCATGCATTTCAGGGAACAGAGACACTTTTTCTTTTTCGCCACAGTGAGTAGGTGATTTCTAAAGCGATCATGAGTCATCTTGAGATGGTTAGCTTCCATACTTTGGAAGACCCTTGTTTTATATTCTTGGTCCATTTTATTTTGTACTATTTCTTTTGGACTCGTTTTGGCAATGTTCGAGGGCATGTATCGACTTAGGTTATTCTTGGATTTTAGAGTCTTTGTGGATTACTGTGGATTGGGATGGATGTTAAAGTTCTTAGATTTCTGTATGAGTTAGTTGAGTTATCTATCTTGTTATATGTTCAAAACTTAGCTCTATCTTGTTATATTCTTGGGATTCATCCATTGCTAGTTGAATTATGTTCTGTTTGGCTAGGAAAAGGGGTGGGTCTTTGGTCCTCAACAGGCTTGAGATACGCATCACGGCTAGACCCTGGTTTGGTTTATAACAAAGTTGGTATCAGAGCATAGGTTCATGGTCATTGGGTGTCTACAAAGTCATGTCAAGTAGAGTCTCTTTTGTAGGTGTGTAGCCCACCACACTTATAAAAGAGAGGCTACGAGACATTTAGGAATGTTTCCCTTTTCTTGTGATCTATTGTCAGGCTATGGAGTCTAGAGTCTTAAAATCTTCTCTAATTTTGTTTTTTCGCAATTCAGTCATGCCTCCCCAAAGATCTGATGCTCATAAAAACTCTATGTGTCACCTTAACAGAATGCGGATGGAAATTATTTTACTTATGGAGTATAGACCCGGTCTAGGGACTTGCTCCTGACTACCCACATTGAGTTTCACCGATCTCTTCCAGTCCTCGTTAGGCTTCTTGAGCTGATGATGTTCATGCCCCACCGCCCCAAAGAGATATTTCTAACACTAAATTTCGGTGATCTATTCATCTGCTGACTTAATTAGTGACTTCTTAGTCTTATCAGCCTGACTGTGTTGGTCCTGCTACTCCATCTTTTAAGGTCACTAGAGTTGTCCAGTTCATGAGGTGGAATCCTCCAACCTTTATAATCTCTAAGGTTGGGGAGGATACTCAGGGGTTTGTTGATGAAATGGAAAAGATATTCAGGGTGATGCATGCTACTAATGTAGAAGGTGTGGAGTTTGCAACATATAAGTTAAAGGATGTGGCATACTATTACGAGGAGTGGGAGCAGTCGAGGGGTGACGATGTTGAGCAGGCTATATGGGAGGAATTTTTTGGTGCTTTTCTTGATCACTTCTTAACTCAAGAGTTATGAGAGGCTTAAAGCTGAGGAGTTTGTGAACTTGAAGCAGGGAAGGATGAATGTAAAGGAGTATGCTTTGAAGTTCCATTATTTGTCCTATTATACTTTAGATTTTTTGTTTGGCATGAAGGTAAGGATGAGAAAGTTTGCTTTGGGTTTGTCTCGAGACTTAGTACTAGAGTTGTAATGCCCCGTATTTCCCTAGCATAATTTAACTCTTAGTACATGAGTTATTCTACATAAATTTTTTGAAATACTCAGTATTTTTTATTTTAGAGCTCGCAAATATGTAGGAAATTCAGTCAGCTTTACAACAATATAAAATTCACCAAAATTCGATACCCGGGCAAAGAGTTAGGGCCATTTTAATGAAACAGTGTACCACTTGGTACTTCAGCGCATTGCAGAGGTAGTCCAAATGGCAATTGTCATTTTCCAGTGAGTCAACGTGATACCACCATGCTGTGCCACCAGCCAATTTCCTAATTGTCAATTTCCAGTGTTGCTCCGTGATAATGGCGCATCGCGCCAATGGCCAGATTCCCATATAGTGAAGCAAAGTGATTGTGTCGCGTCGTGCCAAGCTTCCAGGTCACAGTTGTTAGTTTCCAATGGCACGACACGATTGTTCTGCGTCGCGCCAGGTGCCATAATCAGATTTTTAGTGATGATTTTTAAAATCTTTCCAGGGGTAATAGGGTCTTTATCCATAACCCAGATCAGCCTTAAACACAAAATTATGCCCTAAATACCCTATTATATCATTATTCCCTCACTTTCCCTTAAGAAATAAATCATTCTCTCTCAAAGAGGCAAAAAAATCCTAGTTCAAGAAATCAAGAACAAGCCTAATAATTTCCTCCAAGAACCTTCAAGAAAGAATCTTCTAAGGATGTTAGGTGTTCATTCATGGGCTCTTTTCACCCATAAAGTCCAAGAACCCTTTTTAAAATACAAGATTGTGTATTTATGAATTTTCATGATTTAGTTGAATTGAATTCATGTTCATGTTATTGTTGGGTTTTATCCATGATTTAAATTGCAAGTTCCAAGAATTGATCTTTGTATGTGTCGATTTAGATGATATTCATGATAAACCCTTCAATTTGCAAGTTGATTGTTGAAACCATGTCAACCCTAAGTGTTTATGATTGAATGATTCAGTTATGTCTCCCATGTGTTTGATAAATTGCCCATGATAATGAAATAACACCATTACAGCATGCTAACATGTCTTCCCGATTCATGTACAAGTTAATGCATTACAAGTGTTTGATGAAATGCCTCTATGACTGAATTATGACCAAGTGAACATTGTTATGTTACTCAAGACTATGCTATGCCTTTATTTTATGCTATCGAGTCCTGGGGGTATTTAATACACGATAATTTAGATGTTTACCTAGAGCCAGTATCAATTACAAATTAGTATCAGTCATGTCACGACCAATAGTACTCTCAGTCAACTATAGAACTCAGGAAAACTTTGTAAACTCAGTATCAGTCCAGTCTAGTTCAGTATAATCAATTCGGTGTCTTTCAGTTAGGAGTAGGATTCAGCACCGAGCGAGCCTAGGCATAGGGACTTACCTATTAGTTAGGAATGGGTCCTTAGAAGCAATCCCTAACTTCTAGAACTATGTAACCAGCGTAGGTTATGAGGTATCACCTATTAGATAGGACTGAGATACTCAAAGATCACCCGCTAGTTTAGGACAGATTCTAGGGGTCACTCGCTAGACTAGGACTGACCCCACAGCCAGGTTTAGTACTCGTGTCATGTTATTATCATCCTTCAAACTGGTGTCACAGGTTGGACCCCTATCAGCTCAGATTTGGGGCATGTCGATTAGATGATTACCTCCCACAGTCTTAGTTTCAGTCTTAGTCTAGAGCTCAATTTAGTTCTACAAAATCAGGATTGTCAGACACAATCACTCAGTATTAGTAATTCAGTTATCAGTAACTTCAGATATCAGTTACTCAGTTATCAAAACTCAATACTTAGCTTCAGAAAAGCTCAGATACAGTATATCTATATGTATGTGCACAGTATTACATACTCAGTATTTACAGTAGTTTCAGTTATCCATGTACTCTCAAACCTCGTTCTCTATATCATTCAATTAGTTACTGTTCATGTATATCAACCCTTACATTCAGCCTTACCTCATCTAGCATACCAGTACATTCTATGTACTGACGCATACTCTTTTTTTGTGCTATCATATCTCATATTATAGGTTCAAACGCTCAGGTTCCCGACCGCACTTCCATTTAGCAGTCACAAATTTAGTAGTGAGTCCTCATCTATCGAGGGCATACTTTATTTCAATATTTCAGTTTATCAGTAGTTCAATAGACGTAGTTAGTTGGGTGCTTATCCTATCAACTCCTTATTCAGATAGTTTAGTAGAGGCTTTCAGACTATACCAGTTTAGACAGTGTTTAGTTTTTAGATGTTTTTACCAGATGTTATTATTTATCAGTATTTAGATTTTGAACCTTATGGAAATTCAGCCTAATTTTACATTTATTTTAGTATTATTATTCAGTTCTCATACCAGACATCAGTCATGGGTTAGCTTGTGATCCTTCGGGGTCGTAAGAACTGTGTAGCATCTGGGGTACAGACTCGGGGCATTAAAACTTGGCATCAGAGCCTAATGTTCAATGGTGTCCTAGAGAGTCTAAAAGTCGCATCTAGTAAAGTTTTATGCATGGGTGTGTAGCGTGCTATACTTATGGACAGGAGGCTACAAGATATTTTAGGAAAAGTTTCCCTTCTTTCATATCTCAGATCGTGCTATAGAAAGGTCGTCTAAGAAAGTTATAAAGATTCTTATTTTTGCTCTATTCATTCCATCCCTACCTTGTTTTCAAGGTAACAGAAACAATCAAGCTTAATTGTCTACAGATAGAGCTTTTTTTCAAACAGTCCCCGCACACAATAATGGGATTTTCGTATGCTCAAACATATTCCATCAGTTCCATTATGTTCCAAAGTTGTAAAGATTTCATTCATGATCATTAAAACTCTTGCACTAACCTAAAGTAAGTTGTGCCCTCAAATCCCTTCTCAGTATTCTAGGATAGCATAAGACCTAGAGTTAGAAGTATAAAACCAGGAGTTTAGCAATAGTAGTATAGTTGGGATAGTATTATCTAAATTCGAGCAGATTATATTTCATGAGGCTTGTTGTATGAAAGGTGAATCAGTAGGCTTGAACCAGTGTATGCAAGAAAAGAATTTTAGTTTGTTGATTTGAAAGTATATGTTGTTGGTGTAATGGTAATTCCCATGGTATAGGGAAAATATAAGCTTAAAGATAGGATAATTGTAGCCTATGATGAAAGTAGTATGGTTCATTTAAGGTTTGGGGTTATCCATGTTAAGTGTTAGAATCTGAGTTTGAATCTTCGAGGATCGAGCTAATAGAAAGAAGATTTAAGAATTCTAAGTTAGTCAATTTTAAGTTGTTATATAATGATTATTGGGGTTATAGAGGGCTAAGAGTTGTATCTCAGAAGAAAGTACTAGCATCAAGTTTTACATTATCAAGTGTAGACTTTCAATGTGAGTTTATTATTTATACATATTATTATACCCCAGAATCTAGAGTAAAGCGGTGATAGTACAGTTCAGCGTTGTTGGGTAAATGGTTCATAAACTTAGAATGATGACTCTAAGCTAAGGGGGGAGATGATAGAACAAGTAACCAAGTCAGGCTTTCAAATTTTAGTAGTAATGTCACTATGTGTAGTAAAGGAGTAGGAGAGGATGATGTCCAAGCCGTCTTTACCTCAGTGCAAAGTTTTGTACTTCAGCTATCACGATATCTACTCATGCCTTACATGTTAGCTCTATCATCATAGCTCATATTCATATATATTAACAAAAATCATGTACGCTTACAGATCTTAGTATAAAGAGTTCCAGTTCACGCAGTATAACAAATCATGTTCCATGAATACAGAAACTCCAACTCAGGTCATGCAGCTTATGACTCAGGTACTCATACCTCACAGTATTATCAGTTCCCATGACTCATGCTACGCTCCTAATGATCAATTAAATTCAGAGTATGTCATGTATATCTTCAGTTTAAACCTCTTGATAAAATCCAGGATATTGATGTTCTATTTCTCAGGCCTCAGTTAAGTGTTAAGTTCAGTATAATGTCCATTCATGTTTCAGGTCCTAATGTTTTAACCTTCAGTGAACTCTCCTTATGAAATGATGTAGTGATGAGCAATTGCTTAGATATGAGAGAGTAAATGTTTTATGTTAAGGAAAGATTGTTGCATGCTTGTTTTACACGAGGATATAGTTATGAAGATAGGCTTAAATGTCATGTTGATGTGTAAGTGGATAAATGTATTTTGGATATTTGAGTAGGTTTGAACTTAGCGGGAGAATTCAGTTCAGTTCAGATCCAAGTAGGTATGGTTATAAGTGCCCATATTATAGAACTTTAGCCATATTGTGGTTTCTTATTCAGAGGTCTTATTCTGGCCATGCGAAGATTCCCTTACTCCCTAAAGTCATTAGAACCTTATTGAAAGAGTTTTAAAGAAATGCTCTATTTAAGTATAAGTTTTCAGTATGAGTTAGTCCGTAAAGCCAGCAATTCAGTTTAGCAGTCAGGCGAACAAATTTGGATGGTTTTCCATATTTCCATCTAGCCGTCCTATCCCAAAATGAAACATCCTAGTAGTTACGAGTTTAGCCCAGTTCATGTATCATGCCTCAGTTTTAGATCCTAGATATTCAGTCATGATTTATTTTGTAGGTGCCCCGTACATCATCTCATTTTTTCTTAGTATCTCAACAAATTCAGCATTCTTCAAGGGATACAATATCCTAAGGAGGAGATACACTATAATCCTCGAGCTTTTATGTCCTAAATATTCCAATTTCTATACACGTAACGAATCCAGTTTGGAGTAGTGGGTACTCATAAGTTGACCCTCAAGTTCCAATCTTAGTTGTTATCCACATATTCAAGGACTCAATTCAGTTTAGGATATTCAGTTCATGTATCACATTTTAGACTTAGTCATGCCCTCATGTTCCCATTCATACATGTTCAATAAATGATCTCAGGTTCATCAGTATTTTCTTCTTAAGCTAACAGTCTTCCTTAGATTTGTCAGTTCCATGTTCAGTTACAGTTACAAATTTGGTATTCTTTACCGTTGTATATTCAGTCATACATTCATGAATCAGTTCAGTTATGTATTCCATGTATTAGATATGCATGTTCATTATGAAAACTCAGCTTATAAATAGCTTCAGTTATATATTCCATGTATCAAATATACATGTTCAATATGGAAACTCAGTTTGTCAGTAGTTTAGTCATGTAGTCAGGTTTCAATTGTCCAAATTCAGTGTGTAAACTCAGTCTATCAGTGTTTCTCAGCTTAATCAGTATCATTTGAGGACGAATGTTCCCAAGGGGAATATATTGTAATACCCCATATTTCCTTAACTTAATTTAACTCTTAGTACATGAGTTATCCGATATATAATTTTTGAAATACTCAGTATTTTTCAGTCTAGATCTTACCAATGAGGAGGAAATTCAGTCAGCTTTCCAATAATATAAAATTCACCCAACTTTGATACCCGGGAGAAGAGTTAGGGCCATTTTAGTGAAACAGTGTACCACCTGGCACTTCAGCACATCACGTAGGCAGTCCAAATAGAAATTGTTCTTTTCCAGTGAGCCAACGCAATACCACCACGTCGCACCACTTGGCAATTCCCCAATTATCAATTTCCAGTATTGCTCCATGAAAATGGTGTGTCATGCCAAGGGCTAAATACCCATACAGTGAAGCAACATAATTGTACTGCATCACACCAAGCTTCTAGGTCGCAGTTGTTAGTTTCCAGTGGAACGGCGTGATTGTGCTGCATCGCACTAGGGGCCTAAATCAGGTTTTTAGTGACGATTTATAAAAACTTTCCAGGGGTAATAAAGTCTTTTTCCATAACCCAAATCAGCCTTAAATACAAAATTATGCCCTAAATACCCTATTATGTCATTATTCCCTCACTTTTCCTCAAGAAATAATTCATTCTCTCTCAAAGAGGCGAAAAAAAAGCCTAGTTCAAGAAATCAAGAACAAGCCTAAGAATTTTCTCCAAGAACCTTCAAGAAAGAATCTTCTAAGGTATGTTAGGTGTTCATTCATGGGCTCTTTTCACCCATGAAGTCCAAGAACCTTTTTAAAAATACAAAGATTGTGTATTAGTGATAAGAAGATATGGGTGGATCTGATTGAATTAGATATGGTATAATTTGTGGTCTTGGGGGTGGATTGGCTTCAATCGTTCTATACTTATTAGGATTGTAGGACCCGAAAGGTCAGTTTCTAATTTCCAAATAAATTGGTAAGAAAATGGATGGGAAGTTTCTTAGTTCCTAAGGGAAGGTTCATTTGGTATCTTAAAGCCTAAAAGTTGATCTTCAATGGGTGTCAATACCATTTAGTTTGGGTTAGAGATTTTTGTTCTAAGGTTCCCTCTCTATAATCTGTCCCTGTTGTGCAGGAATTTCCTAAAGTGTTTCCCGATAATCTTTTTGGTATTCTTCCATTTAGGGAAATGGACTTCTGTTCCTTGATAATTTCTTGAGTTTTGAGCCTATTATTTATCATACGACTCATCATACTAGTTGAATGATGGGCGTATGGGTCAAGTGACCCAACTCATATGATGTCCAGTATTGGGTAGTTGAGTTTTTGGTGTGGATACGACTTGGTGGGCATGGTTCGTATGGTTGGTGATAGATCAAAGGGTTGGTCCTTTACTTACTCTAAAACTTAGTAACTTGACTTGGATCTGAGTACGAGTGGCTCACTAAGAGTCGTAAAAATAGGGTACGAGTCATATCAAGGAGTTGTATATTGTCCAGTGTTGATTCTTTTGGATTTTTTCTTGGATATAATTTGAGGGTACTAATTATATGGTATAGGTATGACTTAGGAAATGGGAATCGTATGGTGGATAGGGTGTGAGGTCTAACAGTTTATCTAGGGTACGAGTGGTGGGTACCACTTGTATGTTAAGTATATAAGTCACGGAGGAGTCATACCCACCTGCGGAAATTTTTACAGCTTATGTGTTGGGGGTATTCGGGACATTTCTCCTCTTAACCCCTTATGACCCCATGACTTAAAACACTTTTGGGACATTATTTACCCTATTATTCTAAATAAAAAACACTAGAAACACTCTCAAATCTCTATCAAGCTCTTGGGTTAAGCAAAGGCTAGGATTTTCTTCGAGCAGTCAATTAAGGCTCTAAATGGTGGTTTCTCTCTATCTTCTCTTTATCTAAGGCATGTTACTCCTTCCTCATTGTTGTTTCAAACTAAAGACATGTTTTATGAATGGTTTTCATGGCATAATTGTGATAATGTTTTAGATTTTGAAATATGTGTTAGGGGTTTTGGTTATAAATGGTTGGTTAATGTTTTCCCATGGTTTACTTATGGTTTTTTCATGTTATAATTATGGTCGGAGCATATGATTGCATGAGAATGGTCAATTGGTACTTGTTTTTGGTTTTGGAAATCATATTCCCTCAATATGTTCCTGATTGTCCTCATGGAGTTCCACCGGTTCCCTCTAGTCCACTCAGACTACTCAGGATGAAGTAACGAACCCTAAGTTTCGTTAGTCCATTTAGATATTGGCATAGTTGGTAGCTACACAGTCTGGGTATGGTGTTCTCTCTACTCCATCTTCTGAGGCTGCAAGGGTTGGTCAGTTTATAAGTTTGAGTCATTTGACCTTTATTGGTATTAAGCTGGATGAGGATTCTCGAGGTTTTTTATGTGAGATGGAAAAGATCTTTAGAATTATGCATGCCACTAATATTGAAGGCGTAGTGTTTGAAGCCTATCAATTAAAGAATATGGCATACCAATGGTACAAAAAATAGGATAAGTTGAGGGGCGACGGCGATGAGTTAGCTCTTTGGGAAGATTTCTCTAATGCTTTCCTAGACTGTTTATTTCCTCAAGAGTTGAGGGAAGCAAGGGCGAAGGAGTTTTTAAATTTAAAGCAAGGTAAGATATTTGTCAAGGAGCATGCCTTGAAGTTTTACCAGTTTAAATTCAAAGAAAGGTAAGATGTCTGTCAAGGAGTATGCTTCAAAGATGGTTTATAATATGTGGGATAAAATGAAGACGTTTACTTTGGGTTGTCTATAGATTTGATGTAGGAGAGTAAAGCTTCTTTGTTGATCAAGGACGTGGATATTTACAGGTTGGGTGCTTACATGCAGTAGGTAGATAAAGAGAAGAAAAAGCAGGCTGAAATAGGGTAGAGGAAGGGAAAGAAATTTAGGTTCTCTGAGTAGGGTGGTGGCCAATAGCATACTGTTAGGGATGGGGAAAAGTTTCCTAAGAAGAAGTGGGGCAATTTTGGGTATTACTCGATGGCTAGTGCTCCCTACCCTAAGTCATCAAATGATAGGCATTTCCAAAGTGGCAAAAACTTTAGGGAATAGGGTGCCCAATCTCAGGCTAGTGGGGCCTAGTCAACTCTATTATATTCTCCCTGTAGGTTCTATGGTAGATTTCATTGGGGTTATTATGAGAAGGGAAGGGATAAGTGTTTTAGCTATGGTCAGCCAGGGTACATGATTAGAAACTGTCTAGTGGCTAAGGTTGCTTTGGGGAAGAACAAGGTTCCATTTGCTTCATTATTTACTCTAACATTGAAGGGTGCACCATCTGGTTTCGACACTGGTCAAAACCATCTTTTTTCCCTCACTACCCGACAGGAGTCTGAGACATCGCCTTATATTGTGACTTGTATGTTGAAACCCTTTTTCCATGATGTGTATTGTTTACTTGATTTGGGGTCCACTCTCTCTTATGTGACCTTATTTGTGGCTGTATATTTTGATTTTGGTTTTGAGGTTATTTCAAACCTTTTCTCTATTTCTACCTAGATAGGGGACTCTGTTATTCTTAGAAGAGTCTATAGGGGGTATCTATTGATAGTAAAGAAACTGTGGTGGATCTATTTGAATTAGATATGGTAGATTTTGATGTTATACTGGGGATGGATTGGTTACACTTAGGCTATGCATCTCTAGACTGTCGGATCTACATGGTCGTCTTTAAATTCCCTAATGAGCTAGGTATTAAGTTAAAGGGTGGTTCCCTAGCTCATAAGGAGAAGTTCATATCTTATATTAGAGCTCAGAGGTTAATCTCTAAGGGGTGTCTCTACTATCTAGTTCATGTTAAAGAATCTAACTCCGAGGGTCCTTCTTTGCATTTTGTCCCAATGGGAAATGAATTTCCTGAGGTTTTCCCTGATGGCCTTCCTGGTGGTCCTCCAGATAGGGAGATTAAGTTTGGGATTGATCTTGTTATGGACACTCATCCAATTTTGATTCCCCCATATAGAATAGCTCCTAGTGAGTTGAAGGATATTAAGGAGTAACTCAAGTATCTCTTATACAAGGGTTTTATCCATCCTAGTGTGTCCCCTTGGGGTTCACCGATGTTATTCGTACGTAAGAAAGATGGTTCCCTTCAAATGTGCATTGATTAGCGACAGTTGAATAAGGTGACGATTAAGAATAAGTATCCTCTTCTAAGTATAGATGACTTGTTTGATCAATTGCAGGGTGCTAAGTTCTTCTCCAAAATTGACCTCAGGTCCAGGTATCATCAACTTAAGATTAAGGAGGTTGATATCCCTAAGACTATCTTCCATACCTGGTATGGGCACTTTGAGTTTCTAGTTATGTCTTTTGGGTTGACCAATGCCCCTGTGGCATTCATGGATTTGATGAATAGGTTTTCCATTAGTTTCTGGATTTATTTGTCATTATTTTCATTGATGACATTCTAGTGTATTCTATGAGTATGGTGGATCATGCCAATCACCTCCATATTATATTGCATACCTTAAAGGAGCTGCGATTGTATGCCAAGTTCTCAAAGTGATAGTTTTGGTCGAACGTTATCACTTTTCTGGGTCATATCATTTTTAGTGAAGGGATCATGGTGGATCCAAAGAAGGTTTCAGTGGTGAAAAAGTGTCCTAGACCCACGACAACCGATATTCGGAGCTTCTTGGGTTTAGTTGGCTACTATAGAAGGTTTGTGGAGAGTTTTTTAACTATTACTTAGAAGAAACAAAAGATCTTGTGGCCAGATGCATGTGAGGGTAGTTTTGAAAAGTTGAAGGATAAGTTAACTTCGGCTTCGGTTTTGACTTTTCTTGAAGGCACTGATGGGTTTATGGTTTACTATGATGCGTCCTGTGTAGGACTTGGTTGTATCCTAATGCAGTATGGGAATGTGATAGCTTATGCTTCTAGATAGTTGAAGATTCATGAGAGGAAATATCTAACTCATGATTTGAAGTTGTTAGTGGTGGTGTTCGCATTGAAAATATGGCATCACTATATATATGGGGTGCATATGGACATCTTTTATGATTATAAGAGTCTGCAGTATGTGTTTATTCAGAAAGAGCTTAACCTCAGGCAAAGGATATGGCTTGAGCTTTTCAAGGATTTTGATATGAGTCTTCACTACCATCCAGGTAAAGCTAATACAGTTGTTAATGATCTTAGCAGGTTATCCATGGAGAGTCTAGTTATGTTGATAAGGAGAAATGGGAGTTGGTGAAGGACATCCACTGTTTGGCTAACCTTGGAGTTCGACTGTTGGACTCCGAGAATGGTGGTGTGTTTGTGCAAGAAGTGGTGCGGTCATCTCTTGGTGCTGAGATCAAGGAGAAGTAGATATTAGATCCTATCTTAATAAGTATAAAGAGTGATATAAGTAGGTACAAGGTGATGGATTTATAGATTAGTGATGATGGTACTTTGCGGTACCAAGGAAGATTATGCATTCCTGATATAGATAGGTTGTGAGAGAGGATTTTGGCCAAGGCGTATGAGTCACGCTATGTGTTCTATCCAAGTTTGATGAAAATGTATCATAACCATAATGAGACGCATTAGTGGAATGATATGAAGAGGCATGTGGCTAATTTTGTGGCTAATTGCATGGTGTGCCAACAAGTAAAGGTTGAGCACAGGAGGCCTAGAAGATTATATCAAGAAATTAAACTGCCAGAATGAAAGTGGGAATTGATCAAAATGGAATTTTTTACCGGTCTTCCTCGGTCTTAGAATCAATTTCATTCGGTTTGGGCCATCGTAGATAGGATGTCAAAGTCGGCTCACTTCTTGGCAGTAAGGACTAACTTCTCAATTAAGAATTACGCAAGGTTGTACATCCAAGATATTGTGAAGTTGTATGCAATGCCTATTTCTATCATTTTAGATTGTGGTATGCAGTTTTCATCTTACTTTTGGTGGTTATTTCAGAAAGGGTTGGGGACCAAGGTGAGTCTGAGTACTGTATTTCATTTGAAGACGGATGAGAAAGTAGAGAGAAGAATTCAGACATTGGAGGAAATGCTTCGAACTTGCATTATTTATTATGGTGGTAGCTGGGTTGAGCACTTACTTTTATGGAGTGTGCTTACAATAATAGCTACCACTCTAGCATTAGGATGGATCTATTTGATATGTTGTATGGTAGGAGGTATAGGTCTCCAATTGGGTGGTCTGAGGTCGATGAGGCAAATATATTTGGCCTGAATTTTGTTCACCAAGCTATGGAGAAGGTGAAAGTGATTTTGGGTAGGATTAAGGATGACTAAAGTCGCCAAAAGTCCTATGCAGACATGAGGCGAAGGGCCCTGGAGTTTAAGGTAGGAGATAGGATGTTCCTGAAGGTGTCTCCGATGAATGGAGTGATGCGGTTTGGGTAAATGGGGAAGCTCAATCACTGATATGTGGCTCCTTATATCATTTTGAGAAGGGTTGGTAATAGTGCCTATGAGTTGGAATTAGTTCTAGTTTGAGCTCTATTCACCTGATATTCCACGTTTCTATGTTAAGAAAGTGTATTGGTGATCCATCACAAGTTCTACAGATCAAGGATATTGGTATCTCGGATTCCCTATCTTATGAGGAAATCCCAATTGAAATCTTGGATCATCAGGTCCATCGGTTGTGTACCAAGGATGGGCCTCGGTAAAAATTTTATGGAGGAACCATAAGGTGGAAGAGGCTACTAGGGAAATAGAAGAGGACATAAAATCCAAGTATCTGCATTTGTTCCCTATTCTAGAAATTTGTGCTTAAGGTATATATTATTCGTAACATCTTTGACTTCTAACTTAGTTAAACAAAAGATTAATTTCCTTACATCTTTATTTTTGGTCTTAAAAGTAAGAGTAGAGACATCTAGGGGTATAAATCATGCTTATACTGCCTTGTTCCATCATTTGGGGATGAATTATATAAGTGAGGGAGAATTGAAACACCTTGGATTTTGTTCATTGCAAATTTCCTAAGTTTTGAGCCAACCATTGATCATATGACTTATAATACTAGTCATATGATGGGGACACAGGTCAGGTGACCCAACTCATAAGGTGTCCAGTGTTGGAAGGTTGATTCTGTAGTGTGGATACGACTTTGTGGGTATGGTTTGTATGGTTCGTGATAGGTCGTAGGGTTGGTCCTTCACCCTAATATTTTTCTAGATCATTTCTTTCTTCAAGAGCTGAGGGAAGAAAAGATGGAGGAGTTTTTGAATCTCAAGCAAGGTAAATTTTTTGTCAAGGAATATGCCTTGAAGTTTCATCAGCTGTTAAGGTATGCTCCTGATTTAGTGGATGACATGAGGGAGAGGATGCAAAAGTTCACTTCTGAGCTATCTTGAGATCTAATCCTTGATATAAAAACTATTTTGATGATCAAGGATATGGATATTTTGGGGTTGGTTGGCCACATATAGCAGGTGGAGGATGAAAAGATGAAACAGGAAAAGTTTGGGGAAAGGTAGGGTAAGAGGAGCAGGTTCTCTAAGCAAAGGTGCTCAGCATCAGGGTTATTGGGATAGAGGTAAATGGACGAAGAAGAAGTGGAGGAGTTTTGGTTTCTTCTCTACTATTAGTGCTTTTTAGTCGAGGTAGTTGGGTGACAGGCGTCCGCAAGGTGGTGATATTTTTTGGGTACTAGGTACTAATGTTAGGTAAATGGGGGTCATTCGGTTTTTTCTTGCCTTTCCTATTGGTTCTGTGGTTATCCTCATCAAGGCTATTATGATGAAGGCAGGGACAACTTTTCTAAATATGGCCAGCCAAGCCATATGCTCAGAAATTGTTTGGTTGGAAAGGGTGCATTGGGAGCGGTCAAAGCCCCAATTGCTTCATCTTCTGCTCCTGTACCTAGTGGTGCAGCTTAGGTGTTTGATCCTACTTCTGGTACCGGCATAGGCCAAAATAGTTTGTATGCTCTAGCATCTCGATAGGAATATGAGGCATCACCTGATGACATTATCGGTACGTTACCACTCTTTTCTCGTGACGTCTATTTTTGGCTTGATCTGGGGTTCACTCTTTCCTATGTGACCCCATATATGGCTGTGTGTTTTGGTTTTGATCCTGAGGTTACTCGATTATTGCTAAAAGAGTCTATAGGAGGGTGTGGTATTTGTTGGTAGCAAGCAGACCTTGGTAGATCTATTTGAATTGGATATGGTGGTGTTTGAAGTTATTTTAAGGATGGATTGGTTACACTCTTGCTACGCGTCCTTAGATTGTCGGACCCATAAGATTGTTTTTTAGTTCCCTGGTGAACCGATTATAGAGTGGGAGGGTGGTTCCCTAGATCCTAAGGGGAGGTTTATTTCTAATCTTAGAGCTCGGAGGTTAATCTCTAAATATTGTACATACCACTTGGTCCAGGTTAAAGATTCTAACTTAGAAGGTCCTTATTTATATTAAGTTCCAGTGGTAAATGACTTTTCTGAGGTCTTCTCGGATGATCTTCTGGGTGTTTCTTCAAATAAGGAAATAGAGTTTGGTATTGATTTGGTTCTGGACACTCATCCAATATCTATTCCTCCTTATAGAATGGCTTTGGCAAAGTTGATGAAACTCAAGGAGCAACTTAAGGATCTTCTGGATAAGGGATTTATTCATCCTACTGTATCCCTATGGAGTGCACCGATGTTGTTTGTACGTAAAAAAGATGGTTCCCTTCGAATGTGTATTGACTATCGGCAGTTGAATAAGGTGAAGGTCAAGAACAAGTATCCTTTTCTAAGGATAGATGACTTGTTTGATTAGTTGCAAGTTTCCAAGTTCTTCCCTAAGATAGATCTTCGTTCTGGGTCTCATCAGCTTAAGATTAGGGAGGAGGATATCTCTAAAATGGCTTTTCATTCTCACTATGGGTACTTTGAATTCTTGGTGATGTCATTTGGTTTAACTAATGCCCCAGCAATATTTATGGACTTGATGAATAGGGTTTTTAGGAAGTTCTTGGGTCTCTTTGTCATTGTGTTTATTAATGACATTCTGGTTTACTCTAAGAGTGAGGTGGATCATGTTAATCACCTATGTGTGGTATTGCAGACCTTGAAGAAACAAGAGTTGTTTGCTAAGTTCTCCAAGTGTGAGTTTTGATTGAACATTGTTCCTTTTCTTGGTCATATTATTTCTAGCAAAGGAATTATGGTGGAACCTTAAAAGGTGGTTGTGGTCAAAAGGTTTCCTAGACTCATGACTCCAATCGGCATTCGGAGCTTTTTTGGTTTGGCTGGGTATTATCGGTGGTTTATGGAAAGCTTTTCAATGATAGTTGCTCCTTTGACTAAGTTGACTCAAAAAAAGGTGAAGTTTTCTTGGTCAGATGCTTGTGAGAGGTGTTTCAAGAAGTTGAAGAATAAGCTAATTTTGGCTCTGATTTTGCCATTGCCTGAGGGCAGGGAGGGGTTTATGGTTTATTGTGATGCATCTAGGATGGGACTTAGTTGTGTCTTGATGCAGCATGGGAAGGTCATTGCCTATGCTTCTAGGAAATTAAAGGTGCATGAGAGGAATTATCCTACTCATGATTTGGAGCTATTGCCTATGGTTTTTGCTTTGAAAAATAGCGGAATTATTTTTATGGATACACGTAGACATCTTTTCTGATCATAAGAGTCTATAGTATGTATTCACTTAGAAGGAGCTAAATCTTAGGCAAAGGAGATGGTTAGAGCTTCTCAAGGACTATGATATGAGTTTTTATTATCACCCAGGTAAGTCTAACGTGTTTGTTGATTCTCTTTGCAGGTTATCTATGGGGAGTTCGGCTCATGTGGAGAATGGAAAGTGGAAATTAGTGAAAAAAATTCACCTCTTATCTAATCTTAGAGTTCGTCTTTTGGACTCCGAGGATGGTGATGAGAACAGGAAGTGATTCAGTAGTCTCTCAGTGTAGAGATTATGGAGAATAAAATGCTAGATCCCATCTTAAGTAAAATCAAGAGTAATGTGGGTATACAGACGATAATGGTGTTAGAGATCTATGTTGATAGTACTTTAAGGTACCAAGGGAGGTTGTGTGTTCCTGATGTCAACGGTTTGTGGCAAAGGATCTTGGCTGAGGTGCATGAATCGCGCTATGTTGTACATTTTGGCTCGATAAAAATGTATCATGATCTCAACGAGATGTATTGGTGGAATGGTATAAAAAGGGATGTGGCTAATTTTGTGGCCAAATGCATAATGTGTCAACGAGTTAAAATTGAGCACATGAGACCTGGTGGGTTGTATCAAGAAATTGATTTTCTAGTGTGGAAAAGGGAGGTAATCAAAATAGATTTTATTATCGGCATTCCTCGGTCACAAAACCAATTTGATTCAATTTCGGTCATCATGGATAGGATTAGAAAGTCCCCTCAATTCTTGTCGGTACAGACTAACGTTTTGGCCGAGGACTATGCGCGGTTGTATCTTTAGGAGATTATGAATCTGCATTGGGTACCTTTTTTTATTATCTCTGATTGTGGTATGCAATTTTCATCTCATTTCTGGCAGTCTTTTCAGAAGGGATTAGGTACTAAGGTGAGTCTGAGTACTGCTTTTCATCCTCAGACGGATGGGCAAGCGAAAATGACCATTCAGACATTGGAGAATATGCTTCAGGAATGTGTGATTGATTATGGTAGCAGTTGGGTTGAGCATCTACCTTTGGTAGAGTGTAAGACCCCATAAGATCCTAGCCCAATTCAGCTCACTATTGCATGTTAGAGGGGTCCAAGACTTAGAACATTTCACTAAGTGTCAGGACTTAGTCATTTCTAAAGATTCTAAACTTTGATGATTTTATTTTTGACATTCCCGGCCTTAGAACGTCAATTTTAAACTTCCTTCATGATTAGGGGTGTCAAAGGTACATCTCAGGTAAGTTTCAAATTTTTAAATGATTGTAAGGGCATGTTTGGAAGTCCCAAACAGTAGCAACCCGTGATATAGCATGCGGTGCATGCTCCATTTTGGTTCTCCACAGCCCATGGTGCACACTCCATTCTGGTGCTCCAGATCCCGCGGCGCACGCTCCATAGCATGCTCCCTTATTTTCCAGCTTTTGTTTCCGCGTATTTAAGGCAATTGAGTCATTTTTCCTCACCCTAAACTGTCCAAAACAAAAAATTAAAGTCCCCAAGGAGCATTAGTTGCCTCATTATTCACTTTTTCTCTCCCAGAAAACCCTAACCTCCCCTTAAGAACACCAAGAACTCCACTACTCCTTCTTCAAGATAAGCAAGAATATAAATTCTCTAACCCAAGAACTTCAAGGAAAGCATTCAAGAACATTCCCAATGGTAAGTGTAGGACGGATCTCCCCAACGTGAGCTTTTCCCTATGGGGGACAAGACGTTGGACACCATGATAGCTCACATGGTGTATGTTGGTTAGAAGAACCACCCAATAAAAAGAGTAAAAGTACAACTTTTAGAACTAAGTGTTATGGCTCACAAAGTTTATTATTATGCTTTACTACTCGTGTTTATGATTTTACATCTTTGCTTTATTCAAGCCCAAGGTGAGTCATTTACACTTAGCATGCATTCTTTAGAAGTTTATGAGTATATTGAGTTATTGTTTTAATTATGAATTCACCCCTACATACTCAGTACATTCCAGAAATACTAATCCGCATATATGTCTACGTGCTACATTGTCTCATAATATAGGTACAAGTTATAGGGCGCACATCATAATCAGATAGTTTGCAGCTTCTAGTCAGCAGGAGATGATTTTTTTAGATTTGAGGGCTCAAGTCAATTATTATTCGAGTAGCATCTTGTTTTGTTTATTCAGTTATATTGATTCGGGATAGTTGGGGGTCATGTCCCAGCTACCTATAGTCAATACAAGTAGAGGCTTCATAGACAGTTAGTAGAGTTAATGTATTTGATTTTAGTTTTGTTTGTATAACTATAGTTGTAATCGTTTTAATATTTTTGTTTTGAAGATATTCATCTATAAATTTTTTTCTTCTGCTTATTACTTCAAGTTTTATGTATTTTATTCAATTGCTCACAAGTTATGCCAGTACAAGGGTTAGCTTGGGATCACTTGTGGTCCTAGGTATCGTGTGATGTCCAGGGGGTAGTCTCAGGGTGTTACATAGAGATTTCTTACAAAAATATTAATCATTCTAGTATTGGTATGGCCCCTTTTGAGGCATTCTATGGTAGGAGGTGTAGATCTCCTATTAGTTGGCTCGAGCTTAGTTAAGGCGAATATGTTTGATTCGGATTGGTCTATCAGGACATAGAAAAGGTAAAGCTGATTTAGGATAGGCTTAAGGCTGGCCAAAGTTGCCAAAAGTCCTATGCGGATATAAGGCGTAGAGACTTGGAGTTTGAGGTTGAATATAGGGTGTTCCTAAAGGTATCTCCCATGAAAGGAGTAATGTTGTTTGGTAAAAAAAAAGCTCAGTTCCTAGTATGTTGGTCCTTATATGGTTATGCAAAGGGTTGGTAATGGGGCTTATGAATTAGAGTTGACTTCTAGTTTGAGCTTCGTTCATCTGGTATTTCATGTTTCTATGTTAAGGAAGTGCATTGTTGATCCTTCTTTAATTATTCCTTTGGAGGGGTTGGATATCTCGGAATTTCTGTCTTATGAAGAGGTTCTGGTTGAGATCTTGGGTAGGAAGGTTTGTTGGTTATGGACCAAGGATGTGGCTTCAGTTAAGGTTCTTTGGCGGAACCATAAGGTGAAAGAAACTACATGGGAAGCGGAGGAAGACATGAATTTCAAGTATCCTAACCTATTTTCTACTCCTGGGATTCGTGCGGAAGGTATGTGTTCTTCAATACATCTTTATACTGTGAGTTTCTTAAAAGAAAGATTAATATCTTTGCATTATTTTTTTCAAACTTTGTTGAAGATTAGGTATATATTTGATAATTTAAATGACTCGTGCGTATGCTTACCCCTACCTTGTCAATCATTCTAGGATGAATGTTTATAATGGGTGAGACTGAAACACCCTTATTTCTGGACCTTTGCAAATTTCCTTGATTTCCGATTCTGGGTAAGATATGACTTAAGGGAACGAGTCGTATGCTTGGGTATAGTTGGTATGGTTAATTCGTAAGCAGACCAGTATTGGTTTGTGGGATGAATTTAGTTACTGTAATAGGTTTAATTTGGGTGGTATGATTCGTATCAGTGCATACCGGTTGTTTTGTTACTTCACTTGACCTTACAATTTGTGACTTAAGTTGTATCTGAGTACGAGTGGCTCACCATGATCCATAAGCCAGGGTACGAGTCGTACAATGAACTTGAATGGTGGCCAATGTTCAAACCTCCTGAAATTCTATTCTACTAGGGGTACGATTTATGGGTACTATTCATAAACTTGGATACGACTTGAGTTTGGGTGTGTTGTACGTTGGACAACGTTGGGTCTAAGGGGAAGCCTTAGGTATGAGAGGGTGTACCACTAATACAGGATTAGTACAACTTGGTTTAAGGCATGTTCTTTTCCCTTATTGTTTTATACAATTTTTTCATGATATGAATGTTGTATGATTTTGGGTTTTCAAATATGATTTGGGGGTTTTGGTAATAAATGTTTGGTTATGGTTTTCCCATATTTTAATTATGCTTTTATATACATTAATTGTAGTTTTGAATAATTGGTTACATGGGAACGGTTGTTTTCAATAATATTGGGTTTTCAATGGAACTGGTGTAGGGTTTAAACTTGGTAATGGAACCCCAAATAATATGACTAGTTAACTGGTTTTGGAATGATTTGACTTAATAAACATACTTGTGGGGTACAAGGGAATACCCAAGCTAATATGGTAATAGATACATGTGGGGTACATGGGAATCCCATAAGTTAATTGGATAATAGAGTCTAAGGATACATGGGAAACTCTTGACCACTAAAAGGTTTGGCTAAAGACAATACTTGTAAGTTATAGTCGGTATGACGATACCACTACTAATAGCCTTGGTTAATAATAATGGAATAATGGTTTGGTTCGAAATTGGTTTTAATTGTGCAATAATTGTAGGGTGTGAAAGCTAACAATAAAGGTAGGAGTCCAATAGATGAACACCAGAAACTCCTATTTTCTGACATGAGGGGTAGGTTATGGTGACCTTATATGATACTTATGAGGTACATGAGAATCCCTAGGTATACTGTGCATATGTATCATAAAGAGTGAAGGGTACATGGGAATCTTTGACTCTTATGGTATCTCTAGTTCTTGTAACTATATGTATTGGGGCCCATTCAGGGGGTTACACTAGACCCATATAGCCGTTGGGTTGTTTTAGGAAGGTTAAGCTTCACATACCCAGATTAAAGGTTTTAAATACATGTTAAACCCAGTTTTCTTTTCCTAACATAGTTATATATATGTATAGGTTGTGTGCATATTGATGGTTTTACTTGGTTTTCTTAAATGGCATTATTTTATCCTTATCCTGAGTTCATTCTAGCATTCACCCTCTAACCCATCTTCAGGTGGATGTATCCCCACGTGATGAAGGAACCGACCGTTCTACTCCTCTTGCATAGTACTCGGACATTCGGGGGTCAGCTTTGGATTGAAGAGGTGAGCTTTTATTTTTCTGAAGGTTCCATTTCATGGATGTTATTTTATACTTTGGATTATTTATGGATATTGGTTTTGGCTATGGTTGGGGGCATGTCCCAACTGGATATTTGCGTTCTAGTGGTTAGAGGCTTTTGTAAAACTACAATGGGTTGAAATAAGCGAGATCGGTATTGGTGTATGCCTTAGCATTAGTATTGGTATGGGGGCTGATACTGGTTGATGATATTGTTGGTTGTTCTATCCTCTTTTATTTTGGGATTATATATTTAATTATTTATGGAACTTATTTGGTTGTGATCGGATTTATGGTTTCGGCTTGGTTTAGTATAGTTGGACGGTTGGTATGAGACGGTTGGACTCGGTTGGGTTGGTCGTGGTCATGATCCTATCTCAGAGTCTTCATATGAGATGCTACATTATCTTGTTATATACTCGAATTCAGCCAACTCAGGGTAGGCGGCTAGAGGTTGGATTGGGTAGCAGGGGTAGCCTCTGGTCCCAGTCAGACTTGGGAAGCCCATTACAATAAGGCCCCGAGCCGGGTCATGTCTTTAAGCAAAGCCTAGGGTTTTCTTCAAGCAGTCAATTAAGTCTCTAAGGGGTGGTTTCTCACCGTCTTCTCCATTATCTAAGTCATGTTACTCCTCCCTCATTGTTAGTTCCAACTAAAGGCATGTTTTATGAATGGTTTTAATGGCATGATTGTTATAATGTTTTAGGTTTAGAAATATGTGTTGGGGCTTTTGGTTATAAAGGTTTGGTTAAGGTTTTCCCATGGTTTACTTATGGTTTTTCATGTTATAATTATGGTTTGAACATGTGGTTACATGGGAATAGTCAGTTGGTACTTGGTTTTGGTTTTGAAAATTTTATGCCCTCAATAAGTTTGTTAAAATGCCTATGAGAATGTTTTTATCACATAGTTAGACTATTGTTAAAATCTTTGCATTGCATAAATGGTAATTGAGACCTAATTTGGTTTAAATTGTTTTAAAAAGATTGGAAAGTCCTTGGTGGCCTTGGTATTGGTTTAATTAAAAACTTTGTAGTTAAATTGGTTTAATGGTTTTGGAATGGCATAAATGGTTAGACTTTCAAGCTCTTGTGTTAGTATGAAGATACCGATAATTAATGCCTAATAAATAAAACTGCTTGAAAATTGGTTGGTTGTGTGGGAATGGTTTTAATATGGGCTTAAAGAGGGTGTGCTAGCAATGTCGTGGAAGGTGGTGGTCCTAAGGGGGACCGAAATTGGAAACTCACGTTTACCGATGTGAGGTGGGTTTTGGTGACTGTGTGTATTATGTCACACATATATTTTGGGAGATATACTAGTCATCTCTGGTTTTTCTTCGGTTCATGCGGCTAACACATATTAGGGCCCTTTCTGCAAAGAAAGTTGAACCCATATAGCCCATGGGTGGTTTTAGGATGACCAAGATACACATCCCAGGTTAACGATTTTAAATACATGCTAAACCTGATTCTCTTTCCTGGCATAATATATATATGTGTGTGTGTGTATAAATGTGATTACAATCAGTTATTTACTTGGTTTTAAATATTGACATTATTTTATCCTTACTCCTGAGTACATGCTAGCGCTCACCCGCTCACCCATCTTCAGGTGTTGTATCCCCACACGATGCAGAAACTGACCATAATCATCCTACTCAGTGATTGGATTCGGGGACAGCTTGTGATGGATTGAAGTGGTGAGCTTTCATACTCCGAAAGGCTTCTTTTCATGTTGTGGATTTCTCTACATACTTTTGTCATTTCATAGACTTTGGTTTTATCTATGGTCGGGGGCATTTTTTGATCGAATATTTTTTACTTTTGGATAAAGAGTTTGTATGACTATTATAGGTTGGGATGGGCAGTGTCGGTATGGGTATCAACCGTGGTATTGGGGCTGACACCATTGGACTGTATTTGAATTATGATTGTTCTATTTGGTACGTTATATATATTTGGAATTCATCTGGCTTAAGGTATGGGGCGGTTATGGTTAGGTCTTGGGGTGGTCTCCGATCTCGGTCGAGCTTGAGACACCCGACATGACTAGGCCCTTGTTTGGGTCATGTTATATCTTCTACCGGATACCCATCCTATATATATTCCTTCTTCCAAAATGGCTCTAGCTGAGTTGAAATAACTTAAAGAGTAGTTAAAGGATCTTTTTGATAATGGTCTCATCCATTCTAGTGTTTCTCTATGGGGTGCCCCTGTGCTCTTCGCTCGTAAGAAGGAGGGTTTTCTTCTAATATGTATAAATTATCAGCAACTAAATAAGGTGATAATGAAGAATATGTACCCTCTTCCTAAGATTGATGATTTATTTGACCAGCTTTAGGGTTCTAGGTGTTTTCTAAGATTGATCTTCAATTGAGTGATCATCAGTTGAAGATTAGTGAGGTGGATATCCCTAAGAGTGCCTTTTGAACCCGATGTGGTCATTATGAGTTTCTTGTGATGTCATTCGAAATGACTAATGCTCTGGCTGCACTTATGGACTTGATGAACTCAGTATTCCGACAATTATTAGATTTATTCGTGATTATGTTTATTGATGATATCTTGGTATATTCTAAGAGAGACAAGGACCATGCCAATCACCTCCGTATAGTGTTGCAGACTCTTAAGGATCAGCAGTTGTATGCCATGTTCTTGAAGTGTGATTTTTTGTTGTTGTAACCTTTTTGGGTCATGTTGTATCTAGTGAGGGGATTATAGTAGGTAATGCCCCAAAAATGAGTCTTGAAATGCCACACTGTGCTCCGAACTACAAGTAGTCCCGAGCTAACCCTGAAAGCCTGCTACTCATTCTGATGATGCAATTAAAAGTATATAAGCATGTGGTATGAGAAAAAAATACTGAAATACTGTCTGAACTGAACTGGGTGTATCTGCATATAATGTCTAGAAATACTTAACTAAGAAAATCCGAAGAACTAACACTAAAAATCTTAAATACATCTAATAGTCGGACAAGCCTTTAATACTACTACTAGAGAGTCACTGGGACAGACCCCCAATTGACTCAAACTGTCTGACATAACTGAATAAAATATTCTAGAAAGATAGATATCTAAATAATTGGGTCCCCGAACTATGAGGACTCACCACTGTCGAGATGTAGATAGAGATGCTCACGGGCAATCACGTTGCTTGGAACTGAGCACCTAAACCTACATTATGAAACAATGTAGCACATTACATATATGTGGATTATTACCTTTGGAATGTACTGAGTATGTGGGGGTGAATGCATAAGTAGAAATAAAATCTCAATGTTATCCGAATTCATAAAATAAGTATGCTAAATGTAGATGACTCACATAAGTTGAAATATCTGAAAGCTGAAAATCATGAATCATGAATGATAAAACATATTACATAAATCTAGTGAGTCATAACATTTAGTTCTGAATGTTGTACTTTTACTCTTTCTGCTAGTGAAATAAGTAGGACTGAAGTTAAGCATGTTTTCAAATCATGCATGCTAACTGAAAAAGGACTGTATCTGTAAACTAAAACTGAAATCTCATAACTAATGACTTATGTAAAACAATATCTGAATAAAATCGTGAGCCTTACACTTAGTTTCTAGAAGCTATTCTGCTATTCTGTTTTAGGACTTAGGCTTTGGGGGAATTACTTTTAAAAACTATTTTGTAAGGGAGATTCTTCTAACCGACATACACTATGTAAGATATCATAGTGTCCAACGTCTAATTCCCTTATGGGAAAACCTTACTTTGGGGAGAGGTGTCATACTCTTTCCAAGGAGTATAACCTAATCTAAGTGGTGTCATTCTTTTGCCAAGGAGTATAACCTAATCTAAGTGATCACATCTGTACTGTCATTCATATAGAAATAGGAATAATCTGAATCATCTGTACCTATGTTGGCTCGTAGTTCTGGGGCATGTAAACATACTCAACTCGGTGCTAAATACTACTCTCTTTAAATTTGTATGATCATTCTATAGGAAATCCACTTTAAAAGCTAGCATAAGGGTTTATAATGAAAATGAGTTATGCATCTGTCTGGTTTAACTGGTAATCAAAACTAATCTATTTTCTATAAACTGTAATAAAACAGTAAAGTGGAGTCCATAACTTAACTGAAGGTCAAAAGATCAAATCATTTCTAAAAATCTGAATGTAAGCTAGTCATAGGATGCTTAAAAATATCATCTTCTTGAAATATCAATACTTATACTTAGGGCTTAAAACCCATGTTTCAAACTCATGTAAAACTATAATAAAGTCATGCTCAATAATCAAAATCTTGAAATTCTTGCATAATTCTAGTCAAGATAATAAAATTTAATTGTCAATGTATATAAAATCACTTCACACGTATAAACATGCAAAATTAGAGAGGTAATTCAACATCTAATCACTTGAAACATCAACATCTTCAAATAATGATAGTTGGGCATGAACCCTAAACTGTAAATCATATAAATTAATGTAAATTCAACTTTAAACAAGTTTTGGGGCACAAGGATGAAAGAGGATCCTTGTTCATAACCCCACATACCTTGCTTGATAAATTGAACGTAAAAGCTTGAACCTTTGACTCTCTAATAGTGTTCTTGATTCTTTGAGCTAGGTTTTTGTTCTTGGAGAAGAAAAGGATGAATAATGATGCATCTTTGCTATTTGGGGCTAAAATTATGTGTTTTGAGTAGATTTGGGCGAGGGTAAATGACTCTAATGGCCCCCATAACCCATCATTTAACACACAAAAATTGGACACCGACATGATCAGCGATGCATCAAGTCATTCACTGTGATGCAATTCGCGATGCGTCGCATCATCTTCATCAACGCAGCCACTATGTGGCACAGATATCACATCAAGGTTCGGTTTTGGCCAATCAAACATGCCCTAATCCTTCTCTAAAAATTCTAAAACTCACCTCAAAGTTACTATGGATTACTCTAATCATGAAATAACTTAGAAATTGATATTTCAAGGTCATAAAAGTCAAGAATAAAGTCATCAAAGTTTAGAAGATAAAAATGAGACTAAGTCTTCAACACTTAGTTAAAATTTCAGGTCCTATGTCTCTAATGAGCCTCTTTTGAGCTGAATTGAACTAGAAAGAATATGGAGTATTATAATCCACAAAAATTTGAGGTGGTAAAGAAGTGGCCTAGACCCATGACTCAGCCTGATATTCAAAACGTCTAAGGTTTAGCCGCGTATTATAGGAGCTTTGTGGAAAGTTTTTCATCTATTGTGGATCCGTTGACTAAGTTGAACCTGAAAAAGGTAATGTTTTTGTGGTCTTATGCTTGTGAGGGTATCTTTGAGAAACTAAAGGATAAGTTAACTTTTTCTCCGATCATAATCCTACCCCGTGGGTACTGATGGGTTTTTTGTTTACTATGATATGTTGTCCGTGGGACTAGGCTGTGTCTTGATATAGCATGGTAAGGTTGTGGGCTGTACTTCTAGGTAGCTAAAATTTCATGAAAGGAACTACTTAACCAATGTTTTAGAATTGGCAGTTGTTATGTTTTCTTTGAAGATTTGGCATCATTACATGTATGGGGTTCATATTGATATCTATTCAGAACATAGGAACTTGCAGTATGTGTTCTATCAGAAGTAGCTGAATCTCAGGCAAAGGATATAGCTTAAGTTGCTCAAAGACTATGACATGAGTCTTTAATACCATTCAGGTAAAGCTAATATGGTTGCTGATGCTCTAAGTAAGTTGTTCATAGGTAGTTTGTCTTATGTAGATGTAAAGAAGCGTGGATTGGTAAAGGACATTCACCATTTGGCTAATCTTAAAGTTTGTTTTTCTGATTCTAAGGACTGAGGTATGATTGAACAAGAGGTGAAGTCATCTCTAGGTGATAAGGTGAATGAGAAATAGGTTTTTAACCCCATCTTGATGTAGATTAAGGCTGGTCAGCAGTAGGTCATGGCCTTTGAGAATGGCGGAGATTGTATATTGAGGTACTAAGATAGATTATGTGTTTTTGATATTGATGGGTTGCGGGAAAGAGTTTTGAATGAGGCTCATAAGTTGAGGTATATAGTTCATTCGGGGCTCGGCAAAAATGTATCATGACCTGAAAAAGATTTATTGGTAGAACAATATGAAGAGGGATATGGATAACTTCATGGCTAAGTGTATGGTATGTCAACAAGTAAAAGTTGAGCACTTGAGGCCTGATGGCATATCCCAAGAGGTTTAGTTGCCTATGTAGAAGTGGGAGATGATCAACATGGATTTTATTACTGGTCTTCCGCGATCTCAAAATTATCATGATTCGATTTGGGTCATCGTGCATAGAATGACTAAGTCAGCACACATTTTTCCTGTGAGGACTACTTATATTGGAGAGGATTATACAAGGTTGTTCATTCAGGAGATCGCAAGTTTCATGGTGATCCCTTTTTTATTACTTTGGATCGAGGTACGTAGTTCTGTTTTTGGTTTTGGTCTTCATTTCAGCAAGTCTTAGGCACATAGGCGAACCTTTGCATTGCATTCCACCCTCAGATAGATAGGCAAGTAAAAATAACTATTAAGACTTTGGAAGGTATACTAAGGGCCTGCATGATTAATTTTGGTGGTAGTTGGGTAGATCATTTACCTCTCATCGAGGTTGCTTATAACAATAGTTATAATTTAGGTATTGAGATGGCTTATTTTGAGGCTCTTTATGATTGGAGGTGTAGATCTCTTATTGGATGGCTTGTGGTTGGTGAGACTAGTTTTTATGATCTAGACTTGGTTTACCGAGCCATGGAGAAGGTGAAGTTGATTCGAGATAGACTTAAGACCGCTCAAAGTTTCCAAAAGTCCTTTGCAGATGTGGGGTGAAGAGAATTGGAGATTGAAGTTTATGATTTGGTGTTTTTAAAGGTATCTCCTACAAAAGGAGTGATGAGATTTGGGAAAAAAGTGAAAGCTTAGTCTCGGTATGTGGGTCCATACTTGATTTTGAGGAGAGTGGGTAATGTATCTTATGAGTTGGATTTGACTTCGAGTTTGGGTTCCGTTTATTTGGTTTTTCATGTTTCAATGTTGAAAAAGTGTGTCGGTGATCTTTCTTTGGTTTTGCCTATTGAGAGTGTTGGTATTTCGCATTCCCTATCTTATAAGGAAGTCTTGGTGGAGATTTTGGATAGACAAGTCCTTCGTTTGAGGACTAAGGATGTGTCTTCGATAAAGGTTCTACGGAGGAACCAAAAGGTTGAAGAAGCTACTTGGGAAGCTGAAGAGGACATAAAGTCTAGATATTCATTCTTGTTTTTCGGATTAGACAATCACGCTTAAGGTATGTGTTTTCCTTATCATCTTTGATTTTTGACTTTGTTAAAGAAAATTGTGGTTGTATTTTGGTCTTAGAATTATGCTAAGGGGTGCCTTCACTCATCATTCATGGATAAATAATCCTAGGGGAGAGGGGTAATGTAACACCCCAAAATTTGCATGTGAAAATTTCTTGAGTTTAGAGCTCACAGCTCAGTCTATGGCTTACCTAACTATTTGTAAGATCTCCTTATGAGTTACAGTGCTTGAGTCATAGGGTGAACAGTGAGGGTTGTCTGTGTTTTTATTGTGACTGCGGCTGGGGTGTCATGAGTCATAGGGTACTTTCAATAGTCAAACAAGTTTGGGTGTGCAATTGCACTGTTGTAGTTATGACTAGGATCCTACGATTCGTAAGGTCCATGTACGAGTCATATAGTACAACTAATAGGGTCAACAGTGGGATACCTTGGGACACTACCCAGATTATGTGCCTAGGGGACAACTAGTAGTCAGTTGTTACGAGTCATAGGTGACTCATAATGGCTGGGCGGTAGATTTTTAGTATTTCATTATGGGTACTTTGGATATTTTTTTGTTTCCCCAATTGTGACCCACGACCTTAAAACCCTATTGGGACCTTATTATCAATCCAAAACATAAATAAATACACTCTTAAACTCTCTCAAATACCTAAGTCAAGAATAAGCTACGGTTTCTCAAGGTTGATCATTTAAGCTTTCAAGTGGTGATTTGTCTCTATAATTGTAATACTTTCAGGTATGTACCTCTCCCCTTAAACTTGTTTTACTTAAAGCATGCATTTAAATAGTTGTTTATGTGGATTTGAATATGGGTTTTGATATGGGTTAAGGGTTTTGGAATGAATATTACATGAATTGATTATGCTTTATCAATGGTTTTTGAACTAATTGGGTGCATGGGTAAGGGAATTGGAAAAAGAAGGTCAAGGCATTCCCATAATTTGATAATTTTGGTTTGGAATTTGGTTTTGTAAATTGTGTTCCCTCAAGCCACTTGTGTAATTGGTTTCGAATATGGTTTGTCACATGGTTTCACTTATCACCCATATTATTGTATTGCATAAAAGGTTAAATGGATAAAAAGGGTTTTGAAGGCCTTGTTCTCTATGTTTTGATTTTAAACTAGATTTAATAAACAAAAGGGGTCGTGGCAACCCCATGTGATTTAATAAACAAAGGGGGTTGTGGTATTCCCCCTGGTTGATGGAGTTGGTGTGGCATAATTATAAGCTTGCAAGCATAGTGGTATGATGATAACTATGGTTGATGTCTTAAAGGATAATTCCTTGTTAAATGGATGAGTTATGTGAAACTTGTTTTAATTGGGCTTAAAGGTGGTTATGTAGCTTATCGTGGAAGGTGGAGGTCCCGGGGGGAGGATACTAGAAACCATATTTGTTGGCATGGGGGTCTTTATGACTGTGTGCACTCTTCACAATTATATCTATATATATTTTAGATTGGCTAGGGTCGAGGTATTCCCTGGCTCATCCTTGGATTTTCCTGGTCCATGCTTCTAACACACACTCGGACCCTTTCAGTAGGAGGAGCTGAACCCATATAGCCCATGGGTGCCCTTAGACGGTTAGAGCTACACAGTCCAGGTTAATAATTTTAAATCTCATGTTAAACCTTATATGCATGTATGGTAATATGTATATTGAGTTTGGACAGGATTTTGAGTTTGCATTAGTTTATCCCTAACCTAAGTTACATTCTAGCGCTCACCCCACTAACCGTCTTCAAACACTGTATACCCACGCGATGTAGGGAACAGAGACACTTTTGCTTTCTTATGTAGTGATTAGGTGATTTTTGGATCAATCGCTAGTCATCTTGATGTGGTGAAATACCATACTTTGGAATACCCTCATTTCATGTTCTTGTTCCATTTTGTTTTGGACTATTCCATTTGGGCTCTTTTTGGCTATGGTCGGGGTTATTTCCTGACTTAGGTTATTCTTAGATTTTTTAGGCTTTGTGGATTACTATGGATTGGGATAGATGTTAAAGTTCATAGATTTTTTTGTAAGTTAGTTGAGCTACCTATGTTGTTATATGTTCGGAACTCAGCTTTATCTTTCTATATATTCTAGATGCATCCACTACTAGTTATATTGTGTTCTATGTGGCTAGGTAAAGGGAGGTCTCGGGTCCTCGGTGGACTTGTAATATCCATCATAGCCTGTCCCTGGCTTGGGTCATGAGAAGGGTGCAAATTAGAAAAAAGAGGGAGAGATGGTTGGCAGTAGACTAAGAAAAAGAATTGGGGAAATTCTTATTTGACAGCTAGTACTCCTTATCCTAGGCCTTCGAGTGATCATCGTTTTTAGGCTAGCATGGTCTTAAGGCACAGGGTGCCTAGTCTTATATTAGTGGTGCTCAGGGAGCCCCACCTTATCCTCCTTGCGAATTTTTAGGCAGCTTGACCATAGATATATGAGGTGGGAATAAATTGGTGCTATAATTGTGGTCAACTTAGCCATATGTAGCGATATTAACCTTCGACCAGGGTTGCCAATAGAGCTAATAAGGTTTTGGTTGTCACTTCATCGACTCTTACACCTAAGGGCACCACTTCAAGTAATGGCACTGGCCGAAATCATCTCGATGCTCTTACTACTCATCGGGAATTTGAGGGATTCCCCGATGTTGTCACTAGTATGTTATAACTCTTCTGTCACGATATTCATTATTTGTTTGATATGGTTCTACCCTATCTTATGTGACTACTTATATAGTTGTACACTTTGGTTTTGGTCCTGAAAATATTTTCAACCCCTTTTCTGTGTCTACTCTGATAGGTGATTTTATTGTTGCTAGAAAAATCTATACGGGTTGTGTGGTGTCTATCTTTCATAGGAAGATATTGATAGATTTAATAGAACTTGACATAGTGGATTTTGATGTAATCTTGGTGATGGATTGGCTCCATTCATGCTATGCTTCTTTGGATTGTACGACCCAAAAGGTCAGTTTCCATTTTCCTAATTAACCAATGATTGAATAGGAGGGGAGGTCCTTAGTACCCAAAGGGAGGTTTATTTTCTATCTTAGAGCTCGTAAGTTGATTTCCAAGGGGGTTCTATGTCATCTGGTTTGGGTTAAGGCTTCTAACTTTGAGTGTGCCTCTTTGCAATCCATCCATGTGGTTAATGAATTTCCCAAAGTATTTCTCGATGATCTTCCAATAATTCCTCCCAATAGGGAAATAGATTTTGGGATTGATCTTATACCGGATACCCATCCCATTTGCATTCCTCCTTATAGGATGGCTCTGGTTGAACTAAAGGAATGAATGAAGTAGGTAAAGGATCTTCTTGGTAAGGGTTTCATCTGTCCTAGTATTTATCTGTGAGGTGCTCCTATGCTTTTTATGCAAAAAAAAAATTGGCCTCTTCATATGTGTATAGACTATCGTTAGTTGAATAAGGCTACTGTTAAAAATAAGTATCCTCTCCCTCAGATTGATGAACTTTTTGATCAAGTTCAGGGTGCTAGATGTTTCTATAAGATTGATCTATATTCGGGATATCATCAGTGGAAAATTAGGGAGATTGATATTGCCAACACTACTTTTCGGACCCGGTTTGGCCATTACGAGTTTTTGGTTATGTTATTTGGATTGACTAATGCTCCGACTGCTTCATGGATCTTATGAATTAAATGTTCTGGCAGTTTTTAGACTTCTTTGTTGTAGTCTTCATTGATGACATCTTGGTGTACTCTATGAGTGAGGAGGATCATGCAAATCACCTTTCAATTGTATTGTAGACTCTTAAGGACCATAAATAGTATGCAAAATTTTTTAACTGTGAGTTTTGGCTAAGTTATGTGATCTTTCTTGGGCATGTTGTTTCTAGTTCAGGGATGAAGGTGGATCCACATAAAGTTGAGGAAGTTAAGAATTGGCCTAGACCCACGACTCCAATCAATATTAGGAGCTTTTTGGACTTGGCTGGGTATTATAGGAGGTTTGTTAAGAGTTTCTCATCTATTGTTGCTCCACTGACAAGGTTGATGTAGAAAAATGTTATGTTTTTGTAGTCTGATGCTTGTGAGTGTATTTTTGAGAAGTTGAAGGATAAGTTGTCTTCTACACCTGTTTCTACCCTCCCCGAGGGTACTGACACATTTGTTGTGTATTGTGATGAATATTGTGTGGGACTAGATTGTGTTTTGATGCATTATGGAAAAGTTGTAGCCTATGCTTCCCGATAGCGTAAGGTTCATGAGAAGAATTATTTAACTCATGATCTAGAGTGGGCGATTGTGGTCTTTGCATTGAAAATCTGGCTTCATTATTTGTATGGCATGCATGTGTATATTTATTCGGACCATAAGAGCTTGTAGTATGTATTTATGCATAAGGAATTGAATCTCGGGAAGAGGTGGTGACTTGAATTGCTTAGGGATTACGACATGAGATTGCACTAGCATCCAAGTAAAGTTAATATTGTTGTTGATGCTCTTAGCAGGTTTTCTTTGAGGAGCCTATCTTATGTTGAAGAGGAGAAAAGAGGGTTGGTGAAGGATATTCACAGGTTGGCTAAGTCGGTAGTTTATCTTTTGGACTCTGAGGATGGAGGAGTGATTGCTCAAGAAGTGGTTAAGTCATCTCTTGGGGTAGAGGTAAATAAGAAGAAAGCTTTGGATCCTATACTTATGCAGATTAAGGATAATATGGGTCAGCAAAAGGTTATGGCTCTCGAGATTGGGGGAGATAGCATCCTAATGTACAAGGAAGGTCATGTGTTACTGATATTGATGGGATGCGGGAAAGAATCTTGATTGAGGCTTATTAGACTAGATATACAGTTCATTCGGGTTCAATAAAGATGTACCATAACTTGAAAAGAAATTATTGGTGGAATAATATAAAGAGCATTTGTAACGACCTAATTTTCTAGAACCAGAACATCACACAGTGCTCATGATCCTAAAGGACCACAAGACAACCCTTTACAGATATCTATACCTGAACATTGCATAATATAGATAATAAATGCAGAAACTGGCCATAAGGTTCAAAACATCAAAAAATACTCAAAAATTGAAAACTGAATACTGATATATCTGTCCGAAAAGCCTCTAAACTGTCTGAGCTGTGGATTTGATGGGACATGTCCCCAACGAACTCCATCTACTAAAAATAAACAAAATCTGATACAAAAATGATAAAAGGATCATCCTCAAATGAAGAGGACTCACTGTTACGTCTACTGCTGCTGACTGGGACTGAACTGCTAAGGATACTATAGATCTCGTGCCTCTAAACCTATGGTGTCAAATAAAACACCATAGCACAAATGCGTCAGTACGGGAATATACCGAATATGCAGACGAGGTAAGGCTAAACGAAAGGGTTCATGCGTGAACAATTACTTAACTGAATAATCATGAGAGTACCGAACGAGAACACATATATGAATGCACAAACCATAATCAGAATCATCACAACTCTAAATAATGAAACTCGGGTACCGCTTTGCTGTCATCTAAACTCACTACTCACGCTGAGATACTGAATCACTGAATTATCTAATATTGATAACTGCATACTAAAGTTGAGATCAGACTTATCTGGTGAGTGATCTCAAAATTTGAGAATACTGGAACTGATTAACTGAATATACCCACATCAATGACTGAATTTTGAGCTCACTGCTCTCGATTGACTCAATCGGAGATCAACCTCTCTAACGGATGATTCTAGAATCTATTATTACTGATAAGAAAATGATCATGTCCAAACCTAACCACAAGAATACTCAACCCAATCTGAGACTGAGATCAAGCATATCTATCGGACAATCTCTGGATCTGATAATGAGATTACTCTACTGATTCTAAAACTGAGATCAAGCCTATCTATCGGGTGATCTCTAGATATAATACTGAATAACTGTAAATGAGACCCAGCCTATCTAACGGGTGGTCCATAAATTAATGGAACTATCTGAGTTCCTCACTGAGATAGATGAATGTATCTGACAGTCCTGATTTCTGAAGATTGATACTGAAACTGCAACTGTAGGAGGTAGTTACTTAACAGACATGCCCCGACCTACCACTGGTGGGGTCCAACCTGTAACCCCAGCTGGAAGGGTGACAATGTTGTGCCACGGGTAAAAACCTCTTTGGTCAAGCCTCTCTAGTGGTTGACCCTTACAGGAAGTCAGCCTAAGGCAATATAACAGTCAAACCTCTCTCTACGGGTGACAGACTCTACTGATGGTGACTCCAGCATCCTACACTGGCTATGCAGTTCTGGAGTTCAGGGATTGCTCCTAACGACTGGACCTCTCTCTCTAACGGGTAGGTACCATCTCTTCCCTTACTCGGTGCTAGCTCCTACTCCCAACTGAAAGACTCTGAAATTAATTCTCAGCTGAACACAAACTAAACTAAATTTGATACTGTTCACGTTTCTCAAATGATCTGACTGAGTTAAGTTGAATTCACTTGGTTCCGTATCTGACGGAATACTAATGAATCACGGTATATGACTGACGATACAGAGTTTTAATAGAGTACTCATTTACTATAAGGATTAGAACTGAACAATTGACTACTACAAGATCTGAGTTGTGTACAGAACTGAGGCTAGATTACTAGCGATACTGAGATTACTGAGATTACTGAGATTTCTTAAGTCCTGAATCTGTCTGAGGATATAGAGTTCTATAATTCACTAAGTTCTGAGAATCATGACCTGACTGGGATTATAGTGAAAACTGACACAGGCTCTAGACAGCAGCTAAATTGTCAGGTACAAATACCCCCAGGACTCGATAACATAAAAGTAAAACATAACATTCTTAACTAGTCATAACCACGGTCACTCATTCAACATCACAATCACTAAACCATCTCTTCAAGCATTTAGGAATCATAAACATATAATACCATAGGCGGAACATGCTATTGGATCATACTCCATTCAACAAGGTCTTGCATCAAGTACTTCGCATGTAGGTTAGTCTTGGTATGTATCAGATAACACATGATTGGGGAAACTTCATACTATCATGTCACAATTTACTCGTCAAGCACTTGGAATATATTAGAGGCTTAGCATATATCAAAGAGCACGAAATTAGGGAATTTCCTACTATTATGTCTCAACTCGTTCACTAAGGCTTCTCAACAAACACTAGGCATGCATGGACTTGCACACAATTAGGGGTTTCCTAATCAACATGCTATAATGTCCCTAATTTATTCACATAAGAATTTTATCAAACATATGGGGAGCATGCTTTGCTTATTCAACTATTTCTACACTTAATTGACATGAACACATCATCTAACAAGCAACTTGAAGAGGATTTATCATGAACATCACATGAGTATCACATACTAAGGTCAAATCTTGATAACCATGTAAACAACATAAATCACAACTCAATCATAGAAGAAACATCAATCTCAACTCACATGAATCATTAAGACCCATAAAACACAAGATCTTTGAATTTTAGTAAAAGGGTTCTTGAGCTTCTTGGATGAAAGGAACCTAAGAATCAACATCTACATACCTTGGGGAAACTCTTTTATTGAAAGCCCTTGGAGAGATTCTTGATTTCTTGATTTCTCTTGATCTATATTAATTTTGGTTGAAGAATAAATAAGGGTTTTGATTTTTGTAAAACCCCTAGTTTTGATGTTGAAGATGGGAAATGAGGCTGAGAGCCTTTTATCGGGTATTTATAGGGGCTGAAAAAGAATGAGAAAAGACCAAAAAGCCCTTGGAATTAAAATCTGAAACTGGAAGAATCTCAATTTTTCATGCTAGCACGACGCACCATAATCGCGCCTGATCGTTGGAAATTGGACAATCGGGAAACTGCTTGATGGCGCGATGTGGTGGAAATCGTGTTGCCACCTTGTTTGCAAACTGGAAAGGCACCGCGATGCAGTGGAATCGCGTTAGTGCACTGGAAATTGATAATTCTGAAATTCAGCTTTAGCGTAACGAGCCATAATTACGGAGGCTCACTGGATTTTGATGATTGCCATTTTGGCTGGCTCCACGACGCGCTAAAGTGCCAGGTGGCACACTGTCTAACTAAAATGGCTCTAACTCTTTACCCAAGTTTTGGATTTGGGAAAATTTGGTATCAGTGAAAAGATTATTCAATTCTCTACATAACAAAAAGTCAATATTAGTGAAATTCTACATGGTTCAAAGTACTTCTCACTTGGGAAGACGTTTTACAACCTTTTAGGGCTGGATTAACACCTTACTGAACACGCTCTAAGGCTCAGACTATGAGTGAATTTTGCGAGGTCTTACAATATCTCCCCTTTAGAAACATTCATCCTTGAATGTTGCTTGATAGGCTAAGAATACTGATCAACTGAACTTACTCAAGGAACGGGAGTATCTGAAACATGACTATGCAACTGGAACTACTGATACTCTGAGTTCTCATACTGAACATGCATGCCTTACACATGGAATACTCGACTGAAGCTAGTCATAAGCTGAATTCTCATAATGGACATACATATGTGATGCATGGATGCATAACTGGGCTGATCTCATGAATGCATCACTAAACACACTAAAAAATTAAACTCTTTCTAATGAACGTGCATATCTAATGCATGAATGTCTGACTGAATTGACTTTTAAAATTATGACTGGCTATGAAATGACAACTGACGTTAACTTCATATGGAGAGTCTGAACATGCAAATGAATGAGTCTAAGGTCATGAATGCATCACAATATCATGGGGTATCTCCCCCTTGGGACTCTATGTCCCATTAAACACACCTTGCTGAAATATTAGGGTGGTACACGGGGCACCTACGAACTAGGTCATGAATGAACGACTTAGATCTGAAACTCATGCATGACTCATGCTGACATATAAGCTTAAAATGGAAGCAAAGGATCTAGCAATGCATATCACAAAGATGAAGGACTCATAACATACCCGAATCTATATCAGGGAACCTTGCCTGATCATGGTGGGTTTGAAGCACATGAAGTCTTCTCTGACACCGACCACTACTAACACCAGAAGGGGCACCCAGCTGAAGAAACTCTCTACCCCTCTGAGCTAGAACTCTACATTCTCACATTCTGTGGCCTGAATCACCATACCCAAAGCACACATCACTGTCGTCTCTACACACACCTAGGTGGATCTTTCCATACTCTCCACAAAGCGGATAGGTACAAATACCACTAGCACTACTTTGGGCTTTGGATCCTGGCACTCCATCATAACTAACACCCTCGAACTCAGGTACGGGTACACTAGCTAGGGATAGATCTGGGACTAAAAATCTCTAACTATGCTAGGAACGGCTACCACCCTAGGACCCTACCTGAGAGAAACCATAACTACCTATTCTGGCCCTCTTGCTCACTCTCTCCTTTTCCTTCATTTTATCTGTCTCAATCTGTTTTGCATGCATCATCAGTCTAGCAAGGTCCATGTCTCTATTGAGCATCACAATTCTACACTCTTTCAATACTAACCCAGACACGTCATTCACAAACTTACTTATACTCACTCTAGGGTTAGCTATCAAGTCGGGAGCATACTTAGCTAATTGGTTAAACTTAAGACAATACTCTTTCACTATTATAGAGCCTTGCCTTAGGTTCATGAACTCTTCTACCTTAGCCTCTCTTATCTCTAGTAGGAAAAACCTATCTAGAAAAGCACCCTGAAACTCTTGCCAAGTCACAAGAACTGCATCCTCCCCTCTACCCGTCTTCTACACTACAACCCAGTTATGAGCAATATCCTTCAGCCTATAGGATTCTAACTCTATACCCTCCTCCTCAGAAATATACATAATCCGGGTAATCTTCTCCACCTCCTCTGGATAAAGTTGTGGTTCCTCACCTGCTGTTGACCTAAAGAATTTTGGCGGGTTCATCTTCATGAAGTCTCTAATCCAGGCTAGACAGAACCCCTATCTTGCTGATGTGGGGCTGCAGCCTAACGGTTACCCTAAACATTAGTCATAGCTTGGGCTAGCACCTGAAAAGCTTCCCAAAACTCTGCATGTGACATATTCTCATTCTCAGGATCTACTGGCTAAGGGGACTGGTCATCAACCCCAGAGGCATAATCTCTGTGATGAGACATACTCTGTAAATGGAAAAAAGAAGTGGGTTAGACTGAGGATCAACTTGAGCTCATGCTCACTCGCATGACATGAACGTTGAAAGAAGGGAAACTACTACTAAAACCATCTTATAGCCTCTTGTACATAAATGTGGCATGCAACACACCCATGCACAAGACTCTACTAGATGAGGATTTTCAGACTCCCTAGGACACTATTGAACCTTAGGCTCTGATACCAAGTTTGTAATGACCCAATTTTCTGTAATCAAAACATCACACGGTGCTCATGATCCTGAAGGACTAGAAGCCAACCCTCTACTGATATCTGTACTTAAACACTAGATAATATAGATAATAAATGTGAAAATTGGACATGAAGTTCAAAACATCTAAAAATACTTAAAAATTGAAAACTGAATACTGATACATCTGTCTAAAAAGCCTCTAAACTGTCTGAGCTATGGAGTTGATGGGATATGTCCCCAACTAACTTCGTCTACTGAAAATAAAAAAAATCTGATACAAAAATAATTAAAGGATCATCCTCGAATGAAGAGGACTCACTGCTATGTCTACTGCTGCTGACTGGGACAGAACTGCTAAGGGTAATCTAGATCTCATGCCTCTGAACCTATGGTGTCAAATAAAACACCATAGCGCAAATGCGTTAGTATGGGAATGTACCAAGTATGCAGATAAGGTAAGGCTAAATACAAGGGTTCATGAATGAATAATTACTTAACTGAATAATCATGAGAGTACTGAACCAGAACACATACATGAATTCACAAACCATAATCACAATCATCATAACTCTAAATACTGTAACTCGGGTACCGCTTTACTGTCATCTGAACTTACTACTGATGCTGAGATACTGAATCACTGAATTATATAATACTAATAACTGAGTACTAAAGTTGAGATCAGTCTTATCTAGCAAGTGTCTCAAAATTTAAGAATACTAGAACTGATTAACTGAATATACTCACATCAATGACTGAATTCTGAGCACACTGCTCTCGACTGACTCAATTAGAGATCAACCTCTCTAATGGATAATTTTGGAATCTATTATTAATGATAAGAAAATGATCATGTCCGAACCTGACCACAAGAATACTTAACCAAATCTAAGACTGAGATCAAGCCTATCTATCGGGTGATCTCTGGATCTGATAATAAGATTATTCAATTGATTCTGAAACTGAGATCAAGCCTATCTATCGGGTGATCTCTATCTATGATACTGAATTACTGTATCTGACAGTCCTGATTTCTAAAGATCGATACTAAAATTACAATTGTGGGAAGTAATTACCTAACCGACATGACCCGACCTCCCACTGGTGGGGTCCAACTTGTAACCCCAGCTAGAAGGAGTAAATACCGTGCCACAGGTAAAGACTTTTCTGGTCAAGCCTCTCTGGTGGTTGATCCTCACAGGAAGTTAGCCTAAGGTAATATAATAGTAAAACCTTTCTCTACGGGTGACATCCTCTACTGACGGTGACTCTTGCATCCTATATTGGCTACGCAGTTCTGGAGTTCAGGGATTGCTCCTAACGACTCAGCCTTTCTCTCTGATGGGAAACCTCTATCCCTTCCCAAACTCGGTGCTAGCTTCTACTCCTAACTAAAAGACTCTGAACTAAATTCTCAACCAAACACAAAATGAACTAAATCTGATATTGTTCATGTTTCTCAAATGATCTGATTAAGTTAAGCTGAATTCACTTGGTTTCGTATCTGATGGAATACTACTGAATCATGGTACCTGACTGATGATACAAAGTTTTAATAGAGTATTTATTTACTACTGGGATTAGAAATGTACAATTGACTATTACTAGATCTGAGCTGTACAGAACTGAGGCTAGATTACTAGCGATACTGAGATCACAGAGATTACTGAGATTTCTTAAGTCCTATATTTGTCTAAGGATACAGAGTTCTATAATTCACTGAGTTCTGAGAATCATGGCTCGACTGGGATTATCATGAAAACTGACACAGGCTCTAGACAGTAGCTAAATTGTTGGGTACAAATACCTCCAGGAATCGATAACATAAAGTAAAACATAACCATTCTTGACTAGTCATAACCACGGTCATTCATTCATTATCACAATCACTAAAGCATCTCTTCAAGTATTTAGGAATCATAAACATGTAATAGTATAGGGGGAACATTCTATTGGATCATACTCCATTCAACAAGGTCTTGCATCAAATACTTCGCACGTAGGTTAGTCTTGGCATGTATCGGATAAAACATGATTGGGAAAACTTCTTACTATCATATCACAATTTACTCATCAAGCACTTGGCATATATTAGAGGCTTAGCATATATCAAAAAGCACGAAATTAGGGAATTTCATACTATCATTTCTCAACTCGTTCACTAAGGCTTTTCAACAAACACTAGGCATGCATGGACTTGCACACAATTGGGGGTATTCTAATCAATATGCTATAATGGCCCTAATTTATTCACATAAGAATTTTATCAAACATATGGGGAGCATGCTTTGCTTATTCAACTATTTCTACACTTAATTGACATGAACACATCATCTAACAAGCAACTTGAAGAGGATTTATCATGAACATCACATGAGTATCACATACCAAAGCTTGATAACCTTGTAAACAACATGAATCACAACTCAATCATAGCAGGAACACCAATTTCAACTCACATAAATCATTAAGACCCATAAAACACAAGATCTTTAAATTTTAGAAAAAGGGTTCTTGAGCTTCTTGGATGAAAGGGACCCAAGAATCAATATCTACATACCTTGAGGAAACTCTTTTCTTGAAAGCCCTTGGAGAGATTTTTGATTTCTTGATTTCTCTTGATCTCTACTGATTTTGCTTGAATAAGAAATAAGGCTTTTGATTTTTGTAAAACCCTAGTTTTGATGTTGAAGATGGGAAATAAGGCTGAAGGCCTTTTATCAGGTATATATAGGGTCTGAAAAAGAATGGAAAAAGACCAAAAAGCCCTTGGAATTAAAATTTTAAATTAGAAGAATCCTGATTTTTCATGCTGGCGTTACATGCCATAATTGCACCTACTCACTGGAAATTGCACAATCGAGAAACTTCTTGATGGCACGATGTGGTAGAAATTACATGGCCATCTTGGTTGCAAACTAGAAAGGCACCGCGACGCGGTGGAATCGCTTTGATGCACTGGAAATTGACAATTTTGAAATTAATCCTTGGCACGATACACCATAAATGCGGAGACTCACTTCATTTTGATTGACTTTGCAACACGCTAAAGTGTCAGGTGGCATACTATCTTAGTAAAATAGCTCTAACTCTTTGTCCAAGTGTTGGATTTGGGTAAATTTGGTATCGACAGAAAGCTTATTCAATTTTCTACATGACAAAAAGTTGATATTATGGAAATTATACATGGTTCAAAATACTTCTCACTTGGTAAGACACTTCTCAACCTTTTTGGGCTAGATTAACACTTTACTGAACATGCTCTAAGGCTTTGACTATAAGAGAATTTTGTGGGTTCTTACAGTATTGTGTAAAACTTTGTGGCTAAGTGTATGGTTTGTCAACAAGTTAAGGTGGAATGTTTTAGGCCTGGTATCATTTCCCAAGAGATAGAATTACCCATGTGGAAGTGGATGATGATTAATATGGATTTCATTATGGGTCTTCTACAGTCTCACATTCAGTATGATTCTATTTAGGTCATTATGGATAGGATAACTAAGTCTGCTCTCTTTTTTCCTGTGAAGACTAAATACTCAGGAGAGGATTATGCTAAGTTGTTCATGCAGGAGATAGTTAAGTTGTATGGAGCATTATTGTCAATCATTTTAGACCAATGTATACAATTTTCATCTCATTTTTTGTGTGCATTATAGAAAGGTTTAGGTACTAAGGTGAACCTTATCACAGTTTTCCACACTCAAATAGATGGACATGCGTAGTGTACTAATCAGACTTTGGAAGACATGATAAGGGACTATGTTATTTATATTAAGAGAAGTTAGGCTGACCATTTGCCTCTTATTTAGTTCTCTTATAATAGTAGTTATCATTCTAGTATCCAAATGGATCTTTTTAAGGCTATTTATGATAAGAGGTGTAGGTCTCCTATTGGGGGGTTTGAGGTAGGTGAGACTAGATTGTTTATCCTTGACTTGGTTCACCAAGTCATGGAGAAGGTGAAGGTGATTGGAGAAAGACTTAAGACTGCTCAGATTTTTGAAAATTCTTATGCATATGTAAGGCAAAGAGAGGTAAAGTTAGTGATTGGGTGTTCTTAAAGGTTTCTCCTATAAAAAGAGTCATGAAATTTGGGAAAAAAGGAGAAGCTCATTCCCCGTTATATTGGTATGTATCATATTGTAAGGAGAATGAGGAATGTCATTTATGAGTTAGACTTACCAATAAGTTTGGGCTCTATTCTTCCTGTTTTCTATGTGTCTATGCTGAAAAAGTGTGTGGGTGATCCTTCCTTAATAGTGCCTATTGAGGATGTTGGTGTGACGAATTCATTGTTTTATGAGAAAGTCCCGATTGAAATATTAGATAGATAAATTAATAGATTAAGGACAAAGGATGTAGCTTCAGTAAAGGTGTTTTAGAGGAATCAAAAGGTGGAGAAGCTGCATGGGAAGCTGAAGAAGATATAAAATCCAAGCACCAGTTCTTATTCCCAACATTAGATGAAAGTGCTTAAGGTATGACTTTCATTTTCCACTTGTCACATTTTAAATTTGTCATTTGGTTATGATGTATTATTGTTATTATTGTGCTAAAAATATCCTAACTTATCATTCAGGGATGAATGATCCGAAGTGGGGATAATGTAAGACCTCGTAAAATTTTGACAATTTTATTTTTGACCCTCCTGCATGCGTAATTTTAATCTTTGACTTGAATTATGTTAAGGGGTGTTGAAAGGATTGTTTGAGCAAATTTTGGAATTTTTAGAAAGGGTTCGGGATCATTTTGGGACCCCGAGGTAGTGAGCCTCTGCGTTAGTAGTATGCCACAGAGGTTAACCTTCACGATAAGGGCATGGCACAGAGGCAAACTTTTGTGATAGCGGCGTGCCACGCTGCTATGTAAAAATCTTCCAGTTTTTGTTTTTTCACTTAGGATGATGGGTTTTTTGTCCTTTTACCCCTTGCACAACTTTTAATCATAAAATTGAACCTCTTTCTACAGTTTTCAAAAATCGAAGTCCATTCTTTTCTTCTCTAACTCTCCAACCAAGAAACTTCAAGGGTTTCACAGAGAATTCACTATCTAAGCTCCAAACTTCAATTTCTCTTCGAGCTCCATTATATTTCAGGCATGTTTCTCTGTCCCTAACTTTAATTTTACATTGTGGTATTAAAATTATTTAACATGCATATGATTTGATTTGATGGGTTTGAAATTGAGTTAAGGGTTTTTGATTGCTAATACTTGAATTTCTTTTCCCATGATTTAAATGGATTATTCATGCTTTAAGTTATGAATTTTGGGACTAAATTGGTGTTTTGTTTTAATGGCTGGAATGGTGGACATGGGTTTCCCCAAAATGATGAATTCTTGGCTTGGAATGGCATTAACCTCAACCCACTTTGTAAACTTGATATTGAATATGGATATTTGCATGGTTTAACTTGTCTTTTAAAAACATTGCATTGCATCAAAGGATAAATGAATAAAAATAGATTTGGATGGCCTTGGAGGCCATGGCTTGGATTTAAAATAGAACTTGGGAGTCAGTTTGGATATATAGATTGGTTTGGCATAATTGAATTAGCTTGCAAGCATGTTGGTATAATGATACCATTTTGGTTAATGCCTTAATAAATGACTCTTGGGTTAATGATTGGTTTAGGTGCAACTATTTTAATTTGGGATTAAATGGAATTGTTTAGCTCACCGTAAAGGTGTAGGTCTTAGGGGATCAACACAGGAAATCACATTTGTCAACATTGTGAATCCATGTGACTGTGTTCATGGCTCACACATAATATTTTGGGAGGGATATATCCTTGGCGTCTTTAGCCTTTCTTTGATTTTTCCTCGATTCATGCGGCTAACACGCACTACGGCCCTTCCAGCAGGGGGAGTTGGACCTATATAGCCCATGGGTTCCTATAGGATGGAGAGATCTATATAGTTTAGGTTAATACTTTAAACTCTCATGTTCATATCCCTTCTCCCTATCCCAACATCCTATATATATGTATATGAATGGGGTGCATATGGTTTATGACTAAATTTTGGGTAATTGTATTATGTTCTCTCTATCCCTGAATGCTGCATCATTTCATGATGCAAGGTCTGAGGGTTTTTTTATTGCTCCTGTGCAGCATTAGGTAGTTCGGTATATTTGTTGGTCTGCTGTGAAGTGGTGAGCCTCCATCCTTCAAAAGGCTTGGTCATTTCATTATTTTTCTATATCATCTTAGTATTTAATTTTGGATTCTCTTTGGTCATAGTCGGGGACATGTCCCGACTTAGTTGGTATTTCTGGTTTAGAGGCTTTTGTGGACAAGTATTAGGTTGACTGGTTGTTTTGATTCTTAGTATCTTTGTATTAGGTTGACCGTTTGTTTTTATTCTTAGAATTTTCATTTGACTTATTTATCTTCTCATTGCTATCTTAGTTAACTTTTTCACTAGTTAGATTTATGTGCTCTTGAGGTAAGGCTAAGGGGGTGGTCTCTAGCCCACGGTGGTCTTGAGATACCTGTCATAGCCAGGCCCCGGTTTGAGTCTTGACATATATACTCTTGTATCCTTCTCTCATTCTTAAACTTTTTTGCCACTTCATTTCAAAAAACAAGGCCCCACTAGCTTACTTCTAGTAATATGACATCTCTATATAGTATACAAGTGCTATAATTCTACTTAAAATATATACGCCATGGAATTTTTTATAGATTAAAAGTTATACTCATTTAAAATGTTATGATAAATTTGAAATCTTTTTTTAGAGTGTTTCTAAATATCTCTCTGAATTACGAGAAAATATTTTCTCACTAGAGGCAATATTTACCCCTTAATTACATAGTTTTGTCAAAATCTCTATTCAAATACAGTCAAACCTCTCTATAGTTGCAACATTTGTCTAAGAATTTCATGGCTACTATAGTGAGGTGTTGTTATGCATATATACTGGCACTTGACATTCAGATCTCAATTAGCTATTTATAAATAAAAATATGAAAAATTAAAAAGAGCATGACTGTAAAAAAAAATTAGTAGGTTTTTCCTTGTGAAGTTATGAAATAACTGAAGTACACAATTTAAATATAATATTTCTCTTTAAATTAAATATCCGTACTAGAAATTTACTGTGTGCATGATAGTAATGATTGATACAATCCAAATAGCCTCCGGATCTTTATAGAGGATGCTTACGGGTCAAGAAGCACTTGGAGCATGTTACTATCCAAAGGGAGGGTGCTAATTAGATAATTATGATGATTGAGGATAGACAAGGGGTGTTAAAGAAGCCATGGGAAGGCAAGACGGGGCTAGAAGGCCCCCAGAAGAGGAAATGCACCCATCCACTTTGGAAGTGCGCCCAACCCACTCTAGATCTACTTGAGCAGGTCAAAACAGCCCATTATACCATTGGTATGCATCCCATATTCCCTACAAATGCTCAAGCATGTGCTTAATGGGCTTCTATGTTTAGTGTTTCTTAAATGGGTCAATTTTGGTCCCATATGATATAATAACTTAACCTAGACTATAAATAGGACTTATCTTTCATTTAGTAAGTTAGTTTTTGATTAATTATGAATGTAAATACTTATTAAAGTATGAGGAAAGCTTGGATTAGCTTGTGCAAGCGTGAAATCACTTGTGTTGATTTATCGTTTAGAAATATGGGTTGCTCAGGAATACAATTTCCTTGAGGTCTACGTAGGAGATTGGTGATTTTTTTACATTGAATAGAGGGTTAGGGGTTTGATACACCCTTAGTTTTCTAGTCATTTATTCATTGTGTCTTTCTATTACTTGTTCTATCCCTTTATCTTTGGTACTCGCATTTTGGTCTAGTTTTCGATTTCATACTTTTTTGTATATCATTTGATATCAGAGTCTAGCTTGATTTCATTCCTACAAAGTCAATCTTGGGTTGGTTATCTCGAAAATCAACAAAAAAGAAGTGTCAAAATCAAAAAACTCAAAAAAAAACTTACTATTCACATTTTTGGTCTTTGGTCAATTATTGATTTTGTGTTTTTATTATGCTTTTAGTGTTACATTTGTGTTCTCTATCACTATAGGAGTCTCAGTTTCAAATTTGAGCTTAATCGGAGTCATTTTTAGTGAGCTACCATTGTTGAAAACTTGGACTTGAAGAGAAGAGAAGAGGGTCAAAAATCTAGAAAAATTGGCTGAGAATTGGTCAAAATGATGTTGGGAATGAGTTTAGAATGTTGAAAAGTGCTTACGTTCAAAATTTCAACTCATTTCGAGCTCCGGGGAAAATGGCATAAAGATTGATGTTCTTGGTGTTCTTGGAGGAATTCAAATCTTCAAGCTGAAAATTTCATCAAAAGAGAGTGTTTGATCCAAAAGAAGGAAGAAAAGTGTGGAAAAAGTGTTTTTTGTAAAGCAGCAAAGAAGATTCCAAAGGATATTCCACAAAAGAATACAAGAGAGGACCAATTAAGGGCAAATTCAACCATCCACTAAGGGGGAGGAGGCCAACCTGGCTTGTACCTGTGTCCAAGGTGTACCTGGTCTACCATTGACCTATGACTACAACTTAAAATAGTAAGGAAAGGCTCTCCTATGACCAAGGTGTGTTGCACCTTTGCCCCACATGCTGTAGCAGCTCCCTAACGCAACCATTAAATATATATCACCCAATTGAACGCCAAAACAACCTCAAATGCATCCCAAATACATATCAACACTTCTCCAACACTAATTCAAGTCTAAAATACATTTCAACACTTTTAAATCTCCATTTCTCATGGTTTGATTTCAATTTCATGATTCATAATCTCTGCTTTGATTCTTAAACCACTCATCAACAATTAATTCATCTACTATGTTGATTGATTAGTTCTTAAGTCCTATTTCTTTCATTTTCCTATTTCTTTTAAGCTTTTCTCTTTTTAATTCGTTGTTACTTGTTGGCTCAAGTCCGTACATAATTTTATTTATTTGAGTCATTTCAAACAAGAATCTATTCCAAACTCAAGCCACAATAGGTACCAAGTATTCTCATTGGAGTATAAAAGATCTATCAATGCTTGCGACGCCAATTGAGTGAACAACCAAAGATGTGAACTTTGAGAGCTTGTGAGGCTAATTACATAACCTTAACTTGTTTGTTGTTATTGTTTTTGTTAGTATTTAGTTTATTAGGTACTATGGCATCAGGAAATATAACCATGGAAGATTTATTGGTGGCCATATTGAGTATAAAACAAGGTCTAAATCAAGGAATAAAAGGCATGGAAAACTCTCTCTCAAGGAGGATAGACAACATGAAATATCATCCAAGACTCCTAACTCCACCCTTCCAATCCACCAAGCTTTCAAGCTTCCTTGGGTGCACATACTCAAAATACCTTCCCTAAACTACCCCAAACCCCACTAAACCTAGGTCAACCTAATCAAGTTGAGGATGAAGGGAAAGAGGAATCTAAGAATAAGGAGAAGAAAGGAAGGAGATTTGTGTGAGAATGTTGAGCCACGGGTTGAATTAAATGAGTGAGACAAGGAACACTTAGTTGTGGAACTTGTCAAACCTAAACCTTTATTACATACTAACAATGGAACTAGCATTTTACCTAGTACCAATACTTCTCTCTTGCATATTCATGAGCTAATGCTTCCGATGGATGACTGAAAGAAAACCAATCATCAACATATGTTTGAAGACCTAGATGGGTTCTTATTCAAGGACTCCAAGGTTGATGAAAACTTGACTCAAAGGAGGAACCTAATAAAATGCCTATGGGTCGATGAATACCTTATGAAAAGAAGTAAAACCTCTAACTCCATCAATTGAAATAAGGAGTTACCTACCTAGGGAATTCCTACAACGAGTCAAAAGGATCAAGTCTATTTGTCCAAGTCTATGCATGGAAGGGAAGGTCCTTGTAAATTACCTATGAAGGACAAGAGAACAAATTCAAGGCATTGCTTCCAAGGTATGTACCTACCCCCATCCTATTCCAACTGACTTGGAGACATAATAATATTTTTCTTATATTTAGTAGACCCTTGAAATTGATTCAAATCATGTCACACCATGAGAGTATTAGTGTCTTAACAATTCCATTATGGTGTTTGCCTTTGGTGGTTGAATTGTGTGGGCCTTGCAATATTAATTCCCAATCTATTTGCTGCTTAGTGAATAGTCCTTTGTGTGTGCTTGATGTACAACTTTAATTTCCTAATCCTTTTCATACTTATTTGGTTGGACAAGTTAAAGTAATAGGAAAGACTCTTAGAAACATGCTATGTGCCATGAAAAGAATTCAACCAACTCCTTGGGTATACCCTTTGGATTGGAGTGAATTGGTTTCTCATAGATTCCCTAATTTCTCTAATAGTATGATTCCATTGGTGAATGTACTTATTGTGGGAAGTTTCTTGAAGAGAAAAGATGTTATATACTTTAAATGTCTTGTCTCATCTTATTATAAACTCATTCTTTAGGGTAATTTAGATGATAATGATTTTCTTAACTCTTTTCTTTTCTATCTTTTTGCCTATGATAATGACCATGTTTGTGTTAAAAATATGTTTTGTGTGAACATGGGTTGTTTTCAAAGAAAGGGTGATGTGCATCCTAATTCCTAGACTCCATCCTTGGTTATTCCAACTTCTAGTGACTTGGTTACTAGATTTCTTGAGTTCCTTTCTACTCTTAAGTATGGAGATACCTTAGACGGGATCATCTTCTTTGTACCTATATTTACTAACTCTTTGCATTTGATGACATCAATGTTGATTTTGGATTTATTTTTGATAGAGGTGGGAGTTCTTGGATATTGTCTTATGGTGAAATAATAGAAAACTTGTGTCTTACGACCTTGGTAGTTTACTAATTTCATAAGGCTTCTTATATCCAACACCTTTGTAGTGTATGATGAATTCATTTTATTGATAACAAAGGATCGTTGGTTGTATGTCAAATGTATTCCTCCTTGGCATAGATATTTTGATTTTATCCCTTTTGATAACACTCATGATTTGGGGAAATATTGGTTATGTGTTCTTTTCTTGTGTTTAAAGGTTACAGATTCGAAGATGAATCTTCTTAAAGAAGGAAAGGATGATACCATCCAAACGGACTCCGGATCATTAGAGAGGATGCTTACGGGTCAATAGGCACTTAGAGACTCCTAGTTGATGTCCAAAGGGTGCCAATTTGATGATCATGATGATTGAAGAGGGATAAGGGATGTTGAAGAAGCCATGTAAAGGCAAAACGTAGCTAGAAGGCCCCCATAAGAGGACATGCACTAAAATACCCTGGTTTCTGGACCTTAGAAAATTACCTGGAAATCTGGTCTCTAGACCCAATACATCTGAAAGGTACGAGCTGTATGTTAGGATACGGATGGTATAGTCCAGTCGTATGCTGACCAGTGTTGGTTGGTGGGATGGATTTTGGTTACTAGAATGGATACGACTTAGAGGTACGAGTCATATTGGTGGTTATGGATCATTTGGTTCCTTAAATTAATCTTAGACTTTGTTACTTAGATTAGATTTGAGTACGAGTAGCTCACCATGATCCTTAAGCCAGGATACAAGTCGTACCGAGGACTTGTATGATGGACAGTCTCTAAATCTTCCTTGGGTTTAAATCTGCCAGGGGTACAAATCGTATGCTTTGGATACGACTTGGTTGGATGAGTCGTATGTTGGACAGTGTTGGATCCAAAGGTTGAGGCTAGGATAAAAGTGGAGGGTACCACTCGTATTATAGGGTACAACTCATGAGGATCATTCGTACCCCTGAGACGTGATTTTGGTGCAACTTAAGCGGGGAAATATCCAGAATATCCCTACTTAAGTGGGGTATTCTGGATATTTTCCCACTTATCCAAATAAGGTCCCACGACTTCTAACCTACTTGGGAGGTTATTTACCTTATTATTCCATTCATTAATATTTAGAAACACTTCTAAACACTTTATAATTCTCTCAAAAGCTTTTGGGCAAGGAACGCTAGGTTTTCAATTAGAGGATTGATTTGGATCTTGTATTGGTTATTGTAGCACCTCGAAAATGGGTCCCAAAGCATCACACGATGCTTAAGGCTACAAGTAGACCCAAGCTAACCCTTTGAGCCTACTAATTCACATAATAACTTTCTTAGAGATAAAATAGACAAATCACGGTCACTGTTATATCAAATCATAAGAAATACTATGAAAATACTTTGTCCGAACAACCATAATACTGGAAATCTTGACATACTAACAATCTGACAACTAGTCTGACAAAGCCTCTAATACTCAAGAACTAGAGATCCATTGGGACAGGTCCCCAACTAACTCAAACTCAACTGAAAAAAATAAACAACTACTAGATAAACTGAATATCTGAAGATAACCGGTCTTCGAACCATGAGGACTCACCACTGTGGAGATTAGATAAAGGCACTTGAGGATCACTGACGAGGCTGGGACGGAGCACCTGAACCTATATTATGAGACAATGTAGCACACAGACGTATATGTGAATCAGTACTTTGGGAATGTACTGAGCATGTAGGGGTGTATGTAATTAAATAATCAGTATCACAAGTCTTAATAGAAAAAATGCATGTTATAATAGATGACTCACATAGCTTGAATAAAATTCTCATAAGTTGTGATTAGGAAATAGATAATAGAAATCACATGAGTCATTTCACTTTATTCTGGATCTGTATTCTTTCTTTGTTCTTAACTTGCAAATTAGATGAAATCATAAAATATCAACTTTCAGGACATAAGCTAAAATCTCATGAAAGCAAGAAACTTCTTGGGAACTTAATAATCATGACACTTGAAAACTTTAGGAATCATAGGGTCATAGCCTTTAAAATCAATATACCTTCAAACTTACACTTCTAGCTTAAGGATAGTAAAACTTCTTTAACACTTAAGAACTTGATACTTTAGGAACTTTAAGACTTGAGACTCTAGAAAACTTAAGAGACTTTGGGACACTTAGGACTCGGGATTAAATAACTTTGGGAGTTTCTTCTAACCGACATAAACCATGTGAGCTACATGGAGTCCAACGTCTTGCCCACGTTGAAGAGAGCTATTCAATCCTTGCCATCGGAGTAGAACCTTTAACTTTTAGTGATCACTAGCTTATCCCACTTGGTGTAAAGCAAAAACCTCCGAGGGCACGTAGTTCTGGGGAATGAGACCTCGAAATCAAGCCCAACTCGGTGCTAAATACTATTCCTTTAATTAGCTCAAAACTTTAAGAAAATCCACCTTAAACAATTCAAAAATATGTAATGGGAGCCAATATACTTCCCATTTATCTCAAATCAAACAAATAGTGTGGATTTCTTTTTTTAGCTTAGGATCAAAACTCAATTCTTTTCTTGAAATCTTGATAGACTTTTCATCAAAGTTTTAAAATCTCAACAACATGGAAATATAAGTACACTTCTTGGAGTATCAATAATTCATCCTCAAAGATTCACAATTTCACTATAAAGTTCAACTCATGACAACAACTCTTGGAAATTCTTGGAAACATGATATCAATATAGAAATGTGCAATTTATATCATGAACTCTCAATTTAGATCATAATTGAACAAAATAATCATGCAATTCAAGACTTGAACAATTCCATAATCTCATAAACTTGAAATATAGAAAAATAATACGAATTCATCTTGGAAATACGAAATTCTGTAAGAAGATCTAAAACTTTTGGGCACAAGAATGAAAGTGTGTTCTTGTTCAAACCTCACAAATCTTGAAATTAAAACTGAGTGAGTTCTTGAATTTGGGTTGCTATTTTTGAAATTAATGGGTGCTTCTTGTAGCCCTCGGAATGAGGATTCCAATTCTCAAAAAATTATTAAAAACTGATGGTTAAATTTTGAGTTCTCTTGAAGTTTGTGTAGAAACCCTAAGTTATGTTCTTTGTGGTTTTTGATGATAGTATGAATAATATGGTATTTTTGGGGTGTAATCTCGTGTTAAGGATGATAAAGGAGTGGGAAAATACCAACTTTACCCTTAATGAGATGTAGAAAAAAGCTGAAACCTAGGCACAAAGACCATAACCTGGGCGTCGCCTTGCCCAGAGCCTTTGCTAAGGTGGGCGGCGCCCCTTAATAGCCTTTAGCTACTGGTTTGGCACCCCAAACAGGCCCTAAATGGATTCGAAAAATTCCAAAACTCATCTGAGATACCTTACGACCTTGCCCCATCGCAACGCAACAACAAAATCAAGAAACGGAAAACAGGAAGGTCACAAAATAATTCATCGAAGTTTAAGGGCTCAAAAATAAACTAAGTGTTGGAACACTTAGCTAAAATTCTAATTGTTAAGCTTCTTTTAACTTGCTTTGAAGATTTGATGACGAGGAAACTTTACGGGGTCTTACAATATCTCCCCTTGGGAACATTCGTCCTCGAATATAGATAGATATGTTCAGAGAGTAGAGAAAAAGAAGGATACACAGCTGAAATATTTGGCTAAACTGACTTTAATACATACTAAACCTTCGGATACTTCATAGAATACATAAGCTTATGATAAGAATGGTTATACAGTTACAACTTTGATTAGAAGGGGACTAAATTAAGAAAGAATAGTACCTTCGGCTTGATCTAAACTTGTGGAGAAGAGGTGTGGGTACTTGGATCGCATAACTGCTTCTATTTCCCAAGTAGCACCCTCAACTGATTGGTTCCACCAAAAACCTTTGACCAAGGGAACTTTTTTGTTCCTTAGTCTCCGGACTTGGTAGTCTAGGATTTCAACTGGAACCTCATCAAAAGAAAGACTATCCCAAACATCAGGGCTTTCTAAAGGATTTGTAACAACAGAATCACCAATACAATTCTTAAGCATAGAGACATGGAAGATATGATGAACAGCTGACAGTTTTGCAGGAAACTCTACTTCATAAGCTACTTTCCCAACACGGTTAAGAACTCTATAAGGGCCAACATATCGGGGTCTAATCTTCCCTTTTTCCCAAACCTTCTCACCCCTTTTATGGGTGAAATTTTTAGATACACCAAATCATTAACTTCAAACTCGAGGTCTCTTCTCCTCACATCTACATATGACTTTTGAAGACTCTGAGCTGTCTGCAACCTTTCTCTAATCAACTTTACCTTCTCCATAGCCTAAAATACTGTATCAAGTCTAATCACAGTAGCTTCACCTACTTCAAACCAACCTATGGGTAACCTACACCTTCTACCATACAAAGCATCAAATGGTGCCATCTGGATGCTAGAGTGATAACTATTGTTATAAGCAAACTCAGTCAATGGTAGATGCTCATCCCAACTACCTTTGAAATCAAGAGAACATGCTCTCAACATATTTTCTAAGGATTGGATGGTTCTCTCAGCCTGACCATCTGTAGGTAGATGAAAATCATAACTCAAATGCACTTGGGTACCAAGACCCCTCTGAAAATCTCTCCAAAACTGTGAAGTAAACTGAGTACCCCTATCTGAAATAATAAATAAGGGAACTCCATGCAACCTGACTAACTCCCGAATATACAATATAGCATAGTCCTCAGCTGCATAAGATGCATGCACAGGCAAGAAATGCACTGACTTAGTTAGCCTATCCACAATCACCCAAATAGAATCATGATGATGACGCGAAAGAGGTAAACCAGTCACAAATTCCATATTTAAATCTTCCCACTTCCAAGTGGGGATACTAAACTCTTGCATCACACCACTAGGTCTTTGATGTTCTATCTTAACTTATTGGCAAGTTTTACACTTCGACATAAACTCCGCTATATCATTCTTCATACCACCCCACTAATAGATTTCCCACAAGTCATGGTACATCTTAGTAGCACCGGGATGAATAGAATATCACGCGTCATGCGCCTCTGCCATGATCCTCTATCTCAGATCATCAACACCAGGAACACACAATCTACCCTGTAATCTCAACACACTATCTCCCTCTTGGGAGAAAACCTCTACTCTTTGGTCCTTAACTGACTCGTTCAATCTGACCAAACTAGCATCTAAGTTTTCTTCTCCTTCACTTCTACAACTAAAGAGGATTCAAAACAACTCTGCACCAAGACATTCCCCTTAGCAGAATCAAGCAGTCTAACCCCCAATCTTACCAAATGATGCACATCTTGAGCTAACTCTTCTTTACCCTTCTTTACATGAGCAACACTGCCCATAACAACCTGCTAAGGGCATCTTCCACTACATTGGCCTTGCCCGGATGATACAACACACTCATATCATAATCTTTTAGCAACTCTAACCATCACCTCTGCCTAAGATTCAACTCTCTTTGAGAAAACACATACTACAGGCTATTGTGATTAATAAACACATCAACATGAACACCATACAAATAGTGTTTCCAAATTTTCAAAGCGAAGACCACAGCAGCTAATTCAAGATCATAGGTTGGATAATTCTTTTCATACAGTTTCAACTGTCTAAAGGCATAGGTTATAACCTGGCCTCTCTGCATCAACACATAACCCAAGCCAACTCTAGAAGAATCAAAATACACCACAAAACCATCAACACCATCAGGCAAAATCAACATAGGGGTTGAGGTAAGTAGAGTCTTCAACTCCTAAAAACTTATCTCACAAGAATCTAACAAAAGGAACTTAACTTTATTTTAGGTCAACTGGGTCATAGGAGATGCAATAGAAGAGAAACCCTCAACAAAACGGCGGTAATATCCAGCTAGACCCAAGAAACTCCTAATGTCAGATAGAGAGATAGATCTAGGCTAATTTTTTACAGCTTCCATCTTTTGGGGATCAACTCTAATGCCTTCGGTTGAAATAATATTACCCAGAAAAGCTACGAACCTTAGCCAGAACTCACACTTGCTGAATTTGGCGAACAACTCATAATCTGTAAGAGTTTACAAGACAATTCTAAGATGATCTGCATGGTCAACCTCACTTTGGGAATACACAAGAATATCATCTAGGAAAATAATGACAAACATATCAAGATGCTACTTGAACACTCGATTCATGAGGTCCATGAAGGCTGCAGGAGAAATGGTTAGTTCGAAATACATGAGAAAAAACTTAAAGTGACCATAACGGGTTCTAAAGGCTATCTTCGGATGTCAAACTCCCGTACTTTGAGTTGGTGATAGCCGGATCTAAGGTCTATCTTGGAGAAATAACTTGCACACTGGAGGTGATCAAATAAGTCATCAATTCTAGGAAGAGATTACTTGTTCTTGACTGTGACTTTATTAAGCTAACGATAGTCAATGCACATACCCAAAGAACTATCTTTCTTCTGCATGAATAGAACGGGTGCATCCCTAGGAGATACACTGGGCCTTATTAAACCTTTGTCTAAAAGAGTTTTGAGTTGTTCTTTCAACTCCTTAAGCTCTGCAGGTGCTATATGGTAGGGAGGAATAGAAATAGGCTGATTGTCGGGAAAAAGATCAATCCCAAATTCTATCTCTTTATCGGGAGGTACCCCTGGGATATCTTCCAAAAAAATATCAGCAAACTCATTAACAATGTTGACTAACTGAATAGTGGAAATCCTGGACTTAGTGTCTTTAAATCTGACTAAATGATAAATGCAACCTTTGGATATAAGCTTTCTAGCTTTGAGATAAGAAATAAAATGACTTTTTGGGAGATATTGAGCTTTCAGACCACTCAAAGATTGGCTCATCAGGAAACAAAAACTTAACCACACGAGTACGGCAGTGTATAGATGTATAATAAGAGTGAAGCCAGTCCATACCCAGAATGAGATCAAAATCAACCATATCCAACTTTATCAGATCAGCAAATATAACTCTATGAAGGATAATAATAGGACACTTTTTATACACTTTCCTAGCAACAACAGACTCCCCTACTAGAGTAGAAACTAGAATAGGCTCAGAGATATTTTCAAAACTTAATTCAAAATTCATAGAAACCAATGGTGCCACATAAGAGAAAAACTTGACTCGAGGTCCAATAGCACATAAACATGAAAGTGAAATGTGTGGAGCATACCAGTAACAACGTCAGGAGAATCCTCTTGCTCATGATGGGAAAGTAAGGCATAGAATCTATTTTGGCACTAGAGGAGCTGGATGGGCTGTGGGAGCTGGTGCACTGGTGGCCTGCACCTGTAGTCGGGTATCTCTTCTCCCCTTTCTGGTATGTGGGCACTCTCTAAGTCTGTGAACCATCTTTCCACAACTGAAACATCCTTTCTACTCATCCAAACACTCACCAAGATGGGTCCTACCACACTTAGCACAAGGAGGAAAATTAGGCCTGTTACTCACACTATTTTAGGATTTAGACACAGCAGGCCTGTTTTCTTGTTCCTACCTATCTCTGGGTGTGAAAGCACTAGTCGATGAAGGTAATGGCATGGACGAATGGCTTTGGAACTGAGGACGTTTCCCTCCATAAGACCTATCCTGACCATACTCATGTTGCTTGAATCTAGTTCTCTTGTTTTCCCTTACCCTATCTCTTTCCCTTATCTTATCTGCCTCTATCTACTATGCATGTATCATCAATCTAGATAGATCCATATCCTTATTTAACATAGCAGTCCTGCACTCTTTCAACACCAAACCAGAAACACCTGTCACGGACTTACTTATGCTAGAGTGGGCGTCAGCAATCAAATCAGGAGCATATTTTGCTAACTGGTTGAACTTCAGGTAGTACTCAGTAATAGTCATGGATCCCTGCCTTAAGTTCATTAACTCCTCTATTTTTTCCTTCCTCGTCTCTAACAGAAAAAACTTATCCCAGAACGCATCTTGGAATGCCTACCAAGTAATAGGGGCATCATCTTCTCCTCTACTCTTTTTTCATGTAACAACCCAGTCATAAGAAATGTCCTTCAACCTATAAGACTTCAACTCTACACTTTATTCCTTAGACACATGCATCACTTCATGATCTTTCTCTTCGCTTCAAGATATAATTATAGGTCCTCACCTACCTTGGACCCATAGAACTTTAGCGGATTCATCCGTATGAAATCATAAATTTTAGCAGCAGCTAAATCACCTCCCTAATGCTGCAAACCTATGGCCTGGTTATTGGCTTAAACATTCATAGAGACTGCTTAGGCTAGCACCTGAAAAGCTGCCCAGAACTCGACAGAGAACACATTTTCGTATAAGGGATCAGCAGGCTAAGGTTGCTGATCATTGTTGTTTCTGTAGGCTCGACGAAGAGGCATTTTCTAAAATAAGAGATCAAGAATTAATAATTGAGAGAGACATCTTTAAGCATGATAGACTCTGAAAGAAAAAAACAACTTTTTCCTAAACGTTTCGTAGCCCTTTGCTCATAGATGTGGTGCGCTATACACCGATGATCAAGAATATACTTAACGTGGCTTGTCAGACTTCCTAGGACTCCTTAAACCTTAGGCTCTGATACCAAGTTTGTAACACCCCGAAAATGGGTCTCGAAGCTTCACACGGTGCCAGAGGCTATGAGTAGCCCCAAGCTAACCCTTTGAGCCTGCTAATTCACATAATAACTTTCTTAGAGATAAAATAGATAAATCACAGGCACTGTTATATCATGTCATAAGAAATACTATGAAAATACTTTGTTCGAACAACCATAATACTGAAAATCTTGACATACTATCAATCTGACAACTTGTCTGACAAAGCCTCTACTACTCAAGAACTAGAGAGCCATTGGGACAGGTCCCCAACTAACTCATACTCAACTAGAAAGAAATGAACAACTACTAGATAAACTAAATATCTGAATATATCCGGTCCTCGAACCATGAGGACTCACCACTGTGGAGATTAGATAAAGGCACTCGAGGATCACTGACGAGGCTGGGACGGAGCACCTGAACCTATATTATGAGACAATGTAGCACACAGACGTATATGTGAATCAGTATTTTGGGAATGTAATGAGCATGTAGGGGTGTATGTAATTAAATAATCAGTATCACAAGTCTTAATAGAAAAAATGCATGTTATAATAGATGACTCACATAGCTTGAATAAAATTCTCAAAAGTTGTGGTTAGGAAATAGATAATAGAAATCACGTGAGTCATTTCACTTTATTCTGGATCTGTATTCTTTCTTTGTTCTCAACTTGCAAATTAGATGACATCTTAAAATATCAACTTTCAGGACGTAAGCTATAATCTCATGAAAGTAAGAAACTTAAACTTAATAATCATGACACTTGAAAACTTTAGGAATCATAGGGTCATAGCCTTCAAAAACAATATACCTTCAAACTTACCCTTTTAGCTTAAGGATAATAAAACTTCTTTAAAACTCAAGAACTTGATACTTTAGGAACTTTAAGACTTGAGACTCTAGATACTTAAAAGACTTTGGTATGGTTGGATTGTTGATATGGGATGGTTGGACTCGGTTGGGTTGGTCACGGTTGTGATTTTATCCCAGAGTCTTCATGTAAGCTGTTACATAATCTTGTTACATGCTCGAGATTCAGCCAATTTGAGGAAGGTGGCTGGAGGCTGTGTTAGGTAACGAGGATGGTCTTCGGTTCCGGTCGGACTTGGGATGCCCATTATGATAAGGCCCTCGGAAGGGTCATGTCATGCGCCTTATCAGCTTTGGAGGTACGCCCAACCCACTCTAGATCCACTAGAGAAAATCAATAGATCCCACTATACCCTTGTGATATGCTCCATGTGCACCCCATATGCTCTACACATACTCAAGCTTGTGCTTAATGGGCTTCTATGTTTAGTCTTTCCTAAATGGGTCACTTTTGGGCCCATATGATGTAATAACTTAGCCAAGACTATAAAAGAGATTTCTTTTTCATTTTGTAAGTTAGTTTTTGATGAATTATGAATGTAAAAACTTGTGAAAATGTGAGGAAATCTTGGATTAGATTGTGGCAAGTGTGGAATCGCTTGTGTTGATTTATCATTTAGAAACATTGGTTTCTCGGGAATCCAATTCCCATAAGGTCTACGTAGAAGATTTGAGCTTTGTTTGACATTGAATATAGTGTAAGGACTTTGATTCACCCTTAGTTTTATATTAATACCTTCATTGTGTCTTTCTATTACTTGATTTCTATCTATCCCTTTATCTTTAGTATTCATATCTTAGTCTAGTTTTTGATTGGAAAATAGGTGAAAATTTTCGTAGCCCTTCCCAAAAATGAGTTTAGAAATAATACACTATTTATGGAAAAAAAATTCATAAAACAATGACTTATCCTGCTATAGCGACCTGATTCAGATAAGGTGGCATCGCTATAGAAAATCTGCCCATTATAGTAGGAATGACCGACTTTGACTCCCACTATAGTAGAAATTTATGTGCATAGTGGTAGCTACATAGCAGTCTGCCACCCGCTATAGTGGCTGTGGTAGGGCAGAAACTCAGGATTTCTCCTAGTTTTGCATTTTTCACGATGCAGCCTCAAACCAAGGCATCTTATACTAACTTCTTATGTTAAGTTCGATATCAAGAGTTCTACTTACCCCAAATTCACTTTCAAAAAATCCTACAGGTTTCTTATCATCTTAGATAACATAAAATCATGCTAAACTTTATTACATTTACCAAATCCATTCCCCAATTTTCCTAGACCATACCTTGCTTGGATTTCATCCAAGACTAGCTCTAGCCTAAAATTTTTAACTTTCAAACTAGGGAGAAACTTAACCGAAATTTTTGCGTAATTGATTTTCCCCTAACAATGAAAAGGGGTGTTACAACATATATCAATTTACCCATAGTTCCTATGGGCCATCTATACCTCCTACCATAGAGTGCCTCTAATGGATCTATATAAATGCTAGAGTGGTAATTATTGTTATATGAAAACTCACACAACAGTAAGAACTTGTCCTGATGTCCACTGAAATTGATCATACATGCCCTCAATAGGTTATCGAGCACCCACATCATCCTCTTTAACTGTACCTTAGTCTACAGATGAATGGTTTTGTTAAAAGTGAGTTAGGTGTCCCATTTGGCGTGTAACCTATCTCAAAATTTAGAAGAGAATAGCGTTCCTCTATCTGAAATAACAAAAAGAGGAACCCCATGTAGCCTTACATCTCCTTGATATATATTTTTAGCCAACGTTTTAGAGCTATAGTCCACTTTTAACTAGAATAAAATGGGAAAATTTAGTAAGCTATCCGACTATGACCAAAATTGAGTCATGTTTTCCAAGGTCTTAGAAGATATACCACAAAATCTATAGTTATCCTCTCCCACTTACAAATAGGAATTTAGAGCAAACCCTTAGGCCCTGATGCTTGTACTTTGCCTGCTAAAAATTGTGGAATTTGGATACATACTCCACTATCTCATTCTTTATACTAGGCCACCAATAAATTTGCCTCAAGTCACGGTACGAATTGCTTGCACCTAGATGAATGGAATATCGTGAACCATAAGCTTCAGCAAGCACATTCTGAACCAACTCACCAACTTGAGGGACACATAATCGCTCTCTAACCACAACTCCACACATATCAGGTATGGCATATGAAGCCTCACCAGACACCACCTTGTTTTGGAGTTTATTTAATTTCACGTCCTCAAACTTTTTGGTCTTGATTTCATCAAGGAATGTTGATTTTACCACAACACTCCACACATTTTCTAAAACACCAAATTGCATGAACTGAGATACTAGATCTTAAACTTCCCTATCTGAGGGTTGCTTTGAAACAATCAAATACGCCAAACTACCTATACTTGCCTCTTTCTGGGGCAATGCGTATGCCACCACATTGGCCTTACCTGGATGGTCACATCATAGTCCTTAAACTATTCCATCCATATCCCCAATCTCAAGTTCAATTCCCTTTGTGCGAATATATGTTGTAAGTTATGATGATCTGTGAATACCTCATACTTTACACCATAAGGGTAGTATCTCTAAATCTTAAATGCAAAAACGACCACTACTAGCTCCAAGTCATGAGTTGGTAATTCTTCTAATAATGCTTCAATTACTTTGAAGTATAAGCAATAATGTTCCCATTCTGCATCAACACAATATCCAAACCCAAACGTGAAGCAACACAAAATACAACAAAATCCTTACCTTCAACCGACAATGAAAGAATAGGAGATGTAGTCAAAAGTGTCTTAAGTTTTTGAAAGATTTCTTTACACTTTTCCGGTCAAACAAATGACACCTCCTTCTAATTCAACTTTGTCAAGCGAGTGCAATAGAAGCAAAAATCTTGAAAAAACTACAATAGTAACTAGTAAGGCCTATGAAGCTCCTAACCTTAGTCATTGACTTAGGTCGATCCCTACTCTTAACCACCTCAATCTTTTGGGAATCTACTACCACCCTTTTTCAGAGACCACATACCCAAAGAATGAAACTAAAGACAGCCAAAACTCACATTTTGAGTAGGATTGTTCAAAATCGAACCAAAACTAATAAGCCAACCGCAAAAGTGACTTATTGGCTTAATGGTATTGGCTTATCGGATTACGGTTGGAAAATGGATTAACATTTTATAGTTAATAGTTTATCGGTGCGGGTGTGGATTACTCAACTTTCTTATTGGGTAAACCGTTAACCTGTTAAGAACTATTATAATTAATTTTTACCATTCGCTATATACTTTAAAGTAGATATTATTAACCCTAAAACTCCATTTAATATTCTACCGCCCCTTAAAATAGATCAAACCAAAACTTCACTCCTTAAAGATCAAACAAAAATAAAATGTTTTACTCTTTATTTAGGTATGACAAGAGAGCTACATGTTTTATTACCTAAATCACATGCATCATAGTTATATGACTTGATACGACTTGCGAGTTAAATTTCTTACCGTTCTACTAGCTTCTTAGTATGGAGTTTAGACCATAATAGACTAGTCTTCACTTTTAATATATATGTGTACTTCTAGTATATTTTCGTTAATATTTGTTAAATAATTACTTATGTATGTGCACCCTCAAAATTTAAGATTTTATGTATTTTTCACAATAATTTGAATTACAGAATTATAAGCTTAAGTAGAGTAGAAAAAATGGTTATGTGGGAGATTAATATATTGATTAGTGTAATTGTGAAAGTGAAACAAAGGAGAATGAAATGGTTGAGAAATACACAATCCGTTAACCGTCTGATAATTACTAATCCGAACCGAACCAATCGATATCTTGTTAGTTGGCTAGTGGATTAGTAAATTTAAAAGTCGATATCCAATAAGTCGAATTGTTATGCATATTTATCCATCCAATCCATTGGATAAGCACCTCTAATTTTGAGAACTTTGCATACAACTACTTAGCCTTCAAAATTTTTAAGACAATGCAAAGATGGATTATATATTCCTCCTTGCACTTAGAGTAAACCAAAATGTCATCAAAAAACTATCACAAAAAAATCAAAGAATGACTTGAAAATACCATTCATAAAGCTCATAAAGGTTTTTGGTTCATTGCTCTACCCAAATGACATCACTAAGAACTTGTAATGCCTATACCGAATCCTGAAAGTTGTTTTATGTATATCATCAGGCCAAATTTTTAGTTGATCGTAACCCAACCTCAAGTCAATCTTGGACAGGACCAAAGCACCCTGCAAATAGTCAAAGAGATCATCTATGTGGGGCTAGGCATACTTATTTCTAATGGTAACCTTATTCAATTGCTTGTAATCAATGCAGCTTCTCAGGATACAATCTTTATTTCTAACGATAAAACTTAGAACCCCAAGGTGAAGCACTGGGTTGAATAAATCCCTTGTCAACTCTGTTGGAGCCATATGATAAGGAGTAATATAAAATACGCACGTACCCAGCTCCAAATCAATACAAAAAAATAAGATCCTTGTTCGGAGGCGTACCAGAAAAATTAAAGGGAAATACCTCCTAAAATTTAGAAACTAACTCAACAGAAGGAGATTTATGATAACATCTCAAAAATGATCCAGAAAGGTTGAACACCCCTTCCTAGAAGAAGATCTATGATAACATCTCAAAAATGATCTAGAAAGGCTGAACACCTCTTCCCAAAAGCTTTCTAGACCAAATAAAAGATATGATTTCCACTGGTCTAGAATTATACACACCCTCTCACTCTAATTCATCCATGCTAGGCACTTATAGAGTTAAAATCTTATCATTACCGTTTAAGAAAACATGATAACCAGGTTATACTCAAGACAATGTCTAAATTTAGAATATCTAAAATGATCAAATCTACTTAATTCTAAGAACCCAAGAACAAAATTAAACATACATGATATACAAGGGTTACTACAACAAAATCTACAATTAAAGTAGAAATATATATAAGAGAATCGAGTACATATCAGACCAAGTCAAGAACCAAAACAAATTTAACAAACACATAAGAATAAGTGGAATCCAAATCAAACAAAATAGTAGCCATCTGGTCACAGATGAGAATAGTACTTGTAATGACGGAATCAGATGCCTCATTCTTGGTCTTGCCTAGGTAGGCATAACAGTGAGCTCTATCATCAAACTGAGCAACCTCTCTAGAAGTTTGTGCTTCATCCTTACCTATACCATCATTAAATTATTTCCACCACGACCTTTCTAATTATTACCCCGTCTACCCTGTGGACGGCCCTTACCATTACCACATCAAACTTTACCTACTAGAACCATAGAACAAGTCTATTTTAATGCCTTATTACATATATGACCTCAGAGGATACTTTCTCTTAAAGTTCCCCAAAACACCACAAGTATAAAAACCTCGCTCAAATGAAGACTTGTTAGCCAAAGAATAAGAAGCCTCTTGGCCTCTAGCAACAAAAGACTACTAAATAGCCCATAAGTGACCACCCGTAGAGGCTGATAAAGCTGACTAAATGAGGAAATCCATGTGAGCCTGTTGGCTATGACCCTTGGAATAAGAACCATTAAAGTTGCCCGCATTTTGAGACTTTTCAGCTAAAGACTTACCCCGACCAACCTACTCAAATCCCTTAAGCTTTTTAACATAATCAACCACGTCATTAAAACCATTTCCTATAGATGTCATAATAACATACAATACCTAAAGATGAGTGTTTAAACCTTTAACAAATAACGAAATCCTCTCATTCTTAGTGCCCAACAGTTAGATAGCATAGCAAGATGGACCACGGAACTTAGCTACATAGGCTATAAATGACATACTAGACTATTTAAGGGAATAAAAATCATCCTTCTTTCACTCACCAAAAGTATGGGGTACGTACGTCTCCAAAAAATAGAGGGTGAAACTGAGCCCAGGTCATTGAAAGAAAAATAGGTGACTGACACTCTATCTAGGATCTCCACCACTTTTTGGCATCCTTTTGCAGTTGGAAAGTCATGAACTCAATACCATGTTGTTGCATGATTACCAATTTGTGTATCCTTTCATAGCAATCAATGATGAACTCAAACACATCCTCAGTCCTAGTACTATAAAATAAAGAAGGTTTAATTATAGAAACTCATAGTCAACAACTCATGTTCGGTCCCAGATATGATGGGTCCTAGAACCAGACAGTGAAATATATTAGTCCTTTAAGCCTTGTTCACTCAGGGAGCTAAAGTGGCAATGGGATTAGTACCCAAAACCTGAAAAGTCAGCATAATGGGAGAGGCTCCAGCATCATCTAACCCACTCAAAAAATCCAGAACTTATTGAATAACCTCAAAATACATTAGAGAAAGGTTTGTACCTCCAATCGGTGCCACTACCTCCTACTCCAAATCATCCTAGTCTACTGCCTCAACATCTTTGTGATGATCCTGGATAAGGGAGGTGATGTTGACCTCTTATGAGCCTAGTCAGTTATTGCTTGAGCTCCACCCCTAGCAGGTATCTCTCTCCCTCTTTCTCTTCCCCTACCACTTCTTTATCCTTGTCCCTAAATAGTCAGTTCTACAACTAGAGCTATTGATGTGGTGGTTGTTGCTATTGTTCTATTTGTTTTTTTGTTGACCATATATTAATAAAAGAATGATGAAGGTAAGATGCCAATTTGGATTGACAGATACCAATTGAAATCAAGTGACAACATGAAAGAAGAAAGAAAAAATAGTTTCCTAAAGTCCTATATCTTACAGATGTCTTCATACCATTTTGCAAGACTTTACTGGACCAATTTTGGTATAATAATATCAATGAACCTAAGGCTCTCATACCAATTTTTTCATGACCTAAACCCATCGAGAGTGGAACCAATGCTAAATTTCCATTGGGAGAATCAACTAACCCCAAATATCAATCCAACACCTATCCAAAAAAATAAGGCAACTAATTATTTTTCATCAATGAGCAATCATCCTAAACAAAAATAAATGCAAAAATAGAGAAACTTAATTAATCTCCTAGAACCTAAAATTCATTGTACGAAAACTACTACATAGTCAATAATAGGATCAACCCAAAACTAAGGAAATGTCTAAGTCAAAAACAATAGATCATAAACTGGAAGAAGAACTCATGGAAGCCTAAGAGATGCAGGTCACCCTTGAGTTGATCACGATCAAAATCACAGTTGAGGTCTCAAAACATTCGTCGGAATATGTTCTACACTCAACAAAAAAAGACCACTTATAGTATCAGCACACAAGAAACAATAGTGTACTGGTAGGGTCATCGACCTACCCAAAATGAAATGTATGAACACATAACTGAACATAGTACAAAAGACATCCATGAACCCTATCATACAACCCTACTTTAAATTCATATACATAACTTTATAAATAAGTACAATATGAAGTTTAGTCAATATGAGACAGTAAGGATAACAATTAGAGTCAAACTATGGACATCAACAAGACTCCAAGTTAACAACCATATAATTATGTCCTAATTACATAAGTAATAGACAACAGAGTCATTCCATATCTTGCAATAAGACTGGACCACTCAAGGATCCATAAGAAGATCAATAAGGTAAATATCATGCATCCCAGTTTACAGAAAGAAACCACCCTTATAAATTAACCACATAAATCGGTTCACTCAAGGAAACAACATAATAATGAAAATACTTAATCTCAATTCACTCAAGGAACCAATATAATCAAGAAAACACATAATTCTCAATTTAGTCAAGAAACTATCACACTTACATATACCTTGTACATACATACTAAAGCTCTTATGGTTGTCCACTAGTCATGACCAGAAAGGAACGAGCTCATCTCTATGTACCACATTCCAGACATCAAGTGTCTGTCAACCATATATCAATCAATCCTATGAAGATATCCAAATACTATACATCTCACAATAATGATAGATATCACAAAGTCATAACCACAATGAATATAGAAACAACACTTGTAATAACTAATAAGTTTTACATATAGGTTTATTACATGCGATTAACACTTATAATATTAGACAATCATTCACTTTCCTTGTAAATACACTATACAAGCAATACTAAAAAAAATTATCATGCACACATAAAACAAGTTGAGTTTCAACTATATTAATATCATTACCTACCTCAATTCAAGTCTAAAATGATCTAATGAACTTGAACTTTCTCTTTTCTTGCAACCTCGACTTATTTGGGGTCTAAGACTAGCACACGGATCTGTCATGTCTGTTCTTGATCGATTCCAACACCTATTTGAATTTTGATAGACCCAATCTGGCAAAGCCCGATAAAGCTGGTACCATTACAATCGAGCAATGATACCAGTGTAGATAGGGTACTTTTGATCGGAATTCTGGTTCGATTCCAGACCATTTAGCCCAATAAATAGTAATAATTTTTAAAAATTAATTAATTAGCGGCTAGCCATTAATACTTGTCATTGGGAGCATTAGTGCCCCCCAACAGCTAGTTACCCAACCCCTCCAGCCATCCCCCTCCAACCCTTATATTTTTTCAATAAATACTAACTCTATCCCTTTATTTTTTCACAAATTCTTAAAACTATCAACAATCTCTATTATTAATTACTCAAAAATACTATTTAATACTTTATTTATTTGGTTGAGTGGAGGGATTGTTTTAAGCAAGCTTCAATTGTCATCCCTCAATTCTACTTTTTGATTATATATGTCTGCTTTTACACAGACGTTCAATACATTCATTTTGACTTTCATCTTTATATTTGTTACTTACAAATTATTATTAGTTTTTTATGATATTTATATGATTTATTTTTATTTCTTTTTGTTCACGTTAAATATGAATTCTGATAAAAAATAATAATAAAAAATCAATTTTTAGTCAAGTTAAAAATAAAATAGTAGAAAAAAATAAGGGTGTTGTTATGGTAGAAGTGGGGTGGAGGTAGTTCTAAATCGTTTTCACCTAGATTAAGAACTAATACTGATAATTTTATTCATGTTGATGATACTTATTTTGAATGTCCTTATGCTATTGATGTTGGTTCTTGTAATGTAGTAGACCATGAGGCTTTAGATAGATGTCATGGTATTTTTGAGGAAGACTTACCAAAAAAGGAAGATGTAGAAGAAACAAGAGTTAGAAAACACCCACACCCCTACTAGTACGGCTACAAAATTATCAAAAAAAGATGAAGTAAAAAATTGATCCACGTGTACTAGAATAGCAAAGATCAACGTGCTAAGAGATTATTAGTTTTGAAATTTATGACCCAAAATAAGGAGAAAATTATCGTTGCTTGCAATAAATGTAAGCAAGTGATAAAAAATTTGACTGGGGAATCACATGGTGGGATAGAATAGTTAACTAGACATTTGAGAGGTTGTGTTCCTGAATTTATTCATCAAAAGCTATTCCTAAGGCTAAAATAATAATACACCATTGCCCGGCACTAACCAATTTGTAGGAGGTTCTATCATGGTCAAGATATTTTAGATTTTAGTAACCCAGCTGGCCCGAGCACATCACTCGCATATAGTCAAGATAGAGATCGTGAGGAATTAGCTAAAATAATTGCAGTTTGTGGCTTGCCTTTTAGTTTTGGTGAACATCTCAATTTTATTCAACATATTCAAAAAGTGTATAATCCTGATTTTTGAGGCTTTACATGAAATAAAATTAAAGCAGATATTTATAAATATCAACGTAAATATTATTATTTTCTTTGTTGCTATTTTGCTTATTTTGATAGTAAAATAAATATGACTTCTGATATGGATTGTAGTCCTAGTGGTAATGATTATTTTACTATTACGTCTCATTAAATTGATCATGATTGAAACATGCAAAAAAGAATTACAGGCTCTATATATGTTGAAGAGTGTAAAAATGATAGTTATATTGCATGTTCGACAAGAGAGATTTTAAAATATTTTAAACTTTGTGATATAATAATGGGTGTCACGTTAGATAATGGTTCTTTTAATTTAAAAGTTATTGATTTTTAAAACCTAGACTTTGTCCAACCGATGATGATATTTTTCATGTTAAGTGTAATGCGCATATTTATAATTTAATAGTGATGGATGGTATTGATGTATTTGATGATTCTTGTATTAGAATTTGAACTGCTTGTGCATGAGTTTTTAATGCTAAAATAAGATCAAGAATTAGGTAATTTGAAAAAACTTATGTTTTATTTTAAATGTCATTTTAATAAATTTCAAAAGAAGTGATTACAAGATGGAATTCTTTATATGAAATGTTTGTTACTATTATTTATCGTGCGCCTTTATAAATGAGGTATAATAAACATAATTCGTTTCGGAGAATGAGAATCACCAATGAGGATTGGAAAGAATGCGAAGAACTTACTAGTTTCTTAAAAAAAGAATTATACTGCTACAAATACTATATCTGGTCAATATCATCCTACTATTTCTTCAGCGTTAATAAATATTTGTATTATTTCATCTAAATTTATTAAATATAAAGATCATGAACATTTTCAAGTTGTTGTTACATATTTGATTGAAAATTAAGACAAATCCTATTCCTCAAATATTTTTTACTTTTACTTTGTTTAACCCAACTTACAAAGAAAAAGGTGTGAAAACGATTGAAAAGATTTATAAAAATTTAGAAATTACAAGTGATGAATTTTCATCTGTTGAAACGTGCAAGGATAGTACATTAACTAAAGCAAGACACTCGTATGACCTTCATAAATTCAACCTACTAAATGATGAACCGTCTGAACCTCTATATCGTCAGGCTAGATTTAATGATTATGATAAAGTTATGGATGTAAAACTTGATCTTGATTCTGCTAACAATAATGATTTGATCAATATATTAATCAGGTACAAAAAATTGTAAGGGAGAAAAATGGAGATCCTCAACTTTCAACTTGGTGGAAGGATTGAATAGAATAATTTTCATTTCTTTTAAGTGTGGTTCGATATGTGCTAGTTATTCAAGCATCTTCATTAGCTTTGGAGCAAGCTTTTATCGCGAAAAGATATATTATTGGGGACCATAGATTTTTGTTAGCAAAAGATAATTTAAAAATATCAGTGTTGTTCAAAGATTGGATCAACGTCGAACGAAGAAATATTGGACTGCCATAATTATTGTATCAAGATGAAATCAAAATAGATAAAGCACTTAGAGACAATAGCAATGGTGGCATAGAAGCAATGGATGAAGAAAATCAAATACAAGTTCTGAATCATGTTCCCAAGAAATTGATAGATAAGTTACAAAAAATATATTTTTGAAATTATAAATATTTTTATGATAATCAACAACTAGTTGAAACGGAATTCTTCCTAGAAGGTGGTTGCACCTGCGTAGATTAGGTGTTCTTCTAATATATTTAATATATGTACTTCTTTATTTATTTGAATAAACGATAGACTATTCGCTTTCATTTTATTTTCAAATATGTCTTTTACTACTTTATGTAATAAATTTAAACTTTAAAGTTCCAAATTCATAAAAATATTATAATTTTTAAAGTAAAAAAAACTAAAAAAATTTAAATGTTCAAGTGTCAAAAGAATTTAAAAAATTGAACTTTAAATTTGATAGATTTATATTTAAACTTTAAATTTTTCATTTAAAATAAATTTTAAAATTTTTAAGTTCAAGATTCAAATTTCAAGAAAAAATCTTCAAAGTTGAAGATTTAAAATTAAAACTTCAAAGTTCAACGTAGAAAATTAAAATTTCAACGTTATAAGAAATCAAAGATACAAGTATAAAATTTAAAGAAATTGAAAAATTGACTTAAGTAAAAATATAAGTACAAAAGTTTTATACTTATATTTTATATTTATAAAAAATATAAGTATTAAAGATATTTTAAAACTTTAAAAAATTGGAAATTTAACTCAAATAAAATATAAGTATAAAAGTTATATACTTTTTTTATATACTATCTTATTGATATACTATTTATAAAATTAAAATCACTTAATAATATAAATTATTTATAATACACTATACTCATATTATAGTATAAAATTATACGTATATTATTTATTATTTTTATTTAAAATTAAAAAAAATAATCGGGTGGCCCAATCCGGATGGTTGCCGAACCATTACAAAGCGGATCAATGCAGGGTAACCCCTTTTATCGAACAACCCAATGTGGTAAGGCCGGTTTTGAATTGCTCACCGACCATCAACCATAGGTACTAGGTCGGAACCTTGAGCAACCCATTCCAGAAGGCCCGATTCAGTCCCTTTATTAGGCTTGTTATGGTCTAAAACATGAATATAACATATAATCAATCAAATAACCTAGTACATCAAGTATTACAATGTGATTTCGAACTGCATGGCCAACTTCATGATTCTTCCCCTCATTCTAGGGTGTTTCCACTATAAATTCACCTTAAAACTACTAATTTCAAGGTTACATTAGTGAATTATAGTCATGCAAGAATAAATAATCAACTTTTAACTCAACTCCAAATGATTTAAAACCAATTTACCCTCTTGCACCAGAAACTTTAGCTAGTTCAAGTTAAGCCCTTTCCAAGACCCATAAACTAGTGATTTTAAGATTCGTAAATTAAAAAATGAGTAAATGAAAATAAATAACTTACCTTTACAAAAAAATCTGATGGAGAATAGGTGAAAATAGCCCTGGCCCTTTCTAAAATGAGTTCAAAAATAATAAATTATTTTTGAAGAAATTTATTCATAAAATAATGATTTATCCTGTTATAGCGGCCTGATTCTGCTATAGAGACATCGCTATAATGGAATCCACCCGCTATAGTGGGATTGACCAGCTTTGATTCTCCTATTTCCACTATAGCAGGTGCGATACAGAAACTCAAAACTATTTCCAGATTTATCTTTTCTTGTATACACCTTAAATCATGGCATTATAGACTAACTCTTTTACGTCAAGTTCCATATTTGGAGTTCTACTTACCTGAATTCAATTTTTAAAAAAGTCCTACGGGTTCATAACTGTCTTAGCTAACATAAAATATGTTAAACTTTATTATACTTTTCCAATTCATTCTCAGATTTTCCTAGACCATACCTTACTAGGATTTTGTCTAATACTAGCATAGCCTAAAAAATTTTAACTTTCAATTTGAAAAAAAACTTAATCTAAATTTTTACACGATTGAATTTTTCATAACAATGAAAAGGGTCGTTACAACATATCACAAATCAAAGGGATTTGGATGAATTTTTTGTTTGTTTGTTTTTTATATAAAAGTGGGATAAACTTTAAGGAAAGTAGTTGATTCCAGTTTTGCATAGTCTCTCTCTATCAAATACTATTTCATTGAAAAATGAGCATACATTGATTCATTGATTATACTTTTTTGCTTTCATTTCTAAAGAAAAAAATTCTTATTGACTCTCACAAAAAGCTTATTTCACTCAAGTTTTTCTTTAATCTTATCTGATTTCACTCTCTCAATGTTCTGCTACTTTGTATGTAACTTTTTTCCTTTGTTGGAGTATCTCATATTGATTGTAGTCAATATACTAAAGTGGATCCTATGTGAAGGAACATTCTTTTATTTTGTTATTATATTTATTTATATTAGCCTAATTTGTATTTTCGGGTATAAAGGCCTACAGATATATAAGGACCGATGAGTCCATCTAGAACATAATAGTTGTAACTCATCTTTAGATATTTTTTTCTCTTCTCTCAATATTCTCTCTCAATCTTCATGTGTTCTTCAATGGACCCTAATCAAACTGCATTAATTTTCTAGTTGGTTTCATAAATTTGACATAGTATTAAAGCAGAGATTTTGGTTCTCTATTTGCTGATCTACACAGCGATGTTATCCCCTGTCATTTTCTATACATTTTTATTTATGCAAGGAATTTTGTGGCTTAATGCTTTCAGTGATTGTCATTACTCTCAATTGTCAGACTTGATGAGTTATTTAAAAAAAAATTGCCTTCTAGTGAGAGTCTTCACTCTCATACCTGTCAGACCTATTTATTTTTTCCTTGGTTAAGGCATAGTTGTTTGTTTTTTAGGAGTTTCTCTTTCATTTCCAATTAAGAAGGTGGTAGATAATCTCTTTCATATTATCTTGCTTATTAGTATTGGACTTCTCTAGTTTTACTTGGGTTAATAAAGTGACCACTAATACTCAATCGAGTAGCTTGACCACTGCTACTCTAGATTACTCAAACCTTATATTTTTGTCTAATTCTGATATCCTTAGCATTTCTCTTATCATTGTGCCTTTTTGGGGACTGGATGTGGGGGATGGAAGCAAAGCATGATGGTTTCCTTATCTATTTGGGATAAGATAGGCTTCATAGACGATTCTTGTTTGAAACCAACAGATTTATCCCAATCCAGGCAATGAGATAGGTGTAACAATTTAGTCATTTCCTCGTTGAGTAGTTTCCTATTTTTTGAAATTATTAAAAGTTTTCAATACTCTGAGACTACTGAGAGCATCTGGTCTCAGTTGTGCAAAAGAAGCGAATCCATGGGCAGAACCAAAATTTTTTAAATAAAGAAGGAATTAGCAAACACTAGTCAGCGTTCCTTGGATATTGCTTCCTATATTAACAAATTAAAGAAACTTTGGTATGAACTCAGATTCATGTGCAAAAATTACACCAATATTTGTACTTGTGCCACTAATTCTTATTTAGAGAAGGAAGCGAAATAAAACAAGGTGTCTTAATTCCTCATGGGGCTTAATGACACCTATGTTGGAGCAGGGAGTAATTTACGCATGGTGCATCCTTTTCCCAGTCTTGATTTTGCTTACGATATCCTTCTCCAAGATGAAAGATAAAGAAAAATTATAGTTCCTACTTAATTTTATAGTGGTGACACTGCTTTTTTCTGCCACTTTACAGAAGAAAATTCCACCTCCAAAGTCTTATTCTCCTAGATCCCTACAATCTTATAATCAAAGGTCCACCTTCAGTTGGGATAAGTCATCATTATTCTACTACTATTGCAAGAGGTTTGGGCACTTGATGGAAAAGTGCCACAGCTTACATGGGTATACAACTCATTTTAAATTTACTAATACTAAGGGAAATAAGGTAGTAACTGGTGCTGAGGTTCACGCCTCTATTTTTGCTCCTGATAAACCTTAAGGCACTCATCCTAACAACCTTGTTCCATACTTGCTAGTCTATCATGGAATGGCGCAATCAGACATAACTTTTTATCCACAATTATCTTATACAAAACCTCATTCCAGCCTGATGGCATTAGTCAATTTTACCGGCACTCTTCCTCCCTCAACTTGTACAGGTAGTGTGTCTTATAGTGCATCCATGATTAGTAAAGCAGATAACCATACTTAGATCATAGAATTTGGTTCCACCGACCACATGACCTCTAACAAGGACTTATTATTTGATATTCAGCCATGTACCATACCTTTCTTAGTTACTCATCCTAATGGTTAGAAGGTCAAGGTGACATGTACTGGTTCCTTTTATTTTCTATCTTTTATATTGCATCATGTTCTTTACATTTCTAACATAGTCTCATCTTTGTCTCCAAACTCATTACCTAACTGGATTGCATTGCTCTCTTTACTAAAGTTTCATATATTTTGCAGTACCCTTTAATGAAAGGCTAGTGGAACTGGGTAAGCTAAAGGATGGACTCTACAAGCTTATACAAGCAGTCTCTGCATGATCCTCTTTGGCCTCTCCATAACTCTTGGATAAACCTTCTTATTCTGATTCTGCTTTATCTAGTCCTACCAATAGTTGTAAATCTAATGTCTTGTCTATTATTCCAACTAGTTTTTCAATTTCTGTTCCAACTATTTATGAATTACATTGTATAAACCAATTTGATTTGAATAAATTTGATATTTTATGGCATCATAGATTAGGCAACATTCCCTTTGTGAGAACGAAAAATATTTCTATTTTGCCTTGTATATTTTCTTCTAAACAATCTTTCATTGGCACTGTTTGTCCAACTACAAGGAGTCTAGGCTTCCTTGATAGTTCTATTAAGACCACACATCCCATTAGATACTAAGGGTCCATATAGCACTTCCACTTACAATGGGTGCAAGTTTTTTTATCACAATAAATGGCTACACTAGAGCTACTTGGACTCACCTCATAGGCTCCAAGAGTAATTCTTTTCCCGTGATAAAATCCTTTGTTTCCATGGTAAAGACTCAATTTAATACTTTCATAAAATATATTAGAAATGACAATGCACTAAAGTTAAGATCTAGTACTTCTGCTTCTCAGTTTTTCCTTGACGATGGAATTTTACATCAAACCTCTCACCCTCACACACCTCAAAAAAATAGTGTGGTTGAGAAAATACATAGGTACCTCTTAGAAACTTCTAGGTATCTCGTATTTTAACAATCCAAATCACGGATCATGCGATCAGCTACCTAACTCCATCCTAGATAGGAGAACTTTTACTACCCAATCATTCATTTTATGCAGAAGTTAAATAATTCTTATCTCAAACTCTTTTTAATTCATTTGACTCATAAGAGAATCTAATCAAAACATTTTATAAGTAAAGGTAATACAAAGATAACCAAAAGTGATTCCCCATAAACTAGCCTTAATCGGTATAGGAGCACTAGACAAGGAACAAGATACTCTAAGACACAACATCCATGTAGGATTGAGAGGACAGGAGTTGCAGTAGAGTGTTCACCTTTGCTTCTATAGAAACTCCAACTGACCTGCACTATGGCTATATCTTCAGTTGGATATATAGTAAGTGTATCATCAGTATAACCACATGTACTAGTAAGCATCATCAACCAACCAGAGTTAGAAACAAATAAAATCAATAGTAAATAGGAAGAAATCATAGCCTGAAGTAGAGTTCTAGATTTTAATTCCTGAATTATGAAATTATTAACACAACATTTTTAACATATCTATGACCTACTTACCATTTAATATTTTTGTATATCTTTGGCCTTTGACAGTCTACTCTAACTTAAATACTTAAACCTTTCCTAACTCATTATTTTGATTTCTATAATTCCTAATCCGCTCTAGGAAAACATACAAACTTTACTAATCTAGGACATGCGGCCACCCCACGACTGGATCAATTTCCTCTATGCTCAACTACTGTGATGCTTTATTGGATTTACAACTACCAAGACATTTACAACATTGGCTACCCTGTGAATGAGGACACTATGATATACCTCACCTATATGACTATATATTTAAGGAAATAAGTATTATACATATGTCACGATGTACCTTACATTCACGCTTCGCTACCATGCACAATCATCCCAATCAATATAGTCAGTCCACTCAAGAAAACCACAAAAATATATAAACATAATAAGATATTAAATGCATGTGAATGAATTTATGTATGCAAGATATATGCATCATCTCATTTTATTTCTCTTCTCAATCTCATCCACATCATTTTCAGTATCATGATCAGTATTAATATCATCATCACTGTCATCAACTCATCAATGATAACATCATGATTAATATCATCACCATCATCATCATCAATAATATCTCATCAATAAAAAAAATCATTAACATCATGATTTCAACAAGAATATCACAGTTGTCAACCCATCATCATCAATATGTATGAATATACATATGCAATCAATAATCACACAAAGTGTCTGGGGGGATTATAATTCTTTGGTTTACATACAAGTACGGAGATATCAATCTTATTTTCGTACATATATATAGATACATACATCTATAGAATTTCATACATACACATACCCCTCCTATGAGACTACGATGGTTCTATCGGGATGACAATGCTAACTCTCTATCTACGGCCCACACTAGTGATTCCAACATCATTTTCAATTCTTTTCTAACACCACAATCGGGATACTCACCCTAGGGTTTACTAACCTTACCTTTATTATTATACGACCCTTACCAAATTACCTTCTCTACCAAGTACCTTGCCACTAGGTCATCCTCCAAACTATCTTATCCATTTATTTACACTCACAGATCACTTAGAGCTTGATTAGTTTAACTATTAACCCTTACTCCATGTTTATGATTCATTAACCTTTCTTAATGCAAGTCACAATTATCTAGATTACTAAAAGCACTTTCCATCAAATCCTAACTTACTTCTTGTTCTCTTATTTTACCATGCTTAACCCCCACCGTACTTATAAGCCATGGTGTTCATTTAATTAGTCATAATTCTCACAAAATTTAACTTATTTAATGGAACAAATGTCACACCAACAGAGTACAACTACAATTCATAATATATTAAAGCCTAATCAAATTTTTATCATTTTTATCTATTAGAACACTGTGTTCAAAGGCCTAATGCATGAAAATTCCCAACATTACTATTAATAATATATGCATATATCCAAAGTCTATTATAATTTATTCATAAACTACCTCAGAAATAAATTATGTTGTTATTGATAGAAGAGAGTTGTCCCACACATGCTAAGCGTCTTTGCATGTTGATTTCTCCCTGGGTGTGTCTTGAAACCGTCCTTATAAAGCTTGGTCTTTGAAATCTTGTGAATATGGAGTGGAGTTGTTTATGGGGTTTTAGAGAAGAAGAAAATCATAATAGAGTTAGAAATAAAAAGGATTTTAAGGGAGGGTTGGGTTAGCCACTACCGAACACTATTGTAGTGGTTAATTTTTCCACTACAATGGTTAGTTTACCATTGTAGTATGCCAGCCAAATCATTTTAAATTTTTGGTCCAAATTACGTTGGACCTCATTTCTCCCAATGAATTAAATTCCATCAGGTCCAATAGGAGGATTTTAACTGTGGTAAAAAAAATTGAAATATTTTTCAGCATAACGATATTTTTTATCATTACATTTATTCCATTTCAAGGTTCCACATAAATTTTGGGGAGACTATGTATTAAATTTTGGGGGGACTGTGTATGTATAGTTACTTAACTTATAAATAGACTCCCCTCCATACTTCTCTAAGAACAAGACTCCCTTTGAAATTTTACATGACTTTTCCCCTTCCTGCTCTCACCTTAAAACTTTGGGTTTCTTATACTTCTCTACTGTTCCTAAATACCAAAAAGACAAGTTTGAAACAAGGGCTGATCCTTGCACGTTCATTGGTTATAAATTATATAACTTGACTACTAAAATAACTTTTATTCCAAGGGGAGTAATCTTTCATAAAACTTATTTTACTTTTGCTACTCCTTCTTTGTTTACTTCCTTGTCCACCTCACCTTCTCTCACTATTTCCACCTCTTCTGATATTTTATCAACCTGTTCATTTTTTACCTCCTTATTCTTCTTTGCCATTCATTACTATTGCTCCTGATCTGCCTTACTCTACCTCTACCAATTCTCCCCCTCTTAGAAGGTCTACCTGGAGTCATGTTATTTCTTCTAACTTACAACCTTTCATTTGTGACCTTTTTCCTTTAAATTATAGCTTAAATTTTATGTCTATTTGTATCAATCACTTATCTAATATTTTTTCATTAGATCCCCACTCCTATCAATAAGAAGTCTTTATCTAACTTGGAAAGAGGCCATGAAGACTGAATTTGCTACATTATAGGCCAATGATAATTGGTATGTTATTCCACTACTTGCTAGAAAGAGGCCCATTGGTTTCAATCAGGTTTTTTAAGGTTAAATACAATGTTGATGTCTCTCTTGAGAGGTACAAATCGAAGTTGGTGTTAAGGGGTGACACTCAGGTGGAGGGGTAGATTTTATGAAACTTTTTCTCTGGTTATTAAATTTTACACTATCAAATGCCTTGTTGTTGTGGCTGTTAAAAAAAGTTGGACACTCTTCTAACTAGATGTCAATAATGTACTTTCGGATGGTGACTTAGAGGAAGAGGTTTATATAAAACTAACTCCACATCTCTCAATTGATCACTCTCTTGATTCATCTCATTTGGTCTGTCGACTTCAAAAGTCCTTGTATGGGTTACGTCGGGCTTCTAGGCAGTGGTATGCAAAGTTATCCCAAGCCTTGTCATCTAAGGTTATACTCATTCCCTTAATGATCATTCTTTATTCATCAAATGGTCTTCCTTATTTATTATGCTTTTTGTTGTGTATTGGATGACATTATTCTCTCTGGTGATGACTTGGTCGAGATATCTAATCTTAAGTCCTTTTTAGATTTATAATTTAAGATCAAGGACCGTGATATCTATAATTATTTTTTTGGGAATTGAGGTCTTATATTCTTCTACTATCTTATCACAATACTAAAGCAAGTTCATCAAGAATATTCTTATTAGTATAGCTATGATGATGTGACCTCGATGACCTGTTGATATGAGTACGATCGTGTAGATGGACTTATGAGGGCGTATGTTAGACTCGGGACATGGTGTGTGCAAATTAAGTGAAAAGGATCACCTAAATGGACACCAAAACCATCCATACATAGCACTTCAAGGGCGCCTATTGAAGCATTTGACTAAGGAGTCATTTTGGACATTTTCACACTTTATTTTGTAACCTACTATAAATAGAATAATGTAAGGTTTTAGTCATTTAGTTTTTCTTGAATATTGAAGTTGTAATACTTAAAACTCTCTCTCTCTCTTGTGAGAAAGGCCCCCATGGCCGAAACGTATAACTAGAAAAATCAACATTGAGTATGGATTCACTCGTGTTGGACTCAGTCTTGGAAACGTTGGATGCTTGAGAGATCGAGGTCACTCTTGTGCTAATGTAAGAGTTAGGTATTTGTTGTGTGTGATGTTGAAGGTCCAAGAGTAGAATAGGCTTTTGGGTTTTTAAGATTATACCTTCAATTTGTGTAGCTATTTATCCTTTTGCCTTCTTGTAATCTTGTATAGCGTTTGTGTTGTAATCTTGTGTTCTTGTTGTTATTGTTAAATCCGAATCTTGTGTCTTCTTGTTCATCATCTTATGTTGTTAATCTAGTTTGTTTTCTGCTGATTTGGTGTAATAAATACTTTGTTATCTTCTTGTTATGGTGTTCTTGGGAAGCCGAGACTTGTCTCCAAAAGGGTTCACAAATTTCTTCCATTTTGTGGACTATTTTTGGACTGATTTCATGTTTCTGTTGTCCTTCCCATATAATTTGCATCAAATCATGTCTTGATCTTATTCCTACAAGATCAATCTTGGGCTTTTTAGTTGAAAACTTAAAAAAAAATATTAAAAAAAAAGTTGAAATCTGAAAATTCCAGAAAAATAACAATCTGTCCATTTTGTGTTATTGGCTGAAAATTGTGTTCTTGTTGTGTATTGGCCAATATTTTTACTTGTCTTTGTTGTCTCTAAGTGTTATTTTTTTTCCTCGCTAGCATATTGAGTCTATATCTTAGATTTGAGCTTGAAATGTTGATGTTGTTAATGTGAACAAAGAGTGGTCGATTGTTCCTGGTATTGTTGTTGTGGGTTCAAGACTTGAACGTGTGATGTGTTGTTAGTTCAAGTTTTAAACGTGTATTGTGTAGATTGTGTTGTGGAATTTAAGCTTAGGAAGTTGTTGTTGTTGTTTGGGAGGTCCAACTTGAACCTTAGAACTTCAAGACTCAAAGTTTGTGTTCTTGGTGTTCTCGATGTTCTTCACCATCTCCATATATTATTGAAAAAAGTGGTTGTTGATCTTAGAAGTTGAAGAAAAAGAGTGTATATTGTGTTAGTCTTGCAAGACATAGATCCAAGTTTCAAGGTGTAGTACTTGTCACTCAAAGACTTCTCCTACACACTAAAGACTTTACATCACTTCTCAACCACTTTCCCATGAAACAAGGGTCCATGTTTTAAGGAAAAGTACTACAAAAGTCAAGTTTTGAAATTTGAAACTTGAAAAAAAGGCTCCAAGACTTATTCTTTCCTCCTTGAAACAAATTTCACCAATCCAAATTAAAATTGGTCAAGATTTGGACTTTGGAAAATAAAAATTGTAGAAACTGCAATCAATACGTGGCTTCCACATCATCAAGTTACTGTTCAGGCATCAAATTTTGGCTCAAATTTTAGATTTTCTTAGTTTCTTTTTATTGTTCCGTAGTTTCGCTTGTTGGTTCCAATACTAATTGGCAAACTAGTACTCATCTACTAGATTGTTAGTTAGTCTTTGTGTTCGTTCATTTGTGTTTAGCATTTGTTGTGTGCTTTTTTTTATCTTTTGTGAATTCATTGTGTCTTGTTGTTTCAAGTTCATAAATAATATTTATTTTGAGTCAACTCAAACGAAAATCTATTCCGAGCAAGAGTAGACTCGACCCTCAATCACTCGCGAAGTACAAGCCGACTTTCAACACTTGTGAAACCAAGTGTGAGGTAAAAATCGAGAGTGAGAGTGTGGTGAGGCATTTTTGAGCCAACAAGTTTATTTGTTGTTTGTTGTTATCCTTTGTTTTAGGTACCATGGCTGCCACTAATCTCGATGCCACATTTGATCGCACCAATGATGATATTGAAGAAATGAAATGGCACGTAGAAAAGCTACGCCAATTGTTACCTAAACTTATCCCACAAAATCCAACTTCCCTTGTCCAAACACCGTGTGCCGAGAGCTTCCCAAAGGAAGAGGTGGGTTGCCCCGACCCACACCAAGGTAAAAAGGAGATTGAAATATCTTTGGAACTTGATAATGAACTTATAGAGAGTGAAGCACTTTCTAGTTCCAAATCTGTCCGTGAGACAGATCATGTTCTCTTTAGGTTTAATGTTTTGTTTGAAGATGATATAAACACTCATAATGAACCTAGTGGTGAAAATGATGGTATAGCTTGACTTGAAGGCAATATCTAATATGCTAACCCACTATGGTATGACAACATTACTCCTAAAGATGGAAATCTCTTCTTGGAAGATGATAGTACTCTTATGGGCAAGGAATGTGTAGTCTCGGAAATGAGTACTCTTGGTAGTACTCTTGGTAGTACTCTTGGTGTTCATGATGATAAATTTACTCTTATATGTAGTTTACTACTTGGGCATGTGAATGAAGTGCTTAAAAATTTGCAAATTAGTAATGGTGTCTATAGAATTGATCTTAATGATGCGCATGACTCTTTGAACATCTTGTGTGGTAAAAGCATTGTGATTAGTTTTGTTCATAGAGATCATGTGTATGAAAATATTTTTGTGCGTGACTGTGGGAGTGACATTCTAGGGGAAGGAAGGGCTAGCCTCAGCTTAGGCCCTTGGCTAATTTTTTCATTTGATCCCAGTACCATCTTAGAGTGGGAAAGGATAACTCTCGGCCTATTTTCATTTTGTTTTGGTATTTATCCGAGCCACTTCCTTTGTCACATTTGTACTAATATTTTCATGTTTAATACAAAGGACCCGTAGATATACTTCAAATTTGTTTCCCCTCGGCATGGCATATTAATGTGTTTATTTTTGCTAACCCTAACCCTCGTGTCATGAGGATGTGTGCTTGTTTGTCTTCTCTTAATTTTACAAGGTACGGATTCGAGGTCGAATCCTTTTCAAGAAGGAGAGGATGATACGAGTACGATCACGTAGATGGACTTATGAGGGCGTATGTTAGACCCGAGACTTGGTGTGTGCAAATGAAGTGCAAAGGAGTACCTAAATGGACTCCAAAACCATCCATACATAGCACTCCAAGGGCGCCTATTGAAGCATTTGACTAAGGGATCATTTTGGACATTTCACACTTTATTTTGTAATCTACTATAAATAGAATAATGTAGGGTTTTAGTCATTAGTTTTTCTTGAATATTGAAGTTGTAACAGTTGAAACTCTCTCTCTCTTGTGAGAAAGGCCCCCATGGCCAAAACTTGTAACTAGGAAAATCAACATTGAGTGTGGATTCACTCGTGTTGAACTCAAGCTTGGAAATGTTAGATGCTTGGGAGATCGAGGTCACTCTTGTGCCAAAGTAAGAGTTAGTTATTTATTGTGTGTGATGTTAAAGGTCCAAGAGTGGAATAGGCTTTTGGATTTTTAAGATTATACCTTCAATTTGTCTAGCTATTTATCTTTTTACCTTCTTGTAATCTTGTTTAGTGTTTGTGTTGTAATCTTGTGTTCTTGTTGTTATTGTTAAATCTGAATCTTGTGTCTTCTTGTTCATCATTTTATGTTGTTAATCTAGTTTGTTGTCCGCTGATTTGGTGTAATAAATACCTTGTTATCTTCTTGTTATGGTGTTCTTGGAAAGCCGAGACTTGTCTCCAAAAGGATTCACGGATTTCTTCCATTTTGTGGACTGATTTCGTGTTTTCGTTGTCTTTCCCGTATCACCTGTCCCTTTAACTTGTATGTTAAGCTGTGTTCTGAGTTGGGGGACTTGCTTCTTAATCCCTAGTCTTATTGTTGTTTGGTGGAAAAATTAATTTTTTTAACTCGCACTAGATCTAATTGGTGCTTTGTTGTACAACATTTAAGCCAATATCTTTTGAAGCCTACTACTTGTCATATAAAGGTTACTTTACATCTGTTGCTTATTTGAAAAGGTACTTTGATGTTGGTATTTTCTTCTCCAATTCTCTTGATTTCTCTTTGTCTGCTTATTGTGATATCGATTAAGAAACCTGCCCTGATACTAGGCGATCTGTTACTAGTTTTACATCATGTTAGGGGCTTCTCTCATCTCTTGGAAAGCTAAGAAGCAACTTAGTTTCTCTTTCCTCCGCTAAGGATGAGTACCGGGCTGTGAGCGAAGTGTTGTTGAGTTGGTTTGGCTTTTATGTCTTCTTTTTTATTTTGGGATTCACATTTTTACTCCAAACCCTGTGTTTGTGATAATCAGGTTGTCATCCACAATGCTAACAACCTCGTGTTTCATGACAGGACGAAACGCATTAAGGTCAACTACCATTTTATTCGCACATGGATTGCTCATGGTCCTATTGCTTTGCATCACGTTGGTACTGCCTCTCAACTAGCCAACGTATTTGCTAAGCCTCTCGTTGGGCTTGTTCGTCATCTTATATACTTCACAAATTGGGAGTTAACTTCCCTTCCAACTCAAAGGGAGGTATTGGAGTAGTAGTCAATATACTGAATTGGATCCCACGAAGGCCAATTCTTTTATTCTTTTATTTTATTTATTTATAGTAGCCCAATTTATATTTTCGAATATATAGGCTCACATCTATGTTAAGGTCCAATGGGTCCTAGAACATAATAGATGTAACTTATCTTGATAATATATGTTTCCTCTTCTCTCAATATTTTCTCTATCTTCATGTGTTATTCAACAAACTCAAATCAAACTTCATCAATTTTCTAATTGGTTTCGTAAATTTGACATGATTCTGCTTTCTATGTGGTTTGAAATAACTTCAACGTGCATTTGGAATTATTTTCTTTGTAAAACCATGTTTAAAATTCTGTTTGGTTAGGGTTATGCTTAAAAGAAAGAATATAAAATTATTTTCCGTGTCAATTTATATGACACCATTTAACTAAGATTAATTAAGCCAAATTTGAATCAAAGTCCAGTTTAATTACAAATCAAATAGTAATAAATGTTCACCATTCGTTGATTTTGATTTTATATTTTGACTGAAATCATCCCTCAAATCTAAATTGAAAGTGTTGTTGATCAATTCCACCTTCATTCAGTACACATTTCTCTACAACATCATAAGGAAAAACTTAATTAATTGTATTTGACACTTCACAACCATTAATTATGTATCGAGATATATCTTTTTAAATTATCCTTCAAAATATATGGCAATACATATTATTATTTGAGAACCAAAGTAGAATAAACGATGTCACATTTCAAAGTTCAAACTAATAAAGCATTCTTTTTCTTTCCACCACAAGAAAAAGGTAATCGTTTTATGCTAAATAATGTGCATGTCCAATTTCAAACATACCAATAAAATATGAAAAAAATAATCTACTAACAATCTCTCCGAGTGTGTTGGAATCGTTCTTGAATAATTCAACTAAAAATTACATAAATACACAACTTATGTTTTCAATATTACAAAAAATTTCAACTCCCTAAACATATTATAAAAATCCCAACATATACACAAAATGTTATGTATATATCAGCTATGTTATTTATATTAATAGGAAGAGAGAGTAAAGTAATTAAAACGGTGAAAAGAGAGTGTAATTACTTTCAAAAGAGTTGATAGTTATGTTGTTTATACATAATTCAATCCCCTACACCACGTTTAAGACTGTCTAACGGGCCGGGCCGGGTCAACCCGGAACTGGCCCCCTCTCTCTAACCGGGTGACGGGCCGGTGACGGGCCGGTTTTGGCCTTAACCGGGCCGGGCTGGGCCGCACAGTAAAAAAAATAAAACCCACCCGGAACCGGCCCACTTAACCCAATCCGGTCAAACCCGCTAAAACCCGGTCAAACCCGGTCAAACCCGAAAAAAAAACTGGTCAAATATACACTATATATACGCTATATACACAATCTATACATTAAATATACACTTCTATAGAAGATATATACAATGTATACATTAAATATACACTTCTATAGAAGATACATACACGTGTATACATTAAATATACACTTCTATAAATGATATATACACATGTATACATTAAATATACACTTCTATAGAAGATATATACACGTGTATACATTAAATATACACTTCTATAGAAGATATATACACGTGTATACATTAAATATACACTTCTATATAAGATATATAAACATATACACATGTATACATTAAATATACAGTTGTATAGAAGATATTAAAACTTTAAATTGATAAATAAAAAAAAATAAAAAACAACGACTAAGGAGTGAATGAATTTGGGGAATTTTATTGATTGCAAAATGATCCAAAATTTATAATTTACATGAATGAAAAATCTATAAATTATGCATCATTTTTTCCAACTCATTCATGTTAATATTAATTGGAATTTGCATAGGATAGTCGAAGTCAACGGGGGCAAACCCATGCATTGGACTTGATTCTGTTGAGTTCTCCCGTGAAGTCATTATTTCTTCAAGTTTGAGGTCGTCGCTTGGCTCTGGTTCCATTCCTTGGTTTCTTCTTTCTGCTCTAATCCAATCTCTAAGGCAAACTAAAACATTCATTGCGTTGCTTCCCAATAAGTGTCGGTTGTCTCCAAGCTGTTGTCGTCCCTGACTGAAGGCGCTCTCTGATGCAACGGTTGACATTGGGACATTCAAGATATCTCTGGCTAATCTTGAAAGTACAGGATATTGTGATTCATTATTCCTCCACCAATCCAGCGAGTTGATCCGTCGTCTGCGATCCTCTGGTGGCGTCCGCAGATAATATTTCAGCTCTTCCCGATAAGTTGATGTGTAAGCTCTCTCATCCACACTGTTCCAACAAGTTAAATCATAAAACGAATCAGGAAAACCACTATGTGCCGACCTTTTAGAAGATGATGGCTCCTCGGGAGGATGAGGAGCGACAGTTGGACTGATATTTGTAGGTACGGCTGAATCAAATAAATCAGCATAGTGATTATATAATTTTTCTATATAATCTTTTGCATTAGCCGTAGCCGTCCACAAATCAGGCTGCTCTTGTTCAGACTCACGGTTAGTATTTATTTCTAGTTAGCATAAATAAGAGTACTAAAGTGACACATATGATTAAATTTCATGCACGGATTTAACATAGCACCAACCAAGTAAATAGGGGGAATCGGGAAGAAATATTTTTTAAATTTCGTAAACATAGCGCCAACAGCTTCTTTATAACCTTCTTTATTTTTATATTGTTGGAGCAAACCAGAAATATCGGCTATATATGCCAAAATATTACAAACAGTAGGATAGTATGCACCGGAAAATTCAACCGTAGCTACATAAAATTTTTCTAAAAACTTAACAAGATCATTAATTATAACCCAATCAGAATTATGTAACATGCAATCAGCAGAATCAGCAAAAGAACCACAGTGTTGGTTAAAAGTTAGTGTAATAGGAATTCTATATTTATAACAAGTTTTTAAAAATTCATACGTAGAATTCCATCTAATATCAATTTCCTCAGGCATTAAAATCGGTGTAAGTCCATTTTCTTGACATTTAACTTTAAATTCTTTAATTCTCGCTCTACGATTATTTCCTTGAATGAAACCTACGGCAAGACGAATTTTTTCAATATAAACCTCAAAAAAGTCAAGACCATCTTTTACAATTAAATTATAGATATGACATGCACACTTAATATGGAAAATTTCAGGAAAGGGTGGAGATAACGTAGATTTTATTTTTGTTATAGCATTCTTGTTGTTAGAAGCATTATCAAAAGCAATACATAAAATTTTATTTTCTATACCATAATATCCGGCAATTTTAATAATAGAATCAGCAATAAATTGTCCAGTATGTTTGCGATCTTCATCATATAAAAAAGCAAGAATACGTTTTTGCATTATGAAATTACTATCCATCCAATGACAAGTAACGGTTAAATAATCATTTTTATTAACAGCACGACCAAGATCAGAAGTTAGGGACAATCTACATTGAATATTTTTTAAGAATGTTGATAAATAAAAACAATATTGTGAATGGAGTTTAAAAATATCAGACCGACAAGTAGTTCTAGGAATACCATTAAACATAGGATTATAAATTGCTTGTATATAACGAATAAAAGCATCAGAAGAAGGAAAAGTAAAAGGCAAACAACCCACAGCTACCATTTTAGCTATTTCTTCCCGGTTCCTCAATTTATTATACTTTTTCACTACTTGACCGGTTGTTGGGTCCATTCTAGTTTGCGTTGACCCACCAACATCCCCACCACCTTTTGCAATATTTAACTCTCTTTTGTGATCTTCAGCTATATGTCTCATTAACGTACCCGTACCCCCTTGCTTACTGCCACTTCTATGCTTATATATTTGTTGACAAATATTGCACTGCACCTCAATATCTGATATACGTTCAAAAAATTGCCATGCAATACTAGTTCTTTTACGGGGTTTGGGGGCACTGGGAGGACGGGAAGGGAGATTAACTGATTCAGATCTAACGTTAGCATCTCCTACTGCGGGTGTTTCAGCAATATTTTCATCATCTTCGTCTACATTAACTGCATCTACTTCATTTTCTTCTTCTATACCGTAATTTTCTTGAAATTCTACATAATCCATATCGTGAGCACCTACACCTATTTCTTCCTCAAAAGGTGTACCAAGCGGTACCGGAGGCGAAGTCACACGGGTATATCTATTACTTGAACTACCTCTACCGCTAATAATTCGCTTTTTACTACCACTACCGCTTCCGGGACAAAAAATTTTAACACCTTTAGCAGCGAGGTTTTTTAATTTATCCATAATATAAATTAAATTAAACTAAAAATATTCAAAATACACAAATATAATAAAATTAAATATTAAACAATTAATACAATAAATAAAAATTAAACGTAAGAGATGGAACGACAATACCAAATTTTGGAAGTATCCGAAGATTGCGACTTTAGAAACTTCCGCTCTTACTTTGTAAATGAAAAATTTAAAAATTAAAGTGAACACTTTAAGGAATTAAATATATTGAATATTTGAGAATTGAGAATTGAGATTTGAGAGAGAATGAGATTTGAGAGAGTGAAAAATTGTGTGAGAAATGATTTGAAGTTGTAGGGTATTTATAGATTTATTTTGAGGATTAAAAAATATTATTTTTTTTTTTTTAATCAAATGGGCCCAAACTAGCCGTTTGGACCCAAAAACGGTAATATTACCGTTGGGCCAACGGCTAGTTTGGCCCAACAGATTAATTTTTTTATTTTTTATTTTTTTATTTTTTTGGGGTTACCGGGCCGGGCCGGTTAACCGGCGGGCCTGGACCGGGTTGGTCCGGGTCGGGTTAACCGGGCCCAATTTTAAAAAAAATCGGACCGGGACCCGATACCCTAATGCCCTAGGGCTTTTCGGGCCGGGTCAAACCGGTCCGGTTTGGCATTTCGGGCCGGGTCGGGCCGGGTCAGCCCGGCCCGTTTGACACCTTTACCACGTTCTACCACCATTATAAATATAACAACCATCTCTTCTATGATCATTTTTTCTTGTTGCTTTCATATTATAGTCCATTTAATGTTTCACACAAATCCAGGAATTTTCATCCTTGACATCTCTTATCGTTTCCTTCAAGTATCTTCTTGATGAAATAAAATCCTATGAGGATAATATAATTCAGGAAGAATCACACCCCAAAAGTTAATCATTAAAGTGGAAAAATTCAATATTATATAAGCTTCACATCAACTCCCATTTAATCAATGTGAAACTCAGGCCTCATACCTTTTGAAAGAATCACAACAAAGGAGAGCTTTTGTAACTGCATATTACCAAATCAAGTATATTATCAAAATCGTCTACTTTATTAGTTTATTTATAAGAACTTTGTCTTCAAGCTCAATATTATTATTTACTTTCAACAATAATGATCCACAACTTTTAGTACAACAATCTCTTCTTTTTTTAACCTCTCCCCAAGAACTATCAATCTTAGAATTAAAAGTAAGGGGCGTATAACAATACATTAGTTTAAAAAAGATAAATCCACAACTCAAACAAGTGCAATGGCATAAAATTTTAATATGCAAAGGTACGTTCTACATACTTCTACAAACATATGTTTCAATAACCTTGAAAGAAAAATATTCTGTAATGAAATGAAAGTTCCAATAGCTAGAAAGCACATAAAATCTTCCAAATACAAGTTATAAGCATAAAATCAAAAAATCTAGTCCCTTTGAAGCTCATCCACCTTTTCCAACCAGAGCAATTGCAACTCTGGATCTTTTTGTGCTAAAAACATCTCTCATTGGTTTCTTGATTAATAGTCTACACGATTTCCACCATAATTCGCTACCGACAATCATATTTGACAAATTACGAACAACATCCATGACACACTTAATACTAAGTGAAGAGTCCCTTAACCCCCTAATCATTGGAACTCGTAATTCAATAGCTTCAGCAAATTTTCTCCAATGATGAGGCAATTCTCAAACTAATATCCTCAAACTCTTCATCACTTGTAGGAGTTTCATCAGCAAACTCAACTGGTTGAATCGAAATGTTTTCTTGTATACTTTTTGATAACAATCCAAATGATGGTGCCTATGCATGTTCACCCGTTGCAACATCCTTAAGACTATACTCCATTTGGTCCCAATATTATAATCCTTTCTCTCCAAGTTTCTCTATATGTGAATTTTCCTACAACCACCGCAAAGTTTTTAAAAAAAAAAAGTGAATATCAACAAATCTACATCATTGTTTATTTTCTCATCTGGTTTATAACATTCTCATCATCCTTTTCCTTTGTTAATTTTCTTAAATTGGAACAGGTTATATTTAAAGAATCAAATGATACTCCAGTTCTGATAGATATATGTTTAGAACTTCATTTTACTAGCCAATTATCTATAATTGTCACGAAAAAAAAAAATTAATTATTTTTAATTTTGAAAAGCTTGAAATCTAAGTCTTTTGTTTGACAAATATAAGTTCTTATGATTGAATATATTCGACGAGCATGCAAAAAGAAAAATATGAAACTAATAATTTATAAAACAAAATTTGACAGTAACATTAGCCAGAAAATTGAAAAGTATACTTAATGTTATTTGCAGGGAAAACACTAAGAAAAATATCTTAACTTTCACCGAATTTGCAATTGAACATACTGAATTTTGGGGGTCCTATTACCCACCTAGACTTTTTTAAAGTGAATTTAATTTTCTCCGAAACGCTATACCCAGTTTTGACGGTTGGCGGTGTAATATACGCGTCAATCTCGTTTTTACACATTCTTTTTATAAAAAAAAATAATTTTTATTTCCTTTCTTCTCCATTCTTATTCTTTTCATCAATTTTCATTATTTTTTCACCAAAATCTTGATTTTTAATTCTTGAAATTTGATTTTTATTTAGTTCATACTAAATCTTTTCCTAAATTCAAATCGAAAACTTTCTTCAATAATTTTATTCAAATAGAATGGAACACTTTCCAAAGTTTTTTAATTATGCCCAAATATCGGTGGCAATGGTGCCTGCCGGCGGCAATGGTGGCTGGCGGCAGCAATGGTGGAATTAATTCCCTAAGATGATTAGTTTTTCAATTTTGGGATGAATTTTTCTTTTTCAATTTGAAATTGGATCAAATTGATGGAAATGAATTGAGTGTATTGAAGATGAAAGAAAGAAGCATCATTGGAAAAAAGAAAGAAAGAAGAGAGAAGACAGAGATTTTTTTTTCCGATCAAATGTAAAAGATAATTTTTTCAATTTTGCGATGAATTTTTCTTTTTCAACTTGAAATTGTGTCAAATTGATGAAAATAAATTGAGTGTGTTGAAGACGAAAGAAAGAAGCAACATTGGAGCACCATTGAAGAGAAAAAAGAGAAAGGAGAAAAGAGAGAAGAGAAAGAATGAAAAAATAAATAAAAAATATATAAAAATTTAAAAATCAAAAAAATTGAGGGACTATTTGACAAAAAAAAAAAATTTAATGTTTTTTTAATACTCTCACGCGCCCAATGAGCATGAATTACACAAACTTGGCCAAGTGGGCAGATATATGTCATTAAAATACGAAAAAAAATCTAAAATACAAAAAAAAAAATCTATGAGGGTAGTAGGACTCCCGCAAAGTATAATTCGTTCAACTGCAAATCCGATCAAAGTTCAGGTATTTTTTTTTCGAGTATTTTCCCTATTTGCAGATAGATTGTGGCTATCTTAATGAGTGTTATGCTCCCTCTTTCTCACGTACTTGTTACATTTTGCTTTTTAATTTAATTTTGACTAATATTTTAAAATTTATTATTTTAACCATATTGATACGAGAGAAAATTATAATTTATATTACTCTTTTGTATAACTTTTTTTGGATATTTAAATTTTTATTTTAAAATTAAACTTCCAACCCAATTTTGGTCCAATTAGTTAATTAACTTTAAAAAATAAAACATGACAAATGTTTCGAGCGGGAGTACGATTGGGTACAGGGCAATAGTAGATCTCGTAACAAATAAATCCTACATAACACTATTGAATCAGCAACACACGCCCAAGAAGAAATTGAAAAAAAAAAAAGAATAGAAATTAATCATTAATTCTGTAGATCACTTACAATTTAATTTTAGTTTTAATGTTATTTTGTAAGAGATTTTCATTTTCACGCAAGAGATCTTCATTTAGGCACAAAAAAAAATTGAAAAGATTATTTTCTTATTCAATTTGTAAGTAAGTAAGAGAAAGAGATTTCATTTGACTGTAATAAACTGAAATACTGCAAAAGAAGAAGAAAAAAGAAACGTAATCATACCTGTGAATGAAGTAATTGATTTTGGCAATTAGGTTTGCTATGTCAAAGAGAAAACAATTAATGAGAGATCTATTTATTGTAGGAGTAGTTAAAGAGACGTACAAATAAGGGGAAGATAATTCGGTAAACATGAATTTATAATAAGGATAAAAAATTAATTTATCTGATTCTGATTTTCTTCCCATAAATAGAAATAATTATTTTCTGCAACTTAAAAATACTTTTTCATTTTGGCTAACAACGATAAAATACCTTGTGTAAGATCGATCTTACTCCTCCCTCCATCCCACTTTAGATGATCATTGAACTAAAAATAGATATTCTACATTAGTTGATCACAAGGATAGAATTAATTTTTTCTCATTTATCCCTACAATTAATAGTGTATATTAAATGTGAACGATTACAATTTTAATCTCCATTCATATGCCCAATAAACATCAAAAATTCATCATTCAATTTTTTAATCACCATGTAAAATGAAATGTGTCCAACTAAAATGGAAAAGAAAGCTATTTATTTTCAAAAAAATAAATTATATAAATACAACTTTGTAAAATGATAAAACTTATAACTATTTTTCGAAAATTACTTATATATTCTTTTATACCGCCTGATAGCAATGGAAATTTAAGTATAGCATATATGTGAATCGATTGAATATATACGTGTGTGTGAATCGATACTATACATTTTATGCATTACATATATATATATATATATATATATATATATATATATATATATATATATATATGAATCGATTGAATACATATGTGTGTGTGAATCGATATACTATACATTTCATGCATTACAATAATACAAAATACCTTCAAATATAACATAAATTGACCATGCATATTAGTTATGCCTTATACTAATTACTAATAGTGCTTCGTTATTTATAAGTAGTATTTTTACCAGAATGGAGATTCTAGGGGCTGACTTATTAAATATTCCTCATATTTAGGTAACCTAATTGAAAGAAAAAATATAACTTATTCAATTTTGTGTCCTCATTTACGGGAAAATTGCGATATCCAAAAGGTTTTTGTTTTCTTATTTATAAGGATTTATTTTTTCATCCGATATTCGATATCTGTATTGAAACCCAATTAATTTGAATTCGCGTCGGGTAGGGCTCCATTCGAGGGATAGCGCTCCTACCAAGGATTGTTCCATATTCAGGGCTCAAACCTGAGACCTTTGATTAAGGAGGAGCAGCCCCATCCACTGCACCACATTCTTTGATGGTCTTATTTATAAGGTATATATTATAGATTGTGTAATTTAATTAATAGTTGTAAATAATATAATATTATACTTGTTTGCTAGTATTTACGTAACTTCCCAAAAATTGGGGTTTCTTCACAACAACAATAGTGTATATGTGATATATAAACAATGTATTCATGCAATTATACACAAGATTAGATGAAGATACGCCCATCAAATTCAAATGACTGAAACGAATTGCTTTCTTATATACTTTTCGGTAATAAACCAAATAATTGGGGTTTCTTCACAACAATAATAGTGTATATGTGATATATAAACAATGTATCCATGCTATTACACACAAAATCAGATAAAGAAATGCCCATCAAATTCAAATGATTGAAACGAATTGCTTTCTTATATACTTTCCGATAATAATCCAGATAATAGTATCCATGCATATTCACCAGTGGCAACATCCACAAAATTATACTCAATTTAGTTTCGATGTTATAATCCTTTCTCTCCAAGTCTTTTTATACGTGAATTCTCCTACAATCGTAGAGTTAAAAAAATAAAAATTAATAAATTAGCATCATTATATGTTTTCTCATTTGATTTACAACATTCTCATTATCCATGTCCTCAGTTAAATTATCAAAACAAAAGCCTGTTCGCTGACAAAAAGTAAAAACACATAGGGTCAGTTTGGTAAGATGGAAAATATTTTTCACGAAAAAGTTTTCCTGAAAAATAAGTTGGTTTTTTACTTATTTTCTCATGTTTGGTTGATGAGTGGAAAATATTTTTCAAAAAATATTTTATGGTGTTTGATTGGTGAGTAAAAAATATTTTTCAGAAATATATTTTCTAGTGTTTGATTGATGAATAAAAAAATATTTTTTAGAAAATACTACTAATTATTAACTAGTATATCACTGCTTCTAGCAACTCAATAATTTGTAAGAACTAATTTAAGCATAGCAAATAATATCAATATCGAAAACTAAGATATTACAAGTCACTAAAGTTTAAGCAAATACTAATTAGCAAGCATAGGAGGCACTTTTCAATATTTTGTTAGGACAATGTCAAGATAATACAATCAATAGAAATATAATTGAACGACAAGCTTATTCAACCTTGTGAAACAAGTTACAACGATGACAAAATGGAATATGCAATTAGCAAAAGTAACATAGGTAAGTCTTCTTCTATGCACATGAAAATAGCAGTACATTCAACGAACATTGAAAACAACGAAAAATTTGGGCTTCACAATTTTTTATTTCAAGCAGCGAAAATTGGAGCAAAGCATAGTGAAAAATATTTCTGAGTAATGTGAATTTTTTGAGTAATATGAATTTGAGTGTAATTGGGATGAGAGAAGAGGGCTGGGGGTGGGGGCATAAAAATCACATCTGTTATTTTCCAGAAAATAACTTTCCTTGGCTCCATGAGGGAAGTCATTTTCCCTCAAATAGGAAAATGAGTTATTTTGAAAAATATTTTTTTAATATTTTATTATAACCAAACAAGGAAAAATAGAAAAATACTGTTAATCATACCAAACACACCCATATTGAGTAGTGTAAGTTCCTGCAAAAATAGAAATATTAAGACATGTTCAAAACCTCTCTTTTCTCATCTAGTATTCATCCTTTTTACAACTTTTTTTTTAAATTCAACCTTCAAATATAATTATATATATACTGACAATATAGTATATATTAAGACTTGTACATTTAATACAACAGAATTATAAATAATTTAAAATATAAACATAATATATATTGAACATGATATAAAATATATTGATAGATAAATTTAACTAGCACTACCGAATAACTAATGCAAATTTAAGTTCAGTATATATATATATACTAGTTTAGGTGTACGCGTCTTGAGCGTGTACCCCACTTTAATGAATTCAAATATTATATTAAATAGAATATTTATTTAAATAATATAGATGAATATAATAATTAAATTTAATATCTTTTGAGTATGTAAAGATGGAGAATTTATTTATTAAACTTAATCTTTACCAAAAATATTTTTAAAAGTCGATCGATATTCATCTACTATTTGTAAATTGCAACAAAACAATACAATGATAGAAACATCAAATAATACAATTAAATCTAATCTTTACATACAAATTTTTTTTCAAACTCGTCTGACACTCATTACCACCCGTAAACAATAACAAAATAATACGATAATAGAGATATCAAAATAATACAACTAAACTTAACCTTTACATAAAAAAAATTCTCAAAACTGAACAACATTTATCTATTACCTGTAAACTATAACAAAATAATTGACAAAAGTGATATCAACATAATACAATTAAACTTAAATTTTATGCACAAAAAATTCTCAAAGTCGATCGATATTCATCTACGAACTGTAAACTACCACAAAATAACAAACTAACACAGATATTACGATAATACAATTAAACCTAGCCTTTACCTAAAAAAAAATTCAAAGTCGACCCACATTCATCTAACATCTGTAAATTAAAATAAAACAATAAGATAATGAAGATATCAAAACAATACAATTAAACCTAATCTTTACACAAGAAATTAATTCTTCAAAGCCAATCGACATTCATCTACGACCTGTAAACTATAAAAAAAAAATATAATAGTGATCACTAAGCTTTGATTTTGATCCAACTAATTCTTGTATGAGCGAAAATTTTGACCCTAAAGAATGATTTTGAATGAAAACAAAGAAGATATATATATACACACATGTTGAATTCTATTATGCTGACAAAAACAGTGAAGAAGTTGAGGGTTAGAAAATCAAGCATCCACCAATCTAGACATGCAATCGAATCAAGTTAGATAAGCATTAATCATATTCTCCCAATAGGTAAACTGGTTTGTTTTCTAGTTTAACGTACATCTCAATATTTATAGAAGTATTTTCTTAATAAAGTCCTATTTTAGAAGTATTTTTCTAATTGAGAAAAATATTAATTAATTCTACTACCATATATTTTAGGAGTGCCATATTTTTTAGGAAGTCTAGTAGAAAGAAAAATATTAATTAATTTTTCTATCATATATTTTAGGAAGTCTAGTTAATATAATAAAAAATAATTAAATAATAAATTAAAAAAATAGTGAAAAGACAGTTTTGTCTAAAGAAGAGTGTTTTAATGAAGGGTAAAAAGTTCAAATCACTTTTCTAAGGTCTTCGCATTTTTAATATATTATAGATATACTAGTTTAGGTGTACACGCCTAGTGCGTGTACCCCACTTTAATGAGTTCAAACATTACATTAAATAGGATATTTGTTTAAATAATATAGATGAATATAATAATTAAATTTAATATCTTTTGAGTATGTAAAGATGGAGAATTTATTTATTAAACTTAATCTTTACCAAAAATATTTTTAAAAGTCGATCGATATTCATCTACTATCTGTAAATTGCAACAAAACAATACAATGATAGAGACATCAAATAATACAATTAAATCTAATCTTTACATACAAAAAATTTTTCAAACTCGTCCGACACTCATTACCACCCGTAAACAATAACAAAATAATACGATAATAGTGATATCAAAATAATACAACTAAACCTAACCTTTACATAAAAAAAATTCTTCAAAGCTGAACAACATTTATCTATTACCTTTAAACTGCAACAAAATAATATGATAAAAGTGATATCAAAATAATACAATTAAACTTAAATTTTACGCACAAATTTCTCAAAGCCGATTGAGATTCATCTACGAACTGTAAACTACCACAAACAGCAAACTAACACAAATATTACGATAATACAATTAAACCTAGACTTTACCTAAAAAAAATTCAAAGTCGACCCATATTCATCTAGCATCTGTAAATTAAAATAAAACAATAAGATAATGAAGATATCAAAACAATACAATTAAACCTAACATTTACACAAGAAATTCTTCAAAGCCAATCGACATTCATCTACGACCTGTAAATTATAGAAAAAAAAATATAATAGTGATCACAAAGCTTCGATTTTGATCCAACTAATTCTTGTATGAGCGAAAATTTTGACCCTAAAGAATGATTTTGAATGAAAACAAAGAAGATATATATATACACACATGTTGAATTCTATTATGCTGACAAAAACAGTGAAGAAGTTGAGGGTTAGAAAATCAAGCATTCACCAATTTAGACATGCAATCGAATCAAATTAGATGAGCATTAATCATATTCTCCCAGTAGGCAAACCGGTTTGTTTTCTAGTTTAACTTACATCTCAATATTTATATAAGTATTTCTTTAATAAAGTCCTATTTTAGAAGTATTTTTCTAATTGAGAAAAATATTAATTAATTCTACTACCATATATTTTAGGAGTCCCATATTTTTTAGGAAGTCTAGTAGAAAGGAAAATATTAATTAATTCTCCTACCATATATTTTAGAATTCTCATATATTTTAGGAAATCTAGTTAATATAATAAAATATAATTATATAATAAATTGAAAAAATAGTGAAAAGACAGTTTTGTATAAAGAGTGTTTTAATGAAGGGTAAAAAGTTCAAATCACTTTTCTAAGGACTTCGCACTTTTAATATATTATAGATTATAGATATAGATTTTATATATATATATATATATATATATATTGAACAAGTATACGATATTATACCTAATATTGGTACCTTATTTATAAGTACCAGAATGGAAACTGTAGTAGCTACTTGATCTTAGTGTTCTCATATGTCGGAAAACTGTGATATCCAAAGGGTTTCTCTTTTATTTATCGGAGATTATCTAATTTAATTAATAGCTGTAAATTAAAAATATTTTACGTATTTGATAACAGTATTCATGTAACTTCCCCAAAAAAGAGGTGGTTACATATGTTTTCTAGACTCATTACCCCACATTTGATACCTTTATTCTGTTGTTCTCGTCTGTTTCTTTTATTCTATTTTATTTGGCTTAATTGGAGAAAATAAGTTGTGCATCTAATTCTACAGAATTCAAGCCCTGCGTACAAAGTTAGATTGTAGGGAATTTTGAAAAATGCTTCTAAACTGATTTTACCTAATTTTTCGAAGTCAAAAGAAGAGAAAACTGAATGGCAGATAATTCTTTGGCATTCACAATAAATGTCCCTAGTACAATTTTCTTTTTTTGTAATGTAAAGGCGGGACAAAATAGTTGGAATATATACAGCATACATATGCAGAACATTTATGTACATGACAAATTTAACTTTCTCATATCTTTTTTAGTCTAACTTTATCCAACTTCTGCATCCTTGATGGGTTCAGGCTGAGTAATGCACATCGAATTTACTGCCCGCCAAAACTGGGTATTTTACAATTCTCTGTCACTGGATATAGTCACATTGAATGTCACAATATTCTGCTGTGTGTTTCAATCATTGCAACTTTCTCCTGCAAAGAAAAATGGGGAATAAACCAAACTGACGACTATACTATTTCTTGTAGGGTAACCAAACAAAAAACAAAAAAGAAAAAGATATGTTATGGAGCGGCAGAGAAAGCACATTGTTTCTCGGCCAGAAGAAAGGAACAACGTGCAGGCAGAAGATTCTCATTTGAAGTGTCTAAGCAGGCCAACACAATTACATAAGCAAGGAAGAAAACAAATTAGTAGAGCGTAACATTTGATCTATGTTTGAGGTGTCGGCATGTGAACTTGTTAACAAAATAACATCTACAATAAGCATTAACCTGGAAATTAGAACAGCATTTTGGGCCACCAAACAGTAAAAATTGTGTCAATTAGTCAGTGATCTCAGTAAGAAACACTACCTCATCTTGTACGACGACATTTTCCACAGGAAACCAGTGCATAAGAACTCCCAGGTGCATGATTGCAGGTATCAACTTGAACAAGACAGGAGTTGTGACCTGCAGAAAATTCTCATTCATAAACATCAAATAAGAAACATATAGCATAGAAAGTAATTCCTCAAGCAATTTGAGGATTTAGAAGCTTACAAGACTTAGAGCAGTTGTTCCGAGAAGAAGAACGTACATCTTGCCCTGTATATGTAATAGAAAAAATTAAAACGAAGTGACAAAAATGGCGTTTGAGTGAGACTAATGATGTACTAAGTGGGTTTGCTGTTTCCTTTGTTACTACACACTGTAATTATGGTTGTTGCACAGGTTTTGTGCAGCTGATATATATATACACACACATAATATATTACAAACTCAAAAAAAAAAAAATTGTACTTGGTGTAAGTAGAGAATACGGCACAAATAATCAGTCAAACCTAATCAAGGAACCTGTGGATAAAAAATAATTCAAGAGACTTGTTTCTTAATGCAAAACAGGCAGAATCTTATTTCTTAAACATATCAGGTCAGCTACCCGCAGCCCGACTAATTCCATGGGGTACCTGCTACTTCCCATCAACACAGATAATGGGTAACTCTGTTCATCAATGCATATGGGAAGAAATCACCTAATGTTTTTGCAATAATTGGAAGCAGAGTTCCTTTAGGAGCCTTCTTTCTTTTTCCTTTCTTTCCTTTATTATAAGTAGTTCTTCTAAATTTTCTTAAAAAATGGTTATGGTGCCATTAATGGAACAGCAACATTAATAAAATTTAGGCAGCCTGGAAAATTTTGCAGGGGAAAACAATGAATAAGTGTCACTGCTGTTAAAAATAAAAAGTTGAGCACGAAACTGAGCTACCAACTCAAGATATATAAATATTAAAAGCCATATATATTTTGTTCCAAAACAAGACTGAATTATTAAAAGCCATATAATTCAACTAGGGTGAATTAACACTGTATTATACATAAATGTGAAATACAGTATCATGCTAAGTTGTGATTGAAAACGAAATTAGAGAACCATTTGGTAACTTTTAACCTTGAAAACAATATATAAATCCAAATTTTCTCATGTTATCTACTTTAAAACAACAGAAACAGTGGCACTCACAATTTATCTCCACAAAAGCAAGTACAATTCCTTCATTTCATAAATTTAAAACATAAAGGGAAGGAGCATCGGGAGATCAGTGTCAAGCTTTGAACACAAATAAGTTTTTGCTTCCTAAAACTATAAGGCCTCATTTGGTACAATAACTAATCCCAGATTAATTCTAGGATGATGTTATCCCATGTTTGGTTGGGATAAAATGCATGGGATAACTCACCCGATGATTAGTTAACCTGCGATTGCAGTGTTATTTTTATCCCCACCATGAGGGTGGATAACTTGTTTCCCAACTAAACGACCCCTAAGAAACACAACAGGAGAAAAAAGATGGGTAAGATGAGATCACCTGAACAATATGCAGGTTCGAGGCACGACTCAAGAGCACAAAGGCGAATTCCCCAATTTGTGCAAGCAAAAGTCCAACCTGTAAAGTTATTCAAACTCATAAAAAGGCAATATATTTTTTTGTCTAACAGGTGTTTAGATGGGTGACTTACAATAACTGACGTTCTAATGTTATAACCAAAAATCCTTGTAATCACAGCAGCTACAGTAGTCTTAAATACAATAACCAGGATAACAGAGGCAAGCAAGATATCCACATGTGTCCAAAGGAACTGCACATGTATCAGCATCCCAATACTAGCAAGAAAGAGAGCTGAAAAGAGATTACGGATTGGTTCCACCTACAAGTAATAATAACACTTAAAAATCACAAAGCATATTAGGGAAAATCAAAAGAATATGTGACTGATGTTTCCAAGTAACACGTTACAATCTGTCACTGTTGTTCAGCCAGCATGGTAATTAGAATGCTATTTCTGACAATTGATTTTTCCATATTTCTGGCAATGAAAAGAAATACAGCTATTGATGAATAGTAAATTTTCTCAGCAAGTAATGAGGCTTTAACTACTCGACACTAACGGAAAAATATGACGAAATAAGGATAGAACAATTAAAGAGAATGGAAATATATGCTTCAGAGCTTAGAAATGTTCCATAATAAGCAGAAAAGATATAAATAGAAGAAAATGAAGGAGATCAGAAATCATTGTGTCCAAAGATGTTGTATGAAGCCAGAACATGCAGAGATAATGAGAATGCTCATTGCAACATTTAACATAAATAAGACTGGTGAGTTGGAATAGAAAACTGAACTTTGAAGTAAGGATGCCTCATAGATTTGTTAATGGTCTATGCTCCAATTTATTTAACATAAATAAGACTGGTGAGTTGGAATAGAAAACTGAACTTTGAAGTAAGGATGCCTCATAGATTTGTTAATGGCCTATGTTCCAATTTATGTTTAATAAAAGAATGAGCGAAGAAACATCCTTTCATAAATCAACACCTGGTCCAAGGTATGTTGTGCAAAATCAGTTGTGGATATCATAACTCCGGCTACAAATGAACCCAGTTCAAGACTAAGGCCAAGCTTATCACTGCACTGAAGAATCAAATGAAACATCCTTAGTATCCTCTGGCACTGCTTGTTATAGTCACCACTTCAGAGAGCTTTGACAAGAATATTTCAGAAGAAAAAATACATATATATCCTGCAGTTTGCCACTGAAGAATAGCCACCGCATTTCAAGTAAGGAGACATTAGGACAGTGTTCAAACTAACCCAAGCAGATAATAAGCAGAACGCCACCACCGCAAGCTGATACAATTCATTGGTCTGAAAATGACAAGGAATTCAGAAAGTAATCAACTTGAAAAGCAACGACGGCATAAAGCATGAAGCTCGGAAGTGTACAAATAAATGCGGTAGAGCTGATAGTAATTGTTTATTGTCAGAACCATATGCTGGTATCAACTGACACAAGCTGGTATCAAACAATTATGACCGGTAAGATACTGCAGAAATGACCTCAGAAAAGAATTGTGATTCCTACATTTAATTCAATTCTGATGATTGAAATGGTTGCTTGGAACCATAATTCAAGTTTAATGCCATTCTGTCGAAAGCCCATTTTTTTCAGAGTCTCAGATTGGACAAATTACCATTCCACTATTCAGTTAAATTAGGTGGATTCAGACATCAATTGGTAAATCAAGATCAGCACGGTTGTGGTGCACTCTGGGAAATTAACATTTCACTCAATTCCGACGTTTGTAATTGTTGATTCTACAGGAATCAGGATTAAGGCTTAATGCCATTCTTCCAAAAGCTCATTTCTTCATTGTCTTAGACTGACAAATCACCATTCCATTATACAGTCAAAATAGGAAGATTTTGACATCAGTTGGTAAATCAAGATCAAAGTGGTTGAGCGCCAAGGGTGTGGCCTAGTGGTCATTAAAGTGGTTGAGAACCATGAGGTTTCAGGTTCAAATTCCAGTGGAAACAAACTGGAATTCCAAGATCAAAGTGGTTGAGCGCCAAGGGTGTGGCCTAGTGGTCATTAAAGTGGTTGAGAACCATGAGGTTTCAGGTTCAAATTCCAGTGGAAACAAAAAAGACACTAGGTGATTTTGTCTCATCGCCTTGATGGACAGAGTTACCTGGAGTTACCTGGTACCTATTGATGATGGGTGGGGGAAGGTATCCCCTGGAATTAGTCGAGGTGCCCGCAAGCTAGCCCGGACACCACAGTTATAAAAAAAAAACATCAAAATGGTTGGGATGCACCCTGGCATTTATTGAAGAAATTACAATCTAAATAACAAATTTCATTATGTTAGACTTCATTCCAGTTAACCAAAAGGGCTGTCATTTAAAGGAGCAGTTTAAGAATAATATGAACTGTTAAGAGCAGCAGCCATGATGCTAGATACATGTGGTCTTCTGTACTTAATCATTGGCTGATGATGATCAAAGTTGGTGATGCAAGATAGCCAGCAGATGAGCTGGCTAGTAGGTGGTTAGGCAGTTAATATTTGAAAGTCTGTTAACACTGTTTACAGGAAACAGTTAGTACTGTTCATTCAGTCAGTTAGGTAGCCATAGTTAGCTAATTGATTTTTAGATTCTTTCATTCAATTTTATTGGGTATAACTTATAATTACATATTGTAATTGCACATTTGAGCTCATGCTATGAAATATAGATCTCTCTTCTTTCTTCTCTATATTTCACTCGCAATTAACATCTCGGTTGCCCTGAGTTAGTTCCTACCTTCCTCGAGCTAAGCTCCTGGATTAATTCTTCATTCGTGATTCTCTATTCGCATCAGTCGGTAATGAAAAACGTTGTTTATTATGTTTAGGTGGGCACATCTCGTTGTTCATGTTACTGTCCCATCCTGCTTTCATATTAATTGTCTTGTTTTTCTTCTTTGCTGTTTTTTTCTTCCTTTTAGTTACTACTTTGATTTGGTTCACTTGAGCCAAGGGTCTTTGGGAAACAGTCGCTCTACCTCCAAAAAGTAAAGGTAAGGTCCGCGTACACCCTACCCTCCCCAAACCCCACTTTGTGAGATTTCACTGGGTATGTTGTTGTTGTTGGTAATGATAAACATATTTGGAGATAATTTTTCGCTTAACAATGCACTTTTTACCAGATACATTCTCCTTTGGTCTACCCAACAAATCAATTCTACATTTTCAAACATTATAAGTAATAGAAAATCTTACAACCTTGTACTACACTATTACTTTTGTCTTCACAAGGACTGTGATAAGTTACCTGTCACCCAAAAAAAATTGACCTGCAATTGGTTTGGTTAGTCCCAGAAGTTTGGCCTATTTGCTTGACTAAAAGTCTACCATTCTGCAGTAACTGCAACTAATACAGATCTGTACTTTAGGCATTAATTTGACATCTTTCCGTCTGGAGTATTGTAGCTTTCATAATTCAAATTATTTTTTCAACCACTCCAAAATAGAATAATCTATTTGATATTTCTTCTTTTAATTTCACCTCTAATCAAAGTTGTTCAAGTTTTTCACATGCTTTGAGAAACAAGGATTTTCTCAACTCAATTGTAATAAACCACTCAAGCTTACCCTTGATTGCTCTCCATGCTAGTAAAAGGAGCCACCTATTATTGGATGGAGAGAAGGATAATTCTAGGGGTGGCAATTGGGGGTTAGGGGTGGCCAAAACGGGTCACCTTTTTTTCTTGATAACCCTTGAAATTTGGAGGGGTTACACCTTTATCTTTTGAAGGAGAGCCTGGGAGTAACTTGTAAAGTTGTTGCCACATGACCAGGAGGTCACGGGTTCAAACCTTGGAAACAGCCTCTGGCAGAAGTGCAAGGTAAGGTTGCGTACAATACACCCTTGTGGTGGGGTCCTTCCCCGTACACCGCGCATAGCGGTAGCTTTAGTGCACCGGGCTGCCCTTTTTAACCATTAAAATTTGGATAATGGGTCCGCTCATCTATCCTTCTCCACTTAAATACCATACTTCTGTCTAGAGTAGGGTTTAGAGTCCGTTTGGGATTGTTGTTACAAAACTGCTTATTTAAGAAGCACTTTTATAAATTAGCTTTTCAGAAAAGTGCTTTTGAAAAAAGCAATTTGTGTTTGGTAAATTCATTTAAAAAGTACTTTTGATAAATAGATTGTGTTTGGATAATCTTTTTCAAGAAGTATTTTTTTGAGACAAATGACCAAAAAGGACATGTATCAACAGACTTTTACTACTAAATCAATTTATAGAGAAAATTTATTTTAAATATCTATTATAATATTTTTAATTAAAATTCTATTTTTATTTAATTAAAAAGCACGTACTCTAAAATTTTCAATCAATATTTATATACATAAATACATTAAAAACATTAGTAATGATGTATTACTTAAATAATTTAAATATCACTTTAAAATATCAAACAAAAATAAATATAAAAATTATTTCATAAAATAAATAATTATTTATGAAAAAATTAACGAGAAAAATAATTAGTCCTTCATACATCACAAAATTCTCAATGATTTCATCCCTAATTTTATTATGCAATATCTCCATACTAGTAGAAGATCTGTCTTGTAATTCTGAAGGTATACCAGAAGACTCATCTCCTTTTTCATATATGTAAACTACATGGTAACAACTATGTCACTTATCATGAATTATTTATTTAAAATTAAATATTCGAGAAAAAATTTACAAGTGTTGTCAAAATATTATTTATTCTTTTAACGTGATTCATCTGTCATTTGTTATCATTAATAATAAAAAATAAAAAGTTATATATTCTTCGGATCATCGTCAATGATTTTTTAAAATTTATTTAAAGAAAATGAGTGAAAATAAAATAATAATATAAAAATCAAAAATAAAATAAAGAATTATGATGTAAATATGAAGTATAAAATATTAAAATCAAACTTTAATCATACTTATAATATATGTTAATATATATATATATATATATATATATATATATATATTAGTGTGTGAGAGAGAGAGTGTGCTAGGGATATTTTAGTCATGAAAAAAGTAATTTTCTGCTTCTTTTTTTTTTCTAAAAGCAAAAATTTTCTGTTTCTTTTCAGCAGAAAAAATGCTTCTTTTTAAAGCAGTTTTGCAAGTTTACCAAACACCCTACTTTTCAAAAAAGGTGTTTTTTCTCAAAATAAGTGCTTTAACTCATGGAGTGTGCCCAATGTTCAGGAATGCGCTCACATCGTCGCATAATGCGATAATGCAAAACAAAGTGAGCCCCTCGCTGCATGTGGCTAATGCGACCCAACCTTTCAGAAGCCGACACATCGTAGGGTTATGCGAGATGCGAGCCGATGCGTGAAGCGAGCCGATGCGAGCGCATCATGTTGATTTAATTTTTAGGATCAATTTTAATTTATTTTTAAAAAAAAAGTCGCTTCAGGTTGATTTTATATGTAAGGTCAATTTTAAATTAAAGAAAAGAGTTTTGCTGAGACTACCACTTGGGGTATTGTCGCAAGGCTAGTGAAGTTGAGGAAAACCGTTATGGTTTTAGGAGGAATACTTCAAGCTTACGTAAAAAGGGAAAAGAAATTGCTACTTCAAGCTGAGTTGAGGAAGATGAAGAAGTTGAAGATGATAAGCAATGTGATGATAATGAAGGAATACAAGATTTGGACAATCTTGATGAAGTAGATGAGCTTTAGAAGAACAGGAATGAGATATTGAAACATTATTAGTTTAGATTTGTTTTTTTTTTCTTTTATCTGGTTTGTTTTACTATTTTGTTGAACTGTATTGCTATTGTGCTCTGTGTTGTTTTGCTTGTCTGTTTCGCAGCAGGTGTTTCGGTGATCAAACCTTTGATTTTGGTGTTTAATTAAACTTCTACTTATATATATTGTCTTTATTGTTGATTATATAGCTGTTGTGGTCATTTCAATTCTGTATTGTTTGGATGTTCTATTTAGTCTTTTTACTTTTAAATTGTGCTTCATTTCAATGATGCGCTCGCATCGCTTCATGCTTCGGGTAATGCGTGATACGGAGCCTTGTCGCTTTTTTCCGCATCATGCTTCCCTGAACACTTGTGTGCCTAACCACACACCACTCGCCTAAGTTACGCAGACTCTTCACTTTCAATGGCGCACCTGTGTCGAATCCTCCAAATATACGCTACTTTCGGAGAATCCGACACGCACCCATTGACATTTTTGAAGAGTCTGAGCAACACAGAGGCACTCATTGTGCTGTTACCACTAGACCAAAGCCCTGGGGGCTAAAACAGGTTACATTAATAGACAAGTCATGACCCAACCCACCCAAAATCATCTGGGTCAAGATGGGTTAAGTCTTGAGTTATTACCCAACCTGCATAATTAAAACTCCTCAGAGTGAAGCCACCTTGCCCGCATAAGCTAATTTGAAGTATGAATAGCCAGTGTATGTAAATGTAAATCAATGAGCAACAAGCCAAGAAATATAAACAGACAATTATATTAATTTTGTGTAACTAAAGAAAAAATCGGATTAAGGAACACTTAATGAAGAACTCATAGGCTAATTTTGCATAAAAAAGAACTCAGAAATTATACTGATATTTATTTTCCTGCCCGTCTGACCATGGATATTTTTCCCCTTTCCTGTAATATTATTCGGGAAAAATGTCTGGACATAGAATTGTTAGATTTTCCTGGAATTCAAATTGTAGTTGCTGTTGTTCACAATTTTTATGGCCAAACACCCACTAATTTTCGATTCTAAGAACACCCGGCTTGGAAGAAAACCTCCTGTAGTTAAAATTTTGCATTTTCTCCATTTCACTATTCAAACATAAAATATATAAACCCAACTTTTAAGAAAACCTTACTAATCAAAAGTTCTTTTTTTTTTCTAGATAACTGTGGTGTCTAAGTCAGCTTGCGCGCACCTCGACCAATTCCACGGGATACCTGTCACCTCCCACCAACAACTTCCACGGGATACCTGTCACCTCCCACCAACAACGGGTACCATGTAACTCTGTCCACCAAGGCTAGAATAGATGGGAAGAAATCACCCAGTGTTTGTCCCTTTTCCATTTCTTTATTCAAACATCAGAAACACAAAAGTCAAGACATTATTGAAAACAAAAAAGGTTTACACAAAGGGATCAATGAATTGGTGAGTGTTGTGTGCAGGTGTGAGAGACACACGGATGGCAAATGGACAGTTAGCCACTCTCATGGTTTGAGAAAGTGACCCGTTAATGACCCAAACTGACTATCTAAGCTATGGGCCAGCTTGGTCTACAACCCAACTTGAACCGACATGAAACTATCACTGACACAACCCGCTAAAGTTTGGTTGGGTTACACATTTATGCGTCAAATTTGACACCTTTAGATAATTCCATGTGAAGCAAAATATAGATTAAAAAAATATGATCATGAGAAGTACTCACTTGAGAAGATAAACGAATCATCAACTTCAGAAAACGGGGAACAAATGACCAAGTTAAAATCGACGCAACACTGAGGTACATGGATAAGATCAGCAGCCTAGATAGAGAAATCAGCATAAATTAGTCTTGCCGAAGCCTCGAATAGCTGCCAAGTCAAACAAAAAATAACATCGAAAGAGGCAGGCCCAAAAGCTTACACTTTTCCCATAGAGATAATTCCATGCAAAATCCCACTGTTACCTCCAAGAACAGGAAGCAAAGCGAATAATAAACCAACAGCGCAGTCCTGGGGGTAAATGAAAAGGATATGGACCAACTTCTGGTATGTATATGAATAAAGGAAATGACAATAAAAATGTGGTAATAGGGACGCAGGTTTTACCTGAAAAATCAGTGTTCCAATCGTCACTTGACCATGAAGAGCATTGTTGCTGTTTTTCTCAACCAGAAATTTCACCACCTGTTTATTTAAGATGGTCAAAGTACATCACTAGTGAGACTTACTTTATATTAAAGACAGGGAAAAACTGATGAGAATCATGGTTTAATATTATACCACTGCCGTTGATGACATTGATAGGAAGCAACCAACAAACACTCCCTCTGACAAGTTTGCACCACAAAACTGCAGCACATTACAGAATGCATAACTAAGCAACAGTTACTGGAGAAGCAAAATTAAATTCCACAGCCTTACCATTGCAGTTGTGCCACACAGAAACATAAGGATAACAATTTGAAGGAGCCCTCCAAGAACAGCAACAGGACCAACAACTTTTAGCTGCATGATGATATGTTAGGAGGCTGCCCCAAGTAAGGAAAGATAGATGCTGAAAATTGAAATACCGAGATACTTTTTCAAGAATTAGTTCCAACAGTTGTATGGAAAAAGCATCACATAGAATGATATAAAGCACCTTTGTCAAGGAAAACTCCAGACCTAATGCAAATAGAAGGAAGACAACTCCAAACTGAGCAACGGTCTCAACCTGTAATACAATCAACATTGAAAGAGTTCTACTCAGGACAGTCCACACATTTGCATCGTAACTAAATGAGTTTTCAGTCAAGAATATGTTAGTAACTTCACGGACTTGTATTAATGGAAGTCTAGTTATTCAAAAAAACGAAAAGGACATAACAAGGAAAGACTACACGTCTCGCAATTCCATGAAAAATATATTAGTCTGTTAAAGTCAAAAGTGTTTCAGCAGAAGTGTAGTTCAGACCAGACTCATATGCTCTTCCGTCAAACATATGAATGACAGACACCAGTAGTCTCTCAAAAGAACTACATATAACGCCAGGCGCTCTATCAGAAAACACTTTTCACCAAAATGATATTTCAGAGCAAAACATGATTTTAAAATATACATGTATTCTCATTTGAGTAGGGTTCTTTTGCCTCTTTCATCTCATTTGGAAGGTCTGGATGTCTGTGCAAGTCCGGGATACGACAGCTTGACATGTTTGCTTAATAACAAGCAAAATTATGAATCAGTCAAAATCTTAGAACAACAAGGAAACTAGGAGAAGTACCAAAACTTCCTGAAACAGCAGGCATACAAGCTTGCTTGGGACAGCAACTGGAGACAAAATGAAAATGCATGTCTAAAACACAAAAACTAATAAGAGAAGTCTAGGATACTAAAACTAATATAGAAATCTCTGCTGTATATTTGAATGACAGCCATGGGATGAAAGAGTAGACAAATGAACGTGACTCAGGAATATACAGTGACCAACCATGCATGGGCCAATTACAGGTAGAGCATTTGTTTATTAATTGAAGCGTTAAATTGATCAAGCAGCCAGGGTTGCATACTAACTGGCAGCCAACAATGGTATCACAGATGACAAGAAATGAGAACTGGCTTGAACAACAGACCACTAAGCATCACATACCAAAAGCATACGCAAAACGCAAGCATCTATCTTCATGAAACAAAAAAACTGAACGGAACAAAAATCAAGATTGTTTTTACGTTTGACACTCATGTGCTCTATCCTTTTTCCGTTAACGTTCTCAGTGTCCATATGGACAAGAATATCATATTACAAGATTACATTGTCGCTTAATCTATGGATATTAAGAACAAACAGGCAAACACTGTGTTGGCTTGTAGGATTACATACCTGTACCATTTCACTGATGAATTTCAAGCCCCCTGGTCCAATTAATGAGCCGGCAAGAAGATAACCGACAATAACCTACCTCAGGAAATCATGATTAAAATACGTTTACTATTTGGTTTAATTGAAATATAGATTTATAAACACAGAAGATCATAATCAAGCAAGAAAGATTTCACAGGCTTCTAAAAGGACAAACCGGTTGTCCTAAGCAAGAAAAGCTGATTCCACCAATGGCAGCAGAGACTATAACCACCACCAAGTCTGAGATAAGTCTGCAGACACACATTGTAGAACAAACTACATGTCACTAGCTGTGGAAACTACATCAGAGATGAAAATCCCTAAATATCTATGTTACTTCAGCAGCATTGCCAGGATAAAAAGGGATTAACACTGACCTCACATCAACTTGAAGCACTGGGTATTTTGATTTCTTATTTGACATGACAAACACATTGTCCTGTCATCAAGAAAAACGTATACAAAGAGCTGGTTAGGCACACGTTACAGATATTGACCAATGTTTTCTATAAAAATTAAAGCATAAGTTATTACCTTTTTGTCAATCAATGTAGTAACATCATCAGAACCTTCATTTTCAAGAGAGAAAACGTCTTGTAATTTGAATGATCTGGTATCACTGCAAAAGGCCAAATAAATGAATAACTTCAGCAAAGTTCATGCAAAGCCAGGAGAGGCATGTGATCAATTTAGTGACAACTTCTTGTTTACTTCGTCTGTTGTGTCTCATTCCTCTTGATCTTCTCACGGGTAATTTTGGCTACTGTCTCCAGCACTCCCTAATGGAAAAGAAAGGTAAGCTTTTCATATAAGAGCAAATAATTTTCTATCAGCTGGAACTAAAAGTAAATTGTATAAGTATTGGACTCTGACAAAGGCAAGTCACAGCCTGTTGGCATTCTAACAAGGAGCTAAACTTTAAAACATAAGAGACGCTGAAGTTACAATATGTCTTCAAACTTTGAAACAAACAATTATTAAGCATACTTCGAGTCAAGAAAATAAATGTATTGCTTTACAATCTACAATAAGCAGTTCTTGTGTTGCCTAAGCTTCGGCAAATAATCTTCTACTGATCTTAATATCAGAGATATAACAACTAACATTATCTAAAAGTAAATTGGTGACGAGTATGAATAGCTTATTACCTTCTCATCAGCAACCGTACTGTTAAAGCTGCTTCCATCCGAACCTAATCAGGCGAGAAAAGCACATGATAAATCCAACATTTTGTCATGCAAACCACACAGACTGAATGCATTTTTACATTCCAGAGTAGCCATATTGGTTAAATGTCGGAACTTGGAGCATATCAAAAATTCCAATAAGTTGGTCTATTCAGCTCATCTTCTTTTCTTTTGTAGTGGTAAATAGAGTTGATTTACAAAAGCACAAACTTTCGTTTTCCTTTGTTACACTGTTTTGGAGAGGTAGTCTACCGATCAAGCATCAGACATAAGGAGTCGTTTGGCAGCTAGCAGAAAAGCAACTTATTCATGTATATTAACTAATGTATAAGTTATACAGCATCTGGTAGCTAGTTAGGAAATAGGAAACTCATGTAAAAAATGTATACGTTGTTTGGTTAGCAATTTAGAAACTCGCATAACTAATACATGTATACGTTTACATGTACAAGTTATGAAGTAATTGGTGTATTATTTTATGCAGAATAGAAGATGGAATAACTAATACCACATAACTAATATTCACATTAAGCATAATGCATTTTTTATAACTGTGGTCCATGTCAATTTGCGCCCACCAAGGCTAGAACAGATGGGAAGAAATCATCTAGTGTTTTTGTCTCTGCTGGGAGTTGAACCTAAGACCTCATGGTGCTCAACTAAAGTCATTGACCACTAGGCCACTGCCACACCTTGGGTGCTACTAATAACTTCATGATTCTAACCAGCTACCAAACGACCCCTAAATGTCATCATCAATATAATCTCCATGATCCGGCAAAGTAAATTTGCCACAAGCTCATGACAAACAGGAAATACACCATAATAAACTTGTATTCTATTCACAATTATCGCACCCAAATTAAATCAACTCAACTTGGGGCGGGGATGGAAAAAAGAGAGAGAGAGAAAATGTGAAAACGTTACCTTCAGGCTGATCATTTTCAGAAAACTCTTTCTCTAGAACACGATCAAACATTTTGGCAATAGTACCATCATTAGTATCGGGAGCCGATGAATTAACTAAATTACCATAAAACCTAGCCCTAATCTCCTTCTCAGATCTGACGGCTAAGGACATCCTCCCACAATAACCAACCGACACAAAAAGGAATATCCATGCTCGAAGCTTCTCTCTTCTCACCACAATTCTCTCCATTTTGGAGGGTAACTTAAGACAATTTGGAGGAAATAGGAGAAGATGAAAGGGGAAATGGAGACGCAAAAAGGGGTGGTTTGAATTTTCCTTTTCGTAGATCGAAGGGGAAAAATTAAAATCAAAGTTATTTGTTTCGATTGGAATGTTAAATGTTTTCTCAGGCTGGCTCCAAGCCTGAGGAATTTAATAAAGTTAAAAAGGAAAATTAGGCAGTGAGGTGACCAAAAAAAAAAAAATTAAAATTAAAAATGGTGATAATTTTAACTAGTTAAGGTTGAAGTTTTATTTAAATTGTGATTAAATTAATTAGGATGTAAATATCTAATTTTTAAAAGATTTTAAATTTTTAAAAATCTCCAACTTCAAAAGGGGTGGAGGAGGAGCCCATAAAAAATTGATATTTATGGTAAAAAGGGGTGGTGGTGTTGGTGGTGACGTCGAATAAGAAGATTATATTTATTGTGGTGTTGATAGCGACGGTGGTGGAGGAGAAAGAAGAAAAATAGGCGATAGTTATGTAGAGGGAGGAAATAATGGTGAATCTAGAAGAGGTGGCAATGACAGTGATAGTGATAGTGAAGGAAGAAAAGGTGGCGGCAACGATAACCAAAAGGGTGTGGAGGAGGAATGGTGGTGATGGTGTAGGGATCTTTGTGTAAATATAGTATAAGAATCTTTGTGTAAATAATAAAATTTGAGGGTGTTAAAATTAGTGTCACTAACACTAATCTTAAAATTGTCACATCTACTCAATATTTAAAACTTGTGTCACTCTTTTTTAATTTTGAAATATTTTTGTCAGCCTTAATTAATTTATCCGGGTTTCCATTCGTCTCATCCTTTAAATTACATGTAACTTTTAATCTTTAAGGGTCGTTTTATATATTAGAAAAAGATTGTTTATATGTTAATTTTTTGTATTATTATTTTCTTTATTTAATAACTAGTTACCAGTAGCTCATGCAATGTACGGGCTCAATATTTATAGTAAATTAATATTATAATAATAATTAAATTATAAGATTTTTTTATATATTCATTTTAAAAAATAATTGTTTTTCTTTTTTTTTTAAAGAAAATAATTACTCAAGTCTCAATTTAATCGACACAATGCTTAAATGATCATAATAATTAATTAAAAGTGACATAGTAAATCACGATTGAAACAGTGAAGCAGACATATCTTAAATAACTTATAATAACTAATTAGAAGTGATAAGATTTAGTTATTTATTCATTTCAAAAAGATTTTAATTTTTTCTTTTAAAGAAAATAATTACTCAAGTCTCAATTTAAGCGACACAATTCTTAAATGGTCATAATAATTAATTAAGAGTGACATAGTAAAATCTCGATTGCAACAGCGAAGCAGACATGTCTTAGATGACTTATAATAACTAATTAGAAGCAATATAATAAATTACTACACAAAAATACTTGTCGAAAAAAAATTAAATGAACCTCATATAAAACGTCAAGTAAATTTAACATTAAATATTATAATTTTTTAATACTTTGATGACTTTATACTAATTTTTTAATATTAATCTTTTAGTATTTAGATGGTTTATAATAATTAACTATAGGTGATATAGTCAAATTATGGGTGAAACAGCTGAAGTAGACATGTCATAAATATCTATTTTACTTTTTTATTAAATATAATTAATTTTCTAATACATAAATAATTTATAATAATTAATTAGAGATGTTATAATAAAATCACGAAGGAAGCAGTTGATGAAGCAGGGAGGAGAAGCAGGCATATTGACGGAGAGATGCTTGTTTCTCCTCCCTATTCCCTCTTATTAGTAAGTAAATATTTACTCATTATTAATTTGATATATAGGTTAAAAAATAATAAATAATAGGATTAATTTTATTATATCATTCTTTGAATATAATAAATTTAATATCTTAAAAAATATATTCAGTGGTGAATAATCAATATATATATATATATATAAAGGAGACTCTTAGCCTATCCTATGTGGCATGTCTTAAAAACCTCCAATGTTATTTATTTTTTTTGTGTTTTTTTTGAACTTTTATCTTCATTTTTTCATTAATCAATCAATTTGTTTAATAATCAAAATGAATGTATCAATTACTACTCCTTCATTTATTTTTATTCTTTAATATAAAAATTTAATATTTCTTTATTTTCATTACTCTCATGATCATGATCTTTGATGATCATAACTCCTAGATTATATTAATAATCATGTTTATGATATCTTTGATATTTCATGTTGTTATCTTATAAATAGAAGTATTATAAGTCTTCTTTCTTCCATCATCAAAATTAAAAATATTTTATTCACTATATATTTTTTGAACTTTCATATATTCTTTTAAAAAAAATTATTTGTATACCTTCTAAAATGTCCTCCTTATTATATTCTTTTTAGGTATGCTATTGCTTCTTCTTCTTCTACATGTATTGTTCCTTTAACAAAACATATATGATTTAAATTTATTTTTTAATAATTTTTTTCATAATATATTAATTTCTGTGATGTATTATTTTTTACAAGAATAAGAAGAAGAAGATTAAATAGTGAACTAATGAAGTAAAGATGAAATGATGACTATGTGAAGATTTGAGGATAAGGACAGAGGAATCACTTGACATGAATTTTTTTTTTTTTTGAAATTATATATATTCATTTTGCTTTCTCTAAATAGTTTAAATTACTACACAATTTGTTCATTTTTATTTGTCATTACTAAAAATAGATATAAAGAAGAAATATAGATAAGATGATGTGACACCTTAAGTTTTTTATTTTGTTTTACATAATCTATTAAATAAATAGATTATTAAAAGTCTCATAAAATAAAATCAATATTGTCCTTAATATAGATTTTTTACAATAGAACTCAATTCACAATTTGATTGAGACAATCCACATAAGAGAAATTAATATAACATAATCTTAATGATAATAATTTCTGTTTATGTATTATGTAGTTGTAATTGTAAAATTAATGTCAATGAGAAAATGAAAAAAAATAAAAGCAATAAAGAATAAATAATTATAATAAATGATTAGAGTAATAGAGAATCATTAGCTTGTAGTTTTCTTTCTCATAGAGATAAATGCTTTCTAAAGCTCAAAATTCACATTGTTTACATCTAGGGTCTCTTCATTATGGTGTGGTATGGAAAACAGTTATTGTGGAACATGTTTTTCACTTCAATCTTTTAATTTAATCTTTGTAAATTAATAAATAGTTTGATAAGTTATAGTTTTTAGTTGTTTGCTTGGGTAAAGTCAGGTAAGTTGCAGTGTTTAATTCTTTGGTTTGGCTTTAAATCTATTATAAGTGTTATTTTTAGATAGTGTTCTACTTTTATTACTGAGATTCTTTTGATTGTTTACTTTCACTCCTTAGTAATTGATGTTAACAAAAAGGTGATTTATAACTTTCACTCCTCACTAATTCATGTTAAGAAATAGGTGATTTATTCTGAAAACATGATGTTGGACATTCAATTACTTTATCTACCTATGTTTGACGAACCCTTGCTATTGTCATGTATTGATTCTTCTGTTTCAAAGGTGATTTAATGTAGATTAATCATGTAGTGAATTATTCCAATTTCTATGAATATAACAAGTCAATAAGAAACTTAATCCGTGTGTGTAATATCTTTGTCATGTTAGTCATGTACATTTCAAAAAAATTGAATGAAATTCTTTTGAAAGCGATATCTGAACATAGCGAAAGTCATATATAATAAAAGAATAATTAATATTTGATATATGATTACATTAAGAAACAACTAGGGTTACGGTTGGAGAATATAAAAACAAAGTTGATCAAAATAAAGACATTTTTATTATGAAAGTTGTAATATTATTTAGTCATAATTTAGTTTTCTTTAATAACCATGCGAAGCACGAACATATTCACTAGTATTTTTTTTGGTTAAAAGGATACATAATATTTAGAAGTTATGTAGTGTTAATACAAGAGTTAAGCAAAACAACATGATTTCCCTCAGTAAAGTTCATTGGGGGAGAGGGAGTTAACATTATTTAATACATTATCAATTGCAACCCTTCGGGGGAAGGCATTTCCCTATTTGTCTGTTGCAAGAGCCTGTGCTGCACACAAAGGGGGAAATGACAAAATTTGGAACTAGTCAAAAGAGGCATCTCAGATAGGCCTAGTTCCGGCTATAACATCTGCAACACTATTCTACTCCCTGCATGTGTGCTTGAGCGTTGGGGTACCCAGTTTCTGCAATAAGTACCTACACTTCGAGATAATGTTACAATATCCAAGATGGTTAGAGGAGATCATACTGATTGTAGTAGATGAGTCAAAATTAATTTCTAGCGGGGTCAGTTGTCTTTCGAGGGCAAGCCTAAGTCCTTTAAGGATGGCTAAGAGTTCATCTTGTTGCACATTAACATAGGGAAAGTCTTTAGTAAAGCCTTGTATCCAATCTCCTATGTGATTTCTAATTAATCTTCCTATCCTACCAGGACCCGGTTGGACTTTAACACTAGCATCAATATTGAGTTTATAGGTACCTTGGATGAGAGGATTCTATTTTAGGTACACTATTGTAGAAGCCCTCGTCGCTTGGTTAGACTCATCTATGGTAATATCATATTCTGTGGCAAGTGTTATGGTTCTCTCAACTGGAATGAGGTTATCTTTATGGTTAAAAATATTATCATTTCTAGTTAACCTAATATTCCACAAACAGAAAGAAAGGATGGAGTCCCAGGTGAACCAATTGTTAAAAGGTTTATTTCTGAGAGTTTTCCATGTGCTGGTCCAGTTGGAGGAGTTCAAGGAGTTGGAGTCAAAGCTGGCAATTGAAAGACTCTGAAGGGCTATGTTACTCCAAAAAATAACTACTTTGGGACAGTAGAAGAAAGTGTAAGTGATGTCCTCCTCTTAGTTTGGACGATGTTTGCAGTTGGGGAAGACAACCATGCCTAAGTGCTTGAGGTAGCTCCCAGTAGGCAGTCTCTGGTGAAGCAAGAGCCATAGAAAAGTTTTTAACTTATTAGGAGAATTGAGTCTCTAGACCCAGAGGAAGTCACGGTTATGCTTAATCTCATTAGGTATAATTCTTTCTTCTAGAGTCTTGTAGGCTCTAAAGATGGAGAACTTACCATCTGGGGAGGTATCCCAAATGAGTTTATCATCTAGGTTTGCTTGAGGGGGAAATAGCTATTAGTGATGATGTTCTAAAGGGGCTGAGGGAGGACGAAGGATAACGGGTCAAGATTCCAGGTTTCTCTCTCATGAAGATGACTCACGGTAAGCTTATCTTCACTTTTGTTTAGGGGTCCCTCAATGCTATTTCTAATGGACCTGTGGTTTGGGATCCATTTGTCCTAACAAAATCTAGCTCTATTCCCTTTATAGATAATCCATCTCTGGTTTGGGAGACAAATATCCCAACCATCCTCGATGCATTTCTAAGTTCTTGAGCAAATCCTTTTTTTAGGCTCCGTTTGGTATTATATGCAGTACTTATTGTAAAGGATTTTTTCCTATGTGGACTGAGTGGTGTGGTACATTCTCCAAGATAGACTGGCATGGGCTGCTTTATTTCTTATCTTACATTTTTAGAGGCCAGTCCTCCCATAGCTTTAGTTGTGGAAATTCTTTCCCAACTAAGGAGGTACAACTTCTTTTTGTCAATTGTGTTGCCCCAAATAAAGTTTTTATGGATTTTGTTGATTGTCTTATGGATATTTGTAGGGATCTTTATGAACTGCATAATATGTGAAGGAATGCTGCTGAGGGTAGATTTGGTGAGGATTAGCCTGCTAGCCATGCTTAGCATTTTGGTCTTCCATCCTGAGAGTCCATTCTCCATGTTGCCAATAATGAATTGAAAGTCATTATTAGTAGGCTTGGTCTGGAAGATTGAGAAGCCCAGATATTTTCCAAAGAAGTTCATAGTATAATGTTCAGGAAAGAGGAGCATCTAGAGATGGTAGCAGGGGTACAGTTTGATTAAAAAACACCTTGGACTTAGATAAGTTGATCTTTTGCCCAGACCTGACACAAAAGCCAAAGAGGATTTCCTGAATGGTTTGGCAAGCTTCAGGGGTGGCTTTTGACAACAGGGTTAAGTCGTCAGTAAAGAATAAGTGGGAGATGTAGGGGCCCTTTTTGGAAATGCTGATGGGATTCCATTCTTTGAAAGAGATTTTGAAATCAATATCTCTCGAGAGTCTTTCCATACAAAGGATAAATAGGTAAGTAGAGATGGAATCCCCTTGCCTAATTTCTCTAGAGGGTTTGAAATTGGGGGATTTGGATCCATTGATGAGAATGTTGATGGAAGAGGAGGTTACACAAGACATGATGAGTTTAGTCAAGGGTGGGGGGAATAAATTCTTGAACAATAATGGCATTATTAAATGCATTTCTACTTTCAAAGAAGTTTGCTTGGCTGGTACCAATGATTTTTGGAAGGAAAGGTTTGATTCTGCCTACAATAATTTTGGTGATCAATTTATAGAGGGAGTTACAAAGCCCAATAGGTCTGAAGTTCCTTTGCTTTATCCCAAAGTGCCCAAATGCTTGCCACATAAGGAACTTCAGACCTATTGGGCTTTGTAACTCCCTCTATAAATTGATCACCAAAATTATTGTAAGCAGAATCAAACCTTTCCTCCCAAAAATCATTGGTACCAGCCAAGCAAGCTTTCTTGAAAGTAGAAACGCATCTGATAATGCTATTATTGTTCAAGAATTCATTACCCACTTTAGAAACATAAAAGGAAAGCAAGGGAATATGATCTTGAAAAAGCTTTCAATAGACTTGAATGGTCTTTTATCAATGACTCCCTTAACTACTTTGGCTTTCCTTCACCCTTAACTAAACTCATCATGTCTTGTGTAACCTCTTCTTTCATCTCTATCCTCATCAACCGATCCAAATCCCCCAGTTTCAAACCCTCTAGAGGAATTAGGCAAGGAGATCCAATCTCTCCTTACCTATTCAGCCTTTGTATGGAAAAATCCTTATAATAAATTATTGATTGATTTTTCAAGGTAGACAAATATTATTAGACATCTTTATTTAGTATAATGAATAAGTATTATTGGATAAGAGAGCAATATTTTTTCTGGTAACTTTTTTAGTACACATTCGATTTGATATTAAGACATGTATAGCTAATATCCAAAAATTTATGATATTAGTAACACAAGAGATTCTAATGCGTGTGCATTAAGATGGTTAAAGACATAATTACTCTTTGAGACCTTTTTCACTTCTTTTCCATCATATTTGTGGAGAGTGTTTTTGTAAACAAATATCTCTTTTAGAAACTATGCAATACATGTTATTTTTAATATATTAAATCTACCACTGCAGAAGAAAAATCTCATCATAACTATTATGAGCATTATTAATACACCATATTTTCTAATATTCTTATGCACCCTACCAAATAATCCCTAATAAAAAAGTCTTATGAATTACAAATTACTGTATACAAATAAAGAAGTATTCTATTTAAAAAATATTTAAGGTATAATAAAAAAGGCTTAATACAAAAAAAAACTCAATTAACGTCATTTTGTATTTATCTTACACACATCTAAACTAGGTGACATTGTTTAAACTTCTTTAGAAACGAAATTATGTTTTGAGTGCTTTATTTTTAATATGAGATTCTTTAATGTAAAATCAAACTTAATCGAATTCTATTATGAATATTGAACATTTTATGAAAATTTTAAATAAAAAATAATGTGAAAATTGACATTTTTGTTATCCCTTTAATTACAACTCTACTACCCCACCCTTACTCTCACAAATGTATCATTGGGGTTTATGGATATGAGCTATTGTTTTTTATTTTTAAATTTTTTGTGTTGAAGTGGTAGTTCCTCAATGATGAACAAACAGATGACGAGTCTGATAATCCATTCTTTATAAATAATGAAGACAATCGAGGCATTTGTCTGAGAGGAATTCACCACCTATAAAAAAAAAAAAAAAAAAAAAAAAAAAACTACCCCACCCTTAATGCAGAGTGCACGAAGAGGTATTTTAGTTCCTTGAGGGTGTGAGGAAGCAAAGAAAAAATAAAAATAAATTTATGTATGACAATAGAAGTTTTATAAATGTGTTAAGTCATTGAAAAGAATTGCCAGTTCAATCATGTCAATGTTTAAAAGGATTATTTTTTTGTTAAAAAGATATCCATTCATTAGAAATTAAGGAGGGAGCAGAGTTGTGCTCCCTACAGGTGAAGGAGCCAAAAATAGGTTGTTCGGGGCTACATCCCGACCCTGTAGGCTAAAAGTATTATTTTAATTCTACGACGGGTTAACGACCTGTTACAATCCTATTGTACACAAACAATTACAAAATGGGACAGTTGTCAAATCAGTTTTGGGGACACCATGATCTGACTTCTAGTTTCCTCCTTCGCTAACATATCTGTCACTGCATTCTGCTCTCGAAAAATCTTGGTTGGTGCTGCTACCTGCATGCCTCCATTAGTGACCTTTAATCAACAATGAGATTATGACAGGATGGGTGATCGTTAGTAAGCATTTGGAGTGCAAAACTAGAGTCAGATTCGCTGGTAATCGTGATGTTGTTAGCTTTAACAATTACAAGGTTATGCCTCAAGGCTAATAACTTTTCCATAGTAGGGGTAGTGAGGGGGAGATACATGTAAGAATCTAGAACACATTGCCAATTATGGTCTCTAAAAAGTCCCTCTATCCTTCCTACATAAGGATTGGCAAGAGCTATGCCATCAATATTCAACTTTAGCTGGCCGTTGATGAAGGGAGAGGGGTTTTTACTTAGTGTTGATGGTGGAAAAATTGGGAGGATGAAAGAGGGTCTTGGTGGCTAACATATTAAATTCTGTGGCTAGGAATATGGCCATATCGGTATAGATGTAGTTGTTTCTATTGTTGAAGTTGTTATCATGTTTATTTAGCCAAATGAACCAGAGACAATACGGGAATAACACATCCCATGAAAACCAGTTATTGAAAGCTTTCCCTTTGAGGTTCTGTCAGGCAGTATCCCAATTAGCATCAGACAGGTTCAGCCAAACTTGAGTGGGTTTAAATTGGGCTTTGCGGAAGAGCTCAGCCTAAAAAGTAGTGGCATTGGTGCATTGGAAGAAAATATGGTTGGTTATTTCTCCCTAATTATGGCAAAAATAGCATTGGGTTGGGGGGGGCAATTGAAAGACCAATGTAACTTAGGTAGGCATTGGCGGAGAGTCTACTGTGAAGCAATAATCAAAGAAAAGTTTTGATTTTATTAGGGGTGTGGGATTTCCACACTAGCTTGAAATTCCTTTGGGTGAGAGGTCTATTCTCGAGGTCTCCTAAGAGGTTGTACATGCTCCCAGTGCTGAAAATAACATTGCTGGTGAGGCCCCAAATGGGCTTGTCCTCTTTAGTGGAATTGGGAGGGATCAAAGTACTTCTAATAGTATCTTTTAACTATTGATGCAGTTCTATAAACAGGCTGTTGAAGTCACAGGTGCCATTTTGATGAAGGTTATGAATGGTGATATTAGTATCAGTACGGGTGAAGGGACCATGTATAAGACTTCTAATGGTTCCTAAGTGAGGGATCCAGCTATCCTGAAAGAATTTGACTCTATTCCCCTTGTTAATCCTCCCGTTAATGCCTCTAGTTCAATCTACCCAACCCCTAAGGATATTCTTTCAGGTTTTTGATCCATGGGCATTGTTGTTGTTGTTATACTCCGTAAGCATAATTTGACCCTAAAGGCTTGTAGACTGCTGAGAGAGTCTCCAAGACAAACTAGCACGGAGGGCTCTGTTTCTAGCTTCACTTTTGTGAAGTTTTACCCCTCCTTTATCTTTAGGGCTGGTAAGAGTATCCTAGCTAAGAAGATGGAGCTTCTTTTTCACAACACTATTACCCTAACACAAAGTCCCTCTGGGTTTTGTTTATGAGTTCATGAACTTTCTTGGAGATTTTTATGTAATGCATAATGTGGGTAGGAGTGCTACTAAGGTGGACTTGGTAAGCACAGTTCTACCAGCCATGTTAAGAAATTTGGTTTTTCATCCAGTAAGTCTGTGTTTTATGTTATTCTTGATGAATTGGAAGTCATTGTTCTTAGGCTTTTTATGAAAGATCGGATAATCTAGCTACTTACCAAAGTTTTGGCTAGTCTGAATATTAAGGGTTTGGGCACATAATACAACATTGGAGAGGGTGCAATTTTTGGAAAAGAGAACTTTGGACTTAGCATTATTAATAGTTTGCCTAGAGAGGAGACTGAAAGTTCTCAGGATGTTGACAATGGTGAGACAGCTGTTGGGTGTAACCCTTGCTAATAAGGTGAGATCATTTGCAAAGAAGAGATGGGAGATTCTGGGGCCACCATTGGTAATGCTGATGGGGTCCCAATTCCTTGCATTGACTTTTGAGTCAATGCCTCTGGAGAGTTTCTCCATTCACAGAATAAAGAGATAGGGAAATATGGGGTCTCCCTGCCTAATTTCCCTAGAAGAATTAAAGAACTTAGTTTTAGTTCCATTCATAAGCACAACAATAAAGGAGGCAGTGACACAAAACAGGATGAGCTTGGTGAGTTTATGAGGAAATCCAAAAAATAGTAAGGTATCCTTAATGAAAGACCACTCAATTTTGTCAAAGGCTTTCTCTAGGTCAATCTTCAAGATCATATTGGAATTCATCCCTTTCATTTTATTGAAGTGGGCAATGTATTCTTGGATGATGATGGCATGATTAGAAGCTCTTCTATTGGCTAAGAAGCTTGCTTGGTTGGGACTAATGATGGTAGGGAGGAAGGGCTTGATTTTATCTATAATAATTTTGATGATAAGCTTATTTGTGGTATTGCAGAGGCATATGGATTTGAAGTTCCTAAGGGTTGTAACATTTAGAGATGAGACAAATCAGAGTAGCATTGTTATCAGTGGGCATGGAGAGATTGGTAAAGACCTCCTTACAGAAATCCATTATTTTAGCCCCAACAAAGTTACAAAATGTCTGATAAAAAAGGGGTGAAGGCTATCAGGGTCGTGGGCTTTCAGAGGTTTGAAAGATTTGAGAGCCACCAATACTTCATAATCCTTAAAATGGGAGTCCAAGTTGTCCCTAGCTTCTCTGAAAAGGGTATTGGAATTGTTGGCAGGAGCAAAATGGCTGTTAGGGCTACTCATCTGACTGGAAGTGAGGAGGGCCCTGAAGTGACTGAGTATATGGGTATGTATGTCTATTTCTCCAGAGATGAGGTTGCCCACTTCATCCCAAAGCTCAGAGATCCTATTTTTTCTCTTCCTATTGATGGTAGAAAAATGGAAAAAAGAGTTATTGGCATCTCCATCAGTGAGCCAATTGATTTTGGATTTAACTCTCCAAAAATCTTCCTCACATTTGAACACGCTATCATAGTCACAAATGAGCTTATTCTCCAAGTTTTAAAGAAAGCAGCTGATATGGTAGTGAGGGAATTTTTGGATATTATTCTACTTATCTAGAATTATTCTAATTCTGTTAAATATATTACCAAAAACATTAGTATTCCAGTGGTTGGCATTAGTATGGAATTGAGAAATGGATTGCTGAAGTGTAGTGGGACTAGTGAAACAACTTTCAACCAAACTATGGAAGGATTGGTGGTTGGACCACATTGGTTCAAATCTAAAAGGTTTATCACTCTGCCCTTCAGTATTTTTGAAGAGTGACAAGAGGAGAGGGCAATGGTTAGATTTAGTCGTAGGTAAATGAGTGACTAGAGAGTTAGGGAAATAGTTTAACCCGTGGGTGTTGGCAACACATTGGTCAGGCCTTTCCCGGATAACGTTTTTTCTGTTTCGATATTTTTTATTGGTCCAGATGTATTTGCATCCCTTAAAACCTAGGTCCACCATGTTGCAGTGGTTTAAATAATCCCAAAAGTGATTGGCTCTATTATTATTGATCGGGGCTCTTCCAAGTTTCTCATTGGACTCTAAGACTTCATTAAAATCCCCCCATGAGCCAATCCCCAACTAGAGAGTTAGATATATTGCGTAACTCTTCCCAAAGAAATAAATGCATATCAAGGTCAGAACTAGCATAAATAGCAGACAAAAAGAAAGTATTGGGATTATTGCTAACCTTAACAGTAGCATGAATGCCCTAAGGGAAATAGAGAAGTGTTGGAGATGGAGAAGGTCCTATTTTCACATGACTACAATGTCTCCCTTTTTTCCCACTGCACTTAATTCCAAATAAGAATCAAAACGTAGGGCTTCAGTGATGTTCTTGTGGTCAACCATCTTAGTTTCCAGCAGAGCATCCATGGCAGGGTTATGAGACTTGATAAGAGCAGTGCACTGGCACTTAAAGTTAGTACTATTTGTTCCCCTAATGTTCCAAATGATGAACTTCATAGGATCAGATAGATAGGGTAGAGAGTCGGTCATTTGTTATTTCTCTGTCCTTTTGGAGTGCCTTTCTCAGTTCCACTTGAGGGATCAAGGCTATCGCAGATGGTATCTATTCCGTAGCATTCCCCAGGGTTAAGTTGAGGACTTTTGTTGTTGTGGAACAAAGTACAGTAATAGTTGTGCTTGCGGGATCTTTGAACTCTTTTTGAAGTAGTCTGTCTAGGGTGAAGCTTTCTACCTCTAACTCTCCAAGCTTTACTAGGAGCTGCTCCATCTCCACGTTAGATTGCTTTAGTTCTTTTAGAACTGTGGAGATCAATTCTCTTGGGTCGGCGCCCTGCAGAAGAGTGTGAAGGCTTGGTGCTGCACTATGCTCTCCTGTTGGGTTCCAAAGGATGAAGTTCAGAGTTTCCATCTCTGAGAGGTAAAAGATTGTTAGGTAGAATGAGAGGTTTTTGAATATGTGGTTCATGAGCGAATTTAGTTTGCTATAATTCATCATATTTAGGGTCCCTAACATTTGAGCTTCCAGCAGATTTTGGCCCCATACTTGGTACCCAAGCCCCGTTTCTATCTGGTCTAGCCCTTCTTTCTCAATTTGCGCCATCCAAGGTGAGTCTTGGATTATTAAAACTATTGGTTGGTCTCCTACAATGACGCAGTGGGTTATGGTTTCTCCCCCAATCCAAGTTCTGCCGAGGACGTCGGAGTTCAATTGGGTAGAGGTGAAACAGTGGTGAAAACAAGTGGCTCTTTAAAAAAGGCTTGGTTGTTGGGGGGAGGAGTTGCCATTGTTGGTGGTAGTGAAGGAAATGTTCCCCTGATTGAAGATTTGTGGCTTCTAAAAGGCGGTGGGAGAAGAAGGAGAGTTAATTGACATGGCTGAATTGGTCATGTCAATCATCTTAGAGTGATGATTATCCCTAGTGGTGATGGAGTTATTCCTCCCAGAATACACAGAGGTGGAGGAGTCCATAGAAGCTTCCCAAGAGGGTAGGGTAACCAATCCCGTTGGGAATATCAAAAATTAATGAAGGGGTGTTAGAATTAATGAGGGTGTGGTGGTTGGGAATTAATTCCCTTTCTGGGCTAGTATTAGAGTTGACATTTGGCATGTCAGTAGTGCCAGAGCTTTTTAGGAATCGTGGGCCCTGTTGTCCCACTATGGCATTTCTTTTTCCTTTTTTTGGGTATTTTTTTATAGCTTTTGCAGTGGTCATGGAGCTTTGCTCAAGAATGACATGTTTCTCCCTATTGTTTCCAATGTCAAATTTATCAACAATGGGCATGAAAGAATTTGAATTTAGAAACTTACGTGATGCCACATCGTAGATTTTTACCTGTGTTCTATCCCGCTTTGTTGTTTCTTTACCTTTGTTAGGGGATTGGTGGGATTTAGGACCAACTTTGTTATTGGTGAAGGTGACTGTTTGTCATTCCTCTGTTTTGATTGTAGATTTTCTGCAGGAGGGTGTCGTCTTGTCTAGATCCTCAGAGGTTTTGATGGGTTGTGAGGGATAATTTTTATGTGTGTGACCAAGTTTTCCTTACCCAATGCACAGGACCCCTACCCCTTTAGGGGTGGGCGTTTGGCCGGTTCGGTCTGATTGTTTAATATCGGTTCGGTTTATCGATTTTCGGATTGACAAAAATGACATCCATAACCAAACCGAAATAAATTCGGTTTGTTTTGGTTTTTACAAATTTGGTTCGGTTATTTTGGATTTTTATTTCGGTTTGAAATATTAAAGTACTTAGCATCTCTTTTTCATAACTGGGCATTTAAAATTGATGGATATTTTTAGAATTTTTTTTTTCAAACCTGTGTTTCATTCCCAAATATAAATAATTATAAATAACTCAACATGGATGAAACGAAATGAAATAATCATAAGCTTAACATAATACATAACGTCATTAATCATTATATATAATATAACCTTGCATAAATAGTCTACAAAACAACACAAAACTCGTAAAAATAGTCCATGAAACAACATACTTTCTGCATAAATAGTCTATAAAACAGTCCAAAGTCACCAAAATAGTCCATAAAATATTTGAGTCACTAAAACAATCCATAAACAGCCTGCGACGTATGTGAATTTGCTGTTAAATGTTAATTGTGAGTGTGAATTACTAAATATTATATACATAACATAATATTATATATATAGATATAATATAATATTATATTATATATATTATATATATAATTAAAAAAATATAGATATTATATATAATATAATATAATATTATATATATTATATTATATATATATAATAATATATATATTATTTATTTATTTATAAAATTTTGATTTTTTGGTTTAAACTGATTTTTTTCAAAATCGAAAACCGAACCAAAAAATTAAAATTCTAAAATTGCAAACCGAATCCAATCCGAAAAATCAAAAAACCGAAACCAAAATTAAATTTCAGTTTGGTTTTTCATTTCTTTTGGTTTAAACCAAAATATGCCCGCCCCTATTCCCCTTCATAGATCACTTTCTGTCTATGGGTGCCAATGTTGACGAAGGTCTTCACAAGTTCATCAACAGGAACTTTAATGCATATCCTTGCATACCAGCCTCCTAGAGCTGTCGATGTGCAGGTATCGATTTTTAGTAGGGTGTTCCATTGGAAGATGGGGCAATCTGATCCATATTGCTGTGTGTGTTTGGGTTGCTTCTTCAGGTACAAAGTTCGGCTCCTAATGTCTTACTGAGAGGAAGTTTCTTGTGATGAACCACAGACCACCATGGAGGGCTTTTTGCATATTTTCTAGGTCGGTGAACCTGTAAATATAGAAATCATTTCCTAAGTCAACCAGAGTCAGTGGTTCCATTGTTTTCCACTACTTTAGTCTTCAAGTAGTTATGGGCAAGTCTTCTTTTGAATAATTTAACAATTACTGAGAATCTCCACGACGCATAAATTCTCTCTTTGTCTTTCACGTTTATTATTACCGTGTTCCCCGATTCAATTGAAGTCAGGGGTGATTTTCCATTATCATAGCTCAAGTACTAACCATTCAAGGTGTACTCCTTGTAGAATGGACTTGAAGGCAGTTTGTAGTTGGGTAGGGACTTCATCCGGAGATTGACGTAACTCAATTGTTTCCATAGGGCCAGGTGGATCCAGCGGCATTGGGGGTGTGTCATGGGGGTCGGCCATGACGCCTCTTGGAGGGGGTCAGCCTTCTAGAGAGAGAAAACTATTTTAAAAGGATTATTTTACCTTACCTTACGTTCTCTGTCAGTGAATCAATGATTCATTGACCGACCTAATTAAGATTTCTTAGACTCTATAAAATGAATAAAAGTATTTTTTTTATGTCTCCTATGTGTAAAAATAAAATTTATCATGTACATTTTTCTTATAAAAAAGATAAAAATTTTAAAATTGTAAGTAGTGTTAACAACAATTATTTAAGCGATGATGGAAAGAATTAGACCGCTTGGTATAACGAAGTAGAGGAGCGAGTGACAAGTGTTTGAAAAAGAAGCTCTGATTTGCTTCTTTGCTTTTTCATGACTCTCTGTTTGAATGGTAAACCATCACATCAAATCCTAATTAGTTTTAGTTGTAGAAACGTGTTTTTTCTATCCTTTTCTTAATAAATATATATAGTACTACAACAATAACCTATCACGTTATTATAAATGTAAGGCCAAACCTATCTCCAACCCCATGAACTTGGCACGATCTTTCACTTTGGCACCACAACTGGACCATGTTCATTTTTGACACCTCAACCAACTATTAACTGTGTCATTTTGACACTTGTTTTTACAATCAACTGATTTTACAAAGTGTGTAATACACACGTTTGTTGACATGACATACGACCAATTAAAAAAAGACATGTGACATTTTAGTTTAAAATAATAATTTTAAATAAATTATAATTTAAAAAATCAATTTTTAAATAATTAACTTTGATTTTAAATAAAAAATCAATAAATAAATGACCCCCCCAAACATCATCTTCTCCAAGTACCCCCACCTCACTACCACCCCAAGATTGCTGCAGCAATCCCCCTCCCTCTCCACAAACTAATACTACAGCAATGCAGCCCCCCTCTCCCCTCCTCGATCATCTTCTCCAATTTCAATCTCTAAAAATTATCTTCAAAATTTCTTCAGATTTCTTCAATAACAATGGTCATAGGTGATTGCAATAGCAAAATTCCATCGTTTTTCTCTTTTTCTTTGTTCAAAATACAATAAATCTGAGCCCTTAATAACCCATCACTGCAACAACCAACATACACATAAATAGGGTCTGTGATTGGGATTTTCTGCAACAACAAATCATCATGGAGGCGTCGGAGAAATTGGAATTTTCTGTAAAGGATGTTGCCCATGTCTACCTTGTTAATGAATTCGCCACTGATGACCAGTAAAAATAATTTTCAAGATAATTTTTAAGTCTATGATTTTTTTCTTTTGTGCAGAAAAGATGATTTTTTAATCAAAAAATTAAAAAATAATAGTGTTGGGAAAGATGGACTACAACTATTGAGAGATTTGAAGAACATATTTGAGTTTAAGGTTGATGCAAAGGTGGAAAAACGGTGAAAAAGTAAGGAAAATGGCTGGAGTTTTTGAGAAGAAGAAGAAAAGAAAAAAATAAATTAAAAATCGACTAATTAAATTCATCATTCACGTACCTATAGAGAGTGTCATGCACTCTCTTTACCATGTCAGCGAAAAGTGTCAAAATAATACTTATAGCTACTTGAGGTGCCAAAAATAAACATGGTCCAATTGAGGTGTCAAAGTGAAAGATCGTGCCAAGTTTAGGGGCCCGCCGACGGATTTGGCCTAAATGTGAAAACATGTATTGCTAAATTGGTTCTTACATATGAGGAATATATATTGAGTAAAACTAAATTACCTAAGTTTTAGTGGACAGAAAATTATATGATGTGAATATTTTTGAGAATTACAATTGACTCAAATTTAATGACATTTATTTTTATACTTTATAATCCTTCTAACAATTTGGTCATATACACAGGTAAATTCAGAATTTCGAAATTTTGGATATTTCACTGTTTCAAGAATATTGTTACAAGGTAATATTGTTACAAGCTAGGTGTTTAGCATATAAGCTATATCATTATTTAAAATGTAATAAGTATAATATATCATCTGTTAAGTGAACATAAGAGCATTGACTTATTGATTTGTGTCTTACTAGAGGTTGGGTTTCTATTCAGTAGCTCTAAAAAGTACACAATTACTCCGAATTTCAAAATTAATATTTATATATGTTTCGATACATTATGCAATTCAATTGATATAGCCCAACGTCATATATATTACTTTGAAATGATTGACAAAATGGTGTAGAGTTTACTTTTATGACTCAAACTAAACTGAAAGATAACCCTTATTGAAGTATGACAAAATTAACAAGGTTTTTTCAAAAAGTATAGTACATATTAAATGCTCTCGTTGCTTTTAATTCTATATATCCTTGAAAAAAGGATTACTTGTAATAGAGAGCCAATAGTTCTTCCTTCCATCTTAATTTAAATTTCAACAGACAAAAGATACTAAAGTTTAACACTAGTGCAGTTCCCTCTCTCTTGCCAAATAAGTGGAAGAGTATTTTAATTTACACTCCATGCAAAGGTATTAGCTAGGTATACCAGTCAACTTTCTGTCCCCTTTGATCTCTAGAGACCATATATATTGCAAAAGCCTTCATAATTATTTTTGAGATAATGCTAGAAAACTTTCACTCAATTATGCTCCCACATCACTTAATACGACTCGAATTTAGTATCATGTGTATAATAAATTTACACAAATAAGTCAGCTAAAATATTATCACAAGTTAACAAGATTTATTCATATATTACTTTATTCTTTATCATGGCATAATTAAACAATTCATGTTTTATAACTTATGCATAACTGGTCTGTAAACCAAACAATCCCGTACTAGCTAGTGAGACAACTCTCTCATTTGACTTGTAGATTTTGAAGTTGAAATTTGGAAATTTGAATTTTTTAAAGTTGTGCATTTTGAAATTTGACGTTGCATTTGGACATGCATTTTACTTATTTTTTTTTTTTAAAGTTTAATGAGTTAAGTTGAAATTTCAAATTTAATAATTAGATTTTCATGGCCAAAAATATTTAAAGAGAATTTTTCAAAATATACATGCCAACTAATTCTCTTAAAAATAAACACATAAAAGAGGTAACGGGAGGAGATAATTTTCGTGATATTGAAACTTGAGAAAATTGAAGGAAAGGTGTCTTTTAAGTCTTGAATAAAGGATTGGTGACATTGACCAACTTAAAGGGTCAAACATCATTAGGAAACTTGATTAAGTTAATTGTTAACTTGATCAATATTTTTAAAACTTTCTAATCTTTTAGAAAATACAAATCAACCCAACCCATAGCTCCCTTCAATCCAAATCAATTTTCTCTCTCCTCTATCTCTCGACAGTTTTTCTCAACTCTCTCTTAACCAACATTTCTGCAAAATTCTCCCTTCAATCTTTGGCGACTTCAACTTTCGGAGGACAAATAGTCGGGCGAGTTCTTTTTCCACTTTCAACCGTCAATCAACGTGAAGACTTCTCCGGCTACAACAACTTCGAGTTCTTTGTCGCCTCATTTTCTTTTTCACAGGTAAAGAATTATGAAGAAACAGAGGAACTTGAGCCAAGTACTCTTCTAGTATTGGTTAATAATTTCAATATTTCTAGCTTAAATTTGAAATGCGGACTAAATAAAACCCTAATTTCTAGTATTTCTTCTTCTTGTTGTCGAATTGTTGATTGGAATTTATTGGTGATTTTTTATCACAATTGATGTTCTTAGTATGTGTGTGTGATGTGTTGGTGTTGCTGGGTTAATTTTTTGTTTGTCTTGATAAAAATAGTGTTGCAACAGATGAAATACTTAGTGTGGAAGATGAAAAAATTTGATATAACAGATGAAAATATCTGATACAACAGATGAAAATGTAATGCAACTATAAAAATCTGATGCAACAGATGAACAATCTAACAGGTTATTCATCTGTTGTGACAGGCAACTCTTCTATTTGGAAGAAATCTAAATAATATTGATCCAACAGATAACTCATTTTACAACAGACGTGTGATATGTTTCAACAGATCAGTGATCTGTTTTATTGTTTCCCATAGATTACTCATCCGTTGCAATAGATTGGTTATATGTCACAACAGATAACATTTCTGGTACAATAGATTTGTGATCTGTTTTATGGTTTCCAATAGATTACTCATCTGTTGCAACATGTTGGTTATATGTTGCAATAGATAAACTACTTGGTGCAACAAATTAGTGAGCTATTTTTACTATTTTCAATGGATTACTCATCCTTGCAACATATTGGTTATATGTTGCAACAGATAACCTTCTTGGTGCAGTAGATGAGTCATCTATTTTTACTATTTCCAACGGATTACTCATCCGTTGCAACAGGTTGGTTATATGTTGCAACAGATAAACTACCAGGTGCAATAGATTAGTGGATCTGTTTTTATGGTTTCCAACGGGTTACTCATCCGTTGCAATGGTTAGTTATATATTACATCAGATAAACTACCTGGTACAACAAATTAGTGAGCTATTTTTACTATGTCCAATGGATTACTCATCCTTGCAACAGGTTGGTTATATGTTGCAACAGATAACCTTCTTGGTACAACAGATGAGTGATCTATTTTTACTTTTTTCCAATGGATTACCCATCCATTGCAACATGTTAGTTATATGTTGCAACAGATAAACTACCTGGTGCAATAAATTTGTAATCTATTTTATGGTTTTCAATGAATTACTCATCCTTGCAACAAGTTGGTTATATGTTGCAATAGATAACCTTCTTGGTGCAACAGATGAGTGATCTATTTTTACTATTTCCAATGGATTACTTATCCTTTGCAACAGGTTGGTGATATGTTGCAACAGATAAACTACCTGGTGTAATAGATTAGTGATCTGTTTTTATGATTTCCAATGCTTTACTTATCTATTGCAATGGTTGATTATATGTTGCATTAGATAAATTACCTGGTGCAACAAATTAGTGATTATTTTTATTGTTTCCAATGATTTACTCATTCGTTGCAACAGGTCGGTTATATATTGCAATAGATAACATACTTAGTGCAATAGATATGTGGTCTATGTATGATCCCACAAAATTATTAGCTTAATTCAGTCCTTTAAGCTTGTTAAGGGGGCCCAGACTTAGAATTTTTTAGCTAAGTATTCTCATTTAGAGTTATTTTAGCAATCGTAAGTTGGCAATCTTATTTCACGACCTTTCTGACCTTAGTTTATCGATCTGCAAATTGATTTATGATCAGGATCACTTGTGGGTCATCTCAGGCGAGTTTTAGATTTTGTAGACTAGTGTAAGGGCGAGTTTGGATACCCAAAATAGTGAGGGGTCGTGATAGCCCCGTGTCACGAGGGTCAGTCAACCCAAGTAAGGGTCATACCATAATGGCTACTCGACCCGATCAGGGGTCGCGTCGCGATGGCTACTTGACCTAAGCAGGGGTCGCGACGCGAGGACAACCCTGTTCAGCATTATTTTAATACGGATTTTGAGGGCAAATGGGTCATTTTCTCCATCCTTATTTAGCCTTAACACGAAATTAATCAGCCTATAGGGCAAAATCTCATTCTTTACTAATAAACTCTCTCAAGAGCAAGCCCTAGCCTCATCAAGTTCAAGAATTCAAGTCTCAAGAACTCACTTCAATCTCCTCAAAAGTAGTAATCAACGTATGTGAAGTGTTCATCCAAGGGTCCCTTCCACCCTTGGAGTCCAAGAAACTATTTTTAAATTTAAAGTTTATGGATTTCATGAATTTCATGTTGGGTTTGATTATATTCATGTTTAAAATGATTAATTGATATTCTAATCCATGTTTTATGATATGTTTCATGTGAGGTTAATTGATATATATGCAATATCATGTGGATCTATGTAAAACCCTTGAAATTGTAAAGTTGGAGTTGAATTATGATGCCCACTTGTTGTTAATGTTATGTACATATATCATGCTCACTAAGTGCTTGATTAATTGCTCATGTGAACTAATAAGATAAAGAAATCATGTCATGCTAGCTTATGTTCAAGTTGTATCATGCAAGCGTTTGATAAAATGCCTACATGAATGAGTTATGAACAAGTGCACATGATTATGCTTTTCAAGGCTATGCTATGATTTACTTTTTATGCTATCGAGTCCTGGGGGTATTTAATATCCAACAATTTAGCTGTTTACTTAGAGCCAGTGTCAGTTACAGAATGGAATTAGTCATGTTACTCTCAGTCATTTACAAAACCCAGTGGTATTCAGTCAGTTAATAGGATTCAGTAGTATTCTGTCAGTCAACAAAACTCAGTAAACTCAGTAACAGTTCAGTCAAGCCTAGTATGAACTAGGAAATCAGTTCATTGTCTATTCAGTTAGGAGTAGGATTCATCACCGAGAGAACCTAGGGATGGGGGCGCACCCGTTAGATGGGACTGCGTCCCTAGAAGCAATCCTTAAGTTCCAGAACTACGTAGCCAGCGTAGGTTTTAAGATGTCACCCATTAGATAGGACTGACATATTTTAGGATCACCCGCTAGATTAGAACTAATCTCAGGGGTGACCCGTTAGTTAGGACTGACTCCACAATAGTTTTCTTTACGCATGGCATTGTACTGACACCCTTCTAATTGGGGTTATAGATTGGACACCAACTCAGTCATCTTAATTAGGGTATGTCAGTTAGATGATTACCTCTCATAGTTTTATTCTTAGTGTCAGATTCAGTCTCAGTATAGAACTCAATTCAGTTCTATAGATTCAGGACTATCAGATACTATCATTCAACTCAGTATGGAACTCAGTTCAGTTTTACAGATTCAGGACTGTCAGATATAGTCACTCATCTCAGTATAGTTCCACAGATTCAGGACTGTTATACATAGTCATTTAGTTACCAGTAATACAGTATCAGTAAACTCGAATATCAGTTAATCAGTATTCAGACTCAGTATTCAGTGCTATCATCATCTCAGTTATAGTTTTTGTGTTCTTGCATGTACTCTTAATCAATTATACTCATGTTATTCAGTTAGTATTGTTCATGCATATGACCCCATGCATTTCAGCCTACCTCACTGAGCATACCAGTACATTCAAAGTACTAACACATGCCTTTCTTTTGCGCTTAATGTCTTATATCATAGTTCATATGCCTGGACTCCCAAACACCCTTAGCAAATTCAGATTCTCAGCAGACAGAGTAGTGGTGAGTCCTCATAGTTCAAGGACATGATTGTTTTTAAGCATTTTAGTTCATTTTCAGTAGCTGGAGTTAGTTGGGGACTTTTCCCATCAACTTCACAGTTTAGAAAGTTTAGAGGCTTTTCAAACTAGAGTATTTTCAGATAGATATTTCAGTTTTGGTATTGATATACCGTATTCAGTTTATTTTTAGATCTGAACCTTATGACAGTTTTCTGCATTTATCTCAGTTATATTGTTATTACAATATTACTAGTATTCAGTGCTCACAGCAGGTACAAGTCATGGGTTAGCTTTTGGTCCTTCAGGACTATGAGCATCGTGTAGCATTCGGGGTACAGAATTGGGGTGTTACATTCTGTTGGAACTATTATTTTTTCGTTGTGCATGTTAGATTTACTGTTATCCCTTTTTAATGATGCATTAATCAATTATAACCTATTTTATGTTCCTGTTAATTTAAGATAATATGGCTCCCAAAAGAAAAAAAACCAAATCAAGTCCAAGTAAAGGAACAAGTGCAGCAGCTCGGCTATATCCACCACTCTATGAGCTTGCTTTACATGCATTATCTCAATCAGGAGTAGAAAATAATGAACATGGGGAGGAGGAATATTTCAAAAGAGATGATCCAAATTCTAATAGCTCATCCGCCGAAGAATTGGTCAAAACCTTCAGCATTGATCGTTATCCTGTGAGAATGCAGCACGATGGTGCCACAGATTTAATGGGTGATTTCATGGTTAATTCAGCCATGGAAAAATCTTTTGACCCCTTCAAAAAAATATTCCGAGAATAAAAATTGGATGCTTATTTCAGGGAAAGCTGCTTTGGGCAATATCTTGATTTGTTGGAGGACAACAATGCTAGTTTCCAAATGAAAATGGCATGTGATTTTCTTAAGTGTAGGTTTATGTGTGAAAACAAAGATAAGATGGATGAGGTGTGGATAAATTACTGTGTCATACCTGTTTATTTTGGTTGGAAGGAGTTTGCCATAGTTACTGGACTAAAATGTTATCCTCCTTCTCCTTCTCAAGTTATAACTACTCTGACTCAAAATAAAGCACTCCGACACCCAAAAAAAGCAAAGGCAAGTCAAGTGATTGTGATGACCTTGTGTCCATTGTTGGTCCAAGCTTCTAAAACAAAAATTTGATAGAAACGTTGAAAGGTAAAGGATTCTCAAAGAAGCACAAGCAATCATTGTGCTTGGTTTGGTTTGTACATAGTATTCTTTGGGCGAGAGACGTTAACAACAACATAAACCTCGATTTAATAAATCTCTCGGAGGATCTTGAGGCATTTAACAACTATCCTTGGGGTTATGAAAGCTTTAAAATGACTATCAAATATTTGTTGACTCCATTAACGCCAAAGACAGTCAACTTATATGGCTTTCTATGGGCCTTCATGGTAAATATTTCTTTTATCATGATATGATTCATTTTTTTTATTTAATAATGCTTTTGATTTACTGGCGTTATATTATAGGCTTAGGCATTTGAAGTCATTCCTTATTTGAGACAACAAGTGAACTACCAGAAAGAAGTTTCCTGTCCAAGAATCCTGAGATGATTGTCGGCCAAAACTGATAAAAATGCAAAATTTCTTGATCTTTTCAATCCCTGAAGGAAGCAGTAAGTCCAATTCTAATCAAGTTTTTATTTTAATTAATAATTATTTTAAATGATTTCATCATCATTCTAATATATATACTGATTTCTTTTAGATTGTCCATGCGTAGCTTGTTCTGACCAACCGAGAGTTGAAGATGTCAATTTTTATTACTTTACGGTCTGTGCAAATTTTATCGGACCCTATGGTTATTGATGGAATAAAAATGGAATTGTTTGGAGCAACAACCACCACAAGAAAAATAATTTTGAAGGGTGGGCTTATTGCTATTGATGATGGTAGTGGTAGTGGTAGTGGTAGTAGTGCTGCTGTTAGGGCTAATGATGCTCCTCTTATAATTTTTGAAACAATAAGCCATTATGACTATGATCATACTGGTTGTACAGATTTTTCTCCAGATTTTGCCTCATCTAACGAATGTTCTGCATGCAAATGTCAAGACTGCAAGGCAAAACATGCTGGAGTGATTAATGCTATTAATGCATTAACTGCTTCTTTAAAGAAAATGACATCTAAGAGGGGTTTCATTTCATCAAAGAAGATTTCATATCCATATACTCAACTAGAGATCAAGGTGGCTAAGAGTAGAAGGAAAGATATTTCCAAGGCATCATTAAGCATCGAAAAAAGCAAAATTACAATGCCTCTATCTTTGTCTTGCACCATTGTTCAGTGTGCAAGGACCACAAGAGAGTAGCATGAAGTGAAGAAGGTAAATGTACTTCATCTGTTACAACAAACAAACAGGCACATATCTGTTTCAACAGATGATACATCTGCTGAAAATTATCAAATAGATATATATATTTGTCGCAACTATTGTCTAATCTATTGTATCAGATGTGTTATCTATTGCACCAGATGAGTCTTATGTTGCAATAAATGGGTTATCTATTCAAAATTATCCTACTGCTATGATTTTTTTATTTGAATTATTCCAACAGATGATCCATCTATTGCAACATAATCATCTGTTGCAACATAAGACTCATCTATTGCAATAGATGGACAATCTGTTGTATATCTGTAATTAGCATTGTCAATTTTGGCTTTCTAGGTGGATGCCACAGTAGAAGCTACTGCTGAAGAGCATAATATCACAGTTGATAATCCATCAACTGCTTCCAAAGAAAAAAAAAGTAGAGCCTGTCAGTTTGGGAGAATGGAAGAATTACCCATTTAAATGGTTCAACATCTCGAACGAGGCTCCAAGAAAATTAACACAGTTGATCAACAACTATTCAGAATGGATTGCCGATGGGATGTTAAAGCATCATGCCGGTAGGTACATAAATCAATTTTAAAGATATTGGTTTATACAATTCTTGTTGTAAGAACATGACATTAACACATATAAATAATCATGTAGAAAACAAAATGACGAACACTACAAAGTGAATGAATTGAGTCTTGGTTTTGATATGTTTGACTTTATTGTTACATATTTCGAAATAAAAAATTGGTTCTATTTGATGTCACAGCCCCAAACTTGTTGTAATGAAGGTTTAAATGCCATATATATTACTATTAATAAATATTTTATTTAATTGCATCTGCATATTAATTTTTTCATCACATAATCTAAAATATTTGATTATATGTGCAGCACATTGATGTCATTTTTTACTACCTCCTAAAGAAGGCCAAGTTACAAACACAAGAATAATACAGATACACGACAGGCAATTGTTTGTACAAAGTTTATATCAATAATGCCTACGATAGGTATTGTCAACAATAATTAAAAGTTTTTCAAAATGAGGAATGCTTAATCAACATCATCAAAGGTTTTAGCATTCCAGCTGGCTTACCTTGGCATTTGGTTGATGAAGTGTACATCCCAATCAATTATGGTAATGAATTCCATTGGGTGTTGGCTGTCGTCGTTCTAAAAGAGAGGCGCATCCGAGTTTATGACTTGATGTCGCGAAGGAGGCATTCCGAGCCGTCGTCTGAGATACAAAAATTATCCAAAACATTGCCTACTTACCCTGATATGAGTGGTTTTTTGGACCAAATGGTTCGTACTGATTGGTCGACGATTGAAGCATACAAGGATAAAATGGGTAATCCATTTGATGTACAATATATTGAAGGAATTGATCAACAAACCATTTGTAGCCTATAAGTTTATGTGTCATGATTTAGTTTTATTTCACAAATGTCACAACGCTTGCATGAACTGCAAGAAATGGATTATCTGTTTCTTTAAAATGCAGGGATTACGATCTTTTTGTTGCTGCCTACGCCGAGTATTTGATCTATGGATTACAAATAGAAAATGATGGACTTGATGTCTGATTACTCCGCAAAAGATAAGCTGCTCTTTTATGGAAATACGGAGAAACGAAAGCTCAGATGCCGTACACAAGTGACATTAAAGATCTGCGACGATCAAAGATGAATTTCGTAGTACCGAATTAAGAACATTTGTCCATATTGAGTAGATATTTATAGCTTAAGTCCGTCAATGTAATAACCTATCCTCCTTGGTTTAACTTGTTGATTTATATGTAGAGTAGATCATTTGTACCCATAATGATTTTTTTTACATTTCATTTATTTGTTGAGTTATTTTATGTTGTCTATGAATAATTCAATCCTTAGTTTTAAACTTGTTAATTGAAATGGAATACTAGATGCATATATCACAACAGATAAAACATCTGCTGCAACAAACGACATATCTTATCAAACAGATTTTTATGTTACAACATGTAGGTTATCTGCTAGAAATTATATAACATGTCTTCCTAATTTTTTGATTGGCAAAACCCATCGGCAGACCCCTTAATTTCTTTTCATCTTTCACTTAGGCACTTCAAGTGAACGGGTTACATTTTAAACACCTAAAGGGGCCTTAAAGTGTGTCACTTTGGCACCTATTTGCCTAATTAAAAGAAAACTCAGGCGCGTGTATTTCAATCCATACACGTTGATTTTGCACGCCAATTAAAATGTGCAACGTATCATCACCTTTCTACGTCATCCATATCCACATTTGTCAATTTTATCCAATAATTTTTAAATAATTAATTTTTTAAAAAATTACCCCCTCCCTCTAACCCACCCACCCCGTCAGTCATCTTCTTCAAACAACCCCGCCCCCACCGCACCCCCAATCATCTTCTTCCCCATTTCTCTTCTGCAAATACCCCCCCGCAATCATCTTCTTCCCATTTTCCGCAAACAGTTCCCCGACCCCGGCCCCGCCCCACCAACAAAGTATCTTCTCCAAACGCCCCTCTTCCCCCAGTCCCACCCACCCACCTAAATGTTCTCTAAATGCCGCCCCTCCTCTAATCCCCAATCATCTTCTCTAAAAACCCAACCCCACCCCTTCTTCATTTTTCAAATTTTTTTCATTGTTTTTTATTTGATTTTCAATTTGTCTTCACTGATTTTGCTTAGTTTTTAGTGTTTTCCATAGATTTATTTCTCTTTTTCATATTTTCTTCATCTATTTTTCTTCGATTTTTAATTTTTTCATTGATTTTGCGTTGTCAATTTTTCTTCATGAGTTGACTTTGTGAAGTTAGACTAGTGTATTTTCTTATATTTTTTTCTTGAAAACAAACTATGGACAAAAAAGCATCCATTACCTTCTCACTGTCTATTTGATGAAAATGAGAAGAGTTACGAGGAATAATCCAAATTTCTAAAGCAAAAGTTGCAGCAAAAGGGAACCAGTGATATGAAATGGACGAATTTAGCACTATTTTTAAATTTTTCTTCATCGATTTTATTTGATTTTCAGTTTTTCTTCATCAATTTAGCCTTTAATGATTAAAAAAATGGTGCTTATTATCTAATCTTTATGAACCCCTAAATACGTATATAAATTTCTATCAATAATTTTTATCATTAAATAAATTTAAGACCAATGAAAATGGTGGATAAAAATGTGAAAGAAGTATAAATTTTGGGGGTGGGGGGTGGGAGGGGTGAGTTAATTAAAAAAATGATGTTTATTATCTAATCTTCACAAATCCCTAAATACGTATATAAATTTCTCTCAATAATTTTTTTCGTTAAATAAATTTAAGATTGACAAAAATGGTGGATAAAAATGTGAAAGAAGTTTAAATTAATGGGGTGAGTTAATATACTATTTTTGGCAAGACGAACACATAAATGTGTATCAAATTTTTAAATATCTCCCAATAATTTTTACCGTTAAATAATCTTAAGATTGACCAAAATAATGGATAAAAATGAAGAAAAAGATATAAATTAATAGAGGTGAATTAATATATTGTTGGTGGGCCAACTTGGGGGCCAGATTAGACAAAAAAACACTGTAACATGCCTTCATGGAGGTGTAATACACGCACCTTGCCAATTCAGCAAAAGGTGCCAAAGTGACACACTTGTACGCTACTCGAGGTGCCAAAAAGGACCAATGTCCACTTGAGATGCCTAAGTGAAAGATGGCGCATACTTAAAGGGTCTGCTGATGGGTTTTGCCTTTTTTATTTGACCCAACAGATTACCTATCAGTTGCAACAGATAGATTATATGTTGCAACAGATTGTATATCTGTTGCGACAGACAGTCTGGGAACATCTGCACATTGCAACAGATGACCATGCTATTCCAACAGATAATTAATCTGTCACAAAAGGTACTATATCTGTTACAATAGCTATATAATCTGTTGCATTATAGAAAATTCAACTTTCGCCAGACACAAAAATTATTACCACCAAATGTAAAGTGAAGTGGCTTGAAATAAAAAAAATTATTATCGTGTTCGTCTCTGTCTTTGTACATATTCTTCTTTATACATGGGCTCTAACTATTTAGTTAGTACCCCATAAGCCCAGACCTCTTGTATTTTTCCCAAAACGGCATCACACATACCGATCGTTTTTATACCGATCAGTAAACACTCGATGTATGCGAGCGAGTACGACCCACACGCTGCACCGGTTTTATTTTTTAGGAGCTGGATGTGTTTATTTCGACCTTCAAAATACCATGATTCCTTCGTCAAGACTTCTGCCGACAAATGATCCATCAACTTACTCTGCGTCAATAACTTGGGCAACAACTTTAAGAGTGGCTGTATGTGGATTAAAAACGTGTCCTCATTGAAGACAAGTAAGTTACAGTCATAAACCTTAATCTTTCCCTCATAGAGTAGTATCTCAACAACCAAAAAATATTTGACCTCCACATTCATGACTGTAAGGATTCTCTTTGCCTTGATCTAGCTCTTGCCATGTGGATATAACCTCTTTCCTCTAACATAGTTAATCGCGTCTTCATCCCATTGGAACGTAGAAACTAACTTATAAAAACTTCGACCACTGGACCAGCTAGCTTGCGGAGATCATCGTACCTATCCTTGAAATTATTGTAGAAGTTGAGGTCCATTATCCTATCGACAACATTATAAGCATTCGGGTACGCTAATTTTCTGCCTCTAATGAGGCAGAGAATTTCATCAACATACTGTGGTATAAGAAGATAATTTTTAAATAGGTTAGTAATTGTAAAGAAGAAAAACATAGTGGAAAGAATCTGTTGCAGAGGGTTCTCTGAATCCGTTCACAGATTACCCAGCTAATGAAACTTATGCAACAGATGTGTATTATGTTACAATAGAATACCAAGATGTTGCAACAAATTAGATATCTGCTGCATAGATTTAGTTCATCTTTGTTTGGTTTGTTAAATAAATAACATGCAAATGCAAATAAAAGTATTTCTGCCTTTTCTTTTGAACGAGGAGAGAATCTGGTAAGGTTGTTGATGGTAATTATGTGTAGTCATGGTTGGAAACTTCCTTATTTTCAAATGTCTTCTAAAGACTTTCGTACAAAAACTCCTTGATGTTGAGAGATTACTAATAATGCCTTCTAAAGACTTTTGCTCTGGCAAGATTTCTGCTGACGGTGTAGACTTTTGCATGGCAAATACTTGTCATCAGCAGAAATTCTTGCCAAAGCGAAAGTATTGAGATGGAATAACTAGGAATCTCTCAATATCACTTGATATTGAGAGATTACTGTTGATGCCTTTTGAAGACTTGCGCCCTGACAAGCATTTCTAGCGACGGCGTAGACTTTTGCATAGCGGATATCTTGTCATCTATATTGGAGAAGAATGATCAGCAAAAAGGCTGAGAGATTGAGCTCATTTGATTTGTCCACTAACTCAAGCAAAGTTTTCTATAAGGTAGTGAGCTTGGAGTTACATAAGTTTGATAGGCTTGGTAGAGTCGGTTTAGATCAAATATTATGTAACTCTTTGCTTATTAATTTATCAAATTCTTTGAAGGTTGGTTGAGCAAGATGCATTGAGCAACGCTCAATAAAAGTGAGTTGTTCAATGGTTGGGACCACATCTTAAGTGTGCATTAACACATTTTGACCTAAAACAAACACAGCGACCCTCTGTGTATCCTTTAAGGCTTCTGAAGAAAGTATTATGAAGGCCTTCTTCAATGCCACAACTTTGAAGGTAGTGTTCCTGATCGAGCTCACAAGAGAACAGGGACTCAATACCAACTTTAAAGATGGCAACGACAAGCTTGAATACCATATCGGCAAGCTAGAGGCAAGCTTGAAAATTATCGAGATTTACATACTACAACAAACCTCTGATCTTCTCCAAGAAATGTTAAAATAATGCTAAGGCAAGAAAATACAATCAATTAATCCATATTGCTAAGGAAGTAATGATACTCAATAGTCCTTTCAATCTCATTTGTGGTTCCGATCAGGTCAATAGCAGTGGACCTAATCGGAACCACAAACAATAAGGCATGGGATGCAATTTAAAATTCAAAAATTGACACCTTCGCTTAGATTCTTTACTTTAACTGCAGTTGCTGTTGGCATAAGTTTTATAGACTTACTATATATCATTTCAACCCTCAATGCCCGTAAGACTGCTTTCTTGGTCTTCTGTTATTTTTTATCTAGGTAATAATCCCGACCACGCTACCTAATCGCAGCTCCCTAGCAAAGTGTCCATCTGCATTATTTTTCTTTCAGAGAGACAACAAACGAATTTACATTACTGGATACACTTTCATATTTGCACTTGATTCAGATTTCTCATATTTTAAGATAATTTCATCAGCCAGATTCGCTAGAAGTTACTTTCTACCCTATGTATCCTTTTCAATAAGCTCTTAGATGATATAGTCTTTCATCAACCACCTATTTTCCTTCGAAGGCATTCTCCTACCGCACCTTATGGCATATAATCATCACCCCCGAGTAGTCCAACCATAGGGCAATAACTATATTAGTTTTCCGTTCTTGTTAGATGCAGTGCTAGCTTCGAAGGCCTTCTCAGAGTCCAATGCACCCTAAAAGTTAGTCCAATCGCTATTGGATCTCTGTAATAACACAAAATATTGATCCCTTCTCAAAACTTGACACGCATAAACACGAGCAACAACTATCAGTAATTCATAACAGGGTATCTGGATTCATGGGCCCCTCAGCCTTATCAATTCGAACACATCAAACTTAACTGTACAATGCAGGATCTTGTTTGAATGATCAGTGCCTAATTGGTTAAAAACTGCATTCGTAAAAATATTGTACTTTGTGTGTGTTGTTCCGATGACCTTATCAGTATTACTTACTTAACTCCCACATATATAATAATGGATTCATCTACACACACCTTATTCTTCCTAGACCATTTATGGCTTAAATTGAATAAATAAATGACTAGCCAGTTGCAACAGATGCCACATCTGTTTAAATTGTGAAATAATTACACATATATCCATCTGTTGTAACAGATTGTCAATATATTATAAGTTACCTGACAGCTGAAATATATTTTGCAATAGATTACCCATCTGTTAAATTTGTTTTAAAGCAATTTTATTTTATTTTTTGAAATACAATAAAAGATAAAATGTCGTATTTAGATATATTTTTTTTTAATTTACATATTCAAAAAGTCACCAGTTTTATTTAATTAAGGGATATGAATAATCGTGGCTTTTTGTTTGACTAACCCCTCCCAATTCAATCATTTATAGATAGGTCCCTCCGACCTCCTTACTCACTCTCACTCGTTCATTCTACTACACTTACAATACAAATATGGCTGATCCAGATTTATACAAGAAAATTCATATTGAGTCATATTGGGAACTTCAAAGGTAGTTTGATGAACTCTAGAGAAATTTGGCCGACTTCGGAGCAAGATTGAGGAGGGCCCTGCTGCTGCCGGATGAAAATTATTCGATTGACAATAATAATAATAATAATAATAATAATAATAATAGTAATGATAATAATAATAGTAATAGTGATAATAATTGGGTTATGTTTTTTCTTTTAGCGTATGTATGTAATGTATAACAACAACAGCAACAAACCCAGTGTATTCCCACCTAGTGGGGTCTGGGGGGGGGGGGTAAGATATACACAGTCCATACCTCTACCTCTAAAGAGGTAGAAAGGCTGTTTCCGATAGACCCCCGGCTCAAGACACAAGACACCGCACAAATACATAGATACATAGTAAAACACAGAACAAGATTTCATTACATAAAAACGGCACCCATAAGTAATAAAAACAGAGAAAAGCACACAGGATCGTAATAAAACATGGAACCAGGTACCATAGCAAGAATAATACCCCCACTAAGTAATTCCCTACACTAGCGACCCAAACTGGCCCTAGCCTTCTGCCCTAATTCGCGTCCTCCAGATCTTCCTATCTAGGGTCATGTCCTCGGTGAGCTGTAACTGCTCTATGTCCCGCCTAATCACCTCACCCCAGTACTTCTTCGGCCTACCCTTACCCCACCTAAAGCCATCCAACGCTAGCCTCTCACACGTACGAACCGGGGCATCCATGCCCCTTCTCATCACGTGTCCGAACCATCTCAATCGGACCTTCCGCATCTTATACTCCACTGGGGTCACACCAACCTTCTCCCTGATAATCTCATTCCGAACTCTATCCCCTCTAGTTAGCCCACACATCCAACGCAACATCCGCATTTCTGCCACCTTCATTTTTTGGATGTGGGAGTTCTTAACTGGCCAGCACTCCGCTCCATACAACATGGCCGGACGGACTACCGCCCTGTAGAATTTGCCTTTAAGCTTGGGCGGCACCTTCTTATCGCACAACACCCCCGACGCGAACTTCCACTTCATCCATCCCGCCCCAATACGGTGCGAGACATCCTTGTCAATCTCGCCGTTACCCTGGATCACGGACCCGAGATACTTGAAACTATCCCTCTTACATACCTCCTGTGATTCCAACTTCACTACCACCTCATTCTCCAGCCTCACGTCATTAAACTTGCATTCCAAATTCTCTGTCTTGCTTCTGCTCAACCTGAACCCTTTAGACTCAAGCGTTTGTCTCCACACCTCTAGTTTGTCATTCACACCCTCTCGCGTCTCATCAATCAAAACTACATCATCTGTAAAAAGCATACACCAAGCCACCTCCCCTTAAATATGCCGCGTCAACACATCCATCACCAAAGCAAACAAAAAGGGACTAAGAGTAGATCCCTGATGCAATCCTGTCAAGACAGTGAAATGATCTGAGTCCCCTCCCGCCGTCCTCACTTGAGTCTTCGCTCCATCATACATGTCCTTAATTGCTCTGATATACGCCAGCGGGACTCCACTCACCTCCAAGCATCTCCAAAGCACCTCCCTGGGGACTTTGTTGTATGCCTTCTCCAGGTCGATAAACACCATGTGCAGGTCTTTCTTCCTTTCCCTATACTGTTCCACCAGCCTTCGTACCAGGTGGATTGCCTTCGTCGTCGAGCGGCCAGGCATAAATCCAAACTGATTTTCCGAAATAGACACTATCCGTCTCATCCTCACCTCGACCACTCTCTCCCAAATCTTCATAGAGTGACTCAATAACTTAATCCCCCTATAGTTATTGCAACTCTGTATGTCACCCTTATTCTTATAGAGAGGGATCATGGTACTCCACCTCCAAGCCTCGGGCATTTTTGCCGTCTTGAAGATTTCATTAAACAATCCAGTCAACCACCTTACACCAGCCTCTCCAGCGAACTTCCAAAACTCCACCGGAATCTCATCCGGCCCCGTCGCCCTACCCCCTCGCATCCTGCGAACAGCCTCTCTAACCTCTTCTACCTTGAAACTTCTACAATAACTAAAATCCCGGCACTCCTCTGAGTGGTCCAGCTCCCCTAGCACAATAGCTCTATCCCCTTTGTTATTCAAGAGCCTATGAAAGTACGACTGCCATCTATTCCTAATATGTCCGTCCTCCACCAGCACTGTACCGTCCTCCCCCTTAATGCACCTCACCTGGTCGAGGTCGCGGCCCTTCCTCTCCCTAGCCTTAGCGAGTCTAAACAACTTTTTCTCCCCTCCGTTCCCCTGTAACCCTGCATACAAGCTCTCAAAAACGGCCGTCTTAGCTGCCGTAACTGCTAACTTAGCCTTCTTCTTAGCTAGCCTGTACTCTTTCCTGTTCACCCGCTTCTCTACTTCGTCCTTACTCTCAACCAACTTATCATACGCCTCTTTCTTGGTCCCCACTTTCTTCTTTACCTCTTCATTCCACCACCAATCCCCCCGATGATGCCCAGTCCGGCCCCTAGAAACACCTAGCACCTCCCTTGCATTCTCCCTAATGCACCTAGCCACCCTATCCCACATACTATCCACGTCCCCCTTACACTCCCACACCCCCATTCCCGCCAACTTCTCCCCTATCTCCCACGCATTCACTAGCGTCAAGCCGCCCCACTTAATTCTAGGTCGACACTCCTCACCCCTCCTCTTTCTGTTCTTCTTTATACCCAAATCTATAACCAGGACCCTATGCTGGGTCGAAAGGCTCTCACTCGGGATGACCTTACAGTCCTTACACAACACCCTATCCCCTTTCCTAAGCAACAAAAAGTCAATCTGGGTCTTGGCTATCGCGCTTCGAAAGGTGATCAGGTGGTCGTCCTTCTTCGGGAAGCCCGATTTCACCACCACTAGCCCAAAGGACCTCGCGAAATCCAATAGAGTAGCCCCCTCTTCATTTCTCTCCCCAAAACCAAAACCACCATGCACATCACCAAAGCCTCCCGGTAACGCCCCGATGTGCCCGTTGAAATCTCCTGCTACAACAATCTTCTCCGAGCTAGGCACGCCTCTTACCACCTCATCCAAAGCCTCCCAAAACCGCCTCTTCTCCTCCCCCTCCGAGCCCACTTGCGGTGCATAGGCACTACACACATTCAGGGTAAACCCCCGAATGACCAATTTAATAGCCATTAACCTGTCGTTGATCCTCTTCACCTCTACTACCTGACCCCTAAGCTCTTCATCTACTAAGATGCTAACTCCATTCCTATGCCTCTTGCTCCCAGAGTACCACAGCTTGTAACCATCCACATCTCTAGACTTAGACCCCACCCACTTGGTCTCTTGAACACACGCAATATTAATCCTCCTCTTTTTAAGAATCTTCACAAGCTCTATGGACTTACCCTGAAGGGTCCTTATATTCCAAGACCCAACCCTCAGCCTACCCTCACTATCCCCACGTCTTCCTCTACCACCCCTGAGGCCAAACCTTGGTCTCCCTCCCACTCCCGCCCTTTCCTCACCCCCCGCCTCCACAACAGCCCCACGCCCCAACCCCCTCGGACATGATCCTATCCAACCATCACCGCCACTGCTACAAGCAAATATAAGAGAATATAAACAGTGGTAGTAGTAGTAGCAAAGCAGCAACAAGAATACAAGGCTCACATAAATACGAAGAAATAATGAAGAAACAAAACTAAAGTCAAATAGAGAGCAAACACCACTGGGCTCAACACCCAAAGCCCCAAACAGAGCCCCGAGCCGTTAACCCAATAGACGCAGTGCAAAAAACGACAACAGGCAACAGATAATATCAACAAATCAAACATAAGTCAAGATACAGGAGATAGTACTAGCATAATACGAGGAATGAAATACTGAAAATAACAAAGGTTAGAAGTCACCGGGTTACGCTTGTAGGCCAAGTCGGAAACCAAAATCCAACGTAGATCGGACTCCGGTCGCCGGTGCTGAGACGGAGAAGAAGAAGACGGCGGTCGCCGGTCGTCGGTCGCTGGTGCTCCGGTCGCCGGTGCTGAGAGGGAGCCGCAGCTGCTGAGAGGGAGCGGCGGTCGCCGGTCGCCGATGCTGGGAGGGAGCGGCGGTCGCCGGTCGCCAGTGCTGAGCCGGAGAGGGTTGCCGGTTCGTAAATAAATAATAAGAAAATAAATGATAACCACAATTTATAACCATAACAGAATGATTATTTAAATGTATGTATTTTCCTCCTTTTGTATATCAGATCTACCCAAGGGATTCAAAAATCTATGTTTGGACATGGTGGTCGACTTTGAATTTTTAATTCTTATTTAGTATTTAATTATCATTCTATTTATTCCTTATTCTCAATATATCGACGGAGGTTAATCTGATGCGACAGATCGATCATATGTTACAATAGACGGTTATTGATAAAAAAGAATTATTGTTATTGAGAGGGTGAAAAGACATGACTTTCCTCTTATTTAATATGAAAAATGGTTTGTAAATAAATAATAAGAAAATAAATGATAACCACAATTTATAACCATAACAGAATGATTATTTAATTTTAATAACTGATCGTGACTCTTCAACATATTTATTTTTAAATCTATTTTTTTAATTTATATAATAAAAAAATCACCAAATTTGGATTAAAAAGATATGTTGATTATTAAAAAAAATATCTTATATATGCAACAGATATATTATCTGATACAACAAATTGTCGATTTCTCACAATAAATGATAATCTGTTGTCACAGATGGGTTATATGATGCAACAGATATATAATCTGTTGCCACAACTCGATAAAAATGGTTACTGAAAAGAACTTATCAAGTCATAACTTTCCACAGTAATTAAAAAGTCACCAGTTTGAATGTAATTAATAAATAGAGGTGACTAGTCACACTTTTTGTTTATAAATCTATTTTTTAATTTATATAATAAAAAAGTCACCAAATTTGGATTAAAGATAAAGATATGATGATTATTTAAAAGATATATGTTGCAACATATATATTATCTGATGCAACAGATTGTAGATTTATTGCAACAAATGGTATATCTATTGTCACAGATGGGTTATCTGATGCAACATATATATAATCTGTTGCCACAACTCAATAAAAACGGTTATTGAAAAGAACTAATTAAGTCATAACTTTCCACAGTAATAAAAAAGTCATAGTATTAATAAATGGAGGTGAGCAATCACGCCTTTTTGTTTTTGAATCTATTTTTTTAATTTATATAATAAAAATGTCACCAAATTTGGATTAAAGATAAAGATATGATGATTATTAAAAAGATATATGTTGCAACATATATATTATTTGGTGCAACAGATTGTAGATTTGTTGTAACAAATGGTGTATCTTTTGTTACAGATGGGTTATCTAATGCAACATATATATTATTTGTTACCACAACTCAATAAAAATGACACCAGTATTAATAAATGAAGGTGAACAGTCGCGCCATTTTTCCTAACTCATTCAAATTCAATTCTCTATAAATAGGTTAGGTCCTTCCTTACTCGTTCATTCTACTATACATATCTATTTATTTCTTGCTCTTGTCTTTCATATTACACCTTCAACTACTTTCTCTTCAAGGACTTGATATCTTTTTCATCTCTGGTAAGTTTTTTTCTTGCTTTTTGTGTAAATATACGTTGTATTACTTTATTTTTGAATTCTTTTCTTTACTTTTGTTTTTGCATTTTTTGTCAATTTATGCGTATTCTAGATATGACTGATCCAATATGGGATGTCGCTATTTTACGAGATGCCGTACGGGTACTGCAGAGGCAAGTTCACGATATACAGTGAGAGTTGGCCGCTGTCAGGGTAAGGATGTTGCGAGAGATCCGTAGGATGAGGAGGGTGCTGCTTCTGCCAGTCGAAGATTAGCCGGTTGACGATAATAATGATAATGACGAAGATGATAATAATAATAATTACATTATTTTGGTTCTTTCTTTTTAAGTCTATGTATATGTATTTTTATTTATTTTAGTTTAATAAAAAAATTATGTTTAATCAACTTTTGACATTTTAATTCATATTTAATTTTCATTCTGTCTATCATCTTCTCAACAAACATGTTGATGATTGGACGTAAGGAATAATTTTAAATCCAGTAGCAATAACAAGATTTAAGATTTATCTATTGAGTTTGTGGCAGAGGCTGATTTGTGTTGTTCCAAATAGATTACTCATATGTTGCAGCAGATACACAATCTATTTCAACAGATAACTAGTCTATTGCACGACTTTGATGTTTTAATTCATACTCCCTCCTCAAATTAATCCGTCCCAAATTGAGATGACACATTGATTAAGAAAAATAATTAATAAAATGCCTAGTTCACCATAATACCTCTATCAAATGATATTTATATTTTAATTTGAAGAAAAAGTGATTAATATAAAGGGTAAAAATGGATTTTTTTTTATCTCTTCTTGATTAATGAAAAAAGACAAGTAAAATGAAAAATCAAATTAGAAAATTTGGGACAGGTAATTTGAGACAGAGGAAGTGTTTAATTTTCATTCTGTCTATTATATTCTCAACAAACATGTCGACGATTGGACGTAAGAAATAATTTTGAATCCAGTAGCAATAGCAAGAGTTGAAACATATTGGTTATCTGGTGGGTTTGTGGCAGGGGCTGATTTGTGTTGTTCCAAACAGATTAATCATCTGTCGCAACAGATAAGGACGGGTTATTTGAGACAGAGGGAATATTTAATTTTCATTCTGTCTATTATCTTCTCAACACATAAGTCGACGATTGGATGTAAGGAATAATTTTAAATCCAATAGAAATAACAATAGTTGAAACCATTGGTTATCTGTTGGGTTTGTGGCAGGGGCTGATTTGTGTTGTTCCAAACAGATTAATCATCTGTCGCAACAGATAAGGACGGGTTATTTGAGACGGAGGGAATATTTAATTTTCATTCTGTCTATTATCTTCTCAACACATAAGTCGACGATTGGATGTAAGGAATAATTTTAAATCCAATAGCAATAACAAGAGTTGAAATGTAAGGAATAATTTTAAATCCAATAGCAATAACAAGAGTTGAAACACATTGGTTATCTGTTGGGTTTGTGGCAGGGTCTGATTTGTGTTGTTCCAAACAGATTAATCATCTGTTGAAACAGATAAGCAGTCTGATGCAACAGATAATCAGTCTGATGCGACAGATAACTAGTCTGTTGCAATAGATAAATCTTCTGTTGCAACAAATTAATCATCTGATGCATCAGATGAGTGATCTGTTTAAATTGTGGGAACTTATGTTATGATTGGGTTCTATCCATTGTTGAAAAACCAGTAGTAACTGTGTACCCAAATGACAAATTCGAATAAAAATTATAGTTTTACTTACCAGTCACCTATGAAGTAATGCCAAAGTGGAAAGTGACGTAGGAAACAAAATTTAACCTAAGAAATTGGTCAGATAGTAGCAGTAGCTGTAACAACAACAACAACAATGGTCGATAAAAAGAAGATGAAGATGAAGATGATGATAATGAGTAGAAGATGATGAATAAAGTAGCAACAACAATGAACAACAATAATCGTAAAGAGAGAGAAAAATAACAACGGATGAGAAGAAAGAAAAACACACATTTTTTTCCTTTCGTTTCCTGTTATATTAACTAATATTTGGATCAAAGTTCAAATTTAAAAACTTGTAAGTTAGTTTCAAACTTTTTCAACTTTCTTAATCCGTAATTGTCATCCCCACTCAATAATTAATACTAATATCACCTACAACACATTTTAAAATTCTTTGGCCAACTATTGAAGGAAAATTTCAATCAAACTTCCCTTTTAATTTCCCCGTCAAATAGAAATCACAAAATTTAGGAACGTGGATAATGTAGCTTCCGCTCGATCGATTTAGCCAAGGGAGAACCGTGGTAGCCACACGTTCATCACCCCTTTTCTCTTCTCTTTATTTATTTACGCTTGTTCTCATTTACTCCCAAATAACAGAAAAGAACATCGAGATCAATGGCGTCGACTACTAGTATAATTAAAGGTGGATTCTCATGCGGCAACACATTGTCTTCGTTTCGGGCGAGACCAAGGCGGATGGTGGTTCGTGCGAAGCTGTAAATCCAGATATTAGGAAGGATGAAGAAAAAGTGGTGAACTCTCTAAACCTCTTACTCCTTACTGCAGGTTTCTATTTTTTCTTCTATACTTATTCATAATTCCTCAATTTATTACTCACTTTATCTCAATATATGTTAAGCAATTGAAATTTTGAGACTCAATCAAATTTTTCCTTTGATCCGAACTATTGTTCATTCTTTTTAAATATTTTTAATTATTAATTATTAATTATTATATTTTATATAATATTTTCTTTTACGTAGTTTAAATATTTGAATCTCAAAATTTCATTGTGCCAATAACAATTTGGATGGCGGGAGTATATTACTCTTGTGCGCCGACTTGTTCTTTTGTTGAAAAAATTTGATAATTCCTGTAGTTGGGAGTATGCATTGCTGACAAACGGGAGAGAATAAAACATCACCTGGAAATTAAATAATCTTCTGATATAAGTGAATATATTGATATAACTACTATATTACTGCAGATAGGGACAATGCACAAAGTGGGATGGGTCAATCAACAGTGTTTTAAAGTATTTATATCTTTTGCAAATCTTATTTTATTTGAAAATTCTGTTTGTTATTGCAGCTCTTGTATGTTTGTAGGAAAAAAAAAGAAAATTGTTCATTTTTTAGAGGGATTGGTCATCATTTGGTTGAAGTTGATATATATATATATATTAATTCTACGTATCTTTAATTAAAGATAACAAAATTTAGAAGTCATCTTACTTTCTTAAACTTCATGTCAAGTTAAAACTAACTTATTAACCAACAAATTGAAAATGGTATAGTTGAAATTATAAAGAGAGTCCAGTCAATAGTCAATCTTATTACGGGCAGTGACAGGCGATTATCAAAGCTGATTTTGATAAGTAACTTCATATCCAAAAAGTGTGTATTGAAGACCTCACTTCAAGTCATTCAAGAATAGCGGCGTTGGAGGATTATTTTTGTTTATCCATGTTATTGAAAGTAGTTTAGATTTAAATCCTTAATTGTGAGGTGGGTGTTTGATTGCCAATTTTAGTTTCCGTATCATCGTACCAGCACAAATTATTTTGTAATTCTCATTATTGATACACATTAATGTGAAACAACACCACATCACATATATATGGTGTTTATACCAGATTGAATAGGTGATATTCTACAACCCAAAATGATTATTGAGAAAACTGTCATTTACCCAACGTAAACTGTAACACATCTTCAACATGTAATAGACATTGTGTAACAGATATATTATGTATAAGAAGCCAAAAAAATTTGATTTTTTCTGTCTGTTTAACTCTATTTTTTCTTTTTGATGTAGATGAGAGAGCTATTATAACTCAAAAGAGATCATGAGTCGAGCTTGATTAGCATTTCTAATGGGAGTTTCCCTAGTTGAATTTGTTTCCTTCCCATCATTGATTGAGAATTCTAAGCCTAAGAGTATCAAGGGGGTGTTGATATGAGGGACTCAATGCTGAAAGAAGACCCTCCTTCCTAGTTCCCTCCCCCTCTTCTGGTTAATTGGTTAAAGAATTTAATTTAGGAGGCCCATATGTTATCTACACTAACTGATCGTTAATCTAGAGAATAGAGTCATAGATCTCTCCCTATTTATTATCATGCAGATTTCTTCTTGATTATGGAACTCTTGCTAGAATATTGATATAGAATAACATTCGTACTGAATTCAGTCGATAGTTTTAGTAAGTGGGAGATTTTTATGCAAAGGTGTTGGAGGTCTGGGACTTTTCCTCTATGTGACGGAAGCCACGTGAAGCATAATAAGGCAACTGGAGATAACGTTGGACCTCTGCTATTGAAGAAGTAGTAAGCTAGTAAATGGCTGTGGTACCATGTTTGTCCCTAGTTTATGCGAACTCTTGAAGCCTATTTCCCTAGTACTTTTTTTCTCCATGTACCATTTATTGAAGAGATGTACCATGTTAGTCCCTATAATAAAACTTGTTAAAACTGGAAGTACCTGCAATATTTATCCTTTCCCAGCAGTAGTTCTACTTATGCTAGAACATGATCACATTGTAATTTCAACCATGCTATTTTACAGAAACTTCTCGAACCCTGTGAGATATTGAGTATAATTTTCATACAGACCAGTTAATAAGATTGGGGAGTTAACAAGTCTTATCATTCGACATACTTGTTGGTTTAGCTGATGCAAATACTCTAATTGTACCATGATTTTTTTACAATCTTTTATGGATGTTAGTAATCGGCTGACCTGTGGTTATTCAGCTCACATTCTAATTGGATGAGTGGTGTTCGTGCATACCACAATCTTATTTATGGTTTAGATTATCACGTTGTTTTGGAAACAAATTGGTGTCTTCTTATATGCATTTGACTCTAGTTATATATGCTAAAGTGACCATTCATTTACTTGAACTTCAGCTGTTCATCATCTGATGTATAGCTATATGCTTCACAGTTTCTCGCGAGGGTTGTGCTCATGGGATAATGTTCTGTAATTATGGGAAATTTTAGTATTAACTGAATCTCTGTTCTCTTCAGATAACATCTAATCCTGGAAATAAAGAGCACTCATGAAATGAAAATGTGTCGTACTAGCGTTCCTATAATTAGATAAGGGAAACGGAGAGCGTAGTACTGTATCTGTATGCAGTAGTCATTTGACATCTTGGTTTCACGCATAGCTGAAGGGCCTAACCACTGGGCCAGTGTGGAACCTTGTTCATAAGTAGTGTACTTTTAATATTTCTACCTTCTGTACTTGTTTTATTAATTATTTGTATATGTATATTTAGTAAAAAACTTCAAGGAAGCATGCCATATGAGGCTCGATTCTATAAGGTCTTGCACTTAATACTCTTTACCAACTTGTTTGTGATAACTTACTAGTTTTCCAACACAATCTTCTTCAGTTTTCTCTCTTTATTTAACCAACTTTTTATTTTAGAGTTGTTTAAATTGCAATTGATCAAAAGCAGAGCAAATCCTATGGTAATATTTTGGAAAGAAATTCTAAATGATACAAAAACAGAACAAAATAATCTCATCGAACGAGTGAGGCATCCGAAGAAAAATACAAGAAAGGTCAGAGAAAGCTGCCTAGTCTCAAGTACAAAACCTCAGAATCAGAAGCAGGTACTTACATTTTTTTACACCAAATCTATTAAGAGGGCTCAAAAAGTGATAGCAATAAGAGGGGGATGAATTACTCTTTTTCTGATTTATTAGTCGACTATTGTACTAGTCACTCGACCAACAAAACAGTGTAGTGAAGGCAACAAGGCAACAAGGTACTGAAAGTAAAAGTAACACCAAATATTTTATACAGATTAGGACCCCTAATAGGTCTTACTCCACTCTCCTTGGGTTTCAAGAGATTCTAATAGCCCTTCTTTTGGTGAATCAAATATTACAAGGATTGAGTAAAACTTTTTGACATTTACTCTCACTTTTCTTTTCTCACTAGATATAAAGCCTCACCAACTATGTATTTTTCTTTCTCTTTAGGATTACATTGCAAACTTTAAGAAACTACAATGTTTAATGAAAGTAGAGTAAAGAGCTAGAGAAGGTTGAGATAAGTATATGTTTCTTTCATAATCTTGCATCCAATAAATAGTAGCGATTCGGCTACCAGCCATTTGGAAGATTTGAAATAGAAAGGCAACCCTAGAGATTTGATCTATGGAAATTGGATGTAAAATATCCTCTTTTTAAGAATAAGGTTGAACCATTAAAAGTTTTTTTAATGAACCAACCGCACGTTGCTATGCCCCAAAATATGGATTCCTGAGATCTTTGAATAAGCTTCTTTCCTTGTACAAAAGCTACTGAATTAGTGAGGAGGCCTTGTCTCTTGATTTGTTCCTTTTAGCCTTTGAATAATATCATTTTACTTAATTGATGCTTATTTTTTAATCAACTTGACACGTCTTTTTTTTTTTCATCGCACTTGCAAGTAGTCAGTCATTGAGATTAGACAATATATGTGAGATCTCTTAAAATTTTGATCATTTTATTTTTGACCCTTCCACATGCATAATGTCAATTTTTGACTTGAATTATGATAGAGAATATTAAAAGGGTGTTTTGGATTTTTTGGAAGGGGTTTTGGGTCATTTTGGGACCTTGAGGCAGTAACGGTCCACGATAAGGCCTTGTCACAGAGATTAACCTCCACGATATTGGCGTGGCACATAATCTAACCCCTGCAATATTAGCATGCCATGCCAGTGTTTTAATTTTGTCAATTTTTATTTTTTCCACTTGGATTGAGGGGCTTTTGGTCTTTTTATCCCTTGTACGACCTTTAAACATAAAAAACCCCATTCCCTTCAGTTTTCAAAGATCAAATCATCCTCTTTCTCTCTCAAACTCAAAACCTAGGAACATTCAAGTGTTTTACAGTGCATTCATCATCCAGGCTCCAAAATTCGGATTGTCTTCTATTTCTTGTATGTTTCAGGCATATTTTTCTTCTCTAAACTTGAATTTTACATTGTGGAATTATTTGAATGAATTTTCATGTGATTTAAATTGTGGATTTTGAAATTAGGTTGAGGAGTTTTGGTGGTTACTGAATGAATTACTTGTCCCATATTTTAAATTGATTATTCATGCGTTAAATTGATATTTTGGGGACTGAATTGGTACATTGTTTAAATGGTGGGAATGAGGGACATGGGTTTTCCCAAATTAGATGAAATTTGGCTTGATAATTGCATTAACCCCAACCCACATTGTAAACGTATTTTGAATATGGACAAATTGCATGGTTTAACTTATTTTTGGAACTATTGTATTGCATTAATGGATAAGTGGATATAAAAATGAATTTGGATGGCAGTGACGGACATGGTTTGGATTTTAAATGAAACTTGGGAGTCAATGTGGTTATGTGGATTGGTTTGACATATTTAATTAGCTTGCAAGCATATTGGTACAATGATACCAAGTGGTAAATGCCTTAATGAATGACTCCTGGGTCAATGGATTGGTTTATGTGCAAATTATTTTAATTTGGGCTTAAAGGTAATTGCGTAGCTCACTGTGAAGGTGTAAGCCCTAGGGGTGAACACTGAAAACCACGTTTGTCAGTGTTGGGGGTCTATATGACTGTGTGCTTGATGCACACTTGATATATATATATATTGTGGAATAGCTATTGCCTTGGTGGCTTTAGTTTTCCCTTAGATTTTCCTCTGTTCATGCGACTAACAAGTACTGGGGCCCTTTCAATAGAGGGAACTGAACCCATATAGCCCATGGGTGCCTTTAGAACAGATCAAGCTACACAGTTCAGGTTAAATCTTTAAACTCTCATGTTCATGACCCATTACCCTATCCCGACATCCTACATATCTACATACGTATATATATGTATATATATATATATATATATATATGAATGTGTGTATGTGGTTTTGACTAATTTTGGACATGACATTATTTTTATCACTTCCCCTAGTTACATGCCAGTGCTTATCCCACTAACCTTTCTATGATGCTACATCATTTTATGATGTAGGATTCGAAGACTTTTTTGTTGCTCCTATGTAGTGTTAGGTGGTTGAACACGTCTATTAAGTTGTTTTGAAGTGGTAAGACTCCATCCTTTGAAAGGCCTTATCGTTTTATTATTCTTTCTTTATTGTCATAGTACTTTCGGAATATTTTTTGTCATAGTTGGGAGCATGTCCTCACTTAGTTGATATTCTGGTTTTAGAGGGTATTGTGGATAAGTGTGGGTTGGTTGTTGTTTTGACTCTTAATTTTCATTTGAGTTATCTATTTTTCTATTATTACTATCTTGATTGGCTTCCGCTTTATTGTTATTATTATGCTCTTGAGGTTAGGTTAAGAGGGTGATCTTCGATCTATGGTGGGCTTGAGATACTCGTCACGACCAGGCCCTAGTTTGGGTTATGACAAGCTTGGTATCTGAGCACGGATTAAAGTCGTTGGGTGTCCACAAAGTCGTGTCGAGTAGAGTCTCTTTTATACGTATGTAGACGTCACACTTAAAAGGAGGAGGCTACAAGGTATTTAGGAATATTTCCATTTCTTGTGTTCTATTTTGGACTATAAAGTTCAGTGTCATGAAACTTCTCTAACTCATGGCTTTCTTACATTTTAGATCATGCCTCTTTGAAGATATGACGTTCACAGGATCTCTATCCTACTCGAGGAGAATATGAAGGGGACTCACCCTGTTTATGAGTGTAGACCTAGTCTAGGGTCCCTTCTCCTGATTGTACCACTTCACGTGGAGTTCTACCTATCCCTACTAGTCCTATTCAGGCTTCTTGGCCAGATTATACTCATGTACAATCACCTATGAGAGATATCTCTAAAGCAAAGTTCCGTCAGTCTATTCATATACTTACTCAGTTGGTGGCATCGCAGTCTCATCAGTCTGACTGTGTTGGTTCTATTGCTCATTCATCTGAGGTTACCTGGGTTAGCCAGTTCATAAGGTTAAATCCTCCAACCTTTACAGGCTCTAAGGTTGCGGTGGATCCTCAAGGGTTTATTGATTAGATGGAAAATATTTTCAGTGTAATGCATGCTACTGAGTCTGAGGATGTGGAGTTTGCTGCTTACCAGTTGAAAGATGTAGCTTATCAGTGGTATAAAGAGTGGGGACTATGAGGGGTGATGATGCTGAGAGGGTTATGTGGGATGACTTATCAGGGGTCTTTCTTGATAAATTTTTTTCTCAAGAGTTGGGGAAAGCTAAGGCTTAAGAGTTTGTAAATTTTAAGCAAGGAAAGATGAGTGTGAAGGAGTATGCTCTGAAATTTCAGCAGTTTTACCACTATGCTTTGGAGTTAGTGGCTAACATGAGGTCCTGAATGAGAAAGTTCACTTCTGGTTTGTCCTGTGATTTAGTGCTGGAATGTAAGGTTGCTATATTGAATAATGATATAGACATCTCCAGGTTGGTGATTTATATGTAGCAGGTAGAGTATGAAAGAAAAAAACAGATAGAAATAGGAGAGAGGTAGAATAAGAAGTTTAGGTATTCAGAGCAGGGTGCAGGTCAGTAGAATAATGAGAGAGATGGTAGGCAGTAGACTAAGAAGAAGAATTAGGGAAATTTGTATTCTCCTACTTGTGCTCCTTATCCTAAGCCTTCAGCGATCATCATTTTCAGGCTAACAGTGATCCTAAGGCATAAGGTGCCCAGTCTCAGGTTAGTGGAGCTCAATCAGCCCTACCTTATCCTCTTTATCATTTTTTAGGGTATCTTCACCATGGATATTATGAGAAGGGGATAAATTGGTGCTATAATTGTGATCAGCTTGGTCATATACAGTAAGATTATCCTTTAACCAACGTTGCCACTGGAGCTAATAAAGTTTCAATCGCCACACCTTCAGTTCCTGTGCCAAAGGGTGCTACTTCTGGTATTGGCACTTGCCAAAACTGTCTCTATGCACTTGCTACCCCTCAAGAATTTGAGGCATCTTCAGATGTGGTTATTGATATGTTACAACTCTTTTACCATGATGTTTATTTTTTGCTTGATCCAGGATCTACCCTATTTTATGTGACCCCTTATATGACTTTGTATTTTAATTTTGGTCCCAATAATATTTTTGACCCCTTTTTTCTGTTTCTACTCTGGTGGGTGATTCTATAGTTGCTAGAAAAATCTATAGTGGTTGTGTGGTATATATATTTTATAGAGATACATTGGTGGATTTGATAGAATTGGATATGGTGGATTTCGATGTTATCTTAGGGATGGATTAACTTTATTCATGGTATGAATCTCTGGATTGTAGGACTAAAAAGGTCTATTTTTCTTTTACTAATAAACCTGTGATCGAATGGGAGGGGAGTTCCTTGGTTTCCAAGGGGAGGTTTATTTCCTATCTTAGAGCTCTGAAATTAATTTCAAAGGGGTGTTTATATAATCTAGTTCGGGTTAAGGATTCTGACTTTGAAAGTCCTTCTTTGCAATTTGTCCCTATGGTTAATAAATTTCTAGAAGTGTTTCTCGATGATTTTTTTGGGATTTCTCTCGATAGGAATAGATTTTGGGATTGATCTTCTGTCGGATACTCGTCCTATTTCTTTTACTCCTTATAGAATGCCAGTAGCTAAACTAAAGGAGCTGAAGTAGAAATTAAAGGATCTTCATGATAAGGGTTTTATTCATTCTATTGTTTCTCTATGAGGTGCTCCTATACTTTTTGTGCAAAAGAAAGATGGGTCTCTTCAGATATGTATAGATTATCGTTAGATGAATAAATTTATAGTGAAAAATAAGTATCCTCTTCAGGGGATTGATGACCTTTTTTATCACCTTCAGAGTGCTAGATATTTCTCTAAGATTGATCTTCATTTGGGCTATCATCAATTTTAAATTAGGGAGGTTGATATTCCTAAGATTTCTTTCTGAACTCGGTATGGTCACTATGAGTTTTTCGTTAGGTCGTTTGGGTTAACTAATGCTCCGACCACATTTATGGATCTCGTGAATTGAGTTTTCATGTAGTTTTGGATTTTCTTGTTATAGTCTTCATTGATGACATCTTGGTGTACTTTAAGAGTGAGGAGGATCATGCCAATCACCTTCGAATTGTGTTGTAGACTCTTAAAGGCCAAAAATTATATGCAAAACTTTCTAAGGTGAGTTTTTGATGAATGTTGTGACTTTTCTGGGGCATGTTGTTTCTAGTGAAGGGATCAAGGTGTATCCACAAAAGGTTGAGACAGTTAAGAAATGGCTTAGAACCACGACTCCAACCGATATTATGAGCTTTTTGGTCTTGGCTGGGTGTTATAGGAGGTTTATGGAGAGAGTTTCTCTTATTTCGCTGCTCCATTGACAAAGTTGACTTATGAAAAGGTTAAGTTCTTATGGTCTAATGCCCATGAGGATTGTTTTGAGAGGTTGAAGGATAAGTTAACTTCTGCACTGGTTTTGACCCTGTCCGAAGGTATTGATGGGTTCATAGTGTATTGTGATGCATCCCGTGTGAGACTGGGTTGTGTTTTGATGCAGCATGGTAAGGTCATAGCCTATGCTTCCAGGCAAATTAAGGTTTATGAAAGAAATTACCTGACTCATGATTTAGAGTTGGCGACTGTGGTCTTTGTATTGAAAATATTGTGCCTTTACCTGCATGGGGTGCATATGGACATTTATTTAGATCATAAGAGCTTGCAGTATGTGTTTACGTAGAAGGAGTTTTTGTTTATTCAGATCATAATTTTGTCCAGTTTTTGTTTTTTTCATTTGGGTTGAGGGGCTTTTGGTCCCTTTATCCCTTGTACGACCTTTAAACATCAAAAACCCCATTCCCTTCAATTTTCAAAGATTAAATCATCCTCTTTCTCTCTCAAACTCAAAATATAGGAACATTCAAGGGTTTTATAGTGCATTCATCATATGGGCTCCAAAATTCAGATTGTCTTCAAATCTTTGTATGTTTCAGGCATGTTTCTCTTCCTTAAACTTGAATTTTACATTGTGGCATTAATTGAACGGATTTTTATGTGATTTAAATTACGAGTTTTGAAATTGGTTTGAGAAATTTTGGATGTTACTGAATGAATTATTTGTCTCATGTTTTAATTGATTATTCATGCTTTAAATTGATATTTTTAGAACTGAATTGGTACATTGTTTAAATTGTTGGAATGGGGGACATGGGCTACCCCAAATTGGATGAAATTTGTCTTGATAATTGCATTAACCCCAACTGGCCTTGTAAACTTGTTTTGAATATGAACAAATTGCATGGTTTAACTTGCTTTTGAACCCAATGCATTGCATTTAGGAGTGTTCATAGTTAGGTTTTTAACCAAACCAAACCGCGATCCAAACCAAACCAATTAAAAAAACTGATACTTGGTTAGGTTTGGTTTTGAACTTTAAAAAACTGATACTAATTTGGTTTGTTTGATTTTACTCTAAAATAACCGACAAAATAACCAAGCCGAATCGAAGTATACATATTATAATTATTTATATATTATTCATAAATACAATATAAATATTTGTTAAATTTTATATTTTAATCATGATTTAACTTTAGTCGTAACACATTTAGTCATATGTCTTCATCCAGTTGACAGTATGAGATTCTAAATGAATTTCGCACTTTGAATGAAAAATGATACTAATTGTGAAAATAATATATTGTTGTATATTGAAATTTACACCTAAGATTTATTAGACTATAGACAATAACTAATTTTAATTTTCTTTTTGAACTTTGTTGAGCAAGAAGTTTATGTGTTCACCTTTTGAGGGGTTATCATATCATTCTGTTAAATGTAGTTTTTAAATATTTTTTAGAAGCGTTCATATGGTGTTGTTCATGGCTTTGCTGAAGTATAACACTTAGTTGACATCTTAATTTCAAGGTTGAGATACAACACTCGATTGACATCTCATATGTTAGATTGGATTTATTTTTTAAAATTTTTAACTTTTATCATTAGCTAAAGTTATAAACCAAAAAAATCGAACCAAACCCAAATAAACCGACAAGAACCAAACCAATGGTTATTTTTTTGTTTGGTTTGGTTTGGTTTTAGAAATTTAAAAATAGATTAAGTTGGTTTGGTTATGGTTTTGACCAATAACTGATCCAAACCGACTCATGAATACCTCTAATTGCATTAGTGGATAAATGGATATAAAAATAGATTTGGATGACCTTGGTGTCCATGGTTTGGATTTTAAATAGAATTTGAGAGTCAATGTGATTATGTGGATTGGTTTGGCATATATAATTTAACTTGCAAGTATATTGGTATGATGATAGCAAGTGGTAAATGCCTTAATGAATGACTCCTGGGTCAATGGATTGGTTTATGTGAAAATTGTTTTAACTTGGGCTTAAAGGGAATTGTGTAGCTCACCATGAAGGTGTAAGTTCGGGGGGTGGGGGAGAGGAGGGTCAAACACTAGAAACCACGTTTGCCGGTGTTAGGGGTCTATATGACCATGTGCTTGATGCAAACTTGATATATATTTTTTGGGATGGCTATTGCATTGGTGACTTTAGTTTTCCCTCAAATTTTCCTTGGTTCATGCGGTTAATATGCATTGAGGCCCTTTCAGCAGGGGGAGCTGAATCCATATATATATATATATATATATATATATATATATATATGAATATGTCCATATAGTTTTGACTAATTTAGCACATGTCATTATTTTGTCACTCCGCCTAAGTTACATGGCAATGCTTATCCCACTGACTGTCCTAGGATGCTACATTATTTCATGATGTAGGGTCCAAAGACTTTTTTTCTGTTGCTCCTATGAAACGTTTAGTGGTTGTGCACGTTTGTTGAGTTGCTGTGAAGTGGTGAGGCTCCATCCTTCGGAAGGCCTTATCATTTCATTATTCTTTCGTTATTTTCATAGTACTTTTGAATTCTTTTTTGTCATAGTCGAGGGCATGTCCTGACTTAGTTTCTATTGAAGTTTTAGAGGCTATTGTGGACAAGTGTATATTTGTTGTTGTTTTGACTCTTAGTTATCCTTTGAGTCATCTATTCGTCTATTATTACTATCTTGATTGGCTTTCACTTTATTGTTATTATTGTGCTCTTGTGCTTAAGTTAAGGGGTTGTCTCTGATCCATAGAGGGATTTACCCTGGGTTCCATATGGTGCTTACAGTCTCGAGGGATCACAAACTAATCTATGAGCTGGTACCTACTGTGAGTACTGAATAAAACTGATAATAAGAGATCATGTGCGGAAAACAATGACTATAATGCCATAAGGTATTAAATAATAGTTCTGAAAAAGTCTGTATAACAAATTTGAGAATACTGATATAACTTCTGATAATGACAACTAAAAACTGAAGACCGACTAATAGTCTATACTAGTCTGAAAAACCTCTACTGATTGACTGTGGAGCTGATGGGACAAACCCCCAACTAACTCCGACTGAATAAAAAAATTCTGAAACTGAAGAAATAGATGAGGTAAATAAACCATGTCCTTAAAATATGAGGACTCACCACTGCTACGTCTAATAATTTGGAAAGTCTATGCGCGATCTGGGAACTAAGTGTACGAACCTATGATATGATACATCATAGCGCAAGAAACGAGTATGCGATTAGTAATTTGAATGTACTGGTATGCTAAATGAGGTAGACTGATATACATGGTTTCATGTACAGTAGTGATAACTGACTGAATGAATAACATAAAGTACTGGATAGAATGCATGAAATCTGTAAATACTTAGAATGCATGACCAAGAATAAAACATGTTCTGAATATAATATGTAAACTAAAATACTAAGTACTAATAAATGAATAACAAATATCTGTATGCTATAGTCAAGCAAAAACTGAAATTGAAATACTGAGTTGATTACTGGACTGAGACCGTGGGAGCTATCATATAACCGACATACCGCAATGAGAAATTTTGGATCTAATCTATGACCCCAATTAGAAGGGTGTCAGTACCATGCCATAGGTACTAACACTGGCTGTGTGGATCCACTAAAGTATTGTCCCGAAGGACTAAGGGTCACCCTCAATTGGCAGGTTAATGTCTCAACCTACGCTGGCTACGTAGTTCTGGAAAGTAGGGATTGCTACTAAAGGTCACACCCTTAACTGGCAGGTGAGCCCCCATCCCTGGGTTCGCTTAGTGCTAAATCCTACTTCCAACTGAACTGACTTAGAATACTGAAATGTTCTTAGTTTAACTGATTATGATAACTGACTGAACTGGTAATGCTCATAACATGTCTGAAACTATTCTGAAGATACTGAGACTAAGTAAATAGCTAAGTTTTTGGGTATTCATAACCCCCAGGACTCGATAACAATAATAGCAAAATAGTACTAAAACTTTGAGGACATAATATGAAAGCATTAATTCAAAATTCATTCTTGTAGGCATTTCGTCAAACACTTGATATTCATAGTTTAAGCTAAGCATGGGAATAGCTTAAAACTTGTAGAATTAGCATGATTTCAACACCAACATCACTAATTTTGAATTAAATCAATGTATAACATCATTAAAACAAGTGGGGTTTAATAACAACAACAATTTCATGTAAACATGGTATAAAATCAAGATTCATGGGGATTCATGGTTTAAATCTCATTTAAAATCACAATAACTTGTAATGATCATGACTTTGAATTTAAAATTTAATTCTTGGACTCCATGGGTGAAAGGGACCTATGGATGAACACTTAACATACTTGGGTTGATGAGTTCGTGCGAGTTCTTGGGTTTTTTCTAGAGAATTGATCTTGAATCTTGAAGGCTAGGATTTTGTTCTTGAAAGAGGGCTACTTTAATTTTGAGAGAATTGTGAAATAATGAGCAAATAATTCTCTCTTGGGACTTAAATCCCGTGTTTGGACTGAATAAGGTGAAGGAAAAGGACTTAAATGCCCTTGGGAAATTAAAAATCAAAGTTGGACTGGAAATCCTGATTTTGGCCTTCGGCGCAACACAGTACTATTGCATTGTGCCACTGGAAAAAGGATAATCCTCATTTTGTCCAATGGAGCGACGTGGTGCTATCGCGTTGCGCCACTGGAAATAGACAATTCTGAACTGGCACCTTGGCACGATACAGTGCGAACGTAGTGACTTACTAAATGTGAATTTTCCCCTTGGCATGACTCAGCATTATCGCGGTGGTCTACTGGAAAAGGACGAATGTGATTTTGGCCATCTTCATGACGCGACCTTATCGCGTTGCGCTACTGTCTTTCACTAAAAGTGCCATAACTTCTCACCTACATATCAGATTAAGGAAAAATTGGTATCGTTGGAAAGCTAATTCAATTATCTACAATTTGGTGGGTCTTGAGTTGAAAAATTCTGAATATAACCAAAGATATACTCATTTGAAGTTGACTATTGCAACATCCTTCTTGAAAACTCAGTAAGTAAGGAGTAATTTAATTTATCTAATAGCTGGGAGTTATTTGAGCCCTTAATATACATCAAACTCACTTGTAAAGTACCAAAGAAATATAATATACTTTTTATAAGCTTGAAACATGGCTCTATCATTGGTTTGGGTTTTTAGAGTATTACAATATCTCCCCTTTGGGATTATTCATCCTCGAATGAGATTGGTTAAGATGAAAGAAATGAGGAATTATGGTTTCATGCTGAGAATACGTGATGAAAACATATTTACATGACTGAGTTTGAAACATGGCACATGACTGAACTGATTCTGTGAATGCATGACTGACATGAGAGTGATTTGTAGCTGAAACTGAGCATGGAAGAGAGAAAATCTAAGAAGATTGTTACCTTAATATAAGTCTGAGTTTGCAGAGAAAAGATGAGGGTACTTGGTCCTCATATCTGCTTCTTCTTCCCAAGTGGCTCCCTCAAAGGACTGATTCCACCAAAGATCCTTGACTAGAGGAGCTTCATTGTTTCTTAGTCTACAAATTTGTCAATCAAGGATCTCAACTAGAATTTCTTCATAAGAAAGGCTGTTCTGAATATCTATGATAGCTAAAGGAACAACTATAGCTGGGTCACCAATACACTTTTTCAACAAAGAGATATGGAATACTGGGTGCACTGATGCTAAGTCTGTAGGCAAATCAAGATCATAAGCTACCTTTCTGAAAGAGCTCAAAATTCTGTAAGGTCCAACATATTAGGGACTAAACTTCCCTTTCTGACCAAACCTCTTTACCCCCTTCATGGGAAAGATTTTTAGATATACGAAATCCCCAATCTCAAACTGAAGATCCTTCTCCTCACATCTGCATAAAATTTCTGTCGACTTTGGGCTACCTTAAGCCTCTCTCAAATTAGTTGAATTTTCTCAAAATCATGAAATACCAAGTCAGGTTCTATCAAAGCGGTTTCACCTATCTCAAACTGTAAGACCCCACAAAATCTTCGTTGTCTAAGTGCTTTAACGCATGCCAAAAGAGGTCTCAGACTTAGAAAATTTCAGCCAAGTGTTAGGACTTAGTCTTTTCTAAAGCCCTCAAACTTTGAGGAATTTATTTACAACCTTTTTGACCTCCAAAAATTAGTTTTAAGTTGATTCATGATCGGGGAAGTCAATAGTACATCTTGGGTGAGTTTCAGTATTTTTAGACAAGCGTAAGGGCATGTTTGGTACACCAAAATAGAAGCTCGGGGCAATTTACCCATGGCGCCTCACCCAGTTCGGTTCTAAGAGGAGCCCGCGATGAAGCGCGCTGCGCTCCAGAGCCCGTGGTACCCTGGCCAGTCCGGGCCATGTTTTTTTGTTGTCAAGTTCCGCGTTTTTAAGGTCAATTTAGTAATTCTTCCTTTCCCTAATCTATCCAGAGACAATATTAAAGCCTATTCTTACCATGTTAGGCCTATTTTCATTAAAATTTTCTCAATTGGAAACCCTAAGCTTCAACGTTCATCTTCAAGAATCCCAAGATTCCACCATTCTTTTATCAAATTAGTCTAAAATTTAAAGTTCCCAATTCAAGAATTCAAAGAATAATCCTTCAAGAAAGCAAATAGGATCTCCAAAAGCAAGCTTGTTCATCATGCAAGGTATGTGGGGTTTGAACAAGGACAAATCTATCGTCCATGTGCCCAAAAACTTGAATTTTATTAAAGATTACATGATTTGCAAGTTGGGGTTTATACCCAAAGTAACTTGTTTTAAGTTTATGAAATTATAAGTGATTTAAGCATTGAATTGTATGTTTATTCCACCTATTTATGCTTTGAATTGAAGATTTATATCATGAATTGCTCATCCCTATTGTGAATTGATATTTTCAAGTGTTTCCAAGATAATTGTTGAGAATTAAGCTTCATTATGAAATTGTGATCATTTACGTACATATGCTTTAAACGCAAGTATGAATTTTAATATTTCATGATGAGTATATTATTAGCATGCTTTAGCAAGCAAGCATTCAGATTTTAAAGAAAGATTGATCATCCGATCATAAGCTAAGATAGAAATCCACATTATTTATGATTGAAATCAATGAAAAGCATAATTGGTTTTCATTATAGACCCTTACGCTAATTTAAGGTGGATTTCCTAAAATTTCTGAGCAATAAGTATGAGAGTAGTATTTAGCACCGAGTTGGGTATGATTCTAAGGTCTCATGCTTCAGAACTATGATCCACCATAGGTTTCTAATTTTCCCATAGTGGGCTATGATAGTGATCACATAAGTTAAGGTTCTATTCCAGTGGCAAGGGTAGAACAACTCTCCCCAAGGTGGGCAAGATGTTGGACTTTATGTTAGCTCACATGGTTTCTGTCGGTTAGAAGAAACTCTCTAAGTCCCAAAGTTCCAAGACTTCCAAAAGTCTCTAAGTTTCAAAAGAAAAGAAATGACTGAAATCTTTTGGAAAACTAAGTGTAGAGGCTCACAAGTTTCACTTATATTGTACTTTACAAGAAGGTAGTAGTTTCAAATTTCATATTTAAATATTAGCTCATATTTTTATTTTACACTTAGCCAGTATGACTTAAAGAGAAAGTATAAGTACAACCTTTAGAACTAAATGTTATGACTCACTAGATTTATAAATCTTGATTTGTTATGCATGATTTGAGTTATCAGTATTTTAGACATTCCAGCTTAGGTGAGTCATTTACATTTAGCATGCATGATTTTATAAATTATGATGATGTTTTCTTATGCACTGCACCCCCAAATACTCAGTACATCCTCAAAGTACTGATCCATATATATGTCTATGTGTTGCATTATCTTTTAATGTAGGTTCAGGTGCTCAGTATCAACAATGTGAGTAGTTCAAGCATCTCTATCTACGTTTCCACTGTTGGTTAGTATTTTACTTATTATTCACAGTTTAGTCTAAGTTAGTTTGGGATCTGTCCCATGGCTCCTGAGTTCTTTAGTAGTAGAGGCTTGTCGAACTATTATTTGATTTTAGACTTTCAGTATTTGACAATTAAATAGTGTGTTCAGTTTATTTTAGTTCATATTTGATTTAATACCGTACTATTACTTGATTTGTTTATCCGGAAGTAAGTCCCAACTTACTAGCAGGCTCAAAGGGTTAGCTTGGGGCTACGCATAGACTTGAGCACCGTGTGATGTCTCGGGATGAGATTTTGAGGAATTACAAACTTGGTATCAGAGTTTAAGGTTTAAAGAGTCCTAGGGAGTCAGATAAGCCACGTTACGTAGAGTTTTGATCATGGGTGTGAAGTGCGCCATATTTATGAGCAAGAGGCTATGAGACATTTTAGGAAATGTCATTTTTTTTTCATATTTTGTCATGCTTACATCTGTCTCTATATGCTATTAACTCATGCTCTTTATTGACAGAATATGCCTCCTCACAGAGCAAATGCCCATAGGAATAATAATCAGCCACCCCAGCCTGTTGATCCCTGAATGAGAATATATCTCATGCTAAATTTTGGGCTGCCTTTCAGGCTTTAGCCTAAGCTATGATCGCTAATGTTCAAGCCAATAATCAGCCTGCAGTTCTACGTCATCAAGGAGGTAATTTAGCGGCAACTAGATATTGTGACTTTATAAAAATGAATCTTCTCAAATTCTTAGTATCAAAGGTAGGTAAAGACCCCCAGTTGCATCTGAATAAGGTAAAAAACATCACTCAAGTTATGCATATTACTAAGGATGAGAGTGTGGAATTGGCTTCTTATAGGCAGAAGGATGTTGCTTGTGATTGGATTGTTATATGGAAGAAAGGTAGGGGTGAGGATGTAGTCCCCTGAGTTGGCAGGTATTTCAGGATGCTTTTCTAGATAGGTTCGTTTTACGTGAGTTACGGGAAGCCAAGGTTGAGGAATTCATGAACCTAAGGCAGGGCTCTATGACATTAATGGAGTACTACCTTAAGTTTAACTAGTTATCTAAGTATGCTCCTGATTTGATAGCTAACACCAGATCTTGTATAAGTAAGTTTGTTATTGGGGTGTCAGGATCGGTAGTCAAGGAGTGTAGGACTGCCATGCATATTGGAGATATGGACCTTGCTATATTGATGATGCATGCTCAATAGATTGAGGTAGAAAAATTAAAGGGAAGTGATAGAAGTAATAAGAAGGCTAGAATTGGACAATTTGAGTATGGTCAGACTAGATCTCATGGAGGGAATCACTCACAGTTTCAGAACCATTCATCTATGTCAGCACCATCTTCGGCTAGTGCTCCCACTCCCAGAGGTAGGCAGGAGCAGTGGGGTAAGTCTTCTATGTCCAGGTCTCAGAATAGTTGAGCTATAAGCCTAGTTATACCTCATGTACTAAGTGTGGTAGGACCCATCCCAGTGAGTGCTTGGCTGAGCAGCACGGTTGTTTTGGTTGTAGCAAGTTGGGTCATAAAATTAGAGAGTGTCTGTATGCTAAGCAGGGAAATAGAGATGTTCATCCCCAGACTCAAGCTACCAGTGCACTAGCTCCTGTAGCTCACCCAGCCCCTTCTCAGGGCGCTTTATCCAGTACCGGTAGCGGACAACATCAGAATTGGTTCTATGCTTTGCCATCCTATCAGGAGTAGGAGAGCTCTCCATATGTTGTTACTGGTATACTTCGTGTCTTTCATTTTGATTTTTACATATTATTGGACCCTGTGTAGAGTTTCTCTTATGTGACCCCACTAGTTGCAGTTAGTTTTGAGATAAGTTCTGAAAAGATCCCTGAGCCTTTCCTGGTTTATACTCCAGTAGGTGAGTCAGTTATTGCTAGATGGTTTAATAAAAAGTATCCTATCACTGTCCTTCATAAGGTCATGTTAGAAGACTTGATAGAGTTAGATATGGTTGATTTTGACCTTATTCTTTGTATGGATTGACTTCATTCCTGTTATACATCTATAGATTGTCTCACCCGTGTGGTGAAGTTTCAATTCCCTGATGAGCCAGTCTTTGAGTGGTCAAGTAATTCAGTATCTCCTAAGAGTCATTTTATATCCTATCTTGAGGCCAGAAAGTTCATATCCAAAGGTTGTATTCATCCAAAGGTTGTATTTACCATCTAGTCTGAGTCGAAGGCACAAAGTCTGAGACTCTAATAATTCAGTCCATCTAAATGGTCAATGAGTTTCCTGAAGTTTTTCTAGAATATCTCTAAAGGGTACCTCCTGACAGAGAAATAGAATTTGGGATTGACCTTCTTCCCAATACTCAGCCCGTTTCTATCCCTCCCTACCGTATGGCTCCCATAGAGCTTAAGAAGTTGAAAGAGCAACTCAAAGATATTTTAGATAAGGGTTTTATAAGGCCTAGTGTTTCTCCATAGGGAGCTCCCGTCCTATTCGTGCGAAAGAAAAATGGTTCTTTGCGTATGTGCATTGACTATCGTCAGCTGAATAAAGTCACAATCAAGAACAAATACCCTCTTCCTAGGATTGATGACTAGTTTGATCAATTACAAGGTGCAAGTTATTTCTCAAAGATATACCTTACATCCGGCTATCATCAGCTTAAAGTATGGGAATGTGACATTCCAAAGATAGCCTTTAGGACCCGTTATAGTCATTTTGAGTTTTTAGTCATGTCCTTTGGGCTAACCAATGCCCCGACAGCCTTCATGGACCTCATGAATCGAGTGTTCAAACAGTATCTTGACATGTTTGTCATAGTATTCTTAGATGATATCCTTGTGTACTCTCGTAGTGAGGATGATCATGCAGACCATCTTCGAATTGTGTTATAGACTCTTATAGATCATCAATTGTTTGACAAAATTCAGCAAGTATGAATTTTGGCTAAGATCAGTAGCCTTTATTGGTCATATTATTTCCGCCGATAGCATTAGAGTCGATCCCCAAAAGACAGAAGCCATAAGAAATTGGCCTAAACCTATCTCTCCATCAGATATTAGGAGTTTCTTGGGTTTAGTAGGTTATTACAGATGTTTTGTGGAGGGGTTTTCATCCATTGTGTCTCCTATGGACCAATTGTCCCCAAAAAAGTTAAGTTTTAGTGGTCAAATCCCCGTGAAAAGAGTTTTCAGGAGTTAAAGGCTCGACTCACTTCAGCCCCAGTCTTAGCATTTTTTGATGGTATAGATAATTTTATTGTTTATTTTGATGCTTCTAGAGTTAGTTTGGGTTGTGTGTTAATGTAGAGATGTAAGGTCATAGCCTATGCCTCTAGACAGTTGAAGCCTCATGAAAAGAAGTACCCAACCCATGATCTGGAATTAGCTGCTGTAGTGTTTGCTCTAAAAATCTAGAGACTATTTGTATGGGGTGCATATCGATGTGTTGACGGATCACAAAAGCTTGAAGAATGTGTTTACTCAGAGAAAATTGAATCTACGTCAGAGAAGGTGGATAGAATTATTGAAGAATTATGATATGAGTATGTTGTATCACCCGAGCAAGGCCAATGTAGTGGCAGATGCCCTTAGTAGACTGTCTATGGGTAGTGTTGATCATGTGGAGAATGATATGAAAGAGCTAGTTTGGGAAGTTCATCGCTTGGCTAGATTGGGCGTCAAGTTGGTAGATTCGGCCGATGGGGACATTTGGGTGCAGAGCAGTGCAGAAACTTCCTTAGATTCTGATATGAAGAAGAAACAAGATCAAGACCCCAATGTAGTTAAGTTAAAGATCGGAAAGTGGAGGTTTTCTCCCAAGGGGGATATGGTGTATTGAGATATCAAATTAGATTGTGTGTGCCATGCGTTGATGATTTCTGACAGCAAATTATGGTGGAAGGGCATAGTGCAAGTTATTCTATTCATCCAGGTGATACCAAGATGTACCGTGACTTGTGGGAAATCTATTAGTGGAGTGGTATGAAGAAAGACATAACGGAGTTTGTAGCTAAGTATGCAACTTGTCAACAGGTTAAGCTAGAGAACTAAAGACCTAGTGGTATTTTAGAAGAGTTCAGTATTCCTACTTGGAAGTGGGAAGAGGTGAATATGGACTTTTTGATTGGTTTACCCCATTTGCATTGACAACATGATTCGATTTGGGTTATTGTAGATAGATTAACTAAGTTAGTGCATTTCTTGCCAGTTCATACATCCTATTTAGCTGAAGACTATGCTAAGCTGTATATTAGGGAGTTAGTCAAATTACATGGAGTTCCTTTTTCCATCATCTCGAATAGGTGTACTCAGTTTACTGTTCAGTTTTGGAAAGCTTTTTAGAAGGTTCTTGGTACCCAAGTTCATCTTAGTTCCACTTTTCATCCGCAGACAGATGGTCAGGCAGAGAGGACCATATAGACTTTGGAGGATATATTGAGGGCTTGTGTGCTCGATTTCAAAGGTATTTGGGATGAGCATTTTCCATTGATTGAGTTTGCTTACAACAATAGTTATCATACTAGTATTAAGATGGTTCCATTTGAGGCTCTTTATGGGCCAAGGTGTAGATCACCAGTTGATTGGTTTGAAGTAGATGAAACCACTTTGATTGGATCAGATATGGTGTTAAAAGTTATGGAGAAAGCATAGTGGATTCGAGAAAGATTGAGAATGGCTCAGAGTCGTCACACATCGTATGCGGATGTAAGGAGAAGAGATCTTGAGTTTGAGGTCGGTGACTTTGTTTATTTGAAAGTTTCACCCATGAAAGGGGTGAAGAGATTTGAAAAAAATGGGAAGCTTAGTCCCCGTTATATAGGTCCCTTCCGGATAATAAGCCGTGTTGGAAAAGTGGCAGATGAGCTTGAGTTTCCTACAAATTTGTCGTCTGTACATCCTGTATTCCATGTGTCTCTCTTAAAAAAGTGTATTAGTGATCTAGCGGTTGTAGTACCCTTAGAAAGTGTAGAGATTCATGATAGCCTCTCTTCTGAGGAGATTCCAGTTGAGATCTTTGACCACCAGATTCGTAGATTAAGGAACAAAGAAGTTCTCTTGGTTAAAGTCCTTTGGTGAAATCAATCAGTTGAGGATGTCACTTGGGAAGCAGAAGAGGATATGCAGGCTAAGTACCCTTATCTGTTTGCTACAGATTCAGATTCAATTCAAGGTAACAAACTTCCTCAGATCATCTCTTTTCATTCCAAGTTTCAGCTTTATATAGCCATTCATTCAATAATTCTTGCATTTGGTAGTAGTTTAGTTATGCATTTAGTATGCATGCCAGTTATAGTTCCAGTTTTTAGCATCTCAGTTCCGTCAGACTCATTCGAGGACGAATGTTCCCAAGGGGAAGATATTGTAAGACCCCACAAAATCCTCATCGTCTAAGTTCTTTAAAGCATGCCAAAAGAGGTGTCAGACTTAGAAAATTTTTGGCAAAGTTTTAGGACTTAGTCATTTCTAAAGCCCTCAAACTTCGAGGAATTTATTTATGACCTTCCTGACCTCCAAAAGTTAGTTTTTAAGTTGATTCATGATCAGAGAAGTCAATAGTACATCTGGGGTGAGTTTTGGAATTTTCGGACAAGAGTAAGGGCATGTTTTGTACACCAAAACAGTAGTTTGGGGCAATTTGCCCGCGGCGCCTCGACCAGTCCGGTTCTACGTGGAGCCCGCGATGGAGCCCATGGCACCTCACCAAGAGCGACACTCCAGAGCCTGCGACGCCTTGGCTAGTTCGGCCCATGTAATTTTCTTCCATCAAGTTCCACATTTTTAAGGGCAATTTAGTCATTCTTCCTTACCCCAATCCATCTAAACACAAGATTAAAGCCTATTCTAACCACATTAGTCCTATTTTCATCAAAATTTTCTCAATTGGAAGCCGTAAGCTTCACCATTCATCTTCAAAAACCCCAAGATTCCACCATTCTTTTTCCAAATTAGTCCAAAATTCAAAGTTCCCAATTCAAGAATTTCAAGAATCATCCTTCAAGAATGCAAATAGGATCTCCAAAAGCAAGCTTGTTCATCTAGTTCATCATCCAAGGTATGTGGGATTTGGAAAAGGACAAATCTTTCATCCTTGTGCCCAAAAACTTGAATTTTATTAAAGATTACATGATTTGCAAGTTGGGGTTTATACCCAAAGTATCTTGTTTTAAGTTTATGAAATTATAAGTGATTTAAGCCTTGAATTGCATGTTCATTCCTACCTATTTATTCTTTTAATTTATGATTTATATCATGAATTGCACATACCTATTGTGAATTGATATTTTCAAGTGTTTCCAAGATAATTGTTGAGAATTAAGGTTCATTATGAAATTGTCATCATTTACGTACATATGCTTTAAACCCAAGTATGAATTTTGATATTTCATGAAAAGTATATTATTAGCATGCTTTAACCAGCAAGCATTTAGATTTTAAAGAAAGATTGATCTTCCGATCCTAAGCTAAGATAGGAATCCACATTATTTATGATTTAAAGCAAAGAGAAGCATAATTGGTTTTCATTATAGACCCTTTTGCTAATTTAAGGTGGATTTCCTAAAGTTCTATGCAATAAGTATGGGAGTAGTATTTAGCACTGAGTTTGGTATGATTCCAAGGTCTCATACCCTAGAAATACATGCCACTGTAGGTTTCTGATTTGCCCATATTGGGCTAAGATAGTGATCACTTAAGTTAAGGTTCTATTCCAGTGGCAAGGGTAGAAAAACTCTCCCCAATGTGGGCAAGACATTGGAATCCACGTAAGCTCACATGATTTATGTCGGTTAGAAGAAACTCCCTAAGTCCTAAAGTTCCAAGACTTCCCAAATTCTCTATGTTTCAAAAGAAAAGAAATGACTGAAAAGCTTTTGGAAAACTAAGTGTAGAGGATCACAAGTTTCACTTATATTATGCTTTACAAAAAGGTAGTAGTTTAAGATTTCAAATTTAAACGTGAGCTCATATTTTTCTTTTACACTTAGCCAGAATGATTTAAAGAGAAAGTATAAGTACAACCTTTAGAACTAAATGTTATGACTCACTAGATTTATAAATCTTGATTTGTTATGCATGATTTCAGTTATCAGTATTTTAGACATTCCAACTTAGGTGATTCATTTACATTTAGCATGCATGGTTTTATAAATTATTATGATGTTTTCTTTTGTACTGCACCCCCATATACTCAGTACATCCTTAAAGTAATGATCCACATATATGTCTATGTGTTGTATAGTCTTATAATGTAGGTTCAGGTGCTCAGTATCAGCAATGTGAGTAGTTTGAGAATCTCTATCTACGCTTCCACAGTTGGTAAGTTCTTATGATTTGAGGGCCTATTTCTTCATATTTTCCTACTTTTTTAATATTTGACTTATCATTTTCAATTTAGTCTGAGTCAGTTGGGGATCTGTCCGAATGGCTCCCTAGTTCTTTCGTAGTAGAGGGTTGTGGACTATTAGTTGATTTCAGACTTTCAGTATTTGAAAATCAAATGGTGTTTTCTGTTTATTTCAGTTCAGATATGATTTAATACATTACTATTGCTTAATTTGTTTATCCTGAAGTAAGCTTTTGACTTAGTAGTAGGCTGAAAGGGTTAGCTTGGGGCTACGCGTAGCCTTGAGCATTGTGTGACGTCTCAGGATTGGATTTTTGGGCGTTACACAAACCAACCAATCAGAGATCTAAATCTTATTCCATAAAGAGCCTAAAAAAAGCCATCTAAATACTGGAATGATAACTGTTATTAGACGCGAATTCAATCAAAGACAAGTGGTCATCCCTTCTTTGCCTGACCATCTGTCTGAGGGTGAAAGGCTGTACTGAGGTGAACTTGGGTACCAAGACCCTTCTGAAAAGATTTCCAAATGTGAGAGGTAAACTGAGTACCTCTGTCTAAGATGATAGATAGCGAAACACCGTGCAACCTAACCAACTCTCTAATATAGAGCTTGGCTTAGTCCTTGGCCTAATAAGAAGTATGGACTGGAAAGAAATGGGCTGATTTGGTCATCCTATCCATAATGACCCAAATAAATCATGCTGCTGACGAGTATGAGGCAAACTTGTCACATAATCCATGTTCACTACTTCCTCCTTTCAAGTGGGAATACTGAACTCCTACATAGACCCACTAGGCTTCTGATGCTCAATCTTAACCTGTTGATAAGTGGAGCACTTAGCTACAAACTCTGCAATATCTCTCTTTATCCCACTCTATTAATAGATTTCTCATAGGTTGTGGTGCATCTTCATGATCCCTGGATGAATCGAGTAACGCGCACCATGTTCTTCTAGAAGAATTCCCTGTCTCTTATAATGCTCAAACTACAGCTCTCGTAAGAGTGTAAGCGGTCGTTGTCAAATATAGAACCCAACTGGGTTGGGTGTCGAATCCCATAGGGAATACTTGGTCACTAAGTAAGCAAAGATTATTAGACTTTTGGTGAAAGTTTCGTAAAAAAAGGGGGGATTGTAGCGTGAATTTAAGAGTATCAAAATTAGTAATGTAAGAACTGAAAATAGAAGAGTAAAACGGATTGCTTGGTTGGTTTTTATCAATGAGAATTGAAAGTTAGGGTTATGTCCACCTTATGAGTTATACGTATCTATTGACTATGAGTTATGCGGAATTCAGACATGCATGTGCTTATAGAGAATCGTATTCTATGGTAAATCCAGGCGTCTTTCGACCATCAAGGATTATTTCACTTTAACTCTTTCGAGCTTAAAACGTATCTAATGGTACAGATTCCCCAAGAGGTTAATTCAGTTACGACACTAACTTTTTAACAGGGGTTGGTGCCCTATTACCTTGACATTATCTCTTTTCCAGACATGTAACTTTTCTTTCGAACAAGTTAATGCTATACTGGCGTATTCTATAGGTTTGCAACCACAAGAATTTAGATTAAGATGAAGAGAATAATGATATAAGCAGCATACGTGTCAAGAATTCACAAACTCATAGCAATAGATAGTGTCTCATAGGGCTTCCATAACCCCAACAGAGAAGTTTAGCTACTCATGAGTGCAACGGAAATCACAATAGACATTATTATCATACCAAAATAAGAGTCTAACGTGAAATATGCTTTGGTAGTGCTTGTGGCGTGAATTCCTTGCAAGTAGCGTTTCTCTTGTTGTGAAAATTTAGAAGTCGATGAAGAGAAAGTAATAAGAATTAATTGAAAGAGAATGAATTGAAAGTGTTGAATGAATAATAAAAAGTAATTGATTGAAGAAGTATGAAGTATGAAAAACTTCAGCAAAATAGTGTATTTATAATACCCATATCCTATTCCTACTAGGCTACTGCGTACTTATCCTAATCCTAATAAGTTACTGCATCATTATCCTAATCCTACTAAGTTACTGCTGATGCCCAAAGTCTTTGGAAATGCTGTTTTTGCCCGGGACAAGTTTTCCATGCGTCACTTTTAGTCCATAGGCGTCCAAACGCTGCTTTCCTTCTTTCGTGAAGCTTCCTTTGGCGTCAAGTTATCCATAAAATGCTGAATTCTTCATCATTTATACCTGAAAACTTGCTAATCACGTTTGTTAGCTCACTTAAAGGAAAGAGGACTAAAAGTGCATGAAATATATATTTTGTCCTCAAAACTTAGCTAAAATATGGGTAAATTAAGGCGCTTTAGGCGTGTAAATACGCCTAACATCAACACCCCACACTTAAAGCTTTGTTCGTGCTCGAACAAAATATCATGTCCATATAAACATCGACTTGGGATTTCACAGTAACAACACAAAATATTCATCCAGACAGGCATAGCAATTATTAACAAAGAGTAGATTTCTAATCACTACTAGAAACAATTCATCCTCTAATATAGACTCGTGATGGTGGTTAATTTGTATTCAAGAAGTTAAGGCACAAAGAATCATGCACGACTACCCAAAACTCATCAACCATGTGTGTCTCACAATATATCACCCATAATCACTCACAAGTATTTCATTTTTCGAAACATGGGTATAAGATTTTCCTTGCTCTCACTCTCACAAAGAATTCATATGTTGCAACTGATGACCATAGGCTTTCCCTTAGTGTAATGCTCCACTAAATATCAGAATGCTAAGCCTAGGATCAAATAGGTCTTTTACAGGTTGTAATGTAGGCTAAGGGACGGGTAGGACTATTTTGGCCAGAAATAGTGACTATGTTCCTAAGCGCTTTAATACATTACAATATGCCATTTATGCTTTCTTTCAAACAACCTTTCTACTTTCTTTTAATCTACCACCCTTTCTCACCTCTTTTGTTTTTCAATTGTGAACAGAATTAACTTTTTATTTTTCTCTCTTCCCTTTCTCCTTTTTTTTATAACACACCTCTATACTAACCATTTTTTTCATAACGAATTCAAGTACCAATTCACTTTAAGGCACTACTCTCACCCAATTTCCTCTTATTTTGTCACATTACTTTGCAATTTAAAGCACTTAGGAATTTGGATCAAATTATGGTCTTGAAAAAAAATGGATTGGGCTTACATATGAGGCTGTCAAAGAAAATAGGCTTAAGGCTCAAAGGGGGTTATCTAGGATGATGTCCATGGGTAGATAAAATGAAGGTAAACAATCATAGGTTGCCAAAGAAATGCCTAAATCATATCCTAAACTCACACTCTTTATTTCGCTTTACATACATACCAGGCAAGTTCTAGCATCAGCCACAAACATAGAATATACTATCATCTCACACACACAAGGCACATGGTCGACCTCTTTTGGAAGCAGTATAGACTCTTGACCCAACGTATGAAGGAATTAAACCACATAGATATCACACAGTGAGTCACACTTAGAGCCTAAACGTCTCAATAGTAATGATTTTATCACAGACTCTTGTCATAATACCATGCTGCCTATCAGAACAATTTCATGCAAAGTTAAAAAAAAAATTTTAACTGCTAAAAAAACAAAACAAACAAACATAAATAAATGCAAATGTAGATAAGGAAGGTTAGCATGCAAATACCAGCATCCCACACTTATACGGGACACACTGGCCTCAATGGAAAATAAATAAGAAGAACCTAGTTAGTCGGACTCCTCCTCTATATTTGGGGTCATACCCCCTTCGTCGGAATCATCATTAGAGTCATCGCCATCAGAGTTCTCCTCCACGTCGGAGTCTGGCATTCGACGATCATCATCGGTTGGCACATCGTCATCAAGAGGTTCCTCAAAGTACACACCTACTCCACACATAGCCCTTGCATGCTCGTTCATTGGGTAGTCATAATCCAACTGTTGGAGCTCTGCAGCAGTTGGAACACGACCTCCGCTCATCATGGTAAACCGAGTAATGCCATAAAGATGGCGAAAGAAACTCTCATCCCGAGCATGACGTTCTGCAGTGGTAAGGCTGACGCCATGCGTGGATTCAACATCTTTAACCTTTGTGAGGTCAACCTTCTTTGGGTTGTGTGGAAGTTTATGATCAACCGGTTTCTCTTCGATGTCTTCCTTCCTGAATATTGCAGTCAACAAATTGCCAAAGCTGAAGTGGGACCTCTTGTGAAGCCTAGCCTTACGCATTGTAGATCGAATAATTGCCCCAATGTTGATAGGGACATTCGTCATCAATGCGTACACCAAGCACACTTTATCTCATGTTATCTTTGTGTACTGTGTCCCTGGAATCAGGCAAGAGTTGACTATTCGCAATCATATCTTAGCTTCCCTATTTAAGGAAGCATAAGGGAAGGTGTTGTGCCGACCGGTGTCCTTGTGTATGCTCCATCGTGCCATAGATCTTGTTCCGCACAATGTGTGTCTAATTTCCCTGTACAGAGGTCTGTTATACAACTCTTTGAGTGGTGATGGATCAACAAATGGCAAACCTAGAAAAGAGTTGAAGAACTCCGCATTTAGTTGAAGGACTTGGCCCCGAATCTTTACTTCACTCCCTGTAGTTTTCGGTGACCAGTTGGCATAGAATTCTCGTGTTAAATCGAGATTGCACTCTCCCATATCTCGGAAGATGAAATCAAGATGTAACTCCATTATCTTGGCCAACATACGGGGTTCTTTCTTTGCTAGGCTTTCCTTGTATATCAACTCCACATGAACATATTTTTTCTCTTTGTTGTTCCTATACCACTCCTTACCTTGCTTCTCTAGGACCCATTTTATTCCAGACATGTGGCAAGGTATTTGCAGTGAGGAGGATTCTCCTTGCTCTTTACGTCCCCTTTTCTGGCCTTTTTGTGAAGTGGTTGCTTTTTCTTTTCCTTGTCTTGCTTTTGGTGCCATTGTACCTGAGATGAGATTAAAATAATAGTCATGTTAGCTTCATCTCGGTGGGTATAATCAACAAACAAGCAGTAGTAGCACCACCCCACACTTAGTTTGTTGGTACAAACTAATTAAGTGAACGTTATCGACTACTCAGACTTCGTTGATGAATGTTTAGGTGTTATGTTCCAACAATATAATCAGTGCAGTCATACTTTTCTTGTCATCTTAACTATCCTTTTCCGATTCTAGTTCATGTAGTCTTGACAATGCTTTCATGTCTTGGACTAATGCATTACTTTGAATAAACTTACTATATAGATATTGTATTAATTTATGGCTTGAAATAATCACAACATCTCGTGTTTGTAGTTACCTATGATTTGCATCTTAATGAACAAGTCATTCAAGCAAGCTTTCAACTTACAAGATTATCCAATTTTCTGAACCATGTCTATTTCGCAAGAAGTATGACAGTGTATCAAAATTAACTACAGGTTGGAACCAAGTCTAGAACACCAATACATATTCTTTCACTTTCTTAGTTGTATCACAACAAATCAACCATGTTCAAATCACCAACACTTACTTCAAGATTTAACAACTTATTATAAGTGTAGTATTGTAGTACTTACGGAATATAAGAGAAGAACAAAGAAGTACTTACTTGGTTGATGGCCTTGGAAGATGTTATTGCAAAGTAAAAGAGCAAAAGGACAATTTTTTGAGAGAATTTGGAGAGGTAGGCGGCGCTTTAGGTTGGATTTGCAATGTGTTTTTGATTTAAGACTAAGGTTCTATTTATAGGACAAGCTTGGGTCGGGTTTGGACCCATTTGGAATTGGATTTGGAGACCAAAAGTGACCATAGGCGGCGCCTAATGCTTTGCCTATGCTTGGCATAGGCGGCGCTTTTTGCAAATCATTGTTGCACATAGGCGGCGCCTATGCTATGACATTGTTAGGCATAGGCGGCGCCTATGCCATGGCATATGAGATTCAGAGACAAAAGGCTTTTGCATAGGCGGCGCCTATGCTATGGCATTGTTAAGCATAGGCGGCGCCTATGCTATGTCACTCTTGAATCCGAGAGCTTAGGCCATAGCATAGGCCTTGCCTTGTTCGTGGCCTAGATTTACATAGGCCTTGCCTTGTTCTTTGCCTATATTTTCATAGGCAATGCCTAACCTATAGCTTTTTGCTTCTTCATTCCTAACTTACCACCTTCAACATGCAATACTTCCAAATCAAAATTTGAAACCAATCTCCTCCTTTACACCTCTTGCACCTACATTTACTCAAAAACAACAAAAACGATTAGAACGATGGGTTGCCTCCCATCAAGCGCCTTAGTTTTGGTCATGGCTCGACAAAATCCTAGGAAAACAAAAATAACAAAAACAATTAAAAACGATGGGTTGCCTCCCATCAAGCACTTGATTTATTGTCGCGGCACGACATAGCTATCTCGATTACTTAGACTTTATCGAGAGAGATGGTGGATCATTTTCTGAATGTATTCAGACAACAATAAGGCTTACTTGTAGGCATGTAATCTTCTTTGAGATGACTCTTGTGCATACATATCCCAAGCGGGATACCAATTATATCATCAATAGTCCAACCCATAGCTCTCTTGTATCTCTTCAGAGCAGAGATGAGAGCCTCTACGTGCTGTTCACTTAAATCATCCGCCACACTCATAGGAAGTGTATCTCCACTTCCCAAGAACGCATACCTTAGATAATTGGGGAGCTCTTTCGATTCTAGCACTGGGGGCTCTTCAATGGAAGTCTTTGCTGTTGGTGACGGTTGAATCATAAGATCAAGGTCCGGCTGCTTAGGAGTATGAGAATAGGACCCTATTTCTGTTAGAGCACACATAGTTTCTTCATGTTCTTGAGCCTCCTCACGCTTAAAATTCAGCAGCTCATCAGATAGTGACTCATCAGTAAGCTGCTTTTATATAGATAATTCTTTGTCATCCTTATAATTAACTTCAGCTATAGAGAACACATCCATATCTTCGGGCCGCTTCATTGCTTTGCATACATCAAAACGGACCACTTCGTCATTCAACTGAAATAAAAGGTCATTAGCTCTCATGTCAATAAGCACACTTCCAGTTGCGAGGAAAGGGCATCCCCAGATTATGGGAACTTCAGAATCCACCTCTCAATCCAAAATAACAAAGTCTACAGGAAAGATAAAGGTGGAAACCTTCACCAACACATCATTTAAGATACCAACAGGTCGTTTTACCAACCACTCTGCCATCACGAGCCGCATATTGGTTGGTGTAGGGTCGCCCAACCCCAACTTTCTGTAGACGGATAGTGGTATCAAATTGATGCTTGCTCCCAAATCGCACAATGCCTTAGCAAAATTCATAGATCCAACCGTGCAAGGAATAGTGACAGCACCAGGGTCTGCCTTCTTCTGTACTAAGGACCTTGTGATAATTGCACTGCAATGATGAATATTATCTGCCGTCTCATAGCTTACTGCCTGCTTCTTTGTTAAATGGTCCTTCATGAATTTAGCGTACCCAAGCATCTGTTCCAGCGCCTCCACCAAAGGAACATTAATAGTCAGCTGCTTCAACATCATCATGAATTTACTGAACCTTGTATCATCCGCCTTCTTCTTCAGTCTCTGCGGAAAAAGTGGTGGTGGAAGGGGAATCGTTTTCTCCACCACTTCCTTTTTATCTTGCTTCCGATTATCAGCCTTTTCAGGTGTGTCATCAGCCTTTTTCTTCAATCTTTGAGGAAAATATGGGGGTGGAAGAGGAATAGTTTTCTAATGACCGCGCTCCTTCTGATTTTCAGCTTCTACAGAATCATCACAATCTGCGTCAATAACAATCTCCTCTATATCATCAACCACCTGCTTGCCTTTAGACGGATTGTCTAACACCTTACCGCTCCTGGTAGTAATAGCCCTGCATGATCCATCATTCCTTGGATTTTGCACAGTGTCACTAGGTAAAGTGCCAGCTTTTCTTTGGTTGATTATCATTGATAGTTGACTCAATTGTTGCTCTAGCTGTTTTATTGCAGTAGAAAGCGAGTCAACCAATTACTTCATTGAGGACAAATCATTTATTACCTCAGTTACTCCCTTGCTGGTTGCCTCCACTCCTTTTAACAGCTTAGCCATCATATCTTCCATGGACATATTTCTCGAACCAGATACAGCGGCATCACGTCTTCCAGGAGGAACATACAACCCACTCCTGTCAGTCTTATTCTTCCAACTACCTTGATCGCGGTCCTTGTATCCAGATCTATCATAATAGTTCCGACCTTGGTTTCCTTGGGCATTGCCTCGGAAACCCCCTGATTGTTCACGTAGTTGGCTTCTTCCTCAGAATTAGATTCCTCTCTTCCTTTTGATGCAACTGCTTTGACTTTTTCGGTCTTCCCTGATAATAGATGCTTTGTAAGAAGATCCATCTGTGTTTTCATGTGCGCCATATCTTTATCACGTTCTTCTTCTCTTCTCCTTTGTTCTGCAGTCATGCCAATAGACAAAGTGGGGCTTGCTACCTCAGAATCCCTGGTATACCAAGATCTACTTTGCTTTGTCATCCGGTCTAGCATATCACTTGCCTGAACAAAGGTGAGGTCCATAAATAATCCTCCAGCTGCATTATCCACCACTGGTTTAGTTACTGAATTCAAGGATCTGTATAGTATCTCCATCAAGTGGACATTGGTCATGTGATGGTTTAGGCACCTCATAAGCTTCTTCTTGAATCTCTCCCATGTTTCGTGGAGGGCTTCAGTTGGAAGCTGACAAAAATTGCTGATTTCATCTCTCAATTGTGCTCTCTTGGATGGCGGAAAGAATCTTTCTAGGAAAGCGTCTTTCAATTGCCTCCAATTAGTGATAGAATCAGGAGTCAGCCCATTCAACCATAGAGTTGCCTCCACAGATAGAGACAATGGAAATAAGCACAACCTAATTACATTCTGTCCAACGCCAGGATTGTCGAATGACTTCTATGTAGAAATAAAGTTGATCAAATGCATATTCGGATCATCGCCTGCTAGTCCACCAAATAATCCTTTGAGTTGTAATAACTGAATCATGGTGCTCATGATGTTGAACTTGGCTCCGGGCGGCAATGGAGGAGGAATAATGTCTCCTGTGGCACCAGCTCCATCAAGATCATCATCATCATCATCGAATAGTATTTGCATGGCTCGGCGTTCAGGCCAAAATCTTGCTTGACGATCTCTTCTATTTGCCGGTGTCGCCACCTCAGTATCATGCCTGGGGTTTAGTAACTCATCATCACCTAAATCCTCATCACCAGGATTTGCTGCTCGCCCTGGGTTATCAATATTCTGTTGATGCACTTGGGCAGCGGCCAACGCAGCTAGTATAGCCTGCTCCTATTGAGCAGCCCTTCCCTCAATGTCACGTTGTGCATCCATCCTTCCAATAAGTTGCGGATTAGGGTTTATGGGTAATAATGGTTATCCCGAACTTCGAGTATTTGGCATGCACTGAACAAAAACCTGCAGAAAACAAAAACAACAACTAAAAGTAAAGTACGAGAATCTTTGACCAAAGGATCTAGTAATTATCACAAACTTAGTTGACAACCGTATTCCCCAGCAACGGCGCCAAAATTTGATAACGCTCAAACTACAGCTCTCGTAAGAGTGTAAGCGGTCGTTGTCAAATATAGAACCCAACTGGGTTGGGTGTCGAATCCCACAGGGAATACTTGGTCACTAAGTAAGCAAAGATTATTATACTTTTGGTGAAAGTTTCATAAAAAAAGGAGGGATTGTAGCGTGAATTTAAGAGTATAAAAAATAGTAATGTAAGAACTGAAAATAGAAGAGTAAAACGGATTTCTTGGTTGGTTTGATCAATGAGAATTGAGAGTTAGGGTTATGTCCACCTTATGAGTTATACATATCTATTGACTATGAGTTATGCGGAATTTAGACATGCATGCGCTTATAGAGAATCGTATTCTATGGTAAATTCAGGCGTCTTTCGACTATCAAGGATTATTTCACTTTAACTCTTTCGAGCTTAAAACGTATCTAATGGTACATATTCTCCAAGAGGTTAATCCAGTTATGGAACTAACTTTTTAACAGGGGTTGGTGCCCTATTACCTTGACATTATCTCTTTTCCAGACATGTAACTTTTCTTTCGAACAAGTTAATGCTATACTGGCGTATTCTATAGGTTTGCAACCACAAGAATTTAGATTAAGATGAAGAGAATAATGATATAAGCAGCATACGTGTCAAGAATTCACAAACTCATAGCAATAGATAGTGTCTCATAGGGCTTCCATAACCCCAACAGAGAAGTTTAGCTACTCATGAGTGCAACGGAAATCATAATAGACATTATTATCATACCAAAATAAGAGTCTAACATGAAATATGCTTTGGTAGTGCTTGTGGCATGAATTCCTTGCAAGTAGCGTTTCTCTTGTTGTGAAAATTTAGAAGTCGATGAAGAGAAAGTAATAAGAATTAATTGAAAGAGAATGAATTGAAAGTGTTGAATGAATAATAAAAAGTAATTGATTGAAGAAGTATGAAGTATGAAAAACTTCAGCAAAATAGTGTATTTATAATACCCATATCCTATTCCTACTAGGCTACTGCATACTTATCCTAATCCTAATAAGTTACTGCATCATTATCCTAATCCTACTAAGTTACTGCTGATCCCCAAAGTCTTTGGAAATGCTGTTTTTGCTCGGGACAGGTTTTCATGCGTCACTTTCAGTCCATAGGCGTCCAAACGCTGCTTTCCTTCTTTCGTGAAGCTTCCTTTGGCGTCAAGTTATCCATAAAATGCTGAAATCTTCATCATTTATACCTGAAAACTTGCTAATCACGTTTGTTAGCTCACTTACAGGAAAGAGGACTAAAAGTGCATGAAATATATATTTTGTCCTCAAAACTTAGCTAAAATATGGGTAAATTAAGGCGCTTTAAGTGTGTAAATACGCGTAACATCAGTCTCAACTCATCAACACATGACACATATTATCTACCCTAGCAACGCAACTCAATATCTGCTTCTAGGGAGAAAACCTCCACTTTTTGATCTCTGACTGACTCCTTCAACTTCGCCAGACAAGGATCACTTTCCTGCTTTTTATTAACTTTGGCAACCAAATAAGATTCTGAACTATTCTGAACCCAAACACTACCCTTAGTTGAATCAACCAAACGAACCCAAACCTGGCAAGTTTATGAACTTCTTGAACTAACTTCTTCTTGTCATCTTCGACATGAGCAACACTACCCATACACAATCTACTTAGGGCATCTGCCACTACATTGGCCTGCCCAGGTGATACAAAACACTTATATCATAATATTTTAACAATTCTAACTATCTCCTCTGACGCAGATTTAAATCCTTCTATGAAAATACATACTGCAAGCTTTTATGATCTGTGAACACATAAATATGCACCCCATACAAATAATGCCTCCAAATCTTTAAGGCAAACACAATAGCTGCTAGCTCAAGATCATGGGTAGGGTAATTCTTTTCGTGGGGCTTAAGCTGTCTAGGGGCATAGGACACAACCTTTCCCTTCTACATCAAAACATACCCTAAACCAACTCTGGAAGCATCATAGTACACAACAAACCCATCTGGACCATTTGGTAACGTCAAAACTGGGGTTGTGGTAAGTCGAGTCTTCAACTCCTGAAAACTCTTCTCACAAGAATCTAACCACTAAAACTTGACTTTGTTCTGAGTCAATCTGGACATGGGTGATGCAATAGATGAAAAACCTTCAATAAACCACTGGTAATAGCTAGCCAAACCTAAGAAACTCTTGATATCTGGCGTAGAGATGGGTCTAGGCCAGTTTCTCACCGCTTTGGTCTTTTGAGGATCAAGTCTAATGCCATCATCAAGAATAATATGGCCAAGGAAAGCTATTGATCTTAGCCAAAATTCGCTCTTACTGGATTTAGGAAACAACTGATGGGATCTAAGAGTCTGCAATACTATTCTGAGGTGGTCTACATGATCATTTTCGTTATGAGAATAGACAAGAATTTCATCAATGAACACTATGATAAACATGTACAAGTACAACTTGAACAGTTAGTTCATCAAGTCCATGAAGTCTACTGGGGCATTTGTGAAACCAAAGGACATGACTAGAAACTCGAAGTGACCATACGGAGTTCTGAAAGCTATTTTTGAAATGTCACATTCTCTGACCCTGAGCTGATGATAGCCATATCTGAGACATCTTAGAAAAATAACTGGCACCCGGAAGTTGGTCGAACAAGACATCAATTTTGGGGAGTGGATATTTGTTCTTAATTGTGACTTTGTTCAGCTGACAGTAGTCAATACATATTCTAAGAGAACTATCTTTTTTACGCATGAACATGACTAGTGCACCCCATGGGAAAATGCTGGGCTTGATGAATTCCTTATCTAGGAGATCTTTACACTGTTCTTTCAACTCTTTGAGTTTGGTTGGAGCCATTTTATATGGTGGAATAGAGATAGTCTTGGCATCTATAAGAAGGTCTATTCCAAAGTCAATTTCCCTTTAGGGAGGAACTCTAGGAAAATATTCAGGGAACATATCTAAAAATTCCCTCACTACTGAAACTGGCTCAAGGTTTGGGGTCTCAGAATTTAAGTCTTTGACTCGGACAAGATGATAAATACACCATTTGGATATCATTTTCCTAGATTTAAGGTACGAAATAAGCTAACCCCTAAGCGTTGTAGTACTATCCCTCTATTTAAGGACTGATTCATTTGAAAACTAAAAATGAATTATTCTATTTCTGCAGTCCACTAAAGCATAGCATGAATGGAGCTAACTTTCTGAGACACTGTAATTGGGCAGTTTCTGTATACCTGTTGGGCTACAATAGATTTACCCACTGGGTACACACTAAGAAAGACTCTACTAAAATTTTGGGACTGACTCTGAAGTTGATTGCTATATAAAGGATTACAAAATAAGGAGATGTATACTCCATCATTCTTTACAAATTTGAATACCAAGGTATGTGAAGTCTTCATCCAAGGGTTTCCTTCCACCCTTGGAGTTTAAGAAACTCTTTTAAACTATAAGTTAGTTTATCTCATGGAATTTATGTTGGATTTGAATGTAATCTTCACTATGTTGTTGAATGGGTTTTCAATTCCATGATTTATCACAAGTTTTATGAAAACTAGTTAGATATGGATTGAATTATGTGAACTTCATGTTGAACTCTTGAATTTCAAGTGAATTTAGTATCCATGATAGTATTACATGCTAATTGATATTTGAAATGCCCATGCCTCCCAAATGTTTGACAAAATGCTTATATGAATTGACTAGTGCAAGCATGAAATGTTATTATGCAATTTCAAACATACATAAGCCCACGTATATCTAGTGTTTGACAAAAATGTCTAAATGAATACATTATTGGTAAACAAGTAATATTGTGCTTTTAAAGTCATGCAGTGTTTTACATTTCATGCTATCGAGTCCTGAGGGTATTCAATACCCAAAAATCTAGCTGCTTTCCTAGAATTACAGTAGTTATAGAACAGTCTCAGTAGTGTGATGAATACTAGTACCTTAGTAATCAGTACCAGTTAAGTATTTAGTCTAGAACTCAGTAGTGTTCAGTTTAGAAGTTAACTTGTAGTATTCAGTTCAGAACTTAGTAAACTCAAATAGCTAACAGAACTCAGTAGTACTCCGTCAGTTAATGGAACCTAGTGAATTCAGTTCAGTTCAGATAGACAACACGATCAGTAACAGTTTAGTCAAGCTTTGCACAGTTTAGATATCAGTTCAATGTCTATTCAGTTGGGAGTAGGATTTTGCGCCGAGTGAACCCAAGGATAGGGAATCACCTGCCAGTAGAGGGTGTGATCCTTAGAAGCAGTCCTTGTGTTCCATAACTATGTAGCTAGCATAGGTTGAGACATTAACCTGCCAGTTGAGGGTTGATAAGGTGTTCTACCTGCCAGTTGAGGGTACCACCATTCTCGTTCAGAGCACCTCCCAGATGAGGCTGACTCAACACTTGTCTTTACCCATGGCATGATACTGATACCCTTCTAATTGGGGTTAAGACTAAGTTACCTCATTTGGGGCATGTTGGTTAGATGAATATCTCTCATAGTTTCAGTCTCTGTATAGAACTCAGTCTAGTTCAATAGAATCAGGACTATCAAACATAGTCACACAACTCAGTATGGAACTTATCACAGTTTTGTTCTGTAGAATTAGGACTGTCAGAAAATAGTTATTTAGTTATTAGTATTATAGTATCAGTAAACTCAGACATTATTTAATCAGTATTCAGAATTTAGCATCCATTATTGATATGATCTTAGTTAGAGTTTATCTATTCATGCATGTACTCTCCTTCAGTTATAATCATGCTACCCAGTTAGTTATTTGATCATGCATATAAACCCATGCATATCAACCTACCTCACTTAGCATACTAATACATTCAAATTACTGATGCATACTTTTCTTTTGCGCTATGATGTCTTATATCATAGGTTCAGATGCATGGGCTCCTGATCACACTTAGTAGCCTAGCCTATCAACAGCTGACTTAAGGGTGATTCCTCATAGTACGAGGACAAAGTTACTATTTTAGTTTGTCAATAGTTCAGTAGGCGGAGTTAGTTAGGGGCTTATCCCATCAACTCTATGTTCAAACAGTTAGAGGCTTTCAAACAAGAGTATTTTAGACAGATGTTTGAGTATTCAAATTTTTAGTATTCAGTATTTGTCTCATTTATGAACCTTATGGCAAATTTCAGCCTACCTTCCGTATTTATTTTAGATATATGATCATTGCAGTGTTGTTATTATTTAGTGCTCACAGTAGGTACCAGTCATGGGTTAACTTGTGGTCCTTAGGGATCGCTAGCACCATGTAGCATCCAGGGCACAGATTCGGGGCATTACAAATACTTTCTTACCAACAATGAATTTATTTAGATATTTTGTCAAACACTTGATATACCTGAGCTTGTGCATAAATTGAATCACTTAATAATGTGTCATTCCTTCAATAGTCAATTCACATAAGCCTTTTAACAAACACTTGGGGAGCATGGTTATTTCATATAGCAATAAACTTGTAATAATATCATAGCTACCACATTCAACTTGTAGTTCAATAGTTCAACATGAAGATCACATAAATCAACCCACAATTAACTAGTTTTCGTGTAACTTGTAATAAATCATGTTATTAAACCCCCAAAACCAATTCACACATGAACACAATCCTATTTCCAACATGTAAATCATGAAATCATAAACTTATAGTTTTAAAAAAGGTTCTTGGACTTGATGGGTGAAAGGAACCCATGAATGAACACCTAACATACCTTGGAAATTAATTTGTAAAGATTGATGGTTTGTTCTTAAAGATTGGTCTTGAAATTTGAATGCCCTAGGGTTTGTTCTTAAGTAAATTTGAGAGAGAATAAGGGATTTTGCCTTTAGAGAGGCTTAATATTGTGTTTTGGAGATGAAATAAGGTAGGAAAATTAACCTAAATACCCCTCTGGATGTAGAATTAAAAGAGCAAAAACTATGCCCAGTGAAGCACAGACCGACGTGCCACGTTGATGGAATCAATATGACAACCAATGCGCCATGTCCAGTTCATGTTGGTTTATTGGAATTTACATTGGAAGCTGGGAAGGATATTCATCGACGTGATTGGCAACGTGTTGCGTCGAGATCGCGTCTACCCATTATTTTGGTCACCTAAATATGATTCAAACGAGGTTCGAAAAATCTGAAACTCATCCAAAGAGATCTATTGACCCACCTAATCATGATTCAATCCAAGTATCGACATTTTAAGGTCATAAGGGTTGTAAAATAAGATTGCCAACTTATGAAGGCTAAAAATAATTCTAAGTATAAACACTTAGCTGAAATTTCTAAGTATGGGACCTCTTTTCATACTCTAAAGGACTGAGTTAAGCTTAGAATTTTGCAGGGTCTTGCAATATCTCCCCCTTAGAAATATTCATCCTCGAATGAGTCTGGCTAAGCTGAGGATACTGATAAACTGAGTTTACATATTGAGTCACGCACCACTGAAGCATGATTACATGACTGAGACTATTGACATACTGAGTTTACATACTGGTCATGCATAACTGAAACATGACTGAATTTTGAAGACATGACACATGACTGAGCTGTTTCATGATGATATGCATGATATGAGAATGTTATGCAACTGAAACCAATACCGAGTTCGTAAAGGTAATTTGAGCCTGGAACTGAGTAAATTCAAGAAAAATTGTTACCTTGAGCTGAGTCTGAGTTTGCAGAGAAGAGGTGAGGATACTTGGTAGACATATATGCTTCTGCTTCCTAAGTAGCTCCCTCAATGGACTAATTCCGCTAAAGAACTTTGACTAGAGAAACTTCTTTGTTCCTCAGTCTACAAGCCTGATGGTCAAGAATTTTGTCTTGGATCTCTTCATAAGAGAGGTTGTTCTGTACATCTATACCTTATATAGGAACCATAACTGCTGAGTCACCTATGCACTTCTTTAGCAAGGAGACATGAAACACTGGGTGCAGTGAAGCTAAGTCTGAAGGCAACTCAAGCTCATAAGCTACCTTTCCGAAATGGCTAAGAATTCGGTAAGGACCAACATATCGGGGTCTGAACTTCCCCTTCTTGCCAAATATTCACTCCCTTCATAGGAGATATTTTCAAATACACATAATCACCAATCTCAAATTGGAGATCTTTTCTTCGCACATCTGCATACGATTTTGTATTGGCTCTAAGCTGTCTTAAGCCTTTCCATGATCAACTGAACTTTTACTAAGGCATCAAATACCAAGTCAGGCCCTACTACTGTGGCCTCACCCACTTCAAACCAACCAATGGGAGATCTATATCTCCTCTTATAGAGCACCTTAAATGGAGCCATCTGAATGATGGAATGATAACTAGTATTATACGTGAACTCAATCAAGGGTAAGTGGTCATCCCAACTACCCTTAAAGTCAATGGCACACACTCTTAGCATATATTCTAGAGTCTGGATGATTCTTTCTGCTTGACCATCTGTCTGAGGGTGAAAGGCTGTACTGAGGTGAACTTGGGTGCCAAGATCCGTTTAGAAGGCTTTCCAGAAATGAGAGGTGAACTACGTACCTCTATCTGAAATGATGGACAATAGAACAAAATGCAGTTTGACCAACTCTCTAACATAGATCTTGGTATAATCCTTGGATTAATAAGAGGTATGAACTGGTAAGAAGTGAGCTAATTTGGTCATCCTATCCATAATAACCCAAATCAAATCATGCTGGCGACGAGAATGGGGTAAACCCATCACAAAATCTATGTTCACGTCCTCCTACTTCCACGTGGGAATACTGATCTCCAACATAGGTCCACTAGGCTTCTAATTTTTAATCTTAACCTACGGATATGTAGAGAACTTAGCTGCAAACTCTGCAATGTCTCTCTTCATCCCAATCCACTAATGGACCACCCACAAATCACGGTATATCTTGGTGGCCCCTGCGTGAATCAAGTAGTGCGCTTTATGTGATTTTACAAGAATTCACTATCTTACGCCATCTACATATGGCACACATAGTCTATCCTAGTAGCGTAGCACACCATCTCCCCCTTGGAAGAAAACCTCTACTTTCTGATTGACTCTTTTAGCTTAACTAAACTGGGATCCCTGTCCTGCTTTTCTTTTACCTCAAAAACTAAAGAGGATTCCAAAATATTCTGCACCCATACGCTACCCTCTATTGAATCGACTAAGCAGACACATAGTCAGGCAAGCTAATGAACTTGCTAAACTAACTTCTTCTTACCATCCTCCACATGTGCAACACTACCCATAGATATCCTACTGAGAGCATCAACTACTATATTGGCTTTTCCTAAATGATACAGAACACTCATGTCATAGTCTTTCAACAACACTAACAACCTTCTCTAACGCAGATTTAGGTCATTTTGAGAAAATACATACTGTAGGCTTTTATGGTCTGTGAACCCATCAATATGCACCTCATACAAGTAGTGCCTCCAAATCTTTAAGGAAAATACTACAGCTGCTAACTCAAGATCATGAGTGGGGTAATTCCTTTTATGTGGCTTAAGATGTCTAGAGGTATATGCTATGACCTTACCTCTTTGCATCAAAACACACCCCAAACTAGCTTTGGAAGCATCGCAATATACCACAAACCCTTCTGAACCATCTGGTAAAGTCAAAATTGAGGTTGTAGTGAGTCGAGTCTTCAACTCCTGAAAACTCTTCTCACAAGAATCTGACCACTGGAATTTGACTTTCTTCTGAGTTAATCAGGACATGGATGATGCAATAGATGAAAACCCTTCCCCAAACCATCGGTAATAGCTAGCCAAAGCTAAGAAACTCCTTATATATGATGGAGAGATAGGTATGGGCTAGTTTCTCATTGCTTCGGTCTTTTGAGGCTCAATTCTAATTCCATCACTGGAAACTATATGACCAAGGAAAGCTACTAACCTTAGCCAAAATTCATACTTACTGAATTTGGCAAATAATTGATGGGTTTTGAGAGTTTGTAATACTATTCAGAGATGGTCCGCATGATTACTCTAACTACGGGAGTAGACAATGATGTCATCAATGAAGACTATGATAAACATGCCCAAGTACTACTTGAACACGCAGTTTATCAAGTCCATAAAGGCTGCTGGAGCATTGGTAAGACCAAATGACATAACTAGGAATTCAAAGTGGCCATACCGAGTTATGAAACCTATTTTTGGAATATAACAGTCTCTGACTTTGAGCTGATGATAGCCTGATCTAAGATCTATCTTAGAAAAGTAACTGGCACCCTAAAGTTGGTCAAATAAATCATCAATTCTGGGAAGTGGATACTTGTTCTTAACTGTGACTTTGTTCAACTGATGGTAGTCAATACATATTCTGAGAGAACCATCTTTCTTATGCATGAATAGAACTGGTGCACCCTAAGGGGATACGCTGGATCTGATGAATCCCTTATCTGGGAGATCCTTCAACTATTCTTTTAATTACTTGAGTTCCACTGGATCCATTCTGTATGGTGGGATAGAGATAGGATAAGTATCAGGAAGAAGGTCTATTTCGAAGTCAATTTCCCACTTGGGAGGGAATCTAGGAAGATCTTTGGGAAATATATTAGGAAATTCAAATGCTACTGGAACTGACTCAAGACTGGGAGTATTAGAACTAGAATTCTTAACTCGAACAAGATGATAAACGAATCCCTTAGATATTATTTTTCTCGCCCTTAAGTAAGAAATAAGCTGACCCCTAAGTACTGAAGTACTACCCCTTCACTTAAGGACAGGTTCATTCAGAAACTGAAAATGGACAACTTTATTTCTATAGTCAACTGAAGCATATCATGAATAAAGTCAATCCATGACGAGAATGACACCAAAATCAGTCATCACTAATTTTACTATGTCTGCTAGAGTGACTTTCTGAGATACCATAACCGGACAGTTCCTGTATACCAATCGAGATATGATAGATTTACTCACTGGGGTAGAGACTGAGAAAGGCTCTGCTAGGATTTCGGGACTGACTCCGAAGTCAACAATTATATAAGGAGTTATAAAGGACAAAGAAGCTCATGGATCTAGCAAAGTATAAACATGTAAATGCTAAACTTGTAACGTACCAATGACCATAATTGGAGAACTTTCCAGATCCTGTTGGGACTAGAGTGCATAGAGTCTATTTGGGTGCTATCCACTGGTGGTACTGGAAGCATCACCCTACTGATTTGGGCGATCGAACTAAGCTGAAGGATGATTATACTAACCCTGAGAACCTGACTGAGGATAATCTCTAATTCTATGGCCTAGCTTGCCATATCCGAAACACACATCACTGCCAGCTCTGCGGACACCCTAATGGCATTTGCTATACTTCTGGCAAAAAGGATTTATTTAGGCACTGCTAACACTACCTTGGGATTTAGGGCCTGGTGCCCTATATTATTTCCATTTATGAATTTTGGCACTGGAGCACTGGCTGAGGACGAAGCTAGAAGTGAAGATTTTGGGTGAAACTAGGAATAATTTCCATCATCTGACTTAGGTTGACCAAAGTTGTAGCTACCTATTTTAGCCCTCTTGTTCTCCCTCTCCTTTTCCTTATTCTTAGCCTCCTCTATCTACTGAGCAGGGACCTGGATATGTCCATCTCCTTAATTAGCATTGTGGTCCTACACTTCTTGACCTGACTGTTAGAACACCAGACACAAACTTACTCATCTTAGATCTGATATCTACTACCATATGAGGGGTGTATCTGGATAAGTGAGTAAACTTGAGAGAATACTCCTTCACTTTCATGTTGCCCTATTTTAGATTAATAAACTCCAAAACCTTTGCTTATCTCAACTCTAGGGGGAAGAACCTATCTAGAAAAGAAGTGGTAAACTCCTTCCATTCTATGGGCCCTACATCTGTGGCCCTCTCTTCCTTTTAATGCTTGAACTATGAGTGAGCCACATCCTACTACTAATATGTGGCCAACTCAGCACTCTCACTAGCAGTCACCCCCATAATATCTTTGACTTTCTGCACCTGATCAAGGAATTCCTATGGGTCCTCATCTGACTTAAACCCTATAAATGATGGGGGATTCATTTGGGTAAAGTCCCAAATTCTAGCTGCAGCAGCATTGGCCACTGGGTTGGCCTGAATGGCAGTTGGACATTCATTATGGGCTACCAAAGAATGAGCTAGAGTGGTGAAAGCTGCTCCGAATTCTACATGGGAAACATGCTCATCCAGGGGATCTGGATGGACAGGCGGAGGTGCTGGATGGTTTCCTATTTTTCTTCTTTTAGTCCTTTTTGGAGTTATATTTTGTAAATGGAAGGGAAACTTAAATTAGACAGAGTTTAACTTGAACTCATGCTTACTCATATGATATGAATACTAAAAGAAGGGAAACATTTCCTAAAATGCCTCATAGCCTCTTGGTCATAAGTATGGTGTGCTACACACCCATGCACAAGACTCTACTAGACGTGGCTTTCAGAATCCCTAGGAATCTTTGAATCGTAGGCTCTGATACCAAGTTTGTAACGCCCGAGTCTGCACCCCGGACATCACATGGTGTTCATAATCCTAAAGGACCACAAGCTAACCCATGACTGGTACCTGCTATAATAATTGAGTAATAATACTGTAATAATATGGAAATTAGGTTAGAACAGCCATAAGGTTCATTACTGAAATCAAATACTGGTAAATAAATACTAAAAACTGAGCATCAGTCTAAAATAATCTAGTCTGAAAGCCTCTAACTATCTGAAAGAGGAGTAGATGGGACGAGCCCCCAACTAACTCCAACTACTGAAAATATACTAAATTAACAAATCTATCCTTGAACTATAAGGACTTACCACTAAGTCTTCTGCTGGAAATCTGGGTTGCTAAGTAGTATCAGGGGCCCGTGCATCTAAACTTATAATATGACATCATAGCGTAAAAGAAAGGTATGTGTTAGTACTTTAAATGTACTAGTATGCTAAGTGAGGTAAGCCTGAATGCATGGGTTCATATGCATAAACAATAACTGGCTGAGTAACATGAATAAAACTGAATGAGAGTACATGTATATATGAAACTGTTGTAAGTACTGATTATGCGATACTATGCACATAACTACGTATACTATAATTGAGATCATATTAACACTGGGTACTGAGATCTAATAACTAAATGACTCATATCTCAGTTCACTGATAAGTGTATTACTGTTAGCTGGGTGACTGTTTCTGACAGTCCTGATTCTGTAGAACTGAACTGAGTTCTATATTAAGCTGGGTGACTATTTTTGACAGTCCTGGTGCTGTAGAACTGAACTGAATTCTATACTGAGATTGAAACTAAAATTGTGAGAGGTAATCATCTAACTGACATACCCCTTTTTGAACTAATTGGGGTCCAACTTATAACCCAGTTAGAACGGTGTCAGTACCATGCCACGGTTAAAGAGAAGTTGTTGAGTCACTCTCATCTGGAAGATGCTCTGAATGAGAATGGTGGTACCCTTAACTGGCAGGTAAAACACCTTGTCAACCCTCAACTGGAAGATTGATGTATCAACCAATACTGACTACATAGTTTTGGAATGCAAGGAATGCTTCTAAGGATCACACCCTCTACTAGCAGGTGAGTACCCATCCTTGGGTTCACTCAGTGCTGAATCCTACTCCCAACTGAATAGACGTTGAACTAATTTGTAAACTATACTAGGCTGGACTAAACTATTACTGATAGTGTTAACTGACTGAACTGTACTGAGTTTATTAAGTTCTGATATCTGACTGAATACACTAAGTTCTATACTAACTGAATACTACTGATCGTGATATTTCTTTGACTATTCTGTAACTACTATAGCTCTAGGTCAACAACTAGATTTTTGGGTACTGAATATCCCCAAGACTCGATAGCATAGAAGGTAAAACATAGCATAACCTTAAAAGCATAATAATACTTGCTTACTAATAATTCATTTATTTAGACATTTTGTCAAACACTTGATATACATGAGCTTGTGCATGAATGGAATCACATAATAACATGTCATGCTTTCAATAGTCAATTTACATAAGCATTTTAACAAACACTTGGGGAGCATGGTTATTTCATATAATAATAAACTTGTAATAATATCATGGCTACCACATTCGACTTGTAATTCAAGAGTTCAACATGAAGATCACATAAATCAATCCACAATTATCTAGTTTTCATAAAACTTGTAATAAAACATGGAATTAAACCCCAAACATCAATTCACACATGAACACAATCCCATTTCCAACATGTAAATTATGAAATCATAAAATTATAGTTTTAAAAAGGGTTCTTAGACTTCATGGGTGAAAGAAACCCATGAATGAACACCTAACATACCTTGGAAATTAAATTCGTGAAGTTTGATGGTGTGTTTTGAAGATTGTTCTTGAAATTTGAATTCCCTAGGGTTTTTTCTTGAGTAAATTTGAGAGAGAATGAGGGATTTTGCCTTTAGAGAGGATTAATCTCGTGTTTTGGGGCTAAAATAATATGGGTAAATTGACCTAAATACCCCTCTAGATGTGAAATTAAAAGAGAAAAAGTTGTGCCCAGTGAAGCACAGACCGACCCGCCGCATTGATGGCATCAATGTGATGACTGACGCATCGCGTTGAGTTTTCATTGGTTTACTAAAATTTGCACTGGAAAATGGGAAAAATATTTGTCGATGCGATGGGCAACACGAAGCATCGAGATCGCATCGACAACTATTTTGGTCACCTAAATAAATTCAAATGAGGTCTGAAAAATCTGAAACTCACCTGAAGTGACCTATTGACATACCTGATCATGATTCAAACTAAGGATCGACATTTTAAGGTCATAAGGATTGTAAAATAAGATCACCAACTTATGAAAGCTAAAAATAATTCTAAGTATAAACACTTAGCTGAAATTTCTAAGTCTGGGACCTCTTTTAATGCTCTAAAGGACTGATTTAATCTTTGGATTTTGCGAGGTCTTACACTTAGCTTAGATTATTGATACTCAAAATTTTCCTAATCTACAAAACAAACAAGAAAACATAAAAACAAAGGTGACACTATATAAAAGTAACTAACACTAGTACAATATGTTTTACCTCCCAAGCAGCGCTGGATCTAATATCGTGATGAGACTCACATTACAGCTATCAACATAGTCTTTCAATCTATTCTTCCCTTATGATCCACAACTTTCTTCTCATCTTTACTCTACCTACAATACCATCATAGTTTATCTTTTGTTACTTTTTCCACCCTGTGTGAGATCACATGCACGATTTTCAAGCTCAGGCTTATGGACTAAATCTGGCAATTCTGTGAAAGAGTTTGAAGTTATAATTAGAATACTCACCACCCTATATTTTTTCACTCCAAAAAATATAATCAATCACAGATCTCTATAGTGTGAGGGGGTGTTCAGTGCTTTGGACATCCTTGAAGACCACCTCTTTATTATTCAATCTCATCTTAAGCGTTTTCTCTCTAATATATATCAGAGCTCCACTAGTATCTAAGAATAGATGTCCCAATATAATTGGTACCCTCTCATCTACCTCATAATCAAGAAAGATAAAATTAATAGGAATAATAAATTTATCAACCTTGATGAAACATTCTCTATGTTCCTTTTGGGACCACTCTAGTTCTGTCTTCCATTTGTAAAACCAGTAAATAAGGCTTTCTTTCCAAGACCAATGTTTTAAGAATATAAAGGGTCATCAAATTGATATTTTCCTCTAAATTATTAAAACCTCAAACACTATTACTCTCACCAATTTGTATAAGGAGGGTGAAACTCCCAAGGTCCTTGAGCTTTTTGGGAATCTTGCATATGACCATAGAACTATGCTCTCCGTAAGTGCTACATTATAAATATCACAAACCTTTCTTTTGTTCGTCACTACATCCTTGAGATACTTAGCATATTTGCGCATTCACTACAAAATTCTAATAAAGAAAGGTTAATGTGAAGTTATCTGAATGTTCCAAAGAACTTTTTAAAACTAGCATCCTCTTTGGCTTTCTTAAGCTTTTGATGAAATGGTGGTGGTGTTCTATTTTGAGTTTGATTAACTGGATTTACATTTAGGTACTTAGACTTTCCCTTTTTGTTAGCTTCTTTGTATTCAAATTGCTTTTTCATTTGCTTAGGCCTGATCAACTCTGCTTGTACTTTATGATTTTTCTTTAAATATGCATTAATCTAATCTCTCTCACTCCTCAAGATTTTTACCATAACTTACTTTGGTTTTTGATCTATATCACTAGGCAAATACCCTTGAGGTCTTGTGTTTTGTGTCTGATCTAACCGACCCATCTGCGTCACTAAATTTTTTTGAGCTAATTATTGATTTTTAATCTCTATAACCATTTGTTTTTAGTTGGCCAGAATCTCTTTCAAGGTCTTTTATATATTACTGGACTGAGCATTGTTTAGATTACCTTGTTGCTAATAAAATTCCTAAGGTTGGACCTAATTATTGCCCTAAGATTAGTTGGGTTGATTCTGCTATTTATGATTGTAGACATTACCATAGTTCTGATTTCCCTTTTGTGCACTTCTCACAAAATTCATTGAATCTATATTTTCTACACCTAAGTTTGTAGAGTGACCATTACTACCATAAATCTCACACCAAGTTCATACCTGCTGAATTCCAACTATGCAACCAATGTTTTAATACTATCTACCTCGATCATATCTGTAGAATTTTTCACCATACTTCTAGACACAAAACCCTGCTACTCTGGATTGCCTTACATAATATGGTTAGGGAGAGTATACAACTCATCATAGGTTTTTTCAAAATTTTACCACTTGTCATTAAATCTGGTAAAATCTTTGTATTATGGTCAAGACTTTCAACAAAAGTATGAGCTAAATACCTATGAGCTAACTATCTCATTTGTCTATTGGTGATGCGGGCAATCTCTAAAAAGAGACTTGAGTCTCTCCCATACATGATAGAGATTTTTTTCTGGCTTCTGCTTGAAACTTAAGATTTCTCTCCTCAACCTTGTAGTCTTGACTGATGGAATGAACCAAATAAGAAACTTCTTCTTCAAGTCTTCTCAAGTTGTGATTCAATTTGAAGGTCCCGCCTTTAACATTTCTTTGCTTCTCCCAAGTATGAAAATGGGAAAAAAGTAAGCCTCACATAATTTATGGACTCCCACGGGAATGAATGTATCCTCAATCTCTAGAAATTTCTAAACATGAACCTATTGATACTCATATATCATGCTTATGAATTGTTTACTTGTGTGAAATAATTGCACCATGTTCTATTTAAGCTCAAATCTGCTTCCTACATCTGGTCTATGAATATTGGAGCTTACATTGGTTGGAGTAGGGTTGCCACTTCGTGTATTGTCCTGCGGTCTATTCAAGAATGTTATGGCTTATCAAACTTGTGGGATTATATAGTGTAGTGTCGCTATATAGTGTAGTGTTGCTTCTATCTTCAATTGGTGCAAGTGTCATTCAGGTTTGGGTTTCTTTTTTCCTTACCAGCTTGCTTAAGATTCAAACCTATACCTGCAAATTCAGTAGCTAAGACTAAGTTGTTAGCACTTCTCAGATAAAATACTAAAACTAAAAATTAGAATATTGCTAATTTTTCAAGTCCTCGACAATGATATTGAAGACTTATTGCATCCAACCATACAACAAGTCTATGCGGTCATGGAAGTTATCAAGTGGCTCTTGCGAGCTAAATATCAATCCCCTAGGGACTTGGCATTTAGCAAACAATCCAATTCAAGTATTACTATTAAGGTTAAAAGAGTGTGGCTTGTAACAACAGTGAATTTTTAAGTTTTATTTTGGTAAAATTCACAATGAACAATAGTGGAAATTAAAAGTGTTGTAAACAATAATTTGGAGAGTTCCAGGGTCAAGGCATCTTGAATAATCATGCAAAGTTATACAATCTCATTGTTTAAGTTATCTATCTTGGTTGTTAATTCACGGAGTTAACATCATGATTACGGTCTTCCAAGAACTAATCATCTATATAAATTTGTCTCACAACTACATCATTGAGTGGAGATGTAGGAACTAAGTCAAATGTATTTGTATTTCATCTTGTATTTGAGCCAAATAGGGCAAATTCTGTATATTCCTATCCAAACCACATATCTTATATTTAGTTCATATAAAATAAAAGAACCCACTCCTTATGTTCAATTTTATAATCTAATGTCCTTCTAGACTCACAAAAGAAACATAGATGTATTCTAAAGATCTCAAATGAATCAAATAGTAAGTACAAGAACATACGAACAACTGATCACGATATTTAACATTAACCAACTTAAATGTATGACAAGAAATTACGTTCGTAGACTCAACCCTAGAAATAGTGTGTTTATCCATTCATATTCATACAAAAAATCACCATTAATTAATTCATAAGTAAAATTATATGACAAATTAGAGGTGTGGAGACAAACTCTTGAGTCTAAAGGGTTCAGGTTGAGCAGAAGCAAGACAGAGTATTTGGAATGCAAGTTTAATGACGTGAGGTTGGAGGACGAGGTGGTCGTGAAGCTGGATTCGCAGGAGGTATGTAAGAGGGATATTTTCAAGTATCTCGGGTCCGTGATACAGGGTAACGGTGAGATTGACGAGGATCTCTCGCACCGTATCGGGGCGGGATGGTTGAAGTGGAAGCTCGCGTCGGGGGTGTTGTATGATAAGAAGGTGCCACCCAAGCTTAAAGGCAAATTCTACAGGATGGTAGTCCGTCCGGCCATGTTGTGTGGAGCGGAGTGTTGGCCAGTTAAGAACTCCCACATCCAAAAAATGAAGGTGGTGGAAATGCGGATGTTGCACTGGATGTGTGGGATGACTTGAGGGGATAGAGTTAGGAATGAGACTATCAGGGAGAAGGTTGGTGTGGCTCCAGTGGAGTGCAAGATGCGGGAAGTCCGACTGAGTTGGTTTGGACACGTGAAGAGGAGGGACACAGATGCCCCGGTTCGTAGGTGTGAGAGGCTAGCGTTGGATTGTTTTAGGCGGGGTAGGGGGAGGCCGAAGAAGTACTGGGGTGAGGTGATCAGGCGGGATATGGAGCAGCTACAACTCACCGAGGACATGACCCTAGATAGGAAGGTCTGGAGGGCGCGAATTAGGGCAGAAAACTAGGGTCAGTTTAGGGCGTTAGGGTAGGGTAGTATTTGGTGGGTGTTTTATTCCTGTTATTCTTCCTATTCTTATTTTTATTCCTATTTTCTATTCTCCTTCTTGTTATGCTTTCGGTGTTCCATGTTTTATTACGAATCTGGGTGCTTTCCGATGTTTCCTACTACTTATGGGTGCCGTATTTACATCATGAAATCCTGTTATGTGCGTTACTTTATATTTGTGTGGTGTCTCGTGTCTTGAGCCGGGGGTCTATCGGAAACAGCCTTTCTACTTCTTCAGAGGTAGAGGTATGGACTGCGTACATCTTACCCCCCCCAGACCCCACTAGGTGGGAATACACTGGGTTTGTTGTTGTTGTTGTTGTATAAGTAAAATTACAAGAAAACTAAAAGTTAAAGAAAGAAAAATGCTAACGTAGAGCCCTTGATGCTTTTTCCTCTCTCCAAACATGTATTGTTTGAAATATGTCATGTAAATATGTATAAGTACTCTTTATATATCCATTTACGTTTCCCTTAATATTCTCCACACAAAACACAAGCATTGACTACTCTGCCCTCAACTTAAACTAAATAAAAGACCATTTTTTAGTTGTTTGTAGGAGGAGGTTGCCCCACATGGCCTATAGCATGGACAAAGGGGTGTTTGAAGGCATATAGCATGGACAAGATAGTTTAAACTTACCCTATAGTTTAAACTTACCCTAGAGGGCGCATCACATGTCCCCTTCCCATTCTATGGGGGGTGCAGTGCATGGCTACCTTCACAGGGTGAAATTCTTCCCCAACTTTGTCCTATGCTCCTCGTCTACTTATTCCTTGTTTCACCACTACTTGTGGTAGGCTTAATTTAGATTCCATAGCTTATTAAATTATCCATTGAAACAACTCATAACAATCATTAGTCCATACAACACAATAGAGAGCATCAAAGTACACTAGAATAAGCATAACTTAGGCTAGCCTAAATAGTTTTCTCGTCTAAACTCTCTTTGTTTATTTTGACTCTTAACTTGTTTCAAATGAATCTTAAACACTCTAAACATATAAATTATCTCAAAATTACACAAATAACACTTTATACTTCATTAATCACATCAATTTATCCTCAAAACTGAGTTTAATACACAAAGATAATGACACAGGGGTATAAATATGCCTAAGATCATAACTCATAGAATATTTCACCCTTAACATATATTGTAAGAATTACACCCAAAACTTAAAGTCATTCTTTTTCCCTAAATCATTAAACAAATAAAATAGTGGTTAGAAAAACTCCTTAAGGCCCTCTTGAGACTAGCTTGCATGTCTTCCTTAATCTTTTCATTAAAGGGGTGAATAACCCCACACTTATGATTCATATCCATTCCTCTTAAATTCCAAATTTTGGTACTTAGAATTTCCAATTTCTCACAACCAAAAACAAATAAAAACCAAACCTGACACTATAAATATAAAACTACACTATTACAACTTGGGTTGCCTCTCAAGTAATGCCTGATTGAACATCGTGGCATGCATAAGTCATAGATAAGCCAAATTATCTCAATATCATCCTCTCTATATGATTCAAGTTTGTCCTTTTCTTCACTCTAGGAGGATTACAATTAGCATTCACTCTTTTTGTCTTTAGATCTTTCATTTTATCGAGCCTACACTTTTCCACCCCACATATATCATTGACCACCTCTACGATTATACAAAAGTCTCTATAGTGTGAGGGAGTGGTGAGGGACTTATACACTTTAAATTTTTCCTTCTCATCATAGATCCTCATCTTAAGTTCCCCTTTTTGCACATCAATCAAGGCTCCATCAGTGGCTAAAAATAGACATCCTAATATAATCGCTACCTACTAATCTGCCTTAAAGTTTATAATAATAAAATTGATAGGAATCATAAATACCTTGATGAGATTATCTTTAATTACTTCTTATGGTTAGACATGAGATTTATCTACCAATTATAGAGTGATAGTAGTTGGGCATGGATCTCCCAAACCAAGTGTTTGGAACACAGATAAGGGCATTTGGTTTATACTTTCCTCAAGATCACACAATGCATACTGAACTTCATCTTTACTAATTTGTATGGGGTAGGCGAAATTGCCAAGATTCTTAAACTTTTTAGGGAGCTTTCTTAGTACCCTCAGCCATTTTTCTAGGCACCATATCTATTAAGTATTTGGAATATTTAGGCATGTCCTCATTGAATCAATCAAGTAAATATGTATGTGAAGTTTCTTGAGAATATCAAAGAACTTCATAAAATTTGTGTCTTTCTTAATTTTATAAAATCGCTATGAAAATAGTGGTGGAGGTGTCTTAACTGCAATCTCAGTTTGCTCAGCAACCTCTTTATCTCTTTTTTCTTCTTGCATAAACTCTATCTCTAGAGTTAGAGTTAGGATTGACCTTTGTAGGAAAAAATGTGGATTCTTGTAGTTGTCCCAATTAGTTAGGAGGAGCTTCAACCAACTCTGTTCCATTCTTGAGTGTAATTGTCATTATCTATTTTGGATTATTTTTTTATATCACTCGGTAGTGAACCTACAGGTCTTGCGTGTTGTGATAAAGCTAGTTGTCCTACATGATGCTTAAGTTCATGAATGGGCTTTTGCATTTTGGGCACAATCTGCATATGTTATCCCAGAAATTGCTTCATTAGTTCTTCTAAAGAATTGTTAGCCTGTGGATCTTGCTGCGTATATCTTTGGGCCTATAAATTCTTACCCCAAGAGAAGTTTGGGTTGTTTTTATAATTTTGTTGCCCCATATAATATATATATTCTAGATTCTAAGGGTATCCAGAGTAGGCAGGAATTTTACCACTCTTTTCTTAAAACAAAGTAACTGCCTGAACTTGGTGTACTTATTTAACTTCACCTACACCTGGAGCTAATAAACTTTGCTTTATTAAGGTGCACAACTTCCCAATATCAGCCTGGATGGATGACACATCATCTATATCTAACTTACCAAACATTTTCTATGTATAGGTGAATATGCTACTGGAATCTGAATAGGGTCGACGATCTGCAGATAAAAGATTAAGCTGTGCCTATATTTAATCATAACTCTTGGACAAAATTTTCCCTTTAGTTATGGCATCTAATAAAGACTTAGAGTATTACCTCAATCCTTCAATAAAATTATGCCCAATAATCTCCTTAGACTAATGGTGGTGTAGGCAACTCTCAAGTATCCCTTGGATATCTCAATCTTGGGGAAGGAATCCAATATCTTATAGACTAAATTTGGAAATCTTTCCTCTAAGCACTTTGTTTTTCTAGATGAGAAGAACCTATTGAGAAATATTTCAGACAAATCATCCTAAGATGGGATAGATCTTACTGGTTCAATTTGCAACCATCACTTCGCTTCCCTAATTAGTGAGGGGGAATAGTATCAACTTTACATATTCATCAGAAACCTTCAGGCAGTGGAAGTTATCACTCAACTCAATAAACTCTAGCAGGTTCTTTGATGGGTCTTCATGTGGTTTACCCTTATAACACCTCAAAAATACAAGCCATTATCAGAACTATGCTTCAAGTTCATGAAAAATATAAAATAAATTTTTGATAGTTTTATAAGTGATTTGGATATATATTAAGTCCTCAAATAACTCCTAGCTTGTAGACAAGTCAAAACATTTCTTAGTGATTAAATTCTGGTGAAGAAAATAACTATAGTCAACTTCAAATGATCATAAATTTTTCTCCACTAATAATTTTTAATCTCAATAACCACCAACAGATAGATAATTGAATTATTTTTCCAACGATACCAATTTCTTCTTAATTCAATATCGGAGTAAAACGTTATGCTTGTTTTACCAAAGGGGTGTTTGTTTGCCAGGGCGTAATGGCCAGGGTGATGGACCGTCGTATCAGTGATGGACTGTAGTGAAGACCATCACCCTTAAGAAAAAAATACCAAAATTTGGTCATTTTGTGATGCTTGGAGTGGCGGTCAGTCATGGGAGTGACGGTCCGTCACCCAAACCGTCACCTAAGATATTTTTGCACTGTCATGATGTTTTTAAAAGATTTTTTTTTGATATTTTTCCACTCTTTTATCCCCAAAAATATGTTGTTTAATCCATGTTAAGGCTGGATATAAATCCAAAACAACCATAAATCCCTCATTCACAACCCAACACACGAATTCTCAAGAAACATGCGATTTTCTACTCTTCCAAAGCAAGAAATTGGGTTTTTTCAGCCCCAAGTCCAAATCCCCAAGACTTCAATTCAAGAATTGAAAATAATTAAGTATGTGAATGTTCATCCATGGGTCCCTTTCACCCATGGACACCAAAACCTTCTTTTTCAACTAAAGTATTAATTGTTATCTTATTATGGGGTTTTATATGTTCAAGATGGATTAAATTCATGTCTTTCCTTAGTAATTGAACTCAATTTCATGTTCACGTATGATCCCATAAAAGATTAGGTTAATTAATGTTTTAAACTATAATTTCTCATGACATGTTCAAGTGAATTTCATGTTACCATATCAAATTATGAATTTAGCCATGTAATCATGTTGTTTTCTCATTTTTATGACATTACCATGTTCAAGTTCATGATAGCTCACATGGTTTATGTAGGTTACATAATAGCTCCCATAGTTTCAATCAGTATTCAATTTATCTTAGTTCAAGTTTGCATGACTAAGTAATCAAATTTCAGTAATTGCTTAGTTTTATTAGATTATTCAGTTATACGGATTTCATTCTTTTGGATTACAGATTATCATAGAAATATGTTTTTGCTTGGTCTACATTCTAAATTTTACATTTTCATGTTTTTCATGCTTAGTATCCGTACATGACCCTCAGTTTAGTTCCATAACATGTTCAGCTTTACATGAGATTTACATACAATACTCTTATTTTTCCGTATCCCCAGCTTCTGTTTTACTTGTTCTACAAAAGTAATTCTTTAAGAAACTAAGTGTAGTGATTCACCAGCTTATCAGATTTTGTTCGTTACTCACATTTTAAGATACTTTAGATTTTAGTTTATTTCGGTCTCTTAGTGAGTCAATTTGCTCTTAGCATGCATGTTTTAAGATTATGTATGAAATTAGTTTTACTTATTGCATTCACCCCAGTTACTCAATAGATTCTAAAAGTACTGATCTATATATATGTCTGTGTTCTACATTGTCTTATAATGTAGGTACCAGTTATAGCCCACACATCATAATTAGATAGTTCAAGCTTCCAGCCAGCAGGTGATGAGTTCTTTTATTTTGGGAACTTCAGTCAGTTGTAGTTCAACTAATATATTGTTATTATTTTTATGTATTGATTTGTGGTAGTTGGAGGCATATCTCAGCCACCTACAGTCAGTATAGCAAAGGCTTCATAGATAGTTAGTAAGAGTCAATCATGTAATTCAAGTTCTTCCTTCAGATTTATCATGTTGTAAACCTTTTTAGTATCATATGTATTCTGGTGTTCTTACAATTATGCTTCCGTTAAGAAAATTTAGCTTATATAATTAATTTAATTTGGATTCTTAAGTATAATGCTAGTTCATGGGTTAGCTTGGGATCACTTGTGGTTCCAAGTACCATGTTATGACTAGGGAATAGTCTCGGTTCTTGATAAAATTTCTATTTGACTACAGATTTCAAGTGTCCTAGGGTGTATATGAATCCTTGTCTAGTAAAGTATTGCAAAAAAGTACAGAGACGTCTGTACTTTTCTTTGAGAGGCTACAAGGCATTTAAGAAATGTCTTTTTTTTTATGTCTCAGATCATGTAGTAGAAGTGTTCTCTAAGGAACTTATGCATATTCTTACATTACTCCATTCGTGCCAACTCTGCCTTATTCTTGAGAAAACAGAAATAGCCCAACATAAATCCTTAGAGATAGAGTTTTCTCAGACAGTCCCTACAGATAGTTATAGAATGGTATGCAGGCTCGAAAGTATCCTATCAGTGCCTTTATGTTCCAAAGTATGAAAGATTTCATTCATGCTCGTGAAATCATACACAAAGCCAAAGTCAGATGTGCCCTCAGATCCTTTCTCAGAATCTCATGACAGCATGCGATCTAGAGTTAAAAGCATGAACCTAAAAGTTTAGCAGTAGTAGATTTGGGATAGTGTTATCTGAATTGAGCAAATTATGTATTCATGGGGATAGTTGTATGAAAGGTGAATCAGCAGGCTTGAAATAGTGTATGCAAAAATTTTAAGTTTGTTGATTCAAAATTAAGTATGATAGAGTGGAAGTTTGTTGATTCGAAATTAAGTATGATGGAGTGGGTGTGATTTAGAGGTGTGCCCAAGGTAATATGGGATTGTATTATTTCTAAGTTTTAGTGTGTGTGCTTAGATAGTACCCTTGAGTTGTTAAGTGTTAGAATCTAAGTTTGAACTATGGATGATTAAGCTAATAGGAAGAAGAGTTGAAACTCTAAATGGTGTGAACGTAGGGTATGGTGATACTCATGAAGATTCTAAGTTATTAAGTGTTCAAGTTATTATATGATGACTATTGGGTCTATAGAAATTTAGGAGTTCTATCTCAGAAGGAAGTATTAGCAGCGGGTCTTACATTATTAGGTATAATCTTTCAAGTTGAGTTTATCATTTATGTGTATTATTATATCTCAGATCCTAGAGTAAAGTAGTTGCAGTTCAGTTTAGAGTTTATTAAAAGGTTCCACAGACTTAGAATGAGAACTTAAAGCTAAGGGTGAGATGATAGAAAAAGAAACCAAGTTAGGCTCTCAGATTCTAGTAGTGATGTCAGTGTATTATAGAATATCAGTAGGAGAGAATAATGCCCGACCCATTCTTATTTCAGTGCAAGGTTTTGTCCTTCAGTTATCATTACATCTATTCATGTCTTACAAGTCAACTCTATGATCACAACTCATATTCATATACTCCCCCAATTTCTAGTATGAGGAGTTCCAGGACACTCAGCAGTACGAATCATGTTCCATGAAATCATAAACTCCAAAATCAGGTCATGCAGCGCATGACTCATGTACTCATGCTTTACAGTATGTTCAGTTCTAGGTACTCATGCTACACTCTTGATGATCATTGAAATTCAGATTATGTCATTTATATCCTCAATTTAGATCTCTTTGATGAATTCATGACGTTAATATTATATTCCTCAGGCCTCGGTTAAATGTTTAAGTTGTTCATAGTGTTATTTTATACTTTAGGTCCTCATGTTCTAACATTTCAGTGGCCTCTCCTTTTGTAAAGATAGCGGTGATGAATAATTGTTTAGATGGGAGAGAGTAAATATTTCATGTTGGGGAAAGATTATTGTTTTCTTGTTTTATCGAAGGCTATAAGTGTGAAGGAATATTGAGGCAAAGCTTTTGGTATATGTCATGGTTAATTGAGAATTCCATGTGTGTCTTCTTAAGAATAGTGCAAGAAAGTTGTTATTGATAGAGGTTTAGAGAATATAAGAAAGATACTTTTATGGATTGTTTGCCTAGAAGTTCATATATGGTTATAATGATAGGCTTGAATGTCATGTTAGCATATAAGTGAAGGGGTGCATTAGCGCTAGTGAATTCCTAGTAAGAGGTTGAATTTAGTTGTTGAAGTGGTAAGAAGAATTATACTTGAGATGAGAGTTGTGAAAATGCATGAGGTATAGAATTCATAGTTTAGACTAGTATTATGGTGTTATGTGTTGTACCTTGTGATTTCGAGTTAGGCTAGAACATGGTGAGTGTAATACCCCATACTTTTCTTAGTCCCGTTTAGCTCCTAGTGTGTCAAGGGTCAACTTTAATAATGTATAACTCTTGATATATGTAGAATTTTCCATCTATATACCCACCAAATTATAGATAATTGAACCATCTTTCCAACGATACCAATTTCTCTTAAATTCGATACTCAATTGAGAAGTTATGATACTTTTAGTGAAAAGCAGTAGTTCACCACAATAGCACTGCGGCAGATTTGCAATTGTCCATTTTCTTGTGAAGAACTGCAGCTGCATCGTGGTGATGCTCAAAATCCCACTCGTCCCTTTCCAGTAGCTTACAACAATTTTCTAGTATCACTCTGAAATTCTCGATGCAATAGACATCGTGTCGCAGTGGAGTGCAAAATGGTACTCGTCCTTTTCTAGTGACGGAAGTGATTTTGATGCATCACGCCATGGTTCAAAATGGCACTCGTCCCTTTTCCATTAAGCCACCATGATGAAGTTGCATCGCGCCGGTGTGCAAACTCAGGATTTCAGTGCCGAACTAATTTTTCCAAAGGGTAACTTAGTTTTTTTCCAAGCCCCCAAATTATGAAAAACAGAAAATTAAACCTATTCAAAGCATTATACGCTTATTATTCAAAAGATTTATCTCCAAGAAACCCTAGAAATTTAAATTTTGAAATCTCAAGAAATCCAAATTCCACCATTCTTTTTCCAAGATAACCCAAAATTCAAGATTTCCAATTCAAGATCTTCAAGAAACAATCTTCAAGAGCACAAATAGGAACTCAAAGTTCAAGATTCTTTATTTATTCATCAATTAAGGTATATGGGGTTTACAACAAGGATAATTCTTTCATCCTTGTGTCCAAAAAAAATTAGTTTTTGAAGTTAATTTCACATGAATTTACATGAGTTTCAAATTAAGGTTAATACCCAAATATCTCTATTTTAAGATTATGATATTAAAAGTGATTTAGATATTGAATTGCATGTCTACTTTCGTATTTTTATGCGTGACATTAATTTCCATATTTAGAATTGAATTATCAAGATTTTCAATTTTTAGCATGAACATTTTGATGATTTGACATGAAATTGATGCATGGGTTATTAATCCCTAGTTTGATTGTTGATATTCCAAGAAGATTACGCTTTTAAGCATCCTATAAGTAGTTTATATCCATATTTTAAATAATATTTGATCATTTGATCCTCAACTTAGATATGGAATCCACTTTACAGTTTTATTATAGTTTATAGTGAACAAATGAATGATTGGTTTTTATTGTAAACCCTTATAATAGTTTTAAAAGTGGATTTCCTACAAAATGAGAATACAAATTAAAAGGTGTTGTATTTAGCACTGAGTTGGGTATGTTCACATGCCCAAAACTTTGAGCCAACGTAGGTTTAGATTATCAAATTATTCCCATTTCTATATGGATAACAGTTATAGATGTGATCACTTAGATTAGGTTATACTCCTTGCCAAGAGAATGACACCTCTCCCCAATGTGAGGTTTTCCCATAAGGGAACTAGACGTTGGACGCTATGATAGCTCACATAGTGTATGTCGGTTAGAAGAACCTCCCTACAAAAAAGAGTAATATAACAGAAAAGCTTTTAGAAACTAAGTGTAAAGGCTCACAGCTTTATTCAGATATTGCTTTACATAAGAAATTAGCTACTAGATCTCAACTTTCAGTTTATAGATATAAAAGTGAGTCCTTTCTACACTCAGGCAACATGATTTAAAAATAGAATAAAAGTACAACTTTTAGAACCAAGTATTATGACTCACAATATTTATACAAAATGCTTTACAACTCATAATAATGAATCTCAGTTTTTAGTTATTCCAGCTAATGTGAGTCATCTACACTTAGCATGCATTCTCTTACAAATTTATAATAGTATTGAGATATTGTTTTACTTATCCATTCACCCCCACATATTCAGTACATTCAAAAGTATTGATCCACATATATGTCTATGTGCTACATAATTTAATAATGTAGGTTTATGTGCTCGGTTTTAGAAGCGTGAGTGATTTCGAACATCTCTATCTACATCTCGATAATTGGTGAGTCCTCATAGTTTGGGGACCTAGTTATTCAGTTTTTCAGCTTATTAGAATAGTTGATTCAGTATTTTCAGTTAGTTTGAGTCAGCCGAGGGTTTGTCCCAGTGGCTCTTTAGTTGTTAGTAGTAGAGGCTTGTCAGATTGCTAGTTATGATTTAGATTTTCAGTGTTGATTGTCCAGACTATTACGCCTAGTATTTTAAGATATTATGTTAAGATAATTTTAGCTTAGATCATGCAGACTTTTGCATTAATTTTATTTTTATATTTCTCCATTATGAGTTTCAGATTTAGTAGAAGGCATACTAGGTTAGCTTTAGGCTACTCGTAGTCTTGAGAACCGTGGATGTCTTGGGACCCATTTTTGAGGTGTTACTGTGAGAGAATGTATTTTAACTCAGACTTTGCTAGGAATGGTTATATGTACCCATGCGAGTAATTAAGGAGCGAAGCTAAGTTTGAATTAGGCAGTTGCATTGCGTAAGGCCTAGTAATTCTATCCCAACTTATGTTTCATAGGACTATGTTCCATATTATAGAGTTATTGCCATATTAAGATTCCTTACTTAGATATCTTATTTAGATTATGCCTAAAATTCTTTACTCCCTAATTTTATTAGAACTTCTTGCATAGAGTGTTGAAGAAATACTCTAGTTAAGTATGAACTTTTAGTATAAGTTAGTCCGTATAGCCAACAATTCAGGTTATCCATCAGACAGATAAGCTCCTATGATTTTCTATCTTTCAATTTAGTCTTACTATCTGAAGTTTCATGAATATGGCTATTCCATGAGGTAATTTATTCACAAACTTGTAAGTTACGAATTCAGTTTAGTCCAAGGATCATGTTTCAGATTTAGCTATTTAGTCATGACTTAGTACATAAGTGTTCAGTGTATGAACTCAGTTTTCCAAGTATTCCAACTCAGACATTGTATTACCCCTTGTACGACCTTGGTCTCATTATCTCATGATTCGTGCTTACATAATGTACTTGGCGATGCCATGAAACTCTTTTCTTTTTATTCCTATACGTGTTTTGGCGAGGGATAATTCCTAATGAGAAGTTAGGTACTTTATTCCCTCCTTAGTAACTTTTGGAAATTTTTTTGCATCAGTTATCACCTTGTAGTTCTATATACATGGTCGTATCATTAACATTTCTAGTGAGTTTTAAACTCCCATTATGAATCAATTTCTTATAGCTAATAAAGTCAAGTCAGCTTAGAAATCTGTTTCATGATAGATGTTTTAATGTTTCAGCTCAGCTATAGTCTTCATTTGCAGACATGTCATGTCTGCATCATTCTATACTTCTAAAGTTTCAATAAGTTCCTACCCATCATTCGAGGACAAATGATTCCAAGGGGGAGATAATGCAACACCTCGAAAATCCAAGCCATTATTAAAACCATGCTTCAAGTTCATGAAAAATTAAAAATCATGTTTTGATAGTTTTATAAGTGATTTGTACATGTATTAAGTCCTCAAACAGCTCCTAGCTTGTATACAAGTCAATACATTCCTTAGCGATTAAATTCTTGTGAAAAAAATAACTATAGTCAGTTTCAAACGATCATAACTTTTTTATACTAATAAATTTTTAGCTCAAATCCACCAAAAGATAGATAATTAAATTAGATTTCCAATGATACCAATTTCTCCTTAATTTGATATTGGGATAAAGAGTTATGCCCGTTTTACCAAAGGGGTATCTATCTGCCAGGGCGCGACGGCCAGGGTGATAGAACGCCGCATCAGTGATGGCCCGTTGCGCCAGACCATCACCCTTAAACATAAATACCAAAATTTGGTCATTTTGTGATGGTTGGAGTGACGGTCAGTCACGGGAGTGATGATCCGTCACCCGGGATAGTTTTGCACGGTCATGACATTTTTGAAAGTGTTTTTTGGTCTTTTCCCACTCTTTTAACCCCAAAACTACGTCGCTTAAGCCATTTTAAGGCTGAATATCAATCCAAAACTACCCTAAATCCCTCATTCACAATCCAACATGAATTGCTCAAGAAATATGCGATTTTCCACTCTTCCAAAGAAAGAAATTAGGTTTTTTCATCTCCAAGTCCAAATCCCTAAAACTTCAATTCAAGAATCGAAAGTAATCAGGAATGTGGGTATTCATCCATGGGTCCCTTCCACCCATGGAGCCCAAAAATCTTCATTTTCAACTAAAGTATGTATTTGTATCTTATTATGGAGTTTTATATGTTCAAGATGGATTAAATTCATGTCTTTCCTTTGTAATTGAACTCAATTTCATGTTCATGTATGATCCCAGGAAAGATTAGGTTAATTCATGTTTTAAACTATGATTTCCTATGTCATGTTCAAGTGAATTTTATGTTACCATATAAATTATGAATTTATCCATGTAATCATGTTGTTTTCTCATGTTTAAGACATTCTCATATTCAAGTTCATGATTCTCACATGTTTGATGAAATGTCTATGATTTGGGTCTTTGAACCATGATCCCATACTATAGCTTTTAAGCTTTGTTGTCGTATTTTATTGTTATTAAGTGCTGGCGGGTTATGAACACCTGATACTTATATGTTTTATATAATTCTATTTTCAAATTACAAGTTAGCCAGACCATGATTTTACTACTTTGTCCAGATTACCATGATCATGTTGAGTCCTATCTGTTTACATGTTTATAATTACTTTAAAATCTGAATGCACTATTTTTTTCAAAATACCATGAACTAATCTAATTAGTTATCAGTGCATGCACCAGCTAGTATTTTGGTGTCTTTTAGTTAGGAGTAGGATTTAGCACCGAGTAGGAAGTGTAGTTCAGCGCATCCTACTTCCCCAGAAACTATGTGCCACTATAGGTTTAGGGGCCTCACCAAAGAGTGTTTCCCTTTACCCAATATGGGCTCAATTTGGTGATCATGCCAGTTCAGATTCTACTCTGATGGCAAGGATAGAACAACTCTCCTTAACGTGGGTCAGACATTGGACTCCATGATAGCTCACATGGTTTATTTTGTCAACTTGATAACTCCCACTTTTTCAGTCAGTATTTAGATTATCTTAGTTTAGGTTGCATGACCAAGCAATCAAATTTCAGTAATTACTCAGTCAATTTTATCAGATTATTCAGTTATACAGATTTCAGTCTTTCTAATTACAAATTATCTCAGGAACATGTTTTTGCTTGTTCTTGCATTCTAAATTTTACATGTTCATGTTTTTCATGCTCAGTATCCATACATGTCCCTTAGTTCAGTTCCATAGCATGTTCAATTTTACATGATATTTACATACAATACTTCTATTTTACCATATTCCAGCTTTAGTTCTACTTATTCTACAAAAGTAAAGCTTTAAGAAACTAAGTGTAGTGATTCACCAACTTATCAGATTATGTTTGTTACTCACATTTTAAGATACTTCAGATTTTAGTTTATTTCAATCTCTTGGTGAGTTATTTGCACTTAGCATGCATGTTTTAATATTATGTATGAAATTAGTTTTACTTATTGCATTCACCCCCACTTACTCAGTACATTCCAGAAGTACTGATCCACATATATGTCTATATGCTACATTGTCTCATAATATAGGTACTAGTAGTAGCCTGGTAACACTCAATCTACAGCTCTCGTGGGAGTGTAAAGCGGTCGTTAGCAAATATAGAACCCAACCTGGGTTGGGTGTCGATCCCACAGGGAATAGCTTGGTCAACAAGTAAGCAAAATTAATAGACTTTTGGTGCAAGTCTCGTAAGAATGGGGGAATTGTAATATGTAACCAAAGTAATGAAATAAAAGCTGAAAATAGCAAAGTAAAAAGAGAGTATTTCGTAGGTTGTGAAACAATGAGATTTGAAGCGTTGGGGTTATGACCACCTTCTGAGGTATACGTCTCTATTGGCTATGAGTGTGTAGAGTCTTGACATGCAATTGCTTATAGAGAATTGTAGTCGATGGTAAATCCAAGCGTCTCGCGACCTAAATAAGGACTATTTCACTTTAACTCTCGCGAGCTTAAAGTGTGTCTAATGGTACGAATTCTCCAAGAGGTTAGTCCAGTTACGGCACTAGCTTTTTAATAGGAAAGGGTGTCCTACTACCTTGAAATTATCTCTTTTCCAGACAAATAACCTTTCTCGCGAACAAGTTAAATGTTAGACTGGCGTATTCTTGCGTTTGCAACCGCAAAGAATGTAGATTAAGATGAAGAGAATAATGATATAAGCAATCTACTTGTCTTGAACTCACAAACTCATAGTTATAGATAGTAACTCAGTCGGCTTCCATAACCCCAACTAAGAGGTTTAGTTACCCATGAATGCGAAGGATATCACGATTTGTATGGTTGATGGCGTGAGAAGTAGGTGTTAGGCGTGTGGTTTTGATGATTCCCTAGCAAGTAACGATTCTCTTGTTGTGGAATTTTAAGAATAGAATTAATGGAAAGATTAGAAGAGTAGATTAGAAGTGTTTGTAGTGGAAGATGAGAGGGATGGAAGAATACTCTCCACTAAGGGAGGAGTTGTGTAATGTCTGCAAAACTCTAGCATGATAGGGTATTTATAATACTCCTATCCTACTCCTACTAAGCTAATTAAATAAATAACCAAATCCTAATATACTAATGAAATCCTTGACCCAAATGTACTAGGGTAAGGTTACAATATCATAATCCAAATAGAATAGTGAAATACATAACCTAATTGTACTAGGTTAATGTATCTTTGTAAAAATCCAGCTTTGTGTCTGTAAGTCCCCAAAGTCTTCAGAATTGCTGTTTTAGCCCGGGACAAATTTTCCATGCAGCAGATTTGGTCCTTTAGGCGTCCAGCTCCTTTCCACTTCGTTCATGAGCTTTCTTTTGTGTCAAGTAAGCCATAAAATGCTGTATTTTGCATCATTTATACCTGAAACTTTACTAATCATGTTTGTTAGCTCATTTACAGGAAAAAGGACTAAAGGTGCATGAAATATATAATTAGTTCTCAAAACTAGGCTAAAATATGGGCAAAATATATTGATATAGGCACGTAAATTCGCCTATCATCAACACCCCACACTTGAAGCTTTGTTCGTCCTCGAACAACATATCATGTCCTTCTAAGCATCGACTTAAGGTTTTTACAGAAACAACACAAAACATTCTTCAAGACAAGCACAACAATTATCAACAAAGAGTAGCTTTCCGATTATAAGTAGAAACAATTTAACCTCAAGCATAGACTCATGATGGTGATCAAATCGCATGCAAACGTTAAGGTACATAGAATCATATACAACTATCCAAAACTCATCAACCATGTGTGTCTCACAATATAGTACCCATAATCACTCACAAGTATAGCATATTTTTCAAACATGGATATCAAAATGTCCTTGCTCTCACTCTCACAAAGAATTCATATGTAGCAACTAATGACCATAAGCTTGCCCTTAATGTAGTACTCTAATAAATGTCGGAATGTTAAGATTAGGATCAAGTAGGTCTTTTGATGGTTGTAATGCAGGCTAAGGGACGGGTAGGATCAACTATTTTGGCCAGAAATAGTGACTAAGTTCCTAAGCACTTTAATACATCACATTGTATTATTGACATTTTTTTTTCTTTCAACCTTTCTTTCTTTTATTCTTCCACCCTTGTTCTCATCTTTTGTTTTTTAATTTTAAGCACAACTCGCTTTTCAGCTTTCTTTTCCTTTTTCTTTTCACCACATACCTCTTATGATAGCATTTTTTCATAACACATTCAAGAACCATTGCAATTTAAAGCATCATACTCACCCAATTTCCTCTTATGTTGTCACATGACTTTTTCACTTTAAAGCACTTAGGATTTTGGATCAAATCACGGTCTTGAAAAAAATGGATTAGGCTTACATACAAGGTTGCCAAAGAAATAGGCTAAAGGCTCAAAAAGGGTTAACTAGGATGATGTACATGAGTAGGTAAAACTGAAAGTAAACATGTATAGGTTGCCAAAGAAATGCCTAAATCATATCCTAAACTTACACTCCTTATTTTCTCTTTGCATACATACCAGGCAAGTTCTAGCATCAGCCACAAACATAGAATATACTATTATCTCGCACACACAAGGCACATGGTCGACTTGATTGGAAGTAATATAGACTCTCGACCCAACAAGTGAAGGAATTTAATCACATAATATCATATAATGAGTCACAACTAGAGCCTAAACGTCTCAATAGTCACAATTGTAACACATACTCTTGTTATAATCTCATGATGCCTATCAAAATAATTTCATGCAAAGCTAGAAAAAATTTTACTCCTAAAAAAACAAAAAACGTCAAACGAAAAAAAAACAATAAAAATGGACTCAAAAAAAACAAAGTAAACAAGCAAACATACAAACATAGGTGCAAACAAGGAAGTATAGCATGCGGATTCTGCCACCCCACACTTAGACGGGACACTGCCCTCAGTGGAAAATAAATGCGAAGAACCTGGTTAGGCGGACTCCTCATCAATGTCGGGGGTCATACCCCCTTCGTCGGAATCATCATAAGAGTCGTCGTCAGAGTTCTCCTCCTCATCAGAATCAGGCAAGCGTCTATCATCATCAGTCGGCACATCATTGTCTAGAGGTTCCTCAAAATATATGCCCACTCCACACATCTCCCGTGCATGCCTGTTCATTGGGTAGTCGTGGTCCAGCTGTTGGAGCTCTTCAGCAGTTGGAATACGGCCACCACTCATCATAGTGAATCGTGTCATGCCATAGAGATGACGGAAGAAACTCTCATCCCGAGCATGGCTCTCCGCAGTAGTAAGGTTGACTCCATG